>CM057453.1:23047500-24247500 GCA_016271365.2 Neoceratodus forsteri | reverse complement strand
ACTAGTGGTACAGCACAATGGTAGCCATCTTTAATGATTTAAGCCATTACACAATGAGTAATAAATGCTGGTTTTGAAAACATCAGAGTAAAATAAAAATGTACATCTGGCAGTATAGACTAGAGGTTGGAGCAACAAGCTACGAATGGGCTTGGTACATCTAGCAGACCTAGGTATGATTCCCACACCTGCCACTTGCAAACCGTGACTCTGAGCAAAACACTTAACCTCCCGGGGCTTTCAGAATGCACCTGGGAATTAGCTTCAGCTAAGAGTGACTTTCTGGGCCAAAAGACTGTAAAATAAAATTAAAAAATCTACACCATAAATATATTATTGTTAAAAGAAACTATAGAACAAAAATGCTTTGTTGACTAACAAAGCTTTAAATTTGACTTCTGTTTCACAGGCTTTTTTGCTATATTTGCCAAATCACACATGTAGTCTGTAGAAAAAAAAATGTACTAGAATGCCATGACTTCTTTGAAAATTGGATTTTTTTTCCCTGGTTTCTGACTGGCTTGAACCCTTGCCAGAAGGGTACATTAACTTACAATAGATGCCTAGGAAATGAAAAGTTCCAGCCTGCCATGCCCCAATGCCAAACTGGTATCCTTGTGCCAGTTTGAATTCAAAATTTTTAGTAGCCACAATTTTTGTTACCACTCGGTAAGTGGACGACCGAGCGAGCCTGCTCCCCCCCAAGTGAGAGAAGGCACCCCCCAGCACGATTTCCCAAATACATTCTGCAATCACAAAATGCCAATAATTCACCAAAAAGAAAGAATGACTGCTGAAAAGTGTTGTTAGCTCTGTACGCAACTCAATCCCTCCCCATCCAGTTGGCCACACAGTTGCTTAAATGCCGCAAGCCAGCAGTGCATCTCCATTAGCAGGAGAAAAAGTGAAGAATACACTGCTGGTGTCATTGTGGAGTTAGCAGTATGGTGTGGCAGTCACTCTTCATCCACTCACTTATGCCCATATCTTTGCATGGACTTTAAAATAATAGACACTCCTAGAAGAAAATATATATTATGCTGTGCACAGTTGGAAGCCAAAAAAACCCCAAATATATAACACTATCGCATAGCAATGATGCTTGGAGTGGCAGGCAGTTTACAATTATGAGCAAAATGCCTATCAAACAGTGTAGTGCCCTCTACTGGCAGATATACCAGTAGAAGGACTACATAACCCAAAAATGACCAAAACATTTTTTCACTGATTTTTTTAAGCATTATTTTATTTTAAAAATCCTGTTAAAAAAGAGACATGTAGCCCATTTTCTAAGCGCAATAATACACTCCAGGACAGGTGCATGGGCAATACTGGACCTTCCAGGAGCTATAAGGTCCTCTGCTTGTGGCGTCTGACCTCATTACACCCCAGGGTGGACCATTATTGCCCAGTACTGCCCACCCTGTCGGGTATTATTGTTTGCATAATGCACATATTATGACATCACAGGGCTCACCATGACAACAGGCTGTGACATCCTAATCAGCAAATCTGAAGTCTGTTGAGGACAAGGATACATTTTTGAAAGAAAAAATGGAATAAGTATTTGTGAATGTGAAACATTTAAAAGCTCAAAATGAGGTCACATCAAAAGTACCTCAAACTTAACTGCAACTGCCATAAACAGCAATTTTGAAGCATTTTATATTAGTAGGTATCAGCTCTCTGATCTCATTAAAGAATCCAAAATGTAGGTTTCCACCAGTCACAGAGATTTTTGAAGGGCTATGGGATGCTTAGTTGACAACTCTCTCAGGAACAACCAGCTTATGCTTTACTACTTATTGACAGAGTGGTTTTGAGAATCCTTAGGGTCTCCTTCATCACTCCTCTTGTAGTCGATAGCATCTCCATGGCTATGGGCAGTAAAGCTTTCTCGGTCTCTGCCCCTTTCCTTTGGAACCAGCTCCCATCGTCCATCTGTCTATCCCCCTCCCACCTGTCTTTCAAGACAAACCTTAAATCCTAGCTCCTGTCTGAGTCGACTTGTAACTGCTTGCCTAGACAACACTAGAGTCCAAAAGCAGTCCTTGTTACTAGACTGTACAGTGTGCTGCCTGCCTAACTCCTAACTGCATCACTTCCTCTGACCCTCCTTCTCTCCCTTATTTTCAAGCATCTCCCTCCTGTGTGTTAGTGTGTTGTCTGAGTGCTGCATGCCCTTTCCCAAAACCCTGTAATCTTCTGTGACCTTCCAGTCTCCTCCACCCCACCTCTGCACAACTGCGCATTTGCTCTCCCATCCTGTCCTGATCTCCTAGTGTCCAAGAAACTTACTTGTCAGATAGTGGACTGTTCCACTCCCATTAGTTACACTGTGTATGGTCAGGTTACAGTTTGCCGTAGTATGCAGCCATTATTAACTGTACCATTTGCCTCTCTGTGATGCAGTATTACCAATGTCTTTCTGAATTTAGCTTGATTTGTCTTATGACTGCATATCCCTGTATCTGTTTTACTGTCTGTGCCAAATGAACTACTCGGCATGGATTCTTTGACCTCAGGTTGAGATGTGCCTTGTACCACTTATTGTATTTCTGTTTACCTGCACCTGTTTTTACTGTATGTACTGACTGAACTACTCTGCATGTATTTTTGACCTCATGTTGAGGTGTGTGTTGTACCATGTATTGCATTTTCTGTTTGCCTGCAATATTGTATTGTATTTCTGCTTGTTGACCACCACTATGTGGCCTGGGTCGTGACTGAAAATGGTAATTTGGATCAGCTCACTTACCAAATAAATAAATAGGCAGTTAATCATAAGATAAGCTCAGCTGCACCTGGAGAGTTGAATCACTGTGTAGTCAGCCATCCTTTTATGTTTTTCACATCTTCCAGGAAGTTCATGACAATCACATACATTTGCCAAAATACCAGTATATAAATTTGTTTTATGCTGCCATTTCATCCGTTTAATCCTAGTGAAAGCAAGCCCAGCATTTAAGACAGCTTGGAGGTGTAAACAGTGCCAAGCTGCAAAACACTGGAGCCAAGCAGGCAAGCCAAGTATTGTGTGTCTTCTATGTTGTCAGACTAACACTTGGTCTAATGTGTTGGAGGCTCAGTCTCGCAGGTAATATAAACCAACTAGCTACAGCCTCTTCAAGGAAGCTTATCTGAATGAGGCTTGACTGTTATTCACACTTGGTACACTAAAACATCAGAAATTATCAGCATATGGAATTAGAGAGTTTTATTTAACTTCACCCATGAGCTCATATATGAACTGAGTGAGTAAAATCTGCTTTCTATCCCTGAACAATGAGGTATATTTCCCTTTTCAAGGCCAGATCAATGTCTTCATCAGGTTGTGTGGGAATTCTTGCACCTTTCTTACCACCTTTTTATATGATTTCTAAAAACTGTAGCCAGTTATGGATTCTCTTGCCAGCGTCCTACTGACAGGAATAAGAGCTACAGAATGTTTATAGCATGTAGTTTTGGTTCAGCTTATTTGATTCCCAGTTCCATTCTGATCTAATTTTAACATGTTACTTCTCACTTATAAAACTGTTCATGGTCGGGCTCCCAGTTAATCTAAGTGACCTTACTGCAGATTATGTGCCGTCACGCAATCTGAGATCAGTAAATTCTAGACTGCTCTGAGCTAGGTAATAAAGCAGGGCAGATAGCAGGGCCTTTAGCTATAGGACTCTTCCATTATGGAATGCCCTTTCTTGGTCCCATGAGAGATTCTGATCATTCTGATACATTTAGGTCTAGATCAAAGACACTTCTCTATCAAGAGGCACGTGACTCTAAGATTATTTTTCTAATGTATTTATTGTTAAGCCCTTAGAGGAACTAGTTTATAAGTTGATAGGTGCTGTGAGAGATATAGTAATGGAATACAAGGAGAGACTGGATAACCATGACATGTTCAGCTTGGAGCAAGGGAGGTCAAGAGGGGACCTTATTCTGCTGCATGATTTCTTAAAGGATCTGGAGCTATGCAAAGAACTGGGGTTCAATATTAAACATAATGAAAATAAAACAAAGGGTCAGAACAAGCAACTGCAATGGGAAATTTTCAGGTGGGACAGACAGAAATACTGCTTCTCACACAGGGTGATGGGCATTTGGAGTGTGCTTCCAACTAGCGTGTTAAACTTAGTAAGGAATCATTACAAAAAATCAGATAATTACTTACAGGAGTCAAAAGTAGATGGATACTACCACTGAGAAATGGGGGGATGGTCTCAGTGTTCAACAAGCTTTCTTCTGTCCTGAAATGTGCATGTCCACGTATATCTCTTATGGTATAATAGGCAAGGCCCCTGGAATTCTGCGGTTCTGCAGTTGTGGAATTTGCCACAGAATTTGCATCATGCTGCAGAATATATATATAGTGCCGCAGAATTCATTGTTTTTGGTGAATTTTCATATAAATATACTGTTTTTCCATAGTGTCAGGCTTTTTTTCCCACCTTGTTTATCCTGAAGCCCCTCCTCTATGCTCAGCATATGATGTCATCGATGACATCACATCATATTTAGCCAATGACAGGACTGCATTCTGCTAGAGAAATGAATAAATCATGCCTCAGAAATCAGAAAATGCTGCCACAGAAGACAAGGAGCCCTGCCTCAGAAATCAGAAAATTCTGCCGCAGAACACCAGGGGCCCTGATAATAAGGTCATTTTGTGCAGCTTAGGTGAGAGGACTGCAAACCAAAGCAAAGCGGTTCTGTCAGCCCAAAATGTGTCAACTGCCGCTCTTATACCAAAAGAGAGATCTTGCACAGAACATACAGTATAACTTATTATAAATCATTGCAGTTGGCTGGAGTGATTTACAAGTTGTTGTTTTTTTTCAATATTTTATTTAAAAACAAAAGAAATTGATTATAATGCTTCTCCCCTTGGCTTGGTAATGAAATGCTTCACTTTATCATTCCTGCATGAGACAACTCGACACATTGTAAGAAACCCTACAGTTCTCAGCGCTGATTGACTGCAAATCATGTAAGTGATTTGTAATACATACTAAACTGCAATAAAAGTTTATCTTTGCATTGTATAAAGTCTGTTTTGATCTTGTGTTCCAACCCAGACCACTGAAAAGTACTGCAGAATATCTTTCTTATAGAATTTTCACTCCGCTTTCAACTGGCACAGAGTACAGTGTACTAAGTATTTTTCTAATTAATAAACATAAAAAAGTAAAAATTTTAATTTTGTGCATTTTTTTTCCATATACATTTTGTGTGCCTTCTCTTCTCTGGCTGCCCCTTCTGACCAACACCCCCAGCCCCTCAACCAGCTTCTCCAGAACTTACCTTCCCCTCCATTGTCCTCTGCCACAGGACTGAGCAGGATGCCCGGTAGCTGGTGTGGGGCCTGCAAGGGGTCAGTCATCATTCTACAGTCCAGGGTCTTTTTCCCCACAGATTTTCATCCTGGGCCCAGGTCACATGCAATGGGCATGAAGTGCAAGCTCCACCTCCATGGAGATGCCCCCTGCACCCTGTGTGTGGGGTTCCTCCCCTTCTTGTGTGGTCTCACTTGCAATACCACCTGGACACTTCAAGGTAGAATACAATGATGAACCACATTAACCCTCCCACCCGTGGAAGAAGAGCAGTCATATGGATGCTGAATCCTCCCACCCCTGGTTGACCCTTCCTCCTGAGCAACCCTCATCCATTCCCAAAGCTGGGTCATTGGCAACAGGTGAGGCACTCAGTGCCTCAGCCCTTCATGCCATTGGGCCAACTGATTCTGTAAATTTTTAGATACATTTGGTGTACATGACAAATAAAAACTTTTTTTTACTTTTATAGTAAGTTCAATATATATAAATGTATAGTTTTTTGAGGATTATAATCAATTTCATAGGACTGCAAGCATCTGTGAGAAACAAGTCTTTGTACTGGTTATTACATGTCTGTAAGTCAGTGACTATATGTTTGTAACTAAAAATGATGACTGTTGCACACGCTGACGTGGAACCTTTGTAAAAGAGCCTCAGCTCAAAGGTATTGTAATGCTAGATTGAAATAAATAAATAAATATTTTTCTGGAACTGGCTCGGAAATCCTCATTCCAAACTGGAGGCTAAACACTTGGATGAAAGTGTGTGTGCTTGTGTATGGTGTTACTGACTTGCTAGCAGATAAGAACTCTTGGGCCTGCTCACCAATGATTTTGTGGATGGGGTGAGGGAAGAATCCACAAAAGTGTCCAGACCCTGTGCACATGCTGAGGGCTAGGTAAAGAATTAGAGCATGTCACCCACAAATACTTTGCACATGTGGAGTATTTGGGGCATCCACAGCACTGAATGGGCTCCCCCTCTGCACTTAATCCCAAGCAGTTCTTCTGTGTACTAGAGTGACTGAGTCAGAGGCAGGGACAGTGATGCACATTTGCATGATACATTATAACTTTTCCAAACCAGGGAGGGCTGGCAGGGATCAGCAGCTTTACATGGCCCAGGGGGCTACAATCCTACTAGCCCAGGGCATAAATCTCCTCTGGGTCATGCTGGACACTTTTGGAGCATGACCACCCCAGTCTTCAGTTGCACACAGCCATCTGAGTCAGCATGAAGAGCTGGCAGCCATCAGTATAGTTATTGGAACAAATTTGTTTTTGAATCTACAAGTTGGAGGATATAGCATTCCATGGAGGCCTGTCATATCCCACAACCCCTTGTTCTCAGCAAAGCAGGGGGACCCCAGATAGCATTGCTATCTGGCTCTGTTTAGCCTGACACTCACCCTGTCCCCTGCATAACACTGTCTATGCTTGGGGTAGGGAGCCCAGGGCCAGTGGATCATGTCACAGGCACCTTCTCCATGGGTACAGTGGTCTGTAGCATGGATATGTGACTTTGGTGCATATGTGGCTATCTTTAAGGAGTGGGCCCTTAGTCCTTGTTCCCAGGATCCCATAAAGTCAGTCCAGCTTAGTCCCAGAGAGTGTTCCATCTAAACCCAGGCATTCCTGGGAGAATTTTGGAAGACCCAGTGGTGTTGTGATGTGCATAGTGTCGCCATTTGGGAGTCCAGGAATGCCACACAGAGGCTGACTTGGGACAGGTGCATGGCAAAGATGAGGTGCCCAATTCACAAGGTGGAAGGGAGCATGTGGGCCACGTGGTATCCATATACCCACTGCTAGCCAACTCAGCAACAGCACTGACTCTGGCTAGGAAGACAGCCACCTGCCCACCTCACTGATCTGAATGTGGAGCCAGGAAAGGAGTATGAGAATCAGTGGGGAAAATATAATACAAAAGGAAGGCATCTGATAACTCCATGGCATCAAGTGCATGGTGGTGACTTGGCTTCCTGCACCAAGCCCAAGACGTCAAGGTGAGGGTGGGGTGGGAGAAGAGAGTGTTCAATTGCTAATTGTTTACATTTGTTTAAATCAAGCTTTTCCTCATTCTCTGACTTGCCTGATGCACCCCCTGCCCTGTCACAGACCTCTTCATAGACTTAACAGTTATCTACCACTTGCCCATCAACATGACAGTGGTGGGTGATCTACCATGTTGGTTATGTGTGAACCTGCATGGGGTGCCATTGCAACAGCAGGCCACAACTTCTTCCTCTAGATTCTGGCTTTCTCCCCAAGGTTACTGGCATGAGTGCTAGTAGCTGACCCTCCCCTTGCTGCGGTCCGGCTGTTTTATCTCTTGGCCTCTGCCTGTTGGTAAATGGATAGCAGAATGCTGTGCCTCCCTTCCCCGAGAAAGAACAGCTGTCCCTGGGATGCTTGATAATCTCCCCCCCAGCCAACCCCATGTGACCCAAGTCCTTTTCTGAACCCAGGTCACCAGCATAGTGAGTGGCAGTACTACTGCCACCCTAGTGGTCCAGCTATTTTTAGTTTCTAGTCAACTAATTAAGCATTCTAAGTGATGGGAGCTATACAAAACTGTATTATAACTGACCATCAACTTTTTCTAGGGGGATGACCAGTTATTATGGCATTCAGGCGCATACACAAAGCAGCCTGCTGTGTTCTGCCACTTTCCAGTGGCAGTTTCCCCTCACAGAGGAGTGCAGTTCAAACATATTCTAAAACCAGCTTTCGATCCTGTCACTGCTGTAACTCTGCAATTCAAGTCTTCAGTGCATCTTTGAAACTGAGCTCATTTAAATTTTAAAAAGAAAATGCAGTTACCAGTCTGGGCTCTCTCCATCAGCAAAATCAGCTGTTCATGGCAAAAAAAAAAGACAATGTGCTTCAGCAAGATTGCAACAACAAATAACCCATGTACAAAGTAAAAAATGGACTGTATTGCACAAACTGTAATCTATCAAGTTTCCTTGATTAAATGAAATGTGTTGCAGTTTAGCACAGTTTCTTATTTGTTAGTTGGAAAATGTTTTCACCTCTTCCTGTCACTAGCACTATTTGGGTTAATACAGGAAGGCGGGAGAAAAAAAAAATTGCTGGTCAGAGATTATGTAAAATAAAACATGGGGTGGAGTGGTTACTCAAATTTCATACACACCCTTGGTGTGTAATGCTTGAATAAACTCCTCAAGCTTTGCTCTCAGGGTTTATGTAGCATCACTCACCTCAGGTGTTTATTAAATATAGCATAAGCGATGGGGAAGTGTGAGTTACAAGGTGATAATTCCATCAAGGGGTTTACGGAATTTAATAATCCACAAGGTCAAAGGCTGAATGGATTGTGATGTTCCATAAGCCTCGAGATTCAATTTTCACCTTGTAACTCACACTACCCTATAATTTTATTTTTTATATCATAGGGATAATCCCGCAGTTTAAGTAAGAAATGCCACTTGCTGACATACACATGCTGATATAAAACAGTCCTAGCCATTAGTCCGAATGCAGACTTGTGCCAGTATTGTGTTATGTTACGCAATTATTTCTGGGGTAATTTTTATGTTTTAAATCAATAGGTGTTCACACTCAATTACTACTAGAGTGCATCCTCTGTGAGCGCGGGGTATATCAGTGGTATGTGGAGAGACGGCTAGCAGCATATATCCTGTTGTAGTGTACAAAGGCAAGAAAGTATCGCTGCTCTGCATGCTGCAGGCAGGTTTCAAGAGCAGTTTCAGGATGTGTTTAATAATCAACCACACGTTAGTAGTGCAAGTGTGGTTTTCTTTCAGTTTGTGATAATCCACTGTTAGTGATTGACAGGTAGCAATAATTTATGCTTAGCAATGGATTATTGCCACCTGTCAATCACAAATTGTGGATTATCACATTTGGAAAACTGTTCTTATCCTTGGATTACTGACCTTACCCATATAATCAAGGCCCCTATAATTCTGCGGCCGCAGAATTTTGTGCAGAACTTGCAACATACCACAGAACTTCTGCAGTGCCACAAAATTCACTGTTCTTGGAGATTCATTATTAATATTTCTGTTTATCCATAGAACCTGGTGCCCTTACCCTCTTTTTTTATCTAGAACCTCTTTATGTTCAGAATGTGATGTTACCAGTGCTATAACATCATACATTAGCTAATGAAATAGTTGCATTCTACCACAGAAATGAATAGTAACTTATCTACCACAGCTCCCACTGCCAGAGATGGTGGCATAGCACATCAGGCATGATGATATTTGCTCAACCTGCACTACATCCTAATACACTTTTCAGTCTCACGTTATTGTACAAGGGCCAGCTTAAACAAAACTTTGACAATAGCATAGACCTGTTAAGTCCATACCTTATTTTGTATACACTTATTTTTGCCTTTAAGGTATGGAGATGCCAACTGAAATGAATAACTGGTAAAATGACTTAACCTGTCATTTTTAAGAAAAATAATTATGCCTAGAAAAGTGGAATATAATAATGTGTAGACTTGTTGAAAGAATAGGCCTGTTAAATAAATAATTGCACTGTACACATTTTTGCCAGGGTTATTGATTACATATTGTCATAGGTTGATAGAATCACCAAAAGGTTATTGAGAAATGTTGTGTGTAGGGCCAGCTGCTAGGCCAGAGGGTAGCATATTGTGTTCTCGTGCCAGCGACTCAGGTTCAGGGATGAACTCTGGGAGCTGGCTGGGCAGCACAAGGATTGGAGGAGCACATCACTGCTCTGAGCCTGGGAAGATATGGTGCAGTGTTCTGTTACATGGTGGGCACATTGTGATGGCCTGGAGAGCTTTATCTCACAGTGGTTTCACATGCATGTCATGGCCTGATGGTGTTATGTAGAGTGTCAGGGGAAGCAGGCTGGCATGAAAAATGAGTTTTGCAATATCTCTTCTATTCTGTTTATTCCATTTCCAAAGGGACCTGTATGAATGAGGGTACAATTTCATGGAAATTGTATGTGTATATATATATATATATATATATATATATATATATATATATATACACACACACACACACATTTGTATGTATGTTACAGATTGCATATAAATATATAAGTGATACACAGTGGGGACCGCATGAGTGGTGTAGACAGCACATATAAATATATAAGTGATACACAGTGGGGACGTCATGAGTGGTAGAGACAGCATGAGTATAGAAATACCTTATTGATCATGTAAGGTTGCCTCTGTGTATTTTGTTTATGCAATAGGTAGGACCTTAAGGGAAAGATTTGTTTTCTTTTTTTAGGCATAAAATTATTTCTGTACGTCTGTTGTTTTTTGAACTAGTGTTACTGTGCTTTCCCCATCCAGATTGCTATAACCGTTGCCATGGACGTAAAGTCAGGATGACAAGCTGACACTGTAATGTGGTAGTTCATTAGTGCCACAGAACTTCCTTAGAAATTATAAACCCCCCACGCAGAAGTTCTACCAAAAATGGTAAATGTTGCCACAGAACTTGGTCCTCATGTGCTGCAGAAAAGTAGGGGCCTTGCATATAATATATTCCCATAACCCTCACCAACCTATGCATTATTCTATATGTATTGCATTGTATTATTCATTATAATGCACTGTTACTGCACTGCGTGATGTGACAGAGCTTTTAATTATCTGCTCACCACTGTTGTTACTGTTACTTCCTAGAACACCCTTGTGAACAGAAAGTTTTCATTTCCTTCCTGGTTCAAGATTTTAAACAAATAAATACAGACATGTTCTGTGATACCAGACATTTTATTTGTTGAGACAAATGAGGTGTAGTAATATCTAAGCCTTCCTCCTACGGAAGAGTAATTAGACTTTCAGGATCACATTCATCTGCTGGATCATGACCATGCAGATAGACTTGAAGAATATTTATGGTACTGGTCAGAGACATGATAAGGAATACAGGGAGGTAATGAGTAGTACGATAACAAGTCATCCTCCCATTATGAATAACATCATACATTCCAGCTAAATCCAGATCTTCCGAGTTCTGCCTAGTTTCACATAGTCTGCTTTTACAATGGTTTGCACCATAACAAAATTAAACCATAATTAGTTATCTTTAAAGAACTGTTTATTCAGAATTCTGAAACAGTCTATAATAAACATTTAGAATAATGTATGAGGGCCATGTTTAATGAGGTATTTTTACACACTTGAGGTTTGTGGTCACCTCAACAATCATGAGACCATTTGTTTTTTTACATAGATTTTTATTTGCCTGGCCAGCTGCAGTCCTCATCAGGGAAATACCCTGTGTTCAGGCAAATCCTCTGTTCAACTCTCGCCATCATTCAGATGGCAGCTGGTGGGGGGGTCCCAGTTCTGTCTTGCCTACCTCCCCACTGAGAGATGGGCCATCCATCCAGTGGCCCTAGATGACACAGCATCCTCTGGGTGCATTCTGTATCCCTTACATGGGAGAAGGGTCCAGGGCCCACCACTTGGGAAAGCTGCTTCTGTGGAAGCCTGCTGTCCTCATTTCAAGCTGCCTCATGCTGCCAGTAGCAGCATGCCCCAGCCTTGGCCACTATGATTCTGGCTCCTCAGGTCTGTTCATGGACTTGTGTCACTGGCATGGAAGTACATAGTGCTTCTGCTTTCCTCGAGGTGGCATACAAGACCATTTTGGGGGGTCATCACAAACCTTAACATTGACCCATATATTTTGTTTTATACAGTAACTTTTTTCAATATTTAAAAATGAGCAACAAAAAAGAAATTGCTAAAAAATAAAATTTACAGAATACAATGGGTCTGGGATCCAGAGCTGCGAAGGGATTCACATGGGGGCATTTATTGATAATCTGTGGGCAATTGGGAAGGAGGGGTGGAACAAATGCCAGAAAACACTTTTGTAGCATCCCAAACATGGTATTATGCATTCATGTGACATCACAACTGTGTATAATTGGATTTGTGAAGTCATAACCATGCATAATATAGAGATTAATGCATGGGCATCCATACACAACACGCCTGTGTCTTTATTGAGAGGTTTCTATGGCAACCAGAAACCTCAAGAGTGAAGCTAGAGAAGGTCACTGGTTGCCACAGAAAACTTGAGATAAAGACACGGGCTTCTCTGTGCATGGATACACACACGTTATCTTTTATAGTGTATGGGCATCCCTGCCCATTTCAGAAATTTCACTTCCTTTCAGTGAACTGGGGGTTGGAGGTGGAGGCACTTGAGGGTAGGTGGTGAGCTCAAATTAGAAACTCAGTGAGCTGCAGCTTTTTCTGTAAGCTCAAGTAAAGAAAACAACACAGCTTTCAACTCAACTGGATACAGAAAAGCAGCAGTGCTGCAGCATTCTAATTTGTGCTACAGTCCAAAAACAGGTGTGTGTGAACAGGAGCCAGTGGGATGGTGCTAAACGCTTTAGATAGAGGCAGCTCACCTCTAATACAAAAAATTTAAAAAAAAAGTGTCACTCAGGCTACCATTCCAAATGACTTATTCAAGCAAAATGCACAGCAAATTCAAGCATGGTATACATCAACGTACAAAATCTCACAGCAAACTACCCCAGCGCTTTGACTCCAAAGTGAGTCTTCCTCAGGGGTCCCTCCTGAGGAAGGCTCACTTTAGTCACATGCTGGGGTAGATTGCCTATTAATTTGTATGTGATGTATACTATGCCTGGAAATTGCTGTGCATTTTGCTTGAATAAATCATTTGGCATTGTAGCCTGGGTGCCGCATTTTTCTTTTGAATTCATAATTTGTGCTACAGTAGTGACATCACTACTGCAGCACAACAACATAACGATGTCATTACTGCAGCACAACAGGCATATTCCAGACATGGAATTCCATATATAACAGGCTCCATCACACACTATATATACAATAATTAACCCCTGTTTGTTGAAAATGAGCAGATTCTCAATGCCAAGTTAGTTTGGTGACATCAGGAAGCTCAAGTGCCTTTCTGATGTCACTGAACGAATTAGTCATTGAGAATCTGGTGGGTTCTCAATGAAGGTGTGTATATATATATATATATATATATATATATATATATATTTACATTTGAGCCTGTTTTTCAACAGGGAATACATCTTACTCTCGGTCCTTCCACAGACCGATTGTCAGCATAAAACCATAGGTCTTCACACAGCAAGAAAAATAAACAGGAACAGCCCCAGGTCATTTCTATCTTTTTCATTGTGGGGTACCTGGCAAGTGCCTTTTTTATTATAAAATATTTTGCTTAGTATTTAAATGGCTACCATGGTGGTTGTAATGGGAATGGTTTACTGAGGTCTTAACTGCTTATTCTGAACTGGCTTGATGCTTTCTGGTGTCCGCAACAGTTCAGCACAGCTCACGCTTCCTTAATAGAACTTGTGATCCCTGCTCTAACTGGAGAAGGGAGCAACCTAGCTCTTCATGTTCAGAAATATTAAGAACAACAGGTTCTATATACCAAAACATGAAGAACAATGTACCGGCACTGTTGTGTGACATAAAGTATGGTTGTAAAAGTGCATTCTTGAGCTCTTTGGATAAGAGAACTGAGAAGCAAAGCTGAACTGTCCTGGCATACAACGGACTTGAGAAAGCACTCTTATATTATAACCATAAAAGGTACAGAAATTGTACACGAAAGAATACAAAACGTGTTGAAGATTTCTGTTTTTATAAAATGAAACGTCAATTTAGAATCAAAATGCTGTACTTTGCAGAAAATAAGACAGCCCCTGCAACTATAAATGGACTATACAAACTGAACTAAGAACTTCAGAATTTTAGAAGTATCAGTATAAAACATCATCATACCTATTCGGTATTTGGAATGTTTGGAAGCAAACCTGACTTGCTAAGAATGATGTTTGGATTCATAGTGACAATCTCAGTTTCTGAAAACTGGTTAGAAACACATCTAACCAGTTATTATAGCTGTGTTTCACACATTTTTTAACTTAAAGAAAAATGAGCCATCACATATATTTATTTTGTAATCAGCACTGGCAACATTATTTATGCTCACCAGTTCACAGAGTAAGGCGTTAGTGCCCACAGCTATTCTCATACAATTTTTATAATTCAGTACTGCAAGGTGATGAGTTGATATTAAAACTTTAGCATGAGAGTCGAATACTTATTCCTGTGGTTGATTGGGATATATTTAAAAATTGTGCTTGAGTTCTGACTGCCTAGAGAAAATGATTGTAACATAGGGAGTGAAGTGGGTTACTGTCTATTAATCTTAATTATACTGATCATAGTGGGGATAGGTGGCATTGTGGATTGCTTCACTGGCCTCTCACTTATGAAGACCTTGGTGTAGATCCAATTCAAATCACAAGAGAAATGGGTTTGTTTGATGATGTGAGCTTTGTGCCCATGTACAACAGTCCGTATCACAAAACAGTCACATATTTCAACAAAATGGGCCTGTCTGCTGGGGTACTGAAGATTGATGGAGGATGGAGACTGCATTATCCACTGACCCCAAGAGTGGGTGGTCCTTTTAGGTCAGGGTTGATCAGCATTAGTGAAAGAAAGTAGAAACTCAGTACTTACTGCACTGATCCTGTACTGAAACTTAAGAAGGCTGAGTTTTAGTTTCATACAGTATGTGGTCAATTCCTTGTTGCCAGAACTAAAAGTGTGTGTGTGTGTGTGTGTGTGTGTGGAGACATTAGACAGAACAGAGACACACAACACATATGATACTATACTGTATATAATCCTACTGTACTTGACACTCCCAGTCAGCCAGAAGATCATTCGCAAAATGCTGCTCTCATCATTTGACTACACAGACATGGTGTATGGTGTTGACCTTAAAACTGCCCTGGCCAGGCATGATCATCTCTTCCACTCCTTCTGCCATTTACCATCAACTGCATTCCATGCCCTCACCGCTACTCCCTCTGTTCTGACTTCTTACTCTCCTCTGTCAAAACCCAACACCTTACCACTGTACATCCTTCCTCATGAACTTTTGGCTCAGCTACTTCCACTGCTACCTCTCATTCCTCCTCTCCCCATCCTTCACCCATCCTTCACTTCCCCACTCTCTTAAATACTCCAATCTCTACTCTTTCTCACCTGTCAATGTAAAAGTTGCACTGGCCGATTTGTTTTTACCTCCCACTTCCTCTTCCCCTGGAATACTCTCCCTCTTGTCCTCCACACCTTTTCTTTTCCCTCTCATTTGGGTTCTTGTTCACTCACACACAGAGGTCTGTGACCTCTCTCCACACATACTTGGTTCTGCAACTTGACCCCCTCCTCTGGCCACAGCCACCTAAGGTCATTATCACCTTCCCCCTTCCCCACATATACCCTACTGCCTTTTCTGGCCTCTCCTGTTCATCAGCACCTATTAGTGTCACATGTATCTCCATTATCATTTTTATTTCATTCATTGTTTCTGAATTCATTCACTGTATTTTGCACCTTACCTCTAGCAATGTGCGTATTTTTATTGTACACTTTTATGCTCTATATCATGTATTCTTGTTTTCTGTATCCCCCTCCCCCGAGTAATACCTGATAATTGGCTTCAGCTCAGTGCCCTCTCCCAGTCAAGAAACTGTAAATAAATTAAGAAATAAAAGTTTGACAGACATAGATACACAGCAGGATACATTTTGAAAAACTGCTGTTTTACCTTCTTGTAATGTAATAAAGTTTTAATGGGCAGCTCTACTGATCTGTTCTTTCACCTTTTAGTGGGCAAAAAATACAGCACCCAAGTCAATGGTCAAATACATACTTTAGCTTAAAGTGCCACAGTGCAAGGATCAAACAAACAAACAAACAAAGTTTCTTATGGCTCACCACTTCTACCTCCATGGCGGTAGCAACAGATGCAAACATATCAAATGAGAAACAGATACCTGTGGTCAGAGCTCAGTTCCTAGTGGGCAGGTATACACAGAAAAATGGAAATGATGCACCTGTAACCAATACGAGAATGCAAAGTTGAGGAGGGCTGCACAATAGATTGAATGGTGTCATAGTATCGGACCTCCTGCAAAATGCATCACTACTTCTTCACTTAGAGAAGCAGTTTTGTTGACATAAATGTGTTCCATTAATACATACATTTTTTTAAAAAATGGAAACAACCTCTCTGCAGACCTGTCATAATATTTTGCTTCTCTTTAAGTAAAATGGTGGGGGGGGGGCACGGTTAACAGAAAATTTTAAACAGTAGAATACAGCACGACAGCAGCTTTTAAATATGGTGAGAAAAAAAAAATATATGCTTATTAGTTTGTTGTAACCAACATTTCCATCCCTTTGTTATGAGGCTTTGAGTTGTGCATTATTCAACAGACATTGTCAATTCTATTAAACTCTATTGAAGAATTTCAGAATTTAATATACATATGGTTACTAAACAAATAAACTGCGTTTGAACATCCTTTACATGTCTACTATAGAGCAATATTTGACGCCTCAACATCAGAAACGATTGTAATCTAGCTCTCTGCAATACACATTTGACAGTCGGGTCTACCCACCTGCAAAAGCCACTAAACAGATGTGGTCCTAGCAATTGGGTGCTTTTACACCTCAGTAACATAAGGATGCTCAGTAATGAAAAACAAACAGGAATCTGCATTTACCACCTTTCATTCACACTGCATCCCAAAGTGCTTTACGATCTATGAACAATTCAAAGCCGGCAGTAGGTGCATAAAGGTAACTTAAGTGATACTTAGGAAAGTTCAGAATATCTCAAGTATGGGTAATAAGTAAAGAGAAAGAAAGAGTTACTGAGAAAAAGAAAAAAAATAATTTCAGAGAAGTTATGTGAGTTGATCAAAGTCACACAATGTGTGATGAGCAGTGGTGGGATTCAAACCTCAGTCTCTAGATTTATAGCTCTGTGCTCCAACCACTAGGCTTCACTCTGTCAGTAAAGCTCAGTAAGCATGTACACATTTGTGGAAGTATGCTAGTATGGAGAACATTTTTTTTCTGAAAAAATATTGTAAATATTTAAAATAGTAAACACAATTATAATTTATTTGTAGGTTGGATTTCAGAAATGACTATAAGAGTACAATTCATATTCCATGCCAGTTTAAGAATATGAATTATCTTTTTTTGGCATGTCTCATCAGAAGCATTAATTTTATGTCAGAGGTTTTAACACTGGTTTACATTTCTTATATGCCCAGCTCAGATCAGCCAAAAAAACAGTTCTCTGCACCCACTTGGTTAAGTCTTATTTTAAGTATCATTTTTCCATTGCCGTGTCTCTTCCATTGCTACACATCTCCTTAAAAGGTTTCTGTATTCCCAGGTATTTCTGTAAGAAACAAAATTCATTACCTGTGGCATGACAAATACCCTCAGTTACTGTCAAACGTATCCTTCTATACTCTCACAGTCTGTGTCTGCTTTCCCACCTGATAAATCTCCTTCACAGTGCCCAGCCATTCATTCCTCCCTGCTTGGAAGAGAATTGTTTAAACTACTGGTCATTAACGTCAAGTTGGGCCTTGCTTATAGAATGAATTATAATCTTACTCCTAACTCTCGCTTTGCAATTACTGTACACAAGAAGTCTTACTACCTAGCATAAACTATGGTCTCTTATCCCTTTCTAATACTTCTGAAGGCAACCTGGCCAAGTGGGATGTCCCCGATAATATCATTTTTCACTTTGCCCTTGCTGCCAGCTAAGTCATCTACCACTGTTTTTCATACTCTTATTTCTTTGGGTTGGCTGTCCCCTGCTGTTAAGTACTCTTTCACCCTTGGTTGCTTTATTAACAAACTACTAAGATCATGAGTACAAGCTTCCTTGGCTGATCTGCTTCAGCTCCCCTTGCGAACCTACCCACTCAGATGCAGATAAACATCATTGTTATTTGTTCCAACTTGTTTACTAGTATGGGGCTACAGGCCTTCTCCTTTCCTCCCATTTACTGGAACTCTCTTTTACTGTGATTTTGTAATGTCTCCTCTTATTTGCTCTTCAGGAGTGAACTAAGACAATATCTACACACATTGAATGCCTGTATCTACACACACTTTAAGAATTCAGACTTTTTTGTGAATGTTATACATTACTATTATCTGAAGCTGCTTTATCTTTGATCCATTTGTGCTGTACTTGATGTATTTTACAATCCTGTATTTGTCGTGTAATCAGTACTCTCCTTGATTGTGCTTAAGAGTAAGCATTATGGACCCAATTTTCAAAGTGAGATGCAGGGCTTGCAGCCATGCCCTGTGTCCCTGCAATCATTGCCGCATCTGCGTCAAAGCATGTGCAGCAATTTGGTGCAGATTTTAGAAGTGGGACACAAATTGCAACACATCTCTCACTTTATGGCAGCTTACACCCGAAGTTGTGGTGCAAGCCCCATTTCTGTGCCACAGAGTTATGCCATGGGGGATCTGGCATAACGGGAAACCAGATGCTCTACAGTGGTGGGGAAGGGGCATGGACACACAGTGGACATCTGCCCAGCACACCTTAGAGGTCTGTAGGTGTGCCAGGGTACATCTCCATTGTGTGATGGGTTTGTGCCATGAATTAGCTGTGGGGGATGCAAGTGTGCTGTTGGGATGCAGGGGACTTGTGTCTGGGGGAGTTGCGGCACCTCATTTGCAAAATCGCACCAAAACCCTTGTTGGATGCAAGTCGCAACTTGCGTCCCGACCCTGGACACAAGTCCCCTGCATCCTTCCCCTCACCTTTGAAAATCAGGCCCTATATGTCTAGTGCACAGACCTCATTAACATAAACTCAGTAAATATAGTCTGTTTGTTGATTTCTGAACCCTAAACAATATGGGTCGCTACTATCTAAAGGACCACCTGCTCCTGGCACTCAGCTGAGAGCAATCTGCTTTTGGTCCCCACAGCTTGTCTTAAGTCATCTGGACACAAGGCCTTTTCGGTGGTACCACCAGTTTCATGGAATAGTCTGCTGTTAGGAAGGAGCCTTTTTTAAAGTACCATTTAAAACACACCTATTTGCAAAAGCCTTTTCAATGGCTTATTAAAGAATTTTAGACTGCTAAATGTATAAGTAGGATTTATGAGTTTTAGATTTTATGTTAGATGTAGAAGCACTCTTAGTCCTGCTGGGACAGGGTGCTTTAGAAAATGAAATTACCAAGCCATGCCTAGTGATATAGTTATTTGATGCAGTGGAAACACCAGAAAATACATATTTCTTTACTTTCTACTGTTTGTGCTCTGGAAGGGCTCCCAGTAGAAAAATCTCCGGCAAACTGTGAACAGTAAGGCAAGGCAAATTTATGTCCACGATGACCAATCCATGAGGTTCAGGGTGCCTTACAACAAAAAAAGGTTAAACAGTCATCAATAAAAGGAAAAAAATGCCAACAAAATTATAATTAAAAGTATTCATACATTATCATCATATGCTAACATAAACAAATGAGACTTTTTTTAAACACTTACACTGAGGGGGCATTACAAACAGAGAGTGGTAACACATTTGGGGCTACAACTAAAAGGGTTCTGTCCCCTGATAGCTTTAACACTGAACACAGAATAGGTAACATACACATCTTGGTGGAGCAGGGAGGGCAGACAGGAATGTATATGGACAGGAGATCTTCCCAGTACTGTTGCTGGGACTCTATGCAGGGTACAGTATTTATACTTGCCAAATCTGCTTTACTTCCTCATATGGTGCCTCCTCCCTGAATTTTCCTAATTTAATAAATGCCTAAAATATGCTTGCAGGTGCATGGGTTCAGCTTTCCCTGTATCACACTGCATCAAGAAGAGCTTGAAAGTGAACAAAATGCATATTTCTAAATGTGAATGTCTCCAGGAATGAACCTGGAGCAATTTGTGGTGAAGATGTATATTTCTAAAATGCAAACATTTAGAAAACATAAATCGGAGTCCAAATGACTAACCCATATCTGATATGCAGGGGACTGGTCTTGTGTTTGTGGCTGGTATCCAGATTTCCCCCAGTCTCTAGGACACTGGATGGCTCTTGCTTTGCAAAAGTCTCCTCCTTTTAAATACCAGGGAGTTTCACTTGACAGTTGCATTGATTTCTCTGCAAAAACTAATGCTATCCATAGAAAATGTATATGCAAGCTCGAGACACTATACGGAATCAAAGCCTGTATCCCTCCCCTTGCCCAGGGAGAGATCATTATAAAAATGATCCTCCCTTTATTTGACTATAGGAACATGATAACAGCATGGCCCCCAAATCCACCTTGTCAGACTAAACCTCCTGTATCATTCCTTTCATCACTTGGCCCTTAACTGCCCTCTCCAGACACATCACTTCTCCTTATATTCCACTCTGCTGTCTCTTTCCCCCTCTCCTCTCAAGGACTGTTGTTTCTCACATTGTGTCTCACTAATGTGATATTGAAGTTCTGGTTTGGGTGTCTCCCCTGCTACCTCAACTCCCTCCTGACATGACCCTCTTCCTACACCCTCCACTCTACTAACTACTGCTCCTTCTCTCTTCCCCAGAACAACACCACTGCAGAGTAATCTACATTCTCAAGCAGACTCCCTTGTGTTAGTCTAGCTTTCCCCCTGCTCTCTGTTCTGCTTTCTGCCATTGTTCCCTGAAAATACCTTTCCAGGCAAACACCTTCCATAACTCCTCCTGCACCTGACTCCCCCCATACTGATTCCCTCTGTACCTTTGTAATTGTTCCAGTCCCAATGAACTCTCGTGTTCATCCCTTTGCTGCTTTTACACTTGTCATTTTTTCACAGCTTTATTTGATCACTAATGTATTGTACTGTAGGATATAAGTCTACCTTTGACACATTTTCTACTATTGCTATTTCTGCCTTCCCCTGTAGCCCCCGGACACCTCTGGAAAGGTGCTGCTTTACGACTCAGCAAACTTGCCTGATGAAACTTTTTACATAAATATGTAATGCCCAATCTTTAAAGTTTCGGGGACTCTATTTTCCACAGTTGCACTACTTGCATCAAAACTGCAAGCCCACCTAAAAGGTGGTCTAACATTGTGCAGTGAGTGCCGTAAGCTGCACATCAGAAATAGCGCATGATCAAAATAAGGATGTGTACATCATCCATTTTGCTGTAAAGTGTGCAAAATAATGCAAATGACTCAAAATGTTTGATAATTACCAGCAAATACAGGGATTTATTAAACTCTAAAAATTGATTAGCGTTTTGCTCATAAAAGTGCTAAATCTTTGTGAAAATGCATAGCTCTTGCGTCACTGTGTTTAACAAACACAGCACTTCTAGAAAATCTATATGAATACTTTCTGTACAGTTAGTATCATCCCAAGAAAAAACTGCTAATCAATTATTTAAAACCCTGAAATATTATGACACGTTTGACATGAGGAAGATTGTGCCTGAAATTGGGAACCGTGTCTGTGTTATGTGTTTTGAAAATCCAGACTTTAGTTTTGAACCAGCAGAGGCTTGAAACCCATTAGTCAACAAGACTTTAATAGGCACACCCATATGTCCCTTTAAATGTTCCTTTGCATTTAAAAGCAGAAGCATCAGCAGCACCAACGTTCAGTGGCCATTGAGGATAGGACTGCCCAAGAGTGGAGCTTCCATTATCCACTTTCTGGTGTCCATTGTTCTTCTGACTCCAGTACTGGAGATGTCAGTGACCACAGGGGTCTCTGAGCAGGGGATGACATGCTCCCCTCTCCATGCATGTCATCTATGGAGATGGAGTGCACCAGGATTGTTTCCCTGGTAGCACAATGTCCTTCCTTTGGGTTAGCTAGAGTCCAAGAAGGTACAGTGTTTACACTCCAGCCCTCTATGTTTATCACAGAATCCAATTCCCAGTTTAAATGATGGCCTATATCCCTTGAACTGGAATTAAATACATAAATAAATGAGGTAGAAAAAGCTGAGATGCTGATAAATATGGTTTACACTGAGGCAAAATGGACTATCAATAAAAAAAACAGCATCACTTACAACCAGGTGCTGAGAGCTACTAATGGTAAATATGGCAAATGACTCCTTTAAATAAAATTACAACAGCATGTTTAAAAGGGCCAGATGGTCTACTTAACCAAACACATTCAATTCTGTCATTTCTTATCCACAGTACTGATTCCTGTGGGGGTGCAAAAAGGAAACTGGCTTCCAAGAAAAAAAGTCCATCAGCGACTAGACAGCAATTCAGAGACCCTTTTAGTGCCATGCATTCATAAGTGTTACTCTGAACCACATTTGTTTTGCTTTAATTTGAAACATGCCATCTTGCATGATAATATCACTGTTCAAAAAACAAGGCAAGTGACTCCTCTACAGTGGTGTACCCTGTGCGTCACCTAGTGAAGAAACAATGTCTTGGAAAACTATTTCAATAAATGAACTGATACCACTCCATGCTTGATTAAAGAGTGTGCTTTTGGACAGAAGTTCCATTTAGAGACTCTGGCCAGCATATTATAACAGTTAGTGTCACACTAGCAGGCTTACTGTCATGCTACTGTATCTCAGTTTTGCATGGACAAAAGGTAAGTTGCATGCCCAGTGCCATACTGGAGAGTACATTTAGTGCAGCTCTAAATCATTAGCACGGGAGCACCAAGATGTCCACTCATGTATGTAAATTATGCTATAAGCCTTGCATACACAGTGGTCTGGCATTTTCAAAAGTTTTTGGAAGTGATGATCAGCTGTTAGAGCAGTACTAAATGCTTCCAAGACACAGTTTTACATCTGTACAGTGGCATGGAGCCCCCATCTGCCTCCTCACAGCAAGGCTGCCTGTACCGACAACCCCCCCCCCCACTGTCACCCAAGTCCCCTGTAAATCTCCTGGCATCCAATGACCCCTTCCCCCAGTATATGCCACAGAATCCCATCCATCTTCTCTCTGTCCCGATCAACTCATCTAAGTATTGCTCTCTTCCTTCCCTCCCAGTTTCAGGGATAGTGGTTAGCAGCAACCTTCTGCACACTGCTACAGCCAGCCACCATCTGTGCCTGCATATATTATAGTTATATTCAATAAAGTATATCACTACAGAACTTGCAGAATGCCTATGAAATATTCCAGAAGCTCTGTGATATGTCATAGTTATCCCACAAGTACTGTAGCAATATACTTTATTGAATATTGATACAATGTGTACAGGGACAAACATCAGCTGGCCACAGCAGTGCATGGAGGGTTGCTGCCCACTGTTCTGGGACTGGGAGGGGTGCCAGATAGGTGAATTGATGGGACAAGGGTGGGATGAGGATTCTCATGGACATTGCAGCAGGTACTACTGGGGGCATCAAGTGGAGGGGGGATATCAGCAAGATTTATACTGAAGGAATTGTGGGGAGAGGTGTTCCACTGCTAAAGAGATTACACTGGGGGTATAGGCTGGGAGGAGATACCATTGGACATCAAGGAGACTTACACTAGGGGCACAGGGTGGGAGGGGGCTACTGTGGGACAGCAGGGAGATTTTCATGTGGGCATCAAGCTGGACAGGGTACTACTAGATGCCAAGGAGATTTAAACCAAGGACATTGGGCAGGAGGGGTACTATTGGATGCCAGGGAGATTTACACTGGGGCATTGGATGGTATCACAGGATTCCAGGGAGATTTTCACAAGGGTACCAGGCAGGAAAGGGATACCACTGGACACTAGGAAGGATAGTAATAGGGACTTGCGTTAGGAAGTGGTGTTGTCAGTACAGCTGACTGTGTTGTTAAGAGATAGCTGGTGGTGTGTTTAGAGGATCTGAGGATAAAGAGACAGTGTAGCAACAGTGACAGGCAATTGGAGTTGCATAGCATACCAAGCTCATAATGAGATAAGTAGCTCAGAGTGTACTGCATTTTGAGTGGGATAAGTAACATATTTTGTTTTAATATTGCAGGTCATCCCTTAAGTGCTATAGTGATTGTGTCTCACTAATTATCTTCTGTGAGATGGTTGATCTGCGCAGCACATCAGGAACTCTATTTTGCACTCCTGAATGGATTAGAGTGGTGTCGTGGCATACACTGGCAGCAGGTATATTGGAAACTTCTTTACTCATAGCAGGTTTGTGCAAAATTATCAGTATGACTCACTCTGGGCCTCGCGCACATTAGCATGAGCACACAGTCTTTTGTGAGCTATGTTGCATGAATTTTGAATATGGGGCCCACAACAAACCCACAATCTCATCAAGAAAATGATTTTTCTAATTGCATAAACAGGGGATTTAATATATTCACTTACACTCACACATGCCCATCACTGTATAACATAATTTGTTTCACAGTTGCACCTTGCCACAGAACACATACAACCCAGAGTATGGGAATAACTTCCCAGGCCTCCAGAGAAATGCAGCATAGTCTCTGAGGGATCCAGACACCCCCAGCTATCTACATATAGTCTTGGGACCCTTATCCTTCTTCATATTTTAATAAATAAGCTTTGAACTCCCCACAGCTAGCTTGTAATCCCCTAGGGATCACTCACAATGTCCTGACCCAGCCGAAAATCTGTAAATTGTAATACATATTTGCTGCACAATTTGGCTGTGTTACTGCTCAATTTCTTCCAATATTCACAAAACCAACCTAACCAACAAGGATATTGACTATGCCAGTTTTAATTAGTTCTCACAGAACAAATGTGGAGCTTTCACTGCATTTAAAGTACTGCGTAAATACTTGTATCAAGTGAATTGCTGTGAAGGTTCAGCTACTGGCACTGCAGAGTCATGACTTGGAAGTGCAGGATCATGCATTTTTAACATAGTCAAGTAATAAATTTGCCGCAATGTAATACACCATATTTCAGTGTTTTTATTATGCCAGTGTGGACGTAACTTTGCTTTTTGGCAAAACAAGTCCAAAGTGGGTTAAATCTACAAGAACCACCTCTAATGCAGAAACATAAACCCTATGCAACAGGCTGTAAGTCATTTATGATTAGAAGGTACAAAAGATATTTTTTTCTACCCCACAAGACTATTATTTTATAACCTCAATATTTACTTCTGAATAAAAATGTGCTGGCTCAAAAATATGCTTAATCTTTGAAAACAAGATCCATTGAAGATTTATTATAAAACAGGTTGGCTACAAAGACTCTTCATGCACAACTGAGGTGGTTAAAACAAGATTCATAAAACTAAACACAATCTCATAGTTTAAGATTATAAACATGTTTGCAATGGCCTCTAAACAGAAAGGGGTGTTTTGCCAGCATGCCACAGATCTGCAGCATATAGGCACCCATAAGTTGCTGAGCCATACATTGGGGGTCCCATGGACCCATGGTAGCATATACAGAAGGAACCTGTATCACTTCTGCACTGTATCACATGGCTGGTTCAGGGTGTATGTCTTTGTTGTGTGCTCACCCTCCATGCCATTCATGATGGTACAGAGTACTGGGCAAGGGGGGGCACTAGATATGGTAGCAGGGACCCTGGCGTGCCCTCTGCATGTCCCTGGTGGAAGTCACCAGCTAGCCATGGTGAGAAGTGAACTATCAATGTCATGCTGTCCTGGCTCTCTGATCAGCAATGGAAGGATGGGGATGACCTGTCAGGAACTCAACCAGTCCTTGTCAGAATGTGGGACTCTCTTCATCCCATAGTCCCCTTCTCTGTGCAGAACAGAGGATCCACTCAGGGACCAGGTCGGACATCCAACTGGATGCCTGCCTGTGTTTTCCAATCTATCCCCTGTGCATCAATGTGCTTGGGGGACAGGCCACAGACAGGCACTGCACTGTGGCTAACATTTATGTATGCTGGCTACTGCATGCCTGTCTGTGGGCACACAGCCATGTGGTCTGGGTATGTGTCTCTCACACATACCCTAGATCATACATACCAATTAAGTTATGCATGTAAGCAAATTAAGTAGTTAAGAAAAAAAATGGTGGGTTTGCAATTACAGAAACCTTCCATATTAATTATGATCCACTTATACTCCTTGGAGTTGTATGTCCTATCCTCCTCTAGCAATCAGTCTTTGCCGATCGTCTTCCCTCACTTTGGAACCAACTTTCCTCTTCCCTCCATTTCATTGCTTCTCCTGCCTCCCTCAGATATCAACTGAAACTCCTTCCCTTTCCTCCTTGCTCCTGTTTCCCTTCCCCTTAACTGTCTCCTTCATCTGGTGTAATACTTGACTGACAGCTTGTATTTTGTGAACATTATGCACTTTATATTGTCTTTGCACTTTTTGTAACACAGTATTTGGCTAAGCTATGTATTGCTTTTATCTTTTGCTCCCCCTCCTCTGCATCACAAGTCACACCTGGAAACGAGCCTTGGCTCAGTCAATCAATCAATCAAAATCTTTATCTTGCCAGGCAGAACATCATTGAGACAAGCTCATTTACAAGATGAACCTGGGGCAAAACAATTGCCAACAGGGTTAAGACATCGCTGGTTGAGTGAACATACATAACATTTACATAGTAATAATAACATATAACCATCGCATGTGACAAGATACTTGCACCAGAACATAGCAATAGGTTCAGCAGGAGGTAGTGCCATTTAAATACAATTGCATGGATATAGATATATGGAAGCAAGGTAATGAGTTAACGTTTATACAGTAAACATCATTGAAGGAGTCATAGTGAGCAGGAGTGGCAGTTCCTCTAGCGTCAAAGTGCAAAGAAGATTAAGATGTAAGAGTCCTTTGATAAGTAATGTAGGCATGGCCTGGCAAGTGGGGTGGGAAGGGAAGGGGGTATAGGGAGTGGGGAGGGAAGGTCAGCCGAGATAGGAGAGGGTTGGACATGATGGCCTAGGGAGGAAGGACTGTTCGAAGGGAGAACACAACAGATTCTACAGGCAATGGTTGGGGTTTACATCCAATATTTGAAACAAAGACAGATCATTGATGTGGGACCTTGATTTGGACAATGACAGAAGGGAGGACTCAAAAGATGCCTCAGGCAATGGTTGAGGTTTAAGTCCAGAATTTAAAGCAGTAACAAATCGTGATGTTAAGACCTTGACTTGAAACAATGATAGACCTCGGAGAAGGTCCTCTGGAACAAGGATTTGAAGAGGGAGAATGAGACGGGGTAGACAGCCTTAAGGTTTTCTGGATCTTATTCCAGAGCATAGGAAGAGTGAAGCTTATTGAGACTCTACCAAAACATGTTTTAACTTTAGAGATAGCCAGAGATAAGATGGTAAGACTTCTGAGAGAATAGGCACTAGGGATGCAGGGAGTTAGGCATCTTGTGAGGTACTGCGGTAATTTATGAGTGATTGCCTTATATGTCCATAGAATAGCATTCTTTTGCCTCCTGAAGCTAAGGGAGCTCCAGCCTATGGAAGAATAGAGGACGCAGTGGTGCGTGCCATAAGGGGCATCCGAAATGAACCTAAGGGTTCTGTGGTATAGAGTATCAAGCTTGGAGAGAGCTGTGCTAGTACTATCACCATATTGGTAGTCCACATAGTCTAGGAGAGGCAAGAAGGTAGCTTGGACTAGGAGTTTTCTAGCCTCCTGGGTTAGTGAGTGCTTGATCCTGAAGAAAATATCGATCCTTTGTTACAGTTTCTTAGTCAGTTCATCAATGTGATCAATGAAGGACAATTTGTAGTCAACCCAGACCACCAGGTATTTTAATTTTTTCACAAACTACAGGGCTTCTCCCAAAAGGGTGCTTATGTGAGGAACCTTATCTGGTTTTTTTTTTTTTTGAGATGAGGGGCCAGTGGAGAGAAAATCATGGCCTTAGTTTTTTTGGCATTGAGCTGGAGTTTCAATTTGAGTAATCTTTTTGGAGGATGCTGAAAACGTTCTGGAGGTCCAAAATGGCTTGATCTGGAGTTGCTCTGTCAATGTATAGCACTGTATCATCAGCGAAGAGATGGATACTAGATGACTTTAGGCCAGTGTCAATTTGATTAATATAAATGGCAAAGAGAAGTGGACCAAGTATGAATCCTTGGGGGACACCTCTAAGGAGTATTTTTTTTGGTGATAGGTCTCCTTCATCCTTGACCTGCTGCTCTCTATCCACAAGATAGTTAGTGAACCAACTTAGTGCCAGGTTGTCCACCCCAATGTTCTTCAGGGTCATCAGGAGTAAATCCTGGTCCACCCTGTCAAAAGCCTTGCTAAGGTCCAGAAACAAGATGCATATGTATTGTTTGTTATCAAGTGTGTACTGCCAGTCAATTATAACCATAGCAAGGGCAGTGGATGTACTATGCATGGGACAGAAACTGGACTGAATCAGGTTTAGTAGATTAAAACTTTCCAGATGAGATCTGAGCTGTTCATTTACTACCTTCTCCAATAGTTTTGACAAGGCCGGGAGCAAGGAGATTGGGCAGTAATTATTAAGGTCTCAGGGGTCCCCTGATTTGAATAGAGGGATGACATGGGTTGCCTTCCAGACCTTGGGGAGGGAGCTGATTGGGAGACAAATTGAAAATGGGGGTAATGGGGGAGCCAAAATATAGTAGGCCAACTTTAGGAAGAAAGGCTCAATCATATTCGCACCTGCACTGTTCTTAATATCAAGTTGAAGAAGAAGATCCTCAGCCTATCTGACGGTGACCAGACAGAAGGAGAAAGAGTGGTAAGGGTCAAAAGATTCCAGATCATGGCAATCGGATGACTGACTAAGGAAATGTGCCCTGATGGCATTTGCTGGGGAGGTATCAAAAGCCATCCCTGCTGTGGCAAAGTGATTGTTAAGGAGGTCAAGGATCTCATTTTTATCTGTAGTGTGGGTACCACCAGTCGAAATTGTGTGGGGAAGTGTGCCAGCACTATTATGGCCTTCTACCTCCCTTAAAGTTTTCCAAAACTTAGTAGCAGAGTTAGTGGATGCATTAAGCTCAGAGCAGAAATAACTAAACTTCGCTGCTCTGATAGTTTTTGTGCAGAAATTCCTTGTGGTTCGGAAAGCAGACTAGTCTGTGACCAATTTAGACTTTTTGGCTCTTTTCCAAAGAGCATCCCTATGCCATAAGGCAGTCTTTAGGTTATCCATGAACCAGGGACAGGATTTTCTTTTGATTCTGCTTTTGGTAACTGGGGCATGGAGGTCTAGGGTTCTGGTGAGTATTTCATGAAGCACCTCGTGTGCCTTTTCCATAGAAGTTGCGAGGTAAAATTTCTGCTAGTTAGCATATTAGCGGTCATAGAGAAAGCGTCTGGGCAGAAGTTCCGTTTACACCTCTTATGGATGTATTTAGAGGAAGAAGTGGTTTGGAGTTGCGCCAGCCTTAGGCATGCAATGGCACAGGGGTCGCTGATATCATTAAAGAATATACCTGAGTGGGAGAAGAGGTGAGGCTTGCTTACAGGGATTAGGTCAAGAAGGGAGCTATGCTCTGGATTTTTGGTGTTTTGGTGGGTAGCTTCATTAAGGATATGGGTAAGTCCATGGGCATCATAGAATTCTTTCAATGGTAAGGAGACTGGAGAGAGCCAGTCAAGGTTGAGGTCACCAATTATGGATACTTCTGCTGAGGTGGTAGCTAGTATGTCACTTAGGTGTTTGAGCAGAGAGAGGCTAGCTGAGGGGGGACTATAGCACCCACTAATGCAGACAGAGGTTGATTTGGCTGGTTGAATTCTTAGTGTGAGGCACTCAAACTCCTTAGGGAATGTAGTCGTGTCCACCATAGTTGTGGTAATGTTGTCCTGGACATAGATGGCTACTCCCCCTTCCTGGGATTTCCTATCAGTATGAAACAAGTTGTACAAAGGAATGTTAACCTCATAGTCCAGGGTGGTTGGTCTTAGCCAAGTTTCGGAGATTACAAGAACATCAGGAGAGTAGTGGAGGGTCCAAGTTTTGATAGCATCAAGCTTTTTCAGTAGGCTGTAAGCACTCAAATCCAAAAATTATTAACCCTTTTAGTGAAGGTAGGTCAGCTGGGGCAGGAATGGGGGGGGCAGGGTTTAATTCGACGTTACCAGCACAGATGAATAGCAGCAGGAGCATCTTTTTTACAGCACTAAGGAATAGTCAGAATGGCTGAATTTTGCCCCTGAGGTGTGGGCAGTTCCTCAAACTCTTCTCCAAGGTCAAACAGCAAGGCAAGGGGTGATAGTAAGCATACAGAATAGCTTTAATTGAAAGAGCAAACCCATGAGAGCATAGGCAGATTTGGGGGGGGGGGGGGCTAAGGGTGCTATAGCTCCCCCATCATGGAGCTCCTCTATTAGTAACACACTGCTGCATTCTTAATCATGAAAGCTGCCTGAGCCACACAGGTCTCATCTGTCCTCCAGCAGAGCTGGCCTTAGCTAGGTGCAAACTGTGCCCCTGCACCTTGGGGGCCCATGCTTTTTTCTTGAGGGAAAAATTAATTGAGAACATTTAAAAATGCCTAAATGTTAGAGATGAAAATGTTTACCAGCAAATGAAAGTGGAAGACAACTGGTTCTGTTACTGTTACAAAAGGTGGGGGCAGCTTTGCTGCAGTGGAAAAGATTAAGTTAAATAAGTGCTAATGGTGTTAATGGCCATACTTTACACCTCCCATGCTGACTACTTTCACAAACAAAGGACTATATTGACAAGAGAACTTGTTTGTAACCTGGACCTGTAGGTGAAACAATGAATGATATGACAAAATATGTTTCAAAAGCATGTGAGCACTCAAAATGGCTCAAAAACCTGACCAGCACAGAGCAAAAGTGGATTTCCTGATAGGGACCCTGAAAACCTGATCACCAGGTAAAAAACTGCCAGGTGGCAACCTTACTGGTGTCCCATGATAATCCTCTCTATTCCCTCTCACTCACACCTCCAGAAAAGTTAAGTTGTGTAACTTGTTTGCAAATCAGAGTATTAGAGGTATGAGTGTCCAGTGATGATGTTCCTGTCCTTACAGAAATGAATACAGTAGTGGTACCGTACTTACTTAAGTTCTTGCTACAGGCTCAGTCAGATTCATTTCCAGTGGTGAAGTCAAATAATTCAGTGCAGTCAATGGCACTAATTAAAAGATGTTGGTTAAACTAGTAGACCTGGTACTGCTTTACTAATTCAGGATGGGAGCGTTAGTGAGGTGTAAATGTTGGATGTGGGGGGCCCACAGGGAATGGAGTGGTGGAGCCTGGCAAGGGGCTACACAGGGGCCCAGAATGGTTAAGGCCAGCCCTGTCCTCTAGTGTCCTGACAGTGCAGTAAACAACCACCCCCACCCACTTTACATAGTTGATCCCCCCCGAAAAGCTGGTCTCCAGCATGAATTTCTTACTAACGTTCATCCTGCACCATGTGGTCTGGTCCCAGCTCTGTGGCAGCAGTTGGTCTTGCATTGCTGAGCCTGAGCATTCATTCTCTACTTCTGCAGGCTTGGTGCAGCTCCTTTGTTCATGCGCAGAGGTGGGGGGGGGGTTGTGTGTGGGGGTACAGCTGCAGCAAAGCGGAGTGGACCTTAACAATACAGATCTCAACCAGGTTGACAGGTGCTCACTGCTCCTGATTTGCTGTTGCGTCCAGTAGTGGATGTGGCTGGCAAGGGGCACCTTCTTTAAATGTCTGGGCTGCTGAAACAAGAGTGAGCTGTAATTCATTAACTCAGAAAATTAATGTTGGAGCAAGAGGAGGAGACAGAGGGAGAGAGTGGAGCCCACAAGTGAAGAGCAAAGCCCGAGGTTTCAGGTGGCAGCAGTCCAGTAACGTGGGGTTGGTGTGGCCTTGGTAAATCAGCCAAGGAGTTGGAGTGAGGTTCAGGTCATCTTCTGGTAGCTGAAGCAAGCTGTTTCTGAGAGCTCTGCTCATTAGGAGTCATGGGGTCAGTGTGTGCTGTCTAGAGAGAGAGAGAGAGAGAGAGTTTGCCGGCCAGGTGACCGGAGACAGTACTCAACTAGGGGCACATAGACTTCAGCCTGCTGAAAGTTGATCAAGTCTTCATTTAATCAGGTACTTCTTGCTTTAAAAACAAAAGACTTTCACAGACACAAACTATGGTGGGTGGGGGCAGCTGCTGGGATGGGAAGGACATTAGTGTTCCATCAAACTGGGTGTGTAATAAATGTAGTACTAGTGTTATTAATTTCTAGTATGGGGAGCTTAAATTCATGACATTAAAATTGTTTAAGGTCACTGCTAGTTTTGTCCTATATGGCAAATTGATTTTGGTGCAGATTTGCAGGAGAGGGAGTTGGAGAGTAGTGCCCTCCGCCTGTAGCATGCTAGGAATGGTACAAAACTAATGCTGGGGCAGGTCTGGTCTCAGCGACAGCATGAACCGGGAGAGGCAGAAACTGGTACATGAGACCTTTAAACTGAGGTAAAAACTTCAGCATGTACTGTATGTCTAATCTGTGTGATCTTTTTAGTCATGGTTGTACAGTGAATGAGCACACAGGGAATTATTAGACACGGGGACTTAAAAGGTGTTCTGCTGTATGTTATGGCATGCGCAGTAGTTTCTGCATGCTTGGAGAGCAAAATTGGCAACAGAAGTCATAAGACCTTGTTTGGCTCATTGACACAGGCAGTTACAAAACTGAAAAAAAAGTGATATAATCAAATATTTAGTTTATGTAGTTCTATGTGTTGAATTGTGTGTGTGTGCGCAAGTTGTGATTTACCCAAAAAAATGCTGTTGCTAATAAAAAAAATGCATTTTTACATTTGTTTAAAAACTGTTTTTCTGTCTGCTTACTGACTTCTTGGGCCTATCATAAAAATTAGATGCCTCATACCATGGGGTTATCCCAGTAAAGGACATTTTAAAACAATAAAACATATTTTATTTATTTAAAAATGTATTTTCTTCTGAATAAATTGTTCTATAGAATAAAATACGTTTTACAAAAATAGCAAGCAGACTTGAAATTATATTTTCAGAAACTAGATAAAGTGACTTTGTTCCCATATTTCTATAGTTATTGTATTTATTTTTTTACTGAGGTAAAGATGGGGGATAGGTTAATCTGTACTGCAGGACAAACTGGGATGGGTTGGCTTTATGGAAATGTCATAATGTGCTTGAGTGAGTGATATTTGTGAATTTGTTTACTTGGATTGTCATTTAATTTGTCTTTTATCACCAAGTCTCTTTCAACTGTTCTCATTTTTATGTGTTTCGGATGTGCTGCTGCCCAGCGGCAGTTTTTTAGTATTTTGTGTTTTTGGGGTGGGAGGGTATTTTGGGCAACATACTGTTACGTGGACTGTGGGGACTCTGGGGATCGTGCTAGGGTGCAACTAACAAAGCACGAGGAGGGAGGAAATGAGTAGAAATTGCATTAGACACACCCTCCAAAATGCACCAGAATGCACCAAAATGTTAAAAAATTTCTGGGGGCCTAGGCGGCCCACCAGACCCCAGGCCTATTATTTTTATTTTTTCTCTGACTTGAGCTCCCCCATCTATATGACTCCTGGATCCGCCCCTGGAGAGGGAGGCAGTTGGTACCCAATGTGAGTACAGCAGTGTATGGTAGTATAGAGGCCAGATTGGATAAGTGGCAGTGGGAGGGAAACAGTTAGAAATTTGTGTACAAGATTTAGGTAACCTGTGAATATGCCTGGGTGTTGAAAAGTTTGTGGGTTTAGAGACCCACGGTATGTGACGGTTACACTAATAAGTAGAAATCTTGTGCTCAATGAATGAAGCAGCATTTTTGCAATTAAATTTGAGCATGAGAGAGGATCACCCCTTTAAGAAGTTGCAGGAAAGGAGAGCCCCTTTAAGAAGTTGTTGTAATTGACTACTATTAGGCTTCAGGGGGTGGGGATCACCGGGGAAGTGCAGTTAATAAAGGAGGGAGGGAGGAGGGAGTGGGGGGGTGCGAAAAAACTGTCCAGAGAGTAGTACAGCAAGGCAGTGGCAGAGCTGTGAATTGAAAAAGGTGCCTTTGGTGCTTGCATTCTCAATGGAGATCTGCAGCATCAAATTGGGAATTGGCCACAGTCCCCAGGAGCCAGTCCAATTATGGGGATTGAAGCCTGACAGCTCTGAGCTAGGAGCTGACCAATCATACCTGCTTTCCTTGGTCAGGGGGTGGCAGGCTGGATGCAGAAGTCCATGTCAGTGTGCCTCCCCCACTCACCAATTTTCATACAAATAAATAAATCAGTTTACTTACTTTTTTCTGTGATGGACATTCACATTTACAATTAACATGTGAGGAAGCGTCAGATGGGACTGACTGTATTGTTAGGATTTTACCAAGGATAATATTATCATGGACTGGAGATAGCGAGGGGAGGGTTAATTCAAAGTACTGCTTGTATTGAAAGAGTTGGAGGGGCATCAAAAATGCTGTTGGGCAGGAGAAGGGCTAGTAAGATGGTGTATATGATTTTATGAAGAGGAAGGTGAGGATGGGAGATGACTGAGATATAGTGCTGGTCTTGAGACTAACTCAAGACAGTAAGGGAAGGCTAAAGGAGTTTTCCTTATTTTTTGTTTTATTTTCTTTTTAAATCTGGAGTATGATTACCAAACATAAGCTTTACAATTTGTTACATCCAAGTAACGAATAGTCCATTATTTGTAGCTTTTGGGAACTGGTAATTGTTATTCACACATCTTTAGTATGTACACACAGTGGGGACTGTAGTGCATGCCAGCACTCGGAGACAAGAAAATAAAAATCCAAGCAGTTCTTACTGCGATGGTACTATACTTTATTGTCATGGCATCATTCAATAAAATTGCATGGATGATATTAGGTACACCTCCTGTCACTGGGGGTTGAAAACAGACATCTTAAGTGTTCTCATGTTCTTCCCTAATGTCTGAATGCTGGCCTTTAAACGTTTCTAGAGTTACACCTTTACATGGACACTGTCAACCCCCTCAGGCCTCAAAGTGTCCCTTGTTTAAAAAACACATTTTATGATTGCTAACATTCTGTAACAATTGCTATTGTAACTAGTAGTTTGATTCTGATTGTTTTTTTTTTCTTTCTTTAAAAGTGAAAACAGCCAGCCCTGTGGCACCAGGCAATAGGGGATTACTTTGGGGTGGGGTGGAGGGTCACAGATGCATCATGCTGTAGTGTCTCCCTTGCGGCCAGGTTTGGCATCATGCTTTGCAACGTGGGTGATCATGCACAGCATGCACACAAATGTAAGGATGCTGTGGCATGTGTCCCTAGTGGGCAGGGGGACACAAGCAAGAAAAATGGCCACCCTTGCTCGCCAGATAATGGTGGCCCACCTCCCCTGGCCATGGAGTTGGGAAGCCCCATAGCTGCTCCCTCACCACCTGAAGCACATACAAGGAGGTACCTATGGATGCCTCAATCTCCCCTCTCGGTAGCTTCCCACTGTGTGGGGGGCCCTTGATGAAGGGATACGTTGGGTCAATCAGGCTGGCAGTAGAGGAAGTGGTGGATGGCAGAACGGGAGAAAGTGGTGCAGGGTGCAGGTTTGGCCACCCAAAGGAGTGGGCAGTGAGGACTGGTGGGGATAAATAGATAATGTAAAAATAAAGTGAAAAACAGAATGCCCACCATACTGGTGTTACCACACAAAAACAGGTTTGTTTACATTCCTTGATCAACTCCCGCTGCATCTTTCCTGGACTTGGGAACACCTCCATCACAGCTTAGCCACTCATCATGTAGTGGGAGTTTAGGTGGCTACTGCTTCATGAGTGACTGCATTGTTTGGGGGTACTTTTAATGTTTAGGTAGTATTCAAGAAGCATAGATTCAGGTTTTAAAACAAAACAAAGTTGTTTATAAATATACATTGGCATGCATTTAAGTTCTACTAAACAAGGAGACAGACAAAGCAAACAGCAAAATAAATGAATTTTAGAGATAATAAGCAATCATAGAATGTGGGTTTTTAACTAGAAATAATATGATGTAAAATAGGTTGACAGGGTCCGTATAAAATAAAGCACCACCATGGTAAGAAAAGAAAGACAGTGTGCTGTATAAGTATATTTGCTACAATTAAAACAAAATGGTACTATTAAATACAGACTGAAAATAGTCAGAATCGATGTTTCAACATTAGGTCTTTACTAGAAATTACCTATGAAGATAAAAAATAAGCACTCTTATTTTGCTTATTTATTTACTTACTTTAATAGGTAATTGCAACAGAGGACCCATAGTTAAAACATCAAGCCTAACTCTATTTTCTGTTTTCAGCATACATTTAACATTACCCTTTTGTTTCATCATCCGGATCATGCCTGAAAAGATGCCTTGTGTCAGTATACCTACCTTTTCAAGAAAATATAAATAAATTAGGATAATAATTGCTTGGGCTTTTACCTACCCACTGTAAGTCTGTAATTTGGATTTGTGCACCTTAGTACTAAGACTGTTGAGCTAGTGAATTTTATGGATTTTAGTGCTGTAAGTAGTGTAACGTACAACTGAGATAACATGGACTGCTATTTCTAAGTCAGCAGCTCTTCCTTCTTGCCATGGATTATACTGTAAAGCAAAACATTACATTTTTCACTTAACTAACCTTCTATTTGTACCTGACATATGTGTCCCTTACACTCCTACCTTACATGGTAAGTTGAAGTTTGTACAGCTTTATCTGGCCACTGCAAAGTATTCAAACTGCAAATTGTTTTGAAATAGAAATGATCAGCTTGCTCACAATCTACTGTATCTTTCTTGCTACAATTGTACTTAAACATTTTTAGCAGTGGTCAATACTGCCTATATATCTTCTCACCATTTTAACAGTTCCAGGCTGTAAGATTTAGAGTTTGAGAACGGAAGCAACCCAAGATCAGGCTGGTCATTTGGATAGATAATGCAGCTAAAGGGGAATCCAGACTAGATTACTGGTCTGTTGGGTTCAGTTTCAGGTTCAATCACACTATTTCAGGGCTCCCATATCTACAGGGATTCCTGTATTTTACAGGGATTTGGAGGCATCTACAGGAAAACTCTTCCCATAGACTTGCATTGGTTATACAGGAAAAGAGGGCAATTCTGCTTCCATAGGAAGTAATGTAATCTACAGGAAAACACAGGAATATCACCCTGGAGTTACAGGGAAAATGCCAAATCAACATGGGAGCACAGCTATTTCTTTCTCACAACAATTTGTACTTCTTTAAACAGAGTCAAGGTTTAATTTACTCTGGTGTTGTGAGCATGATGAAAATGATATCAAACACTATAATCTTGTTAAAGTAGAATTTTACTTCATTTAGTCCCCTGCTTTTTTCTTCTGTAATTAATTTGTCTCTAGTCATCAATTGATCATCTGTGTCCAGTTAGGTCCTTGAAGAACCTCCTCCTCACCAACAAAGCCAGTCAATGAAGAGATAACATAAATTAGTTGTCAGATTTCACTGGAAATACAATTAACATAGTAATGCCTGTGCCTTCATCCCCTCCCAAACTCATGAGATACAGCTGTGGAGCAACTGAGATACGACGACAGGTCAAGAGATAATGCTGACATCGCCCAAATGGCAGCACCATAGATCAGTCTCAAGAGTTCCTGGAATGCAGGCCTGGTGTTTGCAACGGAAAGCACTATAGACTTTATTTACTATGAAATACATTTCACATCACTGTGAAAGTCTCCATAAGTTACTGCTATGACAGATCATTAGACAATAAGAAGCAGATCATTTAATCTGTTCCAGCTGGAGAGGTGGAGAAAGAGGGAAGGCAGGAGAGACTGCAGTTAAATTTAATGTTAGAAACATACATTTTTAACTGGTGTATGTATGGTGCATGTTGCTAGGGTACAGGAATACCTCTTGGTAGTGGCTAGGCCATGACACTGTTGTGAGCCACAGTCATATTGCCCCTGGCTGACAACAGGCTTATCAGACTTCACCAATGCTACCACAAAACTGTTGAAAATTTACTACTGATCTGTTCCCTTCATGTCCCACTTTACGTTCTTGCTTACACAGGACAAGACCTGGACTTCAGAGCCCCAGTTCACTTCAAGCATTTCTTTGTTTTACATTCCTTTTCTTTCCAGCACTCTGGGCCAGACTTGAGAACCTCCTTCCATCAGAACCCCCTGGGGACCAACACTCCATTCGTGCCTTCACTCACTCCTCAGTGCAGATAACCTGTAGCTTGTCACCAGCAGGTATGACCTCTGAGGAAGACCAGGCCTCCGACGAGAATACTTTGCTTAACAAGCCCAAAATATCAGAGGGACGAGCCACTGAGGAGGAAGAGGAAGGCCAAGTAGCCCACCTGGGTGTGGTGGGATAAAGGGTCTTCATCTGTCTCAGTTCTGCACTTTATCCTACATACAGGGTGTTGCACCTGTTAAAAACCTAGCCTTGTACTTATCAGAGTCATCAGAGGGATGGATGAGCACATCTTCTCCTATGAAACTCCCAGGCCAGCCCTTTTCTGGATGTATGATGCTTTCCTATCACACACCAACTGAATGGGTGCGTGCAGACCTAAGGCTGTTCCATAAGAGAGCACCATTCCATCCCACATGACAACCCCCCTGGACCACCAAAAGTAGTTGTGCAAGAAGGGAGTGCCCTTCCCTCACAAGGCAAGAGGCATGTGGAGGATGGAACCCTGCCTCACTGTTCTGCACCAGATGTCCCATCCATACTCAGGGCAAAAACCTGGGTTATCTGGATGGTAGACAGTAGTGCTACTACTGTACTGTGCTAACCAGACAGTCTCATTTCAAACTTTCCTGAACATCTTACCATATAAAAAACGATACCACTGTAATTTCAGGACATGCTCTCCAAGACACAATACAGAGTTTTTTATAAATACACATTGGCATGCATTTAAGTTCTACTAAACAAGGAGACAGACAAAACAAACAGCAAAATAAATGAATTTTAGAGATAATAAGCAATCATAGAATGTGGGTTTTTAACTAGAAATAATATGATGCAAAATAGGTTGACAGGGTCCGTATAAAATAAACTACCTGCCCCTTTTTAAAATACTGTATAGTCAAAGAGGACTTAAATATATAATAATATATATGGTCTGCAATGTTCAAGCTATGCAGAAAACAAATGGAGAAATACAAAACACACTAGGAACATCAAAATAAACAGGTTTTATATGAAATAAGCATACACAAAAGATGCTAAACTAAACCCTATTTTCTTACCACTAGGGACGTAGAAAGGGTCTTTACACACAGCTTCAATTCCCAACAGAACACTCAGCAGCTGATAATTGGTTCGCTCTCTGATTCACGTTACTTGGTTTAGTGGACAACAGAAGACGGTGGCCCATCGAGATTGTCCTCCACATGAGTGGAACATTAACCCGATTTTATTTAAGTAGCCATTTATCTAGTTTACTTTTGAAGGTTGTAATTTGTAAAGAATCTACTATATCTTGTGGCAGTGTGTTTCACAGGCTGGGTGCCCTGATTGCAAACAAATTTAGTCTTTTGTTGTTATTGGCTCTGTTAACTTCGAGTTGTTTGCTGTGTAACCTGGCTACAATCTTCCTGTTAGAATAGGATATACCGCACTGTTGCAATAATACTGGAGACTGGAGGATTTTACACAGCTGAAGGAGATCACCCTTCCAGCAGTGGTGTTCCAGGAGACATTCTGGAGGCTGTTGATGCTGCCCTGTTTGCAGGCACCTCTTTGATCTGAGGGAGGAGGTTGCCTGTCTCCTGGCTGACCTGACCAGGATTCGTGAAACCTCTTCCCCCACCCAGGGACCACCAGGGCCACCACTGTTACCTCAGAGGTTGCCAAGAAAGAGGAGCGGTTGGACCACGGTGGGCTCAGGGAGGGAGAGGGTGGTGGAACAGAGGTGCATCCCTCCAGCTATAGCTCTGCATGATTCATATGCTGTTCTGACAAAGAGTGGTTCCTCTGTGGAGGCACCTGCAGTGGAGACCAAGGAGGATGCTGGGAACCTCCACAAAGGAGACCCACAGGAGGGTGGCACGAGACCCCACAGAGGAAGGAAACAACTCCTGGTGGGGAACTCAATCATTAGGGGGGTAGATGTGGTGGAGGAAGGGGATAGGGGAGGTAAGGTGCCTGCCTGGTGTCACGGCTTGGAGGAACAGGAAGCGAATCCTCAAGATCACGGGAGCAGCTACACGACGGATGGAGCTGGATGTCATTGTCCACCTAGGGACAAATGACCTGGCTGTAAATGGGATCAAAGCTGTGCAAGAGTAGTTTGTGGAGTTGGAGAGGGGCCTTAAACAAGTAGCATGTATGGTAACCTTCTCGGAGGTGCTGCCTGTCTATGGCAAGGATGATGCTAGGTTATTCTGCACCATGGGATTCAATGAATGGTTGAAAAACTGGTGTGGAGCTCAGGGTTTTGGCTTCATTGGGGACTGGGGAGCCACCTGGAGGGATTCAGGCTTATACTGGCATGACGGTCTGCATCTGTCCAGGGAGGGATCCAGGATCCTAGGTGACAGGTTTAAATGCTTCATTGGGAAGCATTTAAACTAGCCAAGGGGGGAGGCACAGAAAAGGAGCAGGGAAATCCCAGCCTCCCCCCACAAAGTGCAGTAGTTAGAGAGGTAAACACCAAGGAAGAAAAGCCAGAGGGAGCAGGACAGGGATAAATGCAGAAAAAGGTGTTAAAGACGAGAATGGGGCTAAAATGGGTAAGGCCATAAAAAATAAGTGGAAGGTGATGAGTACCAATGCCCGTAGTCTGTGCAACAAGCTCCCTGAACTAGTGGCCTTAATGGAAGAGGGATGCCTGGATATTGTGGCAGTCACTGAAACATGGTACACAGGGAACCACGAGTGGGAAGTCAACATACCAGGATACATAGTTTACAGCATACCTCTCAACCTTTTGTCCCCTAAATGTGGAACATTGCCTCTCAAAATGTGGAACAAATGAGCAAAATGTGGAACACTTAGTCAAATCTTTACCTAGGAGACTTAGAACACTGTTAAAATATTTGCATTTATGTTCAGAAAGTCTGTCATTAATTGAATAATATATGTTTTGCATCATTTACTATAGATTTTTGCTTTAAAATGTTAATACTGAATGTGGAACAAGTCCTCACAATGTGGAACATGGAGCTTTTCTGAAGTAAAATGAGGAACGTTCCTCGTAATGTGGTACAGTTGAGAGGTATGGTCTACAGAAGGGACAGGGTAGGTAAAAGAGGTGGAGGAGGAAGAGTAGCTCTCTATATAAGGGAAAGTATTAAAGCAACAGAACGAAAGAGCAAACAGGAAGTTGATGAGTCACTATGGGTCACCCTGGAGACAGGAAATGGCACCACAATCCACATGGGGGTTGTGTATACACCCCCATCTCAGGGGAGGAAACGGACAAGAAAATGATAGAAGGTATCCTTAAAATGGTAGAAAAAGGGGAGATATTGTTGATGGGGACCTGAATGTGCCAGATGTTAACTGGAGTACCTTTGCTGCAGGCACATCCAAGAGCAGGGTCATTCCTGATGCCCTACAGGGGGTATGCCTCAGAAAGCTAGTGTTGGAACCCACTTGGGAGGGAGCAATCTTAGACCTGGTACTCTCAAATAGAGAAGGAGAAAGGATTTCAGATGTAGAAGTGGGTAGCCATCTGGGAACAAGTGACCACCAAACAGTATGGTTCACAATAAACACAGCCATAGAGTCAAGCCATACAAAAACAAGAGTATTAGACTTAAGGAAGGCTGACTTTGGGAAAATGAGAGAGTGCCTTAGGAAAGCACTAGCAAATGGGCAAGAAGGAGGGGTGGAGGAACAATAGGGAATAATCAAAACAGCCATCACAGAGGCAATGTGCCTTTGTGTGAAGCAAATCAATAAAACAAAACGAAGGAAAAAAACACTATGGTTCTCAAAAGAGGTGGCAGGGATGGTTAAGGAATAAAGGATAGCATTCAGGAAATATAAGGAAACACAGAAAAAGCAGGACAGAGAACTTTATCAGTTAAAGTAAAAGAAGGCAGAGAAGGCAGTCAGAATAGCAAAGGCACAAACTGAGGAAAAGATAGCCACCTCTGTTAAGAAGGGGGATAAAACCTTTTATAGGTACATTAGGGAGCAAAGAAAGACCAAGGGAGGGATACAGAGACTTAATAAATGGGAGGGAATGTGGGAAAAGGGCGACAGTGAAAAAGCAGGGATACAGAATGAATATTTCTGCTCATTATTCACAACAGATGAGGAGGGGAAGGTGCCTATATCAAACACGGGAGAAACTCTGAATAGGTGGGTCAATACCAGTCCATTCACAGAAGAATGGGTTTTGAAAGAACTCTTGAAACTGAGGGCGGACAAAGCAATGGGGCCTGATGGGATTCACTCAAGAATACTAAAAGAACTAAGGGTAGAACTAATAACACCACTGACTACTCTCTTTAACAAACCATGGGAGGATGGAGTGGTACCTGAGGACTGGAGGAGGGCAAATGTGATTCCACTTCACAAAAGTGGGAGCAGAGCAGAGGCAGGAAACTACAGACCAGTTAGTTTGACTTCAGTGGTAGGGAAAATGATGGAATCACTTCTGAAGGAAAGAATTGTTGAGTACCTAGAGACCAGTGGGGCACAGGACCCAAGGTAACATGGTTTCACAGCAGGAAGATCATGTCAGATGAACCTAATAGATTTCTTTGACTGGGTGACCAAAGCAGTGGACTAGAGAGGGGCTGTGGATATGGCCTACCTAGATTTTAGCAAGGCATTCCACACAGTCTCACACAAAAGATTAATATACAAGTTAGTCAGCCTTGGAGTAGGTCCCAAGGTGGCAGCCTGGATAAAAAACTGGCTGGACAACAGGACGCAAAAGGTAATAGTAAACGGAGTCCACAGTGAAGAAAGGAGGGTAACTAGCGGGGTACTGCAGGGTTCGGTACTGTGACTGGTCCTCTTTAATATATTTATAAGTGACATTGGAGAGCACCTGGAAGGAAAGGTATGCCTCTTTGCAGATGACACAAAGATCTGCAACAGGGTTGATACACAAGGTGGGGTGGAAAGAATGAAAAGGGACAAAGGTTGGAGGAATGGTCAGATACGTGGCAGCTCAGATTCAATGCAAAGAAGTGCAAGGTAATGCATCTGGGAAACAAAAACCCAGGGGAAGAGTACACAATGGGGGGGTGAGTTACTAACAACAACAAAAATCAAAAGAGACCTAGGAGTAATTATATCAGATGACCTAAAGATGGGCAACAATGTGAGAAGGCAGTAAGGAGGGCTGGGGAGATACTGGGATGCATAGGGAGATGCATCAACAGTAGAAAACAGGAAGTTGTTATCCCTCTCTACAGACAGTTAGTGAGATCCCATCTGGAGTACTGCATGCAATTCTGGAGACCCCATCTCCGCAAAGACATAGACAGAGTGGAAGCTGTTCAGAGGAGGGCAGAATCCAAAATGGTGCAAGGTCTGCACCAGAAGACATAACAGGAGAGACTAAAGCAGCTTAATATGTATACCCTTCCAGGAAAGGAGGGAGAGGGGGACATGACAGAAACTTTCAAGTATCTCAAGGAATTAACAAGGTACAAGAGGTAGTATCTTTCAGAAGAAGAGATGTGCAAGAACAAGGGCACAATTTGAAGATAGAGGGGGATGGCTTACAGGTAATGTTAGAAAGTATTTTTTCATAGAGAGAGTTGTGGATGCATGGAACAGCCTTCCTGAGGAGGTTGTGGAGTCAGGAACAGTGGGAGAATTCAGGAATGCATGGGACAGGCATAAGGCAATTCTAGTGGGGTGCAGGAGGAAGTAAGCTGTTGATTAACTAGAATCTGCAGCTTATCCAACAGGTAGGGAAAAGGGCAGACTGGGTGGGCCAAGCGGTCCTTATCTGCTGTCAAATTCTATGTTTCTATGTTTCACCCCTAGTTCTTCTAAGTTTAAGGGAATATAAGCCAGTTTGTTGGAGTCTAGTATCATAGTCCAGGCAGGTAAAATGAGGAAGAAGTTTGGTCTCCCTACGCTGAATCTATTCTATTCTTTTAATGTCTGAGAGCAGGTATGGACTTCAAAAAGGTGAACTGTAATCAGTATATGGCCTGACATGGGACCTATACAGGGTCATAATACATTGTTCTGTTTTGGAAATAAAGGTGTGGTTTATCCTACGAAGAAGTGCATTTGCTTGGTTAGCTGTTTTGTTACAATGGGATAATGAAGATAATTTGTTGTTAACCAGTATCCCCAAATATTTTCCTGTGTTTGACTCTCTGATGCTAATATTGTTTAGGAAGTAAGTTTGCTTGTTCTTTTTTCCCATATATAAAACTGTGCATTTTGAAACATTGAAATGTATTTTGTTAGTATGCCCCCAGTGTTCTATGGATGCAAGGTCTGATAACATGCTTTTTTTGTTAATCTCATTGTTTACCATACCCCCTAGCTTGTTGTCATCAGCAAATTTTGTTAAGATGTTATTAGATGAAATGTTCATATCGCTGATAAAGATACTAAAGAGAGTGGGTCCTAGTATGGAACCCTGAGGAACACCACTAGTCACCCTTCCCGTATCTGATACTGCACCATTTACCCTAACCCTTTGAGTTCTGCTACTTAACCAACTGCTTATCCATGAGACAATGGAAGATGAGAAACCTAGGCGAAGGAGCTTGTTTACCAGCATGGCATGTGACACTTTGTCGAAAGCCTTACTGTAGTCAAGAAGGATAACACTGATGGGGATATTGGAGTCAAGGTTTATACTGATATGATTATTTATTTTTATTTAGTTTTTGTTGACCGGGTAAGTGCACTAGACAAATCTTGCCTATTTTCAGACATGACCCGGGGGAGGGAGATATAGATGAATGCCAACTGACCTTGAACCAGGTTAAGCTGTTGGTGGTATTTTTAGTGAATGAGGGAAATTTGGCCAGGACACCGGGGAAATTCCCCTACTCTTTTTCGATAAGTGCCATGGGATCTTTAATATACACCTGAACTACCACCAGTCCAGGCAGATGGGACCTCGGTTTAACATCTCATACGAAAGACAGCACCTCAGAAGTGCAGCACCCCTCTCATGCTGCACTGCAGTGTCAGTACTGGGATATTAACCCAAGTGCCAGATGTGGGAACTGAACCCACAGCCCTTTGATCTCCCGGCCTCAGAGGCAAGTGTGCTACCTACTGAGCCACTGACACTTGTCATAGAAGTAGAGCAGATTTGCAGTGCAGGAGAAACCTGATTTGAACCCATGTTGTGATGCATCTATAATGTTCAAGGACTGCATTTCTACTTCTAATAGGGATTTAATTCTTTTGTCCATTAGTTTAGAGGGGACTGAGGTGAGGCTGATTGGTCGGTAGTTTTCTGCTTTAGATTGTGAACCCTGTTTAAAGATGTTTTTTCTGTGGGAATTCCTGACCATCCAAGTACAGCGAAGAGAAAGAGAGTCTGTCCCTTTTGCCTGTGCACCCTGGTCAAAGCATGCCTGGAGCTATCATGGTGTCATAGGGTTGTGACACAATGTTGCCATTGGCAAGTAGCCTGTTTTTTTTTCCAATGATTCTAATTGCCTCCAATTCAAACCTCAACCCATTTAGACAGGTTCTGGAGTTGCTCCTCCATGAGGTAAACAAGTTAGGCTGCCTATTCATATGCAAACAGAGTATAAGTTAACTGCACTGTCTTTTGTCTCAAAGGAGCAGCTCAAAGATACCTCCATGAGGCATTAGCAATCTTAGGCAGCATGAGAGAAGGTATCTCCCCACCATCAGAATGTGAACCCTTTTACAATCTAACCAGCAGCAATAAGCAGTCTGACAAACTAACGTGAATAATTTGGAATTACATAAGGACAAATTATTTTATGTACACCTGAGAAAGGGGTGTAGGCAGGGATTTTAAAATTGTACTCAAGAGTTGATGGAATTGTCGCCCCCTCCTCCGTAAACACAAACCAAAAGATGTGCTTCCTTACCACATAAACATTCTCACACACTCACACACTCACACTCACTACCAATTAGGCAGAAATTGGCTGGCTTTTAGTTACAGTGTTTAGGATATATTGTAATAAGTCTCTGTACCACATCAAGGTAGCCAGCCTTACAGATGTCCATTCACACCAGCAGTCGTGCATACAGACTTGATCAGTTCATTCATACAATCATGGCCTCTAAGGTAGGTACCCACACATCTTCCAAAGATCATTTACAAACAATAAAGCATCCAAGAAGGGAGAAAAAACAGTTCTTCAGGTACATCATGCTCTGTTGGTGTTTGTTGCCCTTGCCTGAGGCTCATGTTGTCCCTGAAAGTTTCAGATTTTACTGTACTCCAGAAAGTACACTGAGTATGCCAACCAACACCAATGATCTGAGGGGAAGAATTTATTATACTTACATAAAAATGGAAAGAGAAGACGAGCACCATTGATAACCTGACTTCTGTCAGAAAATATATTACTCTATATAGAAAAAAAGTACCAAACAATCTAGAAGATGGGGTGCTTGTTTTATTTAATTGTAACTTTTGACCAGGAAAGGCCCACTGAGATGTGACAGCTTATTTTCAGGTGCATACTGGGGCTTGGTTACAGCGAGCTGGTTTTTGACTGGGGGGATGTTAGCCAGGAAAGTATGGAAGGTTCTCTACTCTTACACGTTTTAGTTATTTTCCCTCTCTTAAAATATTTTTGTAAGAGGCCAGGTATCAAGTATCTCTCAAACAAGTAGAAATTCTTCCTGATGTAATACTACAACATCTGTGTTTTTTTAAGGTCTGTACACAATGAAGAAAAAAAAAATGATGGATATTAGAAAGTTCCAGACGTTATGGCAGAAGGTATAGATAACCCTAGTGTAATAGTATATTTCTTTTGGCTTTGGATTGCAAGATTGGAAATGAAAATTAAAATGTTATTACTGGCATGACCTTGGTGTAAGGCTGCTGGAGTTTGAAATGTTGACGAGGCTAGTTATTTGATTTAAAGAAAAAAAAAAAACCTTACTATGATGATTAAGTGCCATGGAATCTTTAACTTCCACTTGAACAGCCAACAGATGTGGGCAAAAGGGACCTCAGTTTTAACATTTCATCAAAATGGCATCATCTCAACAGAGCAGCACCCCTCTAGTGCTGCAGTACAGACTCAGATTCCGGTATTAGCCTAAGTTCCTGTTGTGAGACTAGAACTCACACACATTGATCTTCTGGCACACAGGCGGGTGTGCAACTTATCAGCCATTAACTTATAAAAAGAACAAGACTGCTTCCCTGTCTGGAAACCCAAAATTAACCCATAACACCAACAAAGGTGTTATGCATAGATAACACAGAGTTAAAAAAAAAAGCTTACTAAAGGAGAAAAAGGAGTCTTCAGTTAGATTAAAAACTCAGATTTACCAAATTCATCAAAAAATCAGCAATTAACCACAGACATTTTTAAGGTACAAATGTTCTTTTAATTCACTTTAATCACTGCAGAGACACAGAGGTGCACAAATCTGCTATATCAGGAATGAACACCAAACACCTCCCTACCAATCTTGACTTGAGGATCACAACAATGTCATAGCTTGTAGAAAGTGCTACTCTCCCCCCAACCACACACATATCATAGAGTTTGTTATATTAGCATCCTGCTAATGTCACCCAACACTTCACGGGCAAGAAACAATTCTGCAGTGTAGAAACACTACTTTAATTCCCTCCAGGGTGTGGGTGTGGGTGTGTGTGTGTGTGAGAGAGAGAGAGAGTGCGGGGGGTAACTGCCCATCTCCCCGGTATTGAAAGCCATAGAAACTCCCTCCATTGCTTAATCTGGTGATCTGTATTAGTGCACACAGTATATCTGAAAGAGTTTACTCAACATCTTTTTTAATAAAAAAGAAAACTCAGCACTACTTAGCAACCAAATTGCAAGTAAATTGTAAAAAGCAATAAAAATTTATTTATTTATTTATTTAAGAGATTAATCAGGCAGGCATACTGAGCAGGGAACCACTCATTTCCAGATACGACCTGGGGGAGATGCATAGGTGGGTATACAATACAAGTTTACAAGATAATACATAAGGTACAAATAATAATTACAGACAATGGTTACATTGAGGAGCACACAGCAACAAGAGAAGGCATACAATAGGAACAACAGAAAAGCTAGACACAAGTCGTGGGTGGCTCTTTTCGAACTTAGGGTATAGCAGAGGCCATTGTGGGGCATTACATGTACCAAGCGTCAGAGGAGCATGAGGCTTAGAAATTCATGACTAGCTAGAAACAGGTACATGCGTCCGAGAATTGTGAGTGAAGAAGTGGGTTTAGGAGTCTTGGGTTTGTGGTAAGCCTGATGTCTGCAGGTAGATCATTCCATAGTTTGGGCAGGCGATATTTGAATGCTGATTAGCCCTTGGAGGTATGCATGAATGGGACTTGGAGAAGCCTGGAGTTAGTGCTTCTGAGTGAGTAGGCCAGGGAAGGCAGGACCGAAAAGGGGATCTGAGATGGGGGGGGAGGGACTGGGACCAGAATTTTGCTAAGAGTCTGGAACAGTGGATCAGCCTGTGGGACGTGAGTGAGTGTAGTGCTAGGGAGCTGTATAAATCACAGTGATGGGTCATTGGGGGGGCAGTCCAGGATGAAGTGACAGAAGGAGTGAAAAAGTGTGCCTAGGCTGGGCAGGTTGGATGAGGATGCAGAGCCATAGACCACATTGCCATAGTCAAGTTTGGAAGAATCATTTTTTGCACGATTTCCCTCTGGACCAGGGTGGGCATGCTCCCTTTGTTACGTATAGTGTACCCAGTTTCAGATGTAGCTTTTTGTGTAATGATTCGATGTGTGTGGAGAAATCAAGGTGTTGGTCAAGCCAGACACCCAGGTATCTGAATGAGGTATAAGACTCAAGGGGGGAACCATCTAGGGTATGGAAGGTGGGGCGAGCTGCTAAGCGGGAAAGCTGAGGTTGCGTACCAAAAGTTAGGGAGACATTTTTTTTTTTGCATTAAGGAGCAGTTGGTTGGACCTGAACCATTGTTGAACGGCATTGAAATCCTGCTGTAAGGCATTGGTCACAGCTCCACTGGAGGGGCCGGATGCATACAGTATGGCATCGTCCATGTACATTTGTATGGCTGAGTGTGTACAGGCCAACGGGAAGTCGTTTAGAAATACAGAAAAAATGTTTCATAAATAAGCTGCTGTGCCAAATTCATAGGCTAGATCTGCCTTTAGATTTAGCTTTCCATTGTAACTAATGGAATGCAGAACTATTTGATAGATTTAGGCAAGAAAGAGAAGTTCTGTGCCTGACACAGTACCCTCATGCTAGCAAGATACATTTCACCAAGGTGCTTTCCATTCTTCAGACAAGTGTTGCCACTAGCCAAAAACCTAATTTTAAACCCTGCAATACCAAGAGCTTAAAAAACATCAGCACATTGCCTGTGGATATGAGTTAAACAAAATTAATTTTAAATCCTTAACCTGACAGCAGCTATAACCCGCAAGCTATTAACATCATATGGAGTTAAGTCCCAGCAGGACCAAACACTTCAGAACTTTTAGGAAATACGTGTAAGGAGGCTGGAAAATTAATAATTACATTTTACCCTACCTTTGTTTTTTAGCAGATACAAGCAGGAGATCAGTGTGTTTTTTGTTTTTTTTTTACCTGAGATTTGGGAAGCTATTTCTGTCAGCTTCAGACTAACAGATTTCTTCAGAGAAGAATGAAAAGAATCACTTTGCAACCTTAGCCTTTCACCTATGGAGACCAGTGATCAAAGGTATCCCCGATCATAAATGAAGTGAGATTTCAGTTCTGAGTTCAGTCTTTTACAGATAGGTGCCTGCATCAAACAATTCAGAGGCTCGGCTCAATGAAACCCTGGACTTAAGAGACTTGAAGGATACCTTAAATCCACTTTAGGTCTAAAAAGACTTTTGTTAACCAGAACAGAAATTGGAGTATATACAAAAACTAAATCTACTTTCTGTCTGTTCTTCTCAGAATACTATATCAATATCTATACACAAAACAGTGACCCAGCAGGGTTTACACATTAGTACTTTGTTTTTTTTAAAGTTCACAAATAGAAGGCTGACATCTTTGTGTTTCTTTTCCCATAAATCCTTGTATGAATTTCATCTCTCTGAGCCAGGATTCTGGCTCTTAAGGGACAAACTCTGAGACTGCCAACACTATAACTGGCTTGTACATAAACACAAAGATACTATGCGGCACTGATTGCAGAAAACAAATACTAAAAGATCTCCCTACTGAAATAGTGCTAGCACTATGCATCTAAACCAGAATAATTTTCAACAGAAACATAGATTATAATGCTCTAACCTCAATTTTGTACAAATGAATCCCGGACATATTTTTGCAGGGGTGTGTGTATGTGTGAAAGGGGTCTACCACTATGGGCAGTCTTGAAGCTCTCTGAATGTCTATTTCCCTGTCCTGATTCCTCACCATCAACTTCTTCTCTTACTCCCATCCCCTCCTTCAGGAGGAAACCCCACTCTTTTAGGCTCATTATTACCCTATTGCTTCTGCCGTTGGGTAATGTGGAGCTGAACCCGGAGCCACCCTTTAACATTACCTGCCCTCAAAGGTCTACGTACTTGCCACCTCTACACTTAAAGCTCAGTTCCTAAGTTGAACCAAGGTAGGCTGTGGACCCTGCCATACCAGACTAATGTTTTTGTAATCAGTGAGTAATAGGTCTGCCAGGATCAGTGATGTGCACATTGCTATTGCTGGTTGTCATGGAGCCACTGGTAAAACACAGTGGTTTACAATACTTCAACTTTGCTGCCACCAGTCTGTTGCAAACTCACCACTGGGTTGTCCCCTTCTCGTCTCCCTTATGCGTTTGCTCACTTAGTACATCGCCTGGACATCTGAACCCCTGTTCATTTCAGATATTTCTGAACATGCTGAAAACAAAACAAAACAAAAATTAGATTGTGCTGAGTATGACTGCAGTGCATGCCTAGAGTGGCCCGCTCTGACAAACTTGGATATTGTAAAAACATCACTGCCACACTTAAACTACAAATTCTCCAGACTAAAAAATTGCTGTGCCAAAACTTCTGCTTGAAGGAAGTGTTGGGGTTCAGTGGATCTGATTTTCCAATAAATGACACATGCATTTTGTACAGCAATGTGATCTGAGTGTGGCAGTGTTTCTTGGTATAATTAAGCAATGAGGCATGGCAGGGTGTGCTTTGTGTTTGCATAATGACATACCTTGGGAGGGTTGAAGCAAAAGGCAAAGCCCAGTGCTTCCACCACCTGAGAAGTGCCATTATCAAAGCACAATGCACACCTTGGAGTGCCTTACTGTGATTGTGAAATGGGTCCATTCAGAAGAGAAAAATATATATACTTTTTTCAAACCAGAATTGATTTTATGTAGATCTGTTAAAAAAGAAAAAAAAAAAAAAAAAAGAGTACATTAGCTAGGCAAAAAAAGTCCCATTTCTGCTTGTAGTGCAGTAGCTAGTGCCAACACTTTATGTAGAAGAAACTATTGGCAGTTGTGCTGTAATGCTGAGATTTGAGGAGAAAGTGAAATTTCATCCCCCCCCCCCCACAATCCGTTATCTATGATGAGGTGTTTATTTATTTAGTTTTTTTTACTACTGAATTAGATTTGCCTGTTGACAGAGATGCGGCACTTAGTGCTGGCTTCTGTATGAGCCCGAGCACTGTGAAGAGAAAGTCGTGGTACTGAGCAGAAAGAGAGAGAAGAGCATGAGAGTTGCAGCAGTAAGTCTCTTGTAACTCCTAAGGCCAGCAGCAGTGTGGCCACAGAATTGGAAGGTAAGACTTTTTTTTCTAGTTCTGTGAGTGTGGTTTCTTCCCCTGAGTGGGAACAAGACACAAAAGCAGAGAATCAGAAAGCTGTAGTCAGCAGCATCAGGAGTAGAGACTACACAGGGGGGCAGAGCTGCACTCAGCTGTTATGGAGAGCAGGGTGAGTTGTCAGCAGTTTCACCAGAGACTTAACTGAAAACTGGGGGTGGGAGTAACAGCCATGGTGTAGTAGTGTCAGTAAGAAAATATTTTATGCAAGTACAGTATCAGTGGCTCAGTAGGTAGCACGCTCGCCTCTGAGGCCGGGAGATCACAGCGCTGTGGGTTCAGTTCCCACATCTGGCACTTGGGTTAATATCCCAATACTGACACTGTAGTGCAGCATGAGAGGGGTGCTGCACTTCTGAGGTGCCATCTTTCAGATGAGACGTTAAACTGAGGTCCCATCTGCCTGGATTGGTGGTAGTTCAGGTGGATGTTAAAGATTCCATGGCACTTATCGAAAAGAGTAGGGGAATTTCCCCGGTGTCCTGGCCAAATTTTCCTCATTCACTAAATTATTCATGCAATATTCATGCACCTATCACCAGTATCAGAACTAAGGTAAAATCCTGCCCTTGGTTCACCTCTGAGCTTAAAGCAGCCTTGAGAACCAGAGACAAACTGTGGAAAAAGGCAAGAAAAACTAAGGACACCAGAGATTGGCTAAATTTCAGAAAAGCAAGGAATTCATGTACGAAAAAAATAAGAACTGCCAAACTGCCTACTATACAGCTGAATTGATGCTTCCTACAATAACCCATCCAGACTCTGGGGTACAATAAAAGGACTTCTGGGCCAAAATTCTACTCCTGCCTTAACCTCCAAACTGCTACTAAATGATACAGAAATTACAGATAAACAAGAAATCTTAAATACCTTCAATGTTCACTTCACCACAGCTGGCCTAGCATTTGACTCATCACCTGCAAATATCCTGAGATCTTCCTTGAACCTGCAAACTACTGTGGGACAAATGGCCACTTCAACTTTTTCCTTCATCCCAATATCCGTGAAAGAAGTGGAAGATCTCCTCTCTATTTTAGACACTACTAAGAGTGCAGGTGCAGACTCCCTGGATCCCTATTTCCTGAAAATTGCTTCACATGTCTTATCTGCCCCCCTCACTCATCTCTTCAATCTTTCCCTAACTACTGGATCCATTCCCTCTACTTGGAAAACAGCTCAAGTAGTTACATTACTCAAATCTGGTGATACTAGGGATCTCAACAATTACAGACCTATCTCCATCCTACCAGTACTATCCAAGATGCTCGAAAAACTAGTAAACTCTCAGTTAAGGGGCTATCTGGATAACAATAACCTTCTAAATTCTGCACAATCTGGATTTAGATCAAAGCATAGCACCATTACTGCCTTAGCCAAGGTAACCAATGATTGGCAGACTACCTTGGACAAGAAAAATTGTACCTGTGCTGTGTTTCTGGATTTGAGTAAAGCCTTTGACACAGTGGATCATGACTTATTAATCACCTCCCTTAACTCACTAGGCCTGGATTCCCTATCACTCAACTGGTTTAAGGATTACCTTTCAGATAGGTCACAACTGGTTAAAAATGGAAATTACCTATCCACCTCAAAACCACTGCTAAGGCTACCACAAGGCTCTATTCTGGCCCTATCCTCTTTGCCATTTATATAAACAATATTGATACCAATCTCACTCAATCTAACATTCATCTGTTTGCTGATGATACTGTATTATATGTCAGCAATCCCTCACCTTCCAAAGCCTGTGAACTGTTACAATCCAATCTCCATTCTGCAGCACATCTACTTGACAAAAAACTACTTCTGAATGCAAAAAACAAAAGCAATGTTCTTTCCACAAAGAGTTGCTTCTACCACTACCCCAGCATCCACCACTCTACATTTATCCACCTTACTTGAGAGAAACTTTAATTTGTTGATAACTTCAAATACCTTGAGTCTGGATAGATACAACAGGTTTGACTATTCTGTCCATATTGAAGAGCTACTTAATAAGCTAAGACAGAGGCTTGGACTATTTTTTAGAATAAAACATTACCTAAACAGTGATTCCAAAAAAAGGTTAATTCAGGCCTCATTCCTATCCCTCATTGATTATGCTGATTTTCTCTACTGCCATTGTTCACGTCATCTCTTACATAAACTGGACACCCTGTATCACAGGTCCATAAGATTTATTACTGACCTTCCCTCCAGCACCCATCATTGCTCCCTTTATATGGCAGTCAACTGGACATCATTACATCACAGAAGAAATAGGAATGCTGTTATCTGGATATTCAAAGCATTAACAGGCAAACTACCTACCTATATCACTGATTGCTTTACCCAAATTACAACTAGGCCATACACCTTAAGGATCAGTAAACTCATCATATTAAAGGTCCCCAATGCCTGCACCGGTATGGGAGGGCTGCTTTCAGCTATACCTTAGCAGTTGCATGGAACTCTCTCCAAAATCCATGAAGCTAGATAGCCTACTACCTCTGGCATCTTTCAAAAGATTGTTCTCGCCTTTTTCCAGAGCTCTGCAATTGCTTTTATAAAGCCTAATCCCTACCCTACCTGACCCACCTTCCTTTTTCCAGTCCATTATATTAATTCAATTTCTATCTTCCAATCACCTATTATATTCTCATAAAAACTAGTTAGACCCTATAATTTATATTTTATGCCTGCTATACCCTTTGTCCCCTTTTTTCTTACAGGCTAAATGGTTCTACTGTTCCTTGTATATATGTAAATTGTTGTATATAATCATTTCATGCCATTGTATTGCTATTTATGCTATTCTTGTCTATGTAATAATACTTGTATCCTCATTTGTATGACCACTCAGGTCCATCTTGTAAATGAGCTTTGCTCAATGATGTTCGCCTGAATAAATAAAGATTTTGATTGATTGATTGATTGATTGAAAATACCACCAACAGCTTAATCTGGTTCAAATTCAATTGCTTACCATCTGTACCCCCCCCCCCCGGTCGCCCCTGAAAAAGGGACTTCTAGGCCCAGTGGGCTTACCGGGTCAACAAAATTCAACAAACAAACAAACAAACTGTCTTAGAGGGACAGTGTTTCAAACAAAGTTGACATGGATGGAAATGATGCCAGGGCAGCCATGTCTAGTATCACATTTGTGCCAGTGTAATGATTTAATTATTAAGCAGGTCTGGATAGTTGACTGGACTGCCTTCCCATGCTGTTGTGCTGGGAAGTTGTCATGAGGTTCCGAAGTCCTCAGTTAATCAGGTTCCAGGATTTTTTCTACCCATTTTCATAATATACATTAGCCCCATACATGAGAACTGGCAGCAAAGATACTATATGTACCTTCAAACAGCTCCTTCCCCCCGCCCCATCATCAAAAGGCTTATTTTACACAGTTCATACTGCACCAAAAAATTTAATTCCCAGCTAAATTGGCTCCTTAGGCAGGTAGCTCCTTGGTATAAATGCGTGTCTAACATTACAGCTGTTCTTCAAATGCACATCAACATTCTATTTTTGTTCCCCTAGTCAATAACCATCTTCTTCATGACAGTGAGCTCTCCAGCCTCTGACCCCGTTAAAGTCATATCCTCATTTAACAAACTTTTTACCTTCTGCTGTGTCTTACTGTTCCCTACTCCACTCCATCCTTCTCACTACCTTTCTCTTCCTCCTCCTTCTTCTCACCACCCTACTTTTTCTCTCACTATTTCTCTTTCTGTCCTTTCTCCTTGCTGCCACTCTCACCACTCTGTTGTGTCTCAGTCTTTCCAAGGGCCATAGCCCTGATGGCTTTGACCCTAGTCTCCTTCACCTCTCTGCCCCTGCCACCACTGCCTCATTTCTTCCCCTCCTCAACCTCTTGTTTCATCACCAGACAGGATACACCCAAGAATACCAAAGGAACTCATGGAGGTGCTAGCTGCCCCACTGATGGCCTTATACAACAGTTCACTGGAAACACACATGATTCCAAATGACTGGAGGAAAGCAGATGTGGACCCTCTACATAAGGAGTGGCAGGAAGGGGAGACTAGCAACTTTAGGCCAGTCAGTCTCACTTTCGTGTCAGGAAAATTAATGAAAAACCCTGCTAATGAAAAGGCTGGTAGAGTATCTTGAATCCACTGGACTACAAGATCACAGGCACCATGGTTTCCCATGGGAGGTGGAGGTCATGCCAGATAGGTCTGATTTATTTCTTCGACTAGGTGACCATGAAAATAGATCAGTGGAGGGGTAGTGGACATGGTCTATGTGGACTTTAGCAAGATGTTAGACACTGTGCTGCACAGGAGATCAATTAAGAAACTGATCAGCCTAGGGGTGGGATTCTAACTGGTGAATTGGGTTACAAACTGGTTAACAGATAGGCACCAGAGGGTGGTGGTTTATGACACTCACTCACTCTAATGATGGGAAAGTGACCAGTGGGATACTGCAAGGCTCAGTACTGGGATCGGTCCTCTTTAATGTGTTCATAAGTGACACTGCAGAAGGACTGGAGGGGAAGGTATGCTATTTACAGAGGATACCAAAATCTGGAATAGGGTGGACACTAAATATGAGGTGGAAAGAATGTGTAGGGATCTTTGGAAACTCAAGGAGTTGTCAAGACCATGGCAGTTGGGGTTCAATGCCAAAGAGTGCAAAATCATGCACCTAGGGCATAGGAACCCAGAAGCTGAGTATAGGATAGGGGTGAAGTACTGACAACCACTAAGCAGGAACGGACCTTAGGGTTATAATAACTGAGGCCCTCAAAGGGGCAGGGCAGTATCACAAGGCAGTGGGCAGGGCTAGTAGAATGCTGAGGTGTATAGGGAGGGGTGTCTCAAACAGGAGGAAGGAGGTGGTGTTGCCACTGAATTGCTCACTGGTGAGACCCCACCTAGAGTATGATGTCCAGTTCTGGAGGCCACACCACAGTGCCGTGGGTTGAACAAATCAGGTCACACAGGAATCAACAAATGTGGTACAACATACCTAAATGGTATGATTTTTATTAAACAAACAAAAAAATTAAATCCAAAAAAAATAACAGCTTACAGCAGCGAACTTCTGATAATAAACAAACAAACTAAAACTTGAAAACAGCACAGCTTCCCTGCCAAGGGTCTAGCAGTGGAACATAATCTCGTGCAGTATAACAGCAAGCAGGCGGTCCTCCAATGAACTCTCCCTAACAGCATCTGACCTGAAGATCTAGGCTGGCTTCTTTTAAAGAGTGGAGCTCCACCCCTTAGCTCAAAGCCCCACCTAATTATTAAGCTATTTACAGGAAAATGTCTTATTTCTTTGTACAATCAATTACATAGAATTTACATAAATGAAAGGCATAACAAATAATCCATTATTATGACATCAATATAAACACCCTAATGCTCTATCAAATATGATTGCACATTTCTTGCAGAGTGGGCTGCATTATAGACAACTCCTCCCCTTTTCTAAAGGTATACTAGGAGCTGCAGCATATAAAAGAAGGGAGAAAGGTACTGCTGACTTTCTATAGGAGACAGCACCTTGCAAGGACACCAGCACTGATTGGAGACATGAAACTCCTGGGAGTTGTGTAAGTAGACCACATTTTAGTTCTTCTTCTCTAATATCCTGTATTTTAGTTAATTTGCTAACTGTTTAACCTTTTCAAGAACAGGATATTCCAATCTGCACCTGTACATATCCTAAAGAAAAACATTTAAACTGGCATTGGTAATTTCTTAATTTGATTGTCAATCCCAGCTTGCTTTTTACATTGTGAAAAAACAAACCTTTGCCTACCAAGTCTGTTTACAGACCTTTAGTTACTTTCATTCTTTAAGTCTGTGCAGCTCATTTAGACCATTTCTGCACATTTAAGGGCAATGCAGGGAAAAAGTGCTTATATTTAACTGGACCATGACGTGAAAAGCAGAAATAGGAAGGGAAGAAAAATAGTTTCAATTGTATACACAGCGTCAGATGGCCAGTCTGACTGCAGCATATTCTGTATGTTTTACACAGAAAAGGGGGGATTAGAAAGAGACAGAAAGACATAAAATGAAGGAGTAAAGTGCTGTTCACAGTCTTTGAAACAGATATAGGAGAGAAGAAGAAATGTCAGGTTCAGCTAAGCACTATTCACATGGGGGGGTTCAACTACACACTCAGAAAGACTATAGACAGGGTGGAGACAGTGCAGAGGAGGGCAAATACAATGGTGCAGGAGTTGCATCAAAAGCCTTCTGAGGAGTGACTGAGGAATCTCAGCAATCTACACCCTGGAAGACAGGAGAGCAAGAAGGGACTTTATAGAGATCTACAAGTACCTCACGGAGGTAAACATGGTGCAGAAAGCAACTCTATTTCAAATGAGAAAGAGCAACAGAACCAGAGGGAATGCGATGAAGTGGGGGGAGGGGTTAAGAGGGATGTGAAGAAGTATTACTTCATAGAAGGTGTGGTACAGTAGAATCCTGGAATAAAACTTAATAAGAAAGGAAGACACACTGGGGAGGGGTGCTCATGATACAAAATCAGCTTAAAAAAACCATACAATCAGGTACTCATCATCTTTATAAAAAATCACTTACTCCATAGTTTATTATAATGCAAACATGTACAAAACTTGATTAGTGTCAGATATAAAATGCTAAAAATACATCTGATGCATTTTGGAGAAGTCTCCTTTATCAAAGACCAGTTCTGGGGCTACACCTCAGAAAGGACATAGACAGGGTGGAGACAGTGCAGGGCAGGACAGGACAAGTAAAATGGTGTAGGGGTTGCATCAAAAACCCTCTGAGGAGTAACAGAGGAATCTCAACATTTACACCCTGGAAGACAGGAGAGTGAGAGCAGACTTGATAGAGATCTACAAGTATCTCTCAGGGGTGAACAGGGTCAGAAGGAGTCTATTTCAAATGAGAAAGAGCAACAGGACCAGGGGCATACAATGAAGTTGGGGGTGTATGCAATGAAGTTGGGGGGCATGCAATGAAGTTGGGGGGGTAAGAAGAAGTATTACTTCACAGAAAGTGTGGTAAATGCCTGGGACAGATTGCAAGCTGAAGTGATGGTAGCAAAAACAGTGGAGTGCTTCAAGCATGCATGGGATAGACATAGTGGAATATTAACAAACAGACAAGGCTGCGGGAGGGTTGCCGAAGAGCAAATAAGGACTAGGCAGGGGACATATGGGCAGACAGGATGGACCAAGTAGTCCTTTTCTGTCAACAAATTGTTTCTATCTATGGTATGAGGGGCTTGGAAGTGAGCTAATGTCCTCTCCATCAGCAAATGGGGTGACCATTACACCCTAGGAAACTATCAAAATATTTTTCTTTATCTGCCCTGGAAAAAGTACAGAAGAATTTCATGATATCCTAACTCTCTTCCATTCTTGACTCTTTCTCCTTACTTTGCCCCATCCTGTCTGGCTTTCACATATCACACTCCACTGTCTCCTCACTAATATGGCTAACTAATTAAATCCTGATGGGAATAGATCAAGGCTTGTACAACTCTACCATCTTTGTAGACCTTATAAAGTATTCATTCAACACTCTTACTTGAAAAACATGTAGGCTGTAGCCTATCTGACCTCTCAGTCCGTTAGTTCTGCTCCTACCTCTCTGATCAACAGTCAGTCTTAGTGGGCGACTCCCTCTCCCTCCCCTACCACTCCCTCCTCTACTAATTCTTTCAGCTGTACTCCAGGGCTCTATTATGGGCCCCATCTGTTTTCAATCTTCCTTGACTACCTCCCATCTGTCTTTGTCTCTGCACACATTTATATATACATGGATAATCACTGTACTTTTTGACTCCAATACCTGAGCCCTGAACAGGAAGCAATACTTCAGGATAAGTCTGACAACAACCAATGCTGACACTGCTCAAACCAACGCTTGCTAAAAATAGTCTCAGTGACCTATGGAAGCAAGCAAAGATTGGCCAGGCTCCAAAGTACCTCATTCTTTAAGACTCTGGATGCCTCCTTAATTGATGAATTCCCTAAGAAAAATAGACAATGAGAGCAGAAAAAGACCAATGGTCCATCTAGTCTTCCCAAGTTCCCTAAATTAGTAAACCCCTGGAATCATTCTTGGAACCTTCTTCAACTACTTTGGTGTCCATCTCAAAGGAAACCTTGAATTCTCCACCCTCACTGATACAACCCACAAAAAGGTCTTCCCTACACTTGGTGCACTATATCACAACAAATTCTATCTCCCACTCCCATTCCGATGGGAGACTAATCTGCCTGGTGTTTGACAATGTGGATGTAATATACAGTGTTGGCCCAAAAAGTACCCTGGTCAGGCTAGACCCAATCAATCATTCCTTTTGCAGTTTTGCCTAAAGCTGCCCTCCCCCCATACTCAACACTATCCTCTGATCCACTCCCCAACTCATAGGCTGGAACCTCTTCCACTTCACTACCTTCCAATCTCAATTTTGGTTTAGTTCACTTCTGTGTTACTTCTACTCCAAATCCCTTCATTCCTTGAACTCCTGCTCCTTTCTCTGCCCCATGATGGAAACCCTCTGCTGGACAAGCTGCCTTCTTCTCCCAGCTTTCCCACCTCTGGAACAGGGTCCTTCCTATACTTCTCTCTTCCTCTTCCAAATCACTAATGTATGAACTTGTAACTCCCAACTCATCACTCTCCTTCTTCCTGTACCGTGCTTTTCCACTGTCCATTCTCCCCATCCCTATTCTGGGGATTCTTATATCTGTACCTGTGTGTAGTCATTATCCCTCTCTTCATTCCTCATACTTCACAGATTTAACCCCCCCCACCCTTGCCATGCCCATTTTTATACCCACATATAGTACTATTTCTTTGATAGTGGTATTGTGTTTTCTGTTTTTGCACTACTTTGATTCTTAACATTTTTTGTTATTAAACTCCTCAGGTTCTACTTTTCGTAGTACTTTCTATGACCATTTTATAACAGCATTTGTACATAAAGATTACAGTTTCTTTGTTATGTACGTGGTTCTGTATTTTAATTTTTGGCTGCTTACCACTCACTTCATATTCATGAACCTGACCCCCCACCCTGGACTTTCCTGGCCAAAATTTCTAAGTAAACCAATCCATTAATTTATATTCAATTAATTAAAAGGCAGTACGTAATACAGAAGCTAAAACTGAACTAAAATGATTTGGTACAAGATAAAAGGGTCTCATCTGCTACTTCTAAATTAGATTCCTCCTGTGCATTCTGAACTTCTTACTCTCAGTGCTTCTGCCTTCTGACACACACACACACACACACACACACACACACACACATTGGAGACTGACTGAACTTATTTCAGTTTTAATATTTAACACTTAATATTGCAGCAAAAAAGCTGAAATCATAATAAAATTCATTATTTAACTTTGTAATTCAAGAAAAAAAATCACAAGTCTGCCGATGTGGAACACAATCTGTCAAATCGCTGACAGCCTTGTTCTCATTTTATGCAGTGATGTACAAATATCAACTAGAGGCATTATATGCATTGCAGATGACCCTAACACATACAGTACAAGACTCACAGTCAGCGTGTGAGTTTGTACGTGTTATATGTTATTCCTGTCAGACCTGATTATCCTGCTTTAGGAGTAAGGGATCATAAAATCTCAGTTTCAGTCTACAGCAAAAATTGGTGAATTATAAACCCTTTAATGATGTAATTCTCTGAAGTGACAACAGCTCCTGGCAAGCAGCCACCAACCAATTTTAATCACTCACACTTGACTGTAGGGTAAGCATGCAAACACAGAGCAGAACAGAATTCAGTTTTATACAGTGCCACTCTTACATTCTGTATCTGCAAGTACTTTACAGACCAATGGGCTATTCATATAAATAACATTAGCAGCTTAATCCAGTTCTGTTTTCAATTGGTTTAAATCAGTATCCTACTACCTCCCTCCTGGATGAGGCAGGAAATAAGCAGTAGTTTCAAGTCCACCTTTCTTGGTCAACAAAACTAAATAAAATTAAGTAAACCAGAAGTGTGCCTTAGCAGCCTTATTCAGATAAATTCTGGTCAATCATTCATGTGTCATTTAGGACATTAAAACTTGTTAAAAAGTAAGTATTTTACATAACTTAATAGGCATATAAATACAATTACTGTAGACAGATCACTAGAGTGAGAGACATGGCCGAAGGTTACTATGGTAACAGAATACTTGGCAAGTTTATTTGTTTGTTTATTGCATATTTTCGGAATTACAAACCTTTGAGTCTCAGACTCATTTGCAAAGGCTCCACGTCGGTTACAGTGGTGGAGGGGAGACGGAGTACAAGGATACATACATAGTAAGGCAGTATACAGGAGAAACATACACACTCAAAATAATACACATGACAGTTCTGAACAGTGCAGTCCAGGCTTTATCTTAATACAGCAGTGACTGTAGCAGGGACATTAAGGGTATCATTTGTTAGACTAGGGGAGGCGGTTCGTGGATCCATGAGACCCTGTGTCAGTTTTTAATGGAAGGCGTATTCTTGGGGTCCATGAGACCCTGTGTCAGATTTTTTTTTTTTTTTTTTATTTAGTGGTAAGGTAGCCTACTTAGGAGAAGAATAGCTAGCCACAGGCACAGGAATGGGATTCAGCTAGGTGGGCTTTGAGGCCTGCTTTGAAACGGAGATGCTGTGTGACTGAGTGAGCCAAGGAGGTAGTATTAAGCCAACGAGGAGCACGGTACTCAAACGATCTTTGACCCATTGATGTCCTACAGTGGGGGATCCAGAATGAAGGATTAGAGGCTTAGTCGGGTATTGCCTCGATGGGGCTGGTCTGATTATTGGGAGAAGGCCAAGTGGGGCGGTCTGAAGTTGTATTTTTTAGCCAGGATACAGGTGTGGTAGTGTAGTCTTTGTTGGAAGTTTAGCCAGCCAGTCAGGGCATATAGGTCACATGTATGAGTAAGCTGGTCACTGCCGGTGACTAGTCGGCAGGCTTTATTCAGGCGCGTGTCGATACTGGGTGAGTACCGTGAGTTCAGCCGATCCATATATCGATATCCCATAATCGATTAGGGAGAGGATTGAGGCAGAGACTGCTAGATGCAGGCCTGTGGGGGTAAACAGTGTTTAACCCGATGAGAGATTCCTCTACCTTGTGTTAACAGCGTGAAAGAAGTTGGACGGTCTATGGTAGAGAGGGAGGTATCTAAAGTGATACCCAGGTATTTGAAGTTAGTGACGGTTCAAGGGGGTGCCTTGCTTGTTGTTAATTAGTAGAGCCGATTGGCTGTGTGGGTTTTGTCGGGTGCAAATAACATGGATTTAGTTTTTATAGTTGATGATCAGGCGGTGTTCATCGAACCACGATTCTAGCTCCCCAAAGAAACCCTGTAGGGCTTGCTGGGAGGTGCATGTGTTGGGGGTGTTTCCAGAATATTACCGCATCATCCGCATAGAGAAGCATGTTTCCACTGCATGCCGTGGGAAGAGAGCTTAAAAGAGGAGAAGAGAAGTGGGGCCAAGGGATAGACTTAAGGGACCCCAGAGCACACTGCTTTGGGGGAGGAGATGGTGGTATTTACCCTAACTTGCTGAGACCGCCTGATAGGTAGTCCCTGAACCAGGCAGTCACCTCAGTGACCACATTTAGCTGTGGCATTACATGAAGCAACAGATCGTGACTGACTGTGTCAACGCTTTGGTGAGGTCCCACGAGATTGCTGCAACAGCTCCATGGTCCAAGGCCTCGTGGATGAACAGGTGAGCTCGGTCAGTGCGGTCACAGTGCTATGTCCTGTCCGGAAACCGTGCTGAGCATGACTAAGGAGGTTGTATCTAGTGAGGTGTTCTGTAAACTGGTCAGTGACTATTTTTTCCAGCGCTTTAGAGAGCGGAGGAAGTATGGAGATAGGTCTATAGTTGCTTGGTAAAGTGGGGTCTCCACTCTTCAAGATGGGAGTGATTAAGGCATTCTTCCAGGTTGAGGGGAACTGACCGAGGCAGAGAGAGAGATTGAGAATTTTAGTGAGGTGGGGAATTGTGACGTCCAGTGTCAGCCGAATGAGCTTTAGATCGAGTGAATCATTGCTGTACCGGGAAGTGGAAATTGCATTGGTAATGTAATGTTTTGCTTCCTGGCAGGAGATGACTCTCAGTCTGAATGGTAGTGAATCCGAGTTAGTGGGAGTGTCGGGAGGGGGGGGGACTGGGTGGAAGAAATTAGGGGGGAGGATACTGGAGAGGTCCGAGAAGGTGGTGATAAGGGCTTCAGCTACTACGGAGGGGTCTTGTGTATCTTCTCCGTTTACAGAGAGTAGGGAGGGGGAAGGGGAGCGTGAATTCCATTTAGTTCTTTACGTTGCTCCAGAATTTCTTCCCGTCTCCCCATGCGGAGTAAGGGTTTGCTGGTAGTAGGATGCCTTTGCTCGTCGGAGGCCCATGTACATTTATTGGGCTGTTCGGTATAGTACTCTATCATGTGTGTTTTACGATTCAATGGCCTTATGCCATAGGTTGTCCCGCCATTGGAGCAGGTTAAGTAGTGATGGTGTGAACCAAGGGGTGGATCTGGTTTTCAGTACTTGTTTGGTGAGGGGCAAAATGTCGTGAGGCCTTGTTAAATGTGGATATAAAGTGAGTGAGAGCAAAGTCTACCGACTGTGAGGTGTAAATTGGGAGCCAATCACAAGTAGCTAGATGGGCTATGAGTTTACGTAGGCCTCCTCTTTAGCCGCCTCTGCATGAGGATTTCATGGGGGTAGGGTCATTTTGCCTGACCACCAACTGGTCACTGGGGAGTGGTCACTAATTGAATCTGGAAGTACCGAGGTTTGGGAGAGGTCTGGTGGCCTATTTGTGAAGATAAGGTCTAAAGGGTGGAGGCCCCAGTTCTGTTGTCCCTTCTGGTAGGAGAGGTGACTATCTGGGTTAGGTCATACGCTAGAGCTGAATCCTTAAAGCTGGACGAGGAGGGGGATAGCCAGTTAACATTGAAATCACCCATTAGGATGAGTTCACTTGTATTAGGTAGGTTAGAGATTGTATGGAGGATGGAATCAAAGGCGAGTTTTTGGTTTCTCGGGGGGATGTAGGCTGACGCGATGTATAGTGTTTTGGTGCCCAGGCTGAGTTTGACAATTAGTGTCTGGGCGCCATATTGGGGTGCAGGGGTGTTAACTTGTAGTGGCTGAGGGATTTTACAAAATGAATAGCCGCCACCTCTCTTACTGACCCTATCGGTCCTGAAGAGAGAATAATTACGCAGGAGACTGCCTTATTTGGTATTTTTCTCTGACAGCCAGGTCTCCGAGAGGGCTATGATGTCGGGTGATGCTGGGCAACCCAGCCTTGGAGAAGAGTGAGTTTTTGGTAGGCTGCATATATTTAGAGTTGCCAGGAGTAGTCTGCCCTGGGGTGGTTAGGGGGCCTTGTGCTGGGTGGTCCTGGGTTGGGGTGGATATTGCCCGATAGCAATAAAAGCAGGAGGGTGTGCCGAGGATGGCCAACCTGCAGTGCTTGGAGGAGTGTCGTTGGGATTGGTATGATGAGGGGCTTTTAACACTGGAGGTCGGGATTGGTAGACTGTGAAAGCTACAGGCTTGAAGGGCTATGGAGGTGTGGGGGTGGTTAGGTGTAAGTCGAGGTGTTGGGGGTTGTGGTCTTGGGGAGGTGGTGTAGTGCTAAGGTGCAGTGAGTAGGATGTGCGGGTGTAAGGGTTAGAGAGAGAGCATGAGGGTAAGGGCAAAAGGGACCCGTTTGACTAGCTTGGGAAGTGTTGCTGAGAATGGGTCTGTAGTCATTATTGGCAAATAGGTTAAGAATGGAAATGTTGAGGTAATGTGGCATTGGTGCCTCTAGTGGGAGTAGCAAGTCACACACACTTGGCAAAACAGAGTACTCACATACTAGGAAACCATCATTTCTGATTGGTGGATATTAGTACCAAGATGCATGATGTGAATTAGAAGACCACAGGTTTGAGTCTCCTACAGCCACTACTGGTTTGCTGAATGAACTTGAGCAGGATACCTAGCCTCCATTTGTTTCATAGTCCTTCCAGCTGTACCATGAGGAAGACTGAGGGACCCAGTGACTACGAGGTGAGGCATCTCTACTGGGATATCCTACAGTAGGTTCATAACCTGCAAACTAAAAGCTTGCTAGCTTTCGTTTATGTATTTGGCACTGCGAGAAGGAAGAAAGCAACAGAAAAGCCTTTAATTAATTCTGTTCAGGTTGGCTCTAATAAATAGGTTTAGCATACTGGTTCTCAAGCCCCAAATCCTGGTGGCCTCATAGTGTCACCACCAGAACTTACTGGTGACCTCGTTTCTTTTTTGTTTCATGCCAAACTGCCTGCTATACTCCACTCGATGATAGAACAAATTTATTTTCACACAGTAGAGAGTAAACCAAAATCCCTGATGTAGTTTCACTTTAATGCAAAAAAGTGCAGAATCATGCATCTAGGGAACAGAAATCCAGAGGTAGAGTACAAAATGGAGAAGAGGTATTGAAGTCATTAAACAGGAAAGGAACCTGGGAGTAATCCTATTTGATGACATCAAGGTGGCATGACAGTGTGAGAAGGCAGTGTGCAGGGCCAGTGGGATGCTGGGGTGCACAGGGAGGGGGTTTAGCCAGCAGAACAAGGGATAGTGTTGCCACTGTATAGATCAGTGGTGAGACCCCACCTGGAGTACTATATCCATTTCTGGAGACCACATCTCAGGGAGGACATGGACTGGATGGAGGATTGTCCAGAGGAGGATAACTAAAATGGTGCAGGGTCTGCATCAGAAGCCCTATGAGGAGAGACTAAAGGACCTTGATAGGTATACCCTGGAAGAGAGGAGGGAGAGGGGATATGATAGAGATCTATAACTACCTCACAGGGGTAAATAAGGTACAGGACTGAAGTATTTTTCAGAGAAAAAGATGCACAAGAACAAGAGGACATGCAGTGAAGCTGGGGGGGGATGAATTAAGAGAGATGTGAGGAAGTACGTCTTCGCTAAAAGAGTGGTGGATGCCTGGATAGTCTTTCAGCAGAGGTGGTGGGGGTAAAAAAAAAAACAGTGGTGGGCTTCAAGCATGTGTGGGATAGGCACAAGGGAATGTTAGTTGGGAGGGGGAAGGGAGCCAGAGATCAAGTAGGGTCTGTGGTGACTGTATACGCAGGGAAAAATGAGCAGAGTGGGTGGGACAAGCAGTCCTTATCTGCTGTCAAATTCTATGTTCTGTATTTAAATGCATTGCTTATGTTTATTTAAAGGATAAGAAATGTACTAGTTCTATTACCTTCGTAATTAGAGCTCTACTGAGTTCTGTGGTCAGAGAAGACTGTTGGCAGCCATATGTGGTCACTGTAGCCTCATTTGAGAAACACGGGTTAGGAGGCTGCCCAGCATATCAGAAACAAAAATCATAATCAAAGCTCATAATTCAGACTTCAGGGATAAAGTAGCAAATGTACAACATGTGATATGCAACTGGCCAACTCAAAATACATAATCTATCTTCATGTGTGGGAGGGCACCTATCAGTGAGTTATATAAGAGCTGCCCCCTCACCAGTGATAAACAGCATATTTTTAGTCAGTCCATTAAGTATTTGACTCATGCAGAACAAAATCAGTTTTTACTAGACTTAACTTTAAAATCTGCCTTCTGTGTGAAGATGTCATGGCTTCTCTTTAAATACAACTGTTTTCAGTGCTGCTCTATGCTATTATAAAAGCTGTGTTCTGTTTTTCTCATAAGGAAATTCCATTATAATTCAATCACCATTATAACCAGCTGGTTATAACGGTGAACGTGTGCCAGGTTTTCCTGACGTACTATGCACACACCAAATCATGCTGCTGCAATGTATGCCATTTTCAACTCTCAGCATGTAAAGAGCTCAGGCTGTGTGGGTAGGAGCATCAATTTATAAATAATTCTGGGTCAAAAAAAAAAAAAATCCAGAGCCCAGCAATTAAATAAAACAAAGAATGGGGAGGTGTGCAATGCAAGAATTTTATATACACCCTCATGGTGGGATGCATTGATAAAACCCCATGTCTTTGCTCTCAGGGTTTATGTAATTTCACACTGCTCAGGTATATATAAAATTATCTTATAAAATGGGTAGGGCAAACCCGGATTAAGAGACCATAACCAATGGGCTCAAACATGTCCCCGTACCAGCCTGCCTCAGTACCCAAAATATCAGTGTATCCTCTTAAAATCTACTTTCAAAAATCCAATTTTTGCTACTATTTTTGTCTGTGATAAAATTAGAAAGAGAAAAGCAAGCCCTCCCTCAAAAAAAAAAAAAAAACTCATTCACTTGCACTGCACTTGATGTTTCCAAGTTAAAAGCCGCAGCTGCTCACTCCTGACAGAACGATCCCCTGCACATGCAAAAGAAGGTTTTAATAACATTTAAAATTAAATTGGGAGGGGGGGGCACTCAGAGAAACAATTGGTGGCATCTACAATTTGTGCCTCATCAGTCAAGAGCCATACTTGAGCCATTTTTTTGTCTCAACAACTCAGATATCTGTATGTGTGCTCTCTCTATTTCTGAGCTGCACAGTGTTAACTTCTGCCTTTTGGGTACAGTCACTCTGTCAGCCGCACATCACTTGTTTGAATGTAATTTTTAAACATGAAGACAGCATGGGAAAGAGGGTGTACATCAAAACAGGCAAGGGGGATGTCTAGGAAAGATTTGTGCCTTGTCCTGGGGTCTCACCAGTCACAGTGGGGACCATTCTTCTAATGTCACTATCATGCTCTCTTGCACAGCCAATAACCTCAGCTTTGTACTCAATGTACACATGTTCCCTCAGCGGCACTGTTTTTATTTTAACATATTTTTTAGATAAGAAAACAGCATGGAGGGTACACAGGACTTGGGGAGGTGAGTGGGTATAAAGGAAAGAGACAAAAACTACAGGTAACTACAGCTGTGGAAGCCTCATAAAGACAAATGTCCAAACTCACAATTGAAAGTAACTATTACCAGTAGGTGGAAGAACTACTTTATCAAATTTGAATGTAAATATTTTTTTACATATTTAAAATATTGTTTTACATTTTAAATACATTAAAACACAAACAAAAAAAACATTTTAAAAGCACAATAACACACTCCAGGGGTGTGCACTGTGCCGAGATAACTGCACTTCAAGGGTCTGAAGGCACTTGTGCTACACCCTGGGTGTGCTGTTATCTCAACACAATGTACACCCCATTGTGTCTTATTGTTTACATTATACACACCTCACCATACATTATTCTACATGTAATGTCCTCCGCATTGTGAAAGCTACTCTCTTATTGGTTCAATAAGCCACTGTGATGTATGCAAACTGCAAGACATTAATTATGACCTACCCAACAGCAAAGATAACATGTCTCCTTGGAGGCTAGATAACATCATTTATTTTAACAGATTTAGCACCATTTAGCTGTCTGTGGGTGTGAGTAGCGGGAGGGTATAAGGGGTGGGTGTATGTGTGTACGCCTAGAGCTACAAATAAATATATATATATATTTATAATTGTGTAAGTGTGTATCTGTCTATAAGCATGTTAGCACCTCTGTGTTAGGGCTGAGTTAACGTTTGCATCAAAAACAGAGTTTTTAACAGTGCATATCTCAATAATCTTAGCCCCCAGAACTGCAAAATTTGATGTGCATTTTCCTAGTCCTAAGGGTTAATGTCTGGCAAGTTTAGTGTAAATCTGTTTGGAGGTTCAAAAGATATTAATAAGTGAAATGACATTTAAAAAATCCCAAATTAAGACACTTTTTTTCATCCATCAGTGCAAAAATGAGCCAGATTAAAGCAGGTTCTGTTGGTCCCAAGCCAGGATAGACTCCTTCACAGTTGGACAATTAGCCTTTTTGTCATTTTTAAGTTATAAGGTATTAAACTTTTAAAGCTGGGTGCATGTGCAGTACACTGAACAAAACAGCTAAAAAAACAATAATTTTTCTAAGCTAAATTTGGTCACAAACAGAAACTGTACAAATGAAAAACAAGAAAAATACTTAACTGTAAAGGATGACAATTGTACAGTTTGTCAGAAGACAGTCTAATGAGATGTTTGAGCAGACATTCAAATAAAAGTAGTTAAATTAAGTATTTTAATTAAAAACAAAAATGTTTTTGTGCCACACTGGAAACATTTTTGAGACAGACTTTAACAAGCCAAGCATGAGCTCAAAACAGAGAATGAGTGCACTTGATAACAGATGACCAACTGGGGAAAAAAAGACAAAAATATTTTTCCTAACTCCAACATGAAGTAATTGGGGCTATGAAACCCTGCCAAATCTGTGATCTGGAGTTCCTTGGGTTTGAACAATCATGTGATACACTGTTGTTGCTACCCTAATATCAGCACCCTGTATGCACGCATTACAGTGTCGCTATTTTACTTTGTCAAAACAGTACAAATATTAGGGTAGCGACAACAATGTGTCACCTGATTTTCCAAACCTTGAGACACCATACCGCAGATATGACAAGGTTCTAAGTTCTTTTAAGCTTTATTTGTTCATTGCCCTACTTTTGGCACTTTGTGCTGTGTTTCTAATAGATGCAGTAATGTAACTGTTTGCAGGGGGGGGGGGGCATCATAATAACAAATGAAAGACTCTTTTAACAAGTTCTTTGCTAGCAACTTTAAACCTAAAAGGCATAAGTACGATTCACTAGACATTGTTCAGGAAGGGAGAAGGACAGAAAAATAACAGCAATTTCCATTGATGAGGTTTATCAAAATATAAAGCAGTTGAAAGTAAAAAATCTCCGGGTCCTGATGGCGTGCACCCAAGGCTCTTGAAAGAACTGGCAGGGCCTATTTACAAGCTATTTAATAAATCACTTATGGTTGGTAAAATTGTGGCAGACTGGAGAAGTGCTAACCTTACACTGATCCACAAAAAAGGTGACAGAAGTAATATCCAAAATTTCAGGCCGATTAGTCTGACCTCTGTGTTGGGCAAGATAATGGGGGGATTTCATTAGGGACCTTATTCAGCAACACATATTGGAGAGGGGCTTAACTGACATCACATAGCATGGGTTTAGCCAGAGAAGGTCCTGTCTAATGAATTTGTTGCATTTCTTTGAGATGGTGAGTAGTGCATTGGACATGGGACTGCTAGGGGATGTTGTCTTTCTGGATTATTTGAAGGCTCGCAAAAGCAGCTACTCACTCAGTTGGTTAAATCACACGATCTTGGGTTGTGTTTTTGTTTTTGTTTTTTAACAGAAGCATCTGGCACTGGGGTAGGCCAGCTGGTATTGGGGGCATGCCAGCAGGACCGACATTGGGATTGGACACCCAGTTCCTGTATCATTGAGCTGGGGTTGGGAAAACGCAACCACCAGGGCTGGCCACATAGTGGCTGTGCAGCAGTTTTTTAAGGAAAATCTGACTCCAGGGTATCATGCATTTGGGGCACAGAAATCCAAGGGAGGAGTACTAGATGGGGGGAGAGGTACTGATGGCCACAAATCAAGAAAGGGACCTGGGGGTAATCATATCTGATGATCTAAAGGTAACCAAACAATGTGAGAAGGCTATGGGGATGGCCAATGGGATGCTAGGTTGCACAGGAATAAGTATCACCAGCAGAAAAAAGAAGGTGGTTATGCCACTGTACAGATCACTCATGAGACCTCATCTAGAGTACTGTGTCCAGTTCTGGATGCCACATCTCCAGAAGGACATAGACAAAATAGAGGCAGTCCAGAGAAGGGCACAAAATGGTGCAAGGACTGCACCAAAAGTCATATGAGGAAAGACTAAAGGACCTCAATATGCATTAGCTGGAGGACAGGTGAGAGAGGGGGGATATGATAGAGACATTCAAGTACCTCAGAAGTATAAACAAGGTACAGGAGCATCTTTGAGAAAAGAAGGTGTACAAGAACAAGGGGGCATGATATAAGGTTAGAGAGGGGTAGGCTCAGGGGCAACGTGAGATAGTACTTTTTCATAGATAGAGTAGTGAATGCTTGGAATAGCCTCCCTGCAGAGGTGGTGGGGACAGAAACAGTAGAGGAATTCAAAAATGCATGGGATAGACATAAGAGTATTCTTGCGATAGGGAAGAGAGGGTAAGCCGAAGATCAGCTAGGATCTGTGGTATTGCATTAGGTAGGGAAAAGGGGCAGACTAGGTGGGCCACATGGTCCTTATCTGCCATTCACTTCTCTATTTCTATGTTTCAGTGTCAGGGGAGGGACAGACACAAGGACTGTGCACCCATGGGGGCATGAAGGGTAATGGCTACTAGGATTGGGCACCCAGTGGCTACATCTGTTTTTGTTTCAAATACAGGTTTTTGCACACGCGTAAGGATCTTATTAGAACATAGTATTCTATAACAAAGTCACAAAAACTTCCTCCACTTTCATAAAAACCACTTATCCCCAGAAAAATGTTAAAATGGAATTGTGCATGCATGAAAAACATTGCTAATTATCGGAAAAAACATACATTTCTGGCTCATTTAACCTATCAAAGGCACCCCTTGTAACAAACTCTAACAAACCTGAAATGTTTATATGATGTGCATTTTTGCACTATCGGTGACCAACAAATGTCTTAATATAGAGAAAAAATATTATAATCAGACATCTAAATCTTTACTAATGCTCAACTGATCACTATCAAATTTTTAGGATTCAGAGATTCTAAGACTGACAGTGCCCATGCCACATATCAGGTTATTCTGTTCTCGGACAACCGCATTATTAAGGTGCAAAAATCAGGCTTTAATTTTAAACTTATTGCCCTAATATTAGGGGTGCTATTGTGCTGGCAGACACCTGCACTGCAAAGCATTGCTAGGCCCTTTTCCTTATTGGAAAACTGTATGCTTACGTCCCATAAAGGACAGTTACTTACCGGTAACAGTAGATTTTTGAGGGAATCTCCTCCAGTGAGCCACATCAATGCAACATAGACACCACTGGCATCGAATCGGTGTGGAAACTTTTGCCTAGCAGGCTGCCGATGATACGGTGCATCGTCAGCACCTATATAACATGGACTGCGTTAGGGGCATCAGAAGGATTCTGAAAGTGGGAGGGCATATGCCACCATCAGTGACCTTTTCCCAGAAAGGGAGTGTCTGGGGGGATTTGCCCCTTGTAAGAAATTTTGAAGAATTTGAAGGCAAATGGTGCATTTTAGAAGCAAATTCTAGGAAATCTCCTGCAAGACATGCATAGGAATTTACTAGCTGATCTCTGATGCTCCCATATTTAGCAGTAAAAATGTCATCAGGCCATTTTCATACTTTGACAGACGTAACCAGCAAGAACCACCACAAAACCATGTCACTGATATGCAAAGAAAGTCAGCCATGTAAAACAATGTTCCTGGACTATGATCGTATCTCCCAATCCCCACCCCACCACAACCTACTGCTTTTTCATAAAATTACTTTTTTTTTATTTCAATATTCCTGCTGACCTGCATTAATTTTAATCGGCCACCCCCAAGCAAATGGTTGCAGAAAAGAAGGTTGTAAAGCCAGTCTTTTCTTCCTAACATTTCCAAGAATACCACTTTAAAAAAAAAAAAAAACATTTTTAATCTCTTTCCCATCCAGTGAAAAGCAGGAGCTCCAATACTGTGCACTGCTGATTTGCTAGTCTTTCAGTCGATCGACAATCCTGACCTTGTATCTACCACTCAGCAAACAATCCGAAAGGGGGCATCACTTCTGAAGGAGGCTCCTCCATACAAACTCACCACCACAGATCACTACCACTGAGTCCCAGTCCCAGGCTAGAGTTGCCCTCTTGCCCCCATCCATTCATCTTGTTTCCTTGAAGATTACACTACAGCAGTGCAGGACCACACAAGGGATATTCTCTAGTAAATTTTTTTAAGTGTCACACTGATCTCGTCTTCATCGTCTGTCTCCAACTATTTGGAAACAACCCTCACGGTTGGACACAGCGACAACAAGAAAGATAGGAGCTTACTGTCCTCAGCAGCATGCGCTACTAGATTTCCTCACCACACATGACTGTGACATGCATGCAGTCCTCCTTCTACTGGGCTCAGCTCCTTCTTCAGTCCTCAGTATTTTTGGTCCACCTGGCGGCACCTTCCATTCCTCCAGCTTTTATACTGAGTCTCAACCCTAATGGGGCACCAGGCAATAAAGCAGGCAGCCATATAATTTAATGCAAGGGTCAAGAAGAAGACTGGGGAGGACACCAACCTAAACTGGGGGGGCATGTGCCCCAATTTTTTGTGCTAACGATGCCCCTGGACTGCCCCAAACCTCCTTGGGTCTTCCTGTCCTCTGGAGACAAAGAAACAATACGGTCTTAGACTGACAAATGGCAAAGACAAGCCCATCAAAGCCCCAAAAGGAAGTGACAATGACCAACACAGAAAACCCAGTACAGGGTAAACATGGCAAAATGATGATGCCCAAAACCTACACTATACGCTGCAAAAGCAAAGGGAAAGGCAGAAGTGTGCACTGTTGTGCACTGACAGATTCTCTTGAAGATCTATGGTTACTGGTAAGTAACTGTCCTATATTCTTCAGAGATCTCTCTCTCCAGTGAGCCACACCTATGGAATGATTTCCAAGCAGTACCCCAGACAACGGGGGAAGGACAGCAGGAAGGCATATGAGCCAACCTACACACAGGCTAATGTCTGATAGGACAAGAAGAATGTAGCCAGAAAAGGGTGACCCCAGCAGAGCATAGGGGGCACATCAGCGAGACACTTGGAAGCCCCAGTCAATGATGCATAAAAAACCGTAGATGGAAGACACACACCATGGTCAGTGTATAGTCATGGAAACTGGGTATAAACAAGGGAAGTCAACAGAACCAGGCCCCATGAACAAAGCAAAATGTCAATGGGAAATCTGATGACAAAGAAAGTTGTTGAGGAGAAGCAGAGTGTTGATCAAATATGAAATAGTTGGTGAGACAAAGCCAAATGACATGTCCCAAGAAAGCCACAGCCCCACAATCATGGGGGGGGGGGCCCTGGTCAGGGACCAAGTGCAGTTGACCAAAGGACATGCAGAATGGCCAAAAACTACAGCCAAACAGAAAACCAACAACAACGCCTGGAGAAACAGCCATGAAAGAAGCAGAGAGGATGTCAACGAGGCAAAGTCAGGTGACGACCAGCAAGTAGAAGGATGCCAACAAAGGGTGACTCCATTCCAAATGGCAAAAAACATTCATGAAGCAAAGCCAAGCAATGCAGCCACAGGGAGTCACAAGCCCATTGAGGTTAGGTAATGAAGCCAGGAACCGATTGAGGCATCCCAAAGGAACTGTCAGACTGGTGGCATAAAGCCAAGGAAAGATGAAGCCAATGACAGCAACATGCAAACAGTCATGCACAAAGCAGGGGACCACACAGATAGCAGGTACAACAACAAGGCAAAGTTAGGTGATGACAACCAAAAAGGGAGAGCATCAAAAAATGGTGAACTCCAACCCAACAGTGAGACCATTGATTGGGCAAGGATTAGTGCTGTTGGGCCCAAAGGAATCCACAGAACCAGGGGACTGGGCATGAAGCCAGGAACTGACCAAAGTGCAGAGAGGACAGATGGATCAGACATAAAGTAAAGTTAACAGCTGAGCCAATGATGGAAACTGGAACACAGTCATGCTGAAGGCAAGGACTGGACACAGAGTGGGAACACTGATGAAGCAGAGCCAGGTGACAATTAGCACAAGGGGGAATGCCAAAACAATAGTGACAACAGCCTAAGCAGCAAAGGCAGGAACTGAAGGGAGCCATGAGCCCCATGGTAATGGGGGGGGGGGGCTGGGCTATCAAGCCAGAAATTGACCCTGGTGTCTGAAGACAATCGAAATGGCTATGAAGACCACATATATGACCACCACTCATCACCTTAACAGAGTAATGTCATCCCAGCAAAGACCCATACCAGAAAAAGTGGGATTACAAGCCAGCAGTGGGAACCCAAACAGCTGTGGGAGACTGGCAAGGATCCATGAAAGGAGGGACCATCAACAGCTGACATCCAGTGATGACAAGGCAGCAGGCAGCATTGGCAGTACAGGGAACAAGGTCCATATGGGAAGCTGAAGAAAAGGCCCACATCATGAAAACAGGGGATGAAGGCCATCAAAGCACATAAAGGCCAAGCAGGGAGTTCTTTGATCAGACATGAAGTCAACAGCAGAACAAGAAAGAGGAGGTTTGGGGCTCACATGTTACATAGGCTCTAAACATGCACATCATCGTGGGTAGCCTGCCAGGCAGATTTCGGGATAGGTCCAGCACTGATGGCATCTATGTTCCACAGGTGTGATTCACTGAAGGGAGATATCCTCGAAGAAGATCATATACTGACTCTACAATGTATGCAAATGATTCAAGAGTGATGTCATCAATACACCACTCAATCATGAGATCACCAACTGACAACTTTTTAAAAATTCTTTGGGTGAGCTTAAGGGCCTCATGTACTTCAAAGTCCCAGACCTTAAACTCTCAGAGAGACTTGGTGGGGGAAGAAAATAACTGGGACACCAGGATATAGTAACACTGTCTATTTTGAAGGGACAGGCCTGACAGGAAGAGTGGGGGGAGCTCTCTTTGTAAGTGAAGGAGTCGCTGTAGTAGACAAGGAGGGCATCAGGGGAGCAAACAGTGTCACAGAGTCCAACTGGGTAAAGCTAGGGAAAAAGGAATGAGATCTTGGTGGGGGCTACTACAGTTTCCCTAAACAGCTCAGTAGAAAATGATGCCCAGATGGTCAGGGAAATTATGAGAGCAGTCTAAGTGGATACAGCTGTGATCCAGAGGGACTTTAATCTCCCAAGCATAGATTGATGTTCTGAGAGTGTCAGGCTGAGACCAAATTCCTGTTAACCTTCAATGAGTGCTTTCAAGAACAGCATGTTCAACAATGTGCTATGTTTGAGGCCACCCTTGACCTTGTTCTAAGCAGTGGGGATGGAACATGCTAGAGGCAGTGATCACATGGAAATATCACCCTCATGACAGGGAAAACTAGCCAAACCTCAGTAATCAGGACCACAAACTTCAGAAAGGCAGACATTGCCATTATGATTAAGACCTGGGGCCCAATTCACAAAGCCCCCCTGAATGGCACGAGGGGCTTGTGTCACAAGGTATGGTGCAAGGTGCAGCTTGCACCAAAAGATGCATCTGGAGCCATTCACAAATGCAGCCTGCGGCAAACACAGCCTGTGTGTGCCAAAGGGGGCTCGCGCCACCCTTGAGGCACAAAATGGGCTTCAGCATAGTGCAAGGAGGCTTACAGCAAAACATTCTATGACCACTGCAAAAGAAACGGCTGCTTTCAAACCAGAGGGGAGTACAGAGTTGCACAGAGGGGCTTAAAAACTAGAACTAAGACAGACAAGAATGAGCTGGAAACAGTATAGCAGCTAGAGCCACAGACTACACCAAAGCCTCTTTTTAATACATAAATGGGAGAGGAAAGATAAAGGAAGCTACTTAGCTTTTGAAAACAAGGGAGGAAGAAGAACCTGTGAGAGAGCAATGGGTGATGGCTCAGCAAGAAGTGATGGCTGAGATGGTTAATGAATACTTTGCTACAGAGTTCATCAAAGTGCCTCATGAGGGGAGGGGGCTCACTGGGTGTGCCCATAACATCAGTGGTAGCTACAGTGCAGCAGATGGACAACACACCTGTCCTGGTAGCTGATGATGTGGCAAAGGCCAAGCAAGGTAAGTCCCAAGGGATGGAAGGGATATACAATAGGAACATAGCTGAGCTAATGATATAGACACTTGCAAAAATATCACGAGTCTGTCTGGATAGATGTGGTGCCAGAGGACTGAAAAGTGGGCCGTTCTCCATGAACCCTAGGCCTATGGAACAAAGAATACTGTGAAACAAACTCATGAGTTTAAGTTACAGAGTTGATAAAGTCCTGACCAAAATAAGTCATGCATTCCCAACTTAGACTATGCAAAAGTGCATTTACACAATTAAGTGTAGTATAATAACACAGTAACTGTGCAATAGCTAGTGTGAAAAGCACCTAGTAATTACATCACTAGTGTGAAAATAACATGTTAATTTCATACTAGCTACATCACAAGGTAAACTTTTTTGGACCATTTAAAATTTTTTTTACCTACGGTATGTCAGAGAAAGCTGTAAATCATACATATATCGGTATTATATTAATCACTGTCTAATTGAGTCATTGATTGATTTATGTCTGTGATAACCAGGTGAGCCCACTGAGAACAAACCCATTTACAGGGGTGACCAGGAAATTCATACTGTACACCAGGATGCATTTATGTGTTCAAAAGTACATACCAAAGTAGATAAACCTGGCATTTAAGGGCCTGATTATCACCAAAAGGGGTAACTTAAAAAACAGTTTTTCTGCCTGTCAGGCAATTTCATATTAGAAGGCTGTCTAAACCATCTATGTAGCTTTCTGTTAATCCAGCATTTAATCCATGATAACTCCGTTTCTGGTTCAGTCCTTCCACATTTTGAATGTGCTCATTGCAGCAGCACACTTTTTGATCCCTGAAGAGATCCTACAAAGACAGAGGTCAGTTAATGATCCCGCTGTCAGGGCCCTGAGTGGTTCAACATTCAGAGCTACAAAACAGTCACTGCTCCTGCTCATCAAATGGAGTTCTTGCTTGCAACTCAGACAGAGAGCACTTCAGAGACTGGACCAAATGCTGTGATACTATATTATTACAGCTATCTCTGCATTAATAAATGTTGCATGGGCCCTGAAAGTAAACCTTGGAAGCCATAACTAATGTTTGCTACTGCCTAGGGATGGTCCACAAACCTTTCCTCACATCCCAACATAGCATAAAATCTGTTTTTCCAAAGTTCTTTTCATCAGGGCTTACAATTAAAAACAAAAGGTGCCATTCTGTAGCAAAGAGAGTGCCAGCATGCACTAGAAACAGAGACCTAGTACTACTGTAGCTCTCTACAGGCATTGGCACCCTAAGGATAGACTATAACAGTGAAGATTCTTGCTAGCCCTTGGGGGGTCCATGTCTGTATCAGCAACACCCTAGGTGCCTCTCTCAAGCTGTGCTGGTGGGTCAAGAATCAATTACAGTCCTCAAAGTAGAACAGTGCTGCTCACAGAGTGCTGGTGCCCAACTGTCCAGCTGCAAAAATAGTTTTCTAACCCCAACCAACTGAAGCCGAAGCTTTCTTCTTAACCAGCACTTACTTTATTTCATTACTGTAGGCTAGAGTGAGTGGTCATATTGCTGTTTTACAATGTCATCCATTTTGGATTTCTGAGTCAAGAGCAAACTTTTATGTATACTGAGATGCATCTATAGTAGGAATAGAGTAGGAGGTAACACTTTTTTTTTTTACAGCAAAGTTTGTGACATGAGAGGGACAGAGTTAATTTCTAAAATTCCCCCAGTCATGTGCTTGCTGAGTATATTTGTAAAGGCTTCAGTCATCAATGAATAAGAGTTCTGTATCTGAAGAGACACGTGGATAAATTTCAAGGTACACAAAACTACACATCATTCAAGAAGAAAGATACTTTAGAGTTTTTCATTGATGTACTGCATAGCACTCAGAGTTTCAGTTAATTCCATTTTGAAGTATTATACTTTCCACAAAGAAAAGGAAAAAGACTCCCAAAATAAGGGGGATGGGAAATTTGACTCCCAATTGGAATAAAAGAAAATTAGATGACTTCCATTTTGCAGGGAATGAAATCAGAAAGATTTGACTTTTCTGAATGAAAGGGTAATGTAACTTTCCACAAATGTCTCGGCTTGCTTCTAGATCAAAGCCTAGACTGCACTGATCATGTAAAGTGTGCTGTGCCCAAATGGTCAGCCAAACTTGGGGCTCTATATAGGGTGCACAGCTGCCTCCCCTATAGCTCCATAAAATATGTAGTTGAACATTTTACGTTCTCTTTATTAGACTATGGTTATGTGGTGTTCTCTGGTGCTCACAACATAGTCTAATCTAAACTTACTTCCCTTTTCAACACTCTGTGTAGAGTCGCTTTGGCCTGTCCACAACTTGTATTCATCACTACACAATGTACACTGAGCTGGGCTGAGCCCCCAGTGAGGCACTCTCTTTCTCTCTCTCTCTCTGTACTGCCCTGTTCAGTGTCAAATACCAGCTGGGTATTGCTGGCCCAGTGGCATGGTAGACTGAGGCACAGGATGCCTTACCCCCTGCCACACCAGAGGCCCCAGTTTGGGAACAGACCAGGGTTACTCAGAAGCTGGCTGGGGTAAGGAGGGTCAAGCATCCACAGACGGCTCTCCTCCTTTGGTTAGGGGGGAAAGATTGTGCCACTGCTTGACTGCTACCCAGCAAAGGCTGGATGGCACAGCATGTGACCACATCTGAGAGGACTGGGCGCAGGCATTCGAGTATATGTGGCATCTTCATGCTGTATACCTATGTCAGTGCATGCACGCGGATCTTGGGATGGAACAGAAAACAAGAAAAGTCCAGGGGCTGTGCAACAGGAAGTGCCATCTGCCTGGAAACCCCACTTTGAACCAGATCCAGAATCCGGGTGGGGGAGAATTGCCTTCCCTCTCCCAACCCCACCATGGGGGGATAAGCTGTGGGGGCATCAAAGCAGGTGAGTTCTAGAGGGATATGGCAGCCAGTTGGGGAGGCAGGTAGAGGCTGAAAAGCCAGCCAACACCCCAGGAATGTACGAAACAGCTCTGTAGGAAAAAAAAATTCCTAGTTGGGTAAAGTACCAGGCTATCCAAATGAACTTTATTACCCTCTCTTCCAGTTTGACATTCCTACTCATGTAGGTCAGCGGAAAACAGATTCCAAATCCTTTAGTGTAGGTGCCAGATATGTCAAGCCTCAGTCAGGTACAGACTCACAACTAGCATCTGGAATATCCTCCCTCACACACTAACTACATCCACTAGCTTCCATGCTGTGAAGTCCATAATCAAGGTGTACTATATGGGTCCTCTCGCATGCCACAACTGATCATAAGGTGGCCACTAGTCTTATTACCATGGGTATCTTCTGCACTGTAGTTTGGTCTGGGTCACAGACTCTGTAAGCAGACTGTTACATGGCTCAGGCATTCTGACCCTACCGTATGGTCTCGTATATTTTATTATTGTTTATGTATTCTTTATTAGCCTACAAAAAAATCACAAAAGAAACAAACAAAAAAAAAGATATAATTTTGTTAGGTTAAAAATCTAGAATGGCTGACAAATTTGAACTCGAAAGATTTTGACTTTCACTAAAGATATATCAACCAAACTAATATCACTAGTTGCTAATCAAACAGGTTCCTGTTTATTAGGATCATGTTTTTATTTAGCACACATTCTCACACACAGAGAAACACCGTCTCACTTGTGCACATGCTGTACATCCTCTCTCACGTGCAAGAGGCAGATTCAGGCTTTCATTCCTATAGTCTGTCTGGCACCAGTGCTGGTGGACGTAAGTATTGTCAGTATTTCCCAAATGTATACCATGATGCTTGGACAATTAAGTACATATGGAGACAGATAAGGTACAGCACACAGCAACAAAATATATAAGGGAATTCATGGATTCACGCTATGAGTAAGGGCGGTAGCTGTTAAGGATATTTATAATAAAGAAGGGGGGATATAACAGCAGTGTTTAGTATGTTTTTTAAGCTCTGATCAAGTAGATACAAGTAAGCTCTTTGAATTATACAAGGTGACAGGACAAGGGACCATAGTCTAATGTTAAGAAGGGAAGGGATATTGGGGAAATGGCAGTAAGTCTTTTATTATTCAGATGGTAGTGACTATGTGAAACAAACTACCAGAAAGTACTGTGGTACCAAGTAATATAGATATATTTTACAAAATTCTGTTTATTTTTTTATTTATTTATTAAGATCTTAGATTTACACCTATGAGCCGGGGCTCTTCTACATAGGTTCCACATCACGGGGAGAATACATACAACAAATTGTGGGGAACAGAGTGAACAAAAACAGTAACTATTACTGGCATTGTACAATGTAAGTCAGGTCATATACATACAATGAGGAGAGAAATTAAACAAGAATACAAATCAGTGAATCTGCCAAAAGGCCTTGCTGGGTGGAAGACAGCGTGATGGGGATGCGATAAGGTAGAGAGGGATGGAGGAATAAGCAGGGCAGGTGGTCAGTGGCTTTATCAAAAGGTAGTAAAGCAGCCAAGAGGGCTTGTCTGGTTGTGGACAGGAGGGTAGGTATGGGATTTAAGTAATTTAAATGAACAAAACATTACGATTTGACAGCTGAGAAAACTAAGAGGGTTTAGTGCTTATGAATAATAATGTAGTGCTCCTGGAAAGAACTGGTAGTTTTACAGAACCTGTGGTTCCCAGGGGTTCCACCATAAGCCAACTGTACTCCCTTCAATGTCTGGTTCGTAACACAAACAAAACCTTGTTGTGCAACCTTCTTGCAACTGCAAATGGAATAACACTTGCATAACTGTCAACACAATATTTGTATAGTACTGTGTATGGTATCTTATGTACCTAACTACTCTAAAGTGCTTTTCCTGTGGATCTGCACTTTAGTATTATTGATTCCTCTAGGTCACCATGGCCCAAGAGTATGAGCTTTTTCAGCCATCCATGGGATGCCATGGACCAGAGCTCCAAAGGTGTGTGCACATACACACACACACACACACACACACACACACACACACACACACACACACACATGTTTGCTGCTGGAACCAGACAACATCCTTCCTCCCTCTAAGTAACTCCTCCTGCTGCACATTTTCACATGGTCACTCAGGTGGGGGTATAGCGCCCTAACTCCTCAAAGGAGAGCATCCTCCAGGACACTTTACTTAATTCTCCTCCCCTTGGCCAGCCTCTGGCATCTCAGGCTCATTGCCAGATCTGGGTTGCCAGCATCACAGGTGGTAATGTTGCTGCAGCACCACCAAGCCAGCTTTTCTGATGGTCTTTGGTCTACCACTGAAACTCAGCATGGACATGTAAATCATTTTAGTTTCTTTTCTTTTCTAATGACACATTGTGCCCCTGTACCATCTCCAAAACTCAAATCCTTGCAGAGTGCCAGCCACCTCTGACTCTCCTGCATCTCAGATGCCAGAGACTGCCCCTTCATGGATCTGTCTTCTGCCCCCAGGTGGGGCAGGCGCAGAGGGGATTTACCTCGGAGTTTTCTGGTTTCATCAGGCTGTCACCATGAACACCGAGGTCCCAGATATACCAGCGACCTATGCCTTGTGTGCCAGTGCCATTTTCCTAGTTTCTCCACCCATCAATCACTGACATGTTTGGGGTGCCATGCCAGCACATGCATGGAGGAGCAGCACCCATATGCCCAGCTGACATCCCTCCTTTCTTGCCTTTGCCTGCCTATCGCTACACTGCCACCCATGGTTAGAGGTGGAACTGCTGTAGCAGATGCAGTGACTTTCCCTCCCTGGAGAAGCAGTGTGTCTTCTGTGAGGCTCCATCCTTCTCCCTCCCAGCTGGCACCCAATGAGACCGCCTCATTTATGAATGTAGTTTGCCAGCCTCGCAAGTGGCAACCCTACCACATGCACCGATGGGCCAATAGTTCATTTTTTAAGGAAATATCTTTGCTTGAAAAAATTTCCAAGCAGAACAAAAGTACATATCCTGCTTAATGACTCTCCAGATCTTTAGTTAACATACTGACCGAACCTTAATTCTGAATATAATCTTAGAGCTATTGAGCTGACAAGTATTTCTAGGCATAAAGGTAGTATGAGATGGGTCAAAAGAGGGGGTACTTGGAGGGTATGGTGCACCTCCACTTTTTAAAATCAAGCCATATATACATAAAATGTGCCCTTTAGAAGATCTCATGTACTCCGTGGAGGAGAAGAGGGAGAGAGGGGATATGACAGACATACAAGTACCTTACAGGGAGGAACAGGGTGCTGGAACACACTATTTTTCAGTGAAAAAGATGTTGTAGGACTAGAGGGCATGGAATGAAGTTGGAGGGAGGGCAATTCAGATGAAACGTGAGGAAGAATTTCTTCACAGAAAGGGTGGTGGACAAGTGGAACACTCTGCCAGAGGAAGTGGTGGGGGCTGAAACAATCACGGGATTTAAGAATCCATGGGATAGACATAAAGGAACTCTGGAGGTCAGAGGTAAGGGGCAACAGACTTCTAGTAAAACATAAAGTGAACTTACAAGCTTAAATGGGCAGACTTGGTGTGCCATGGGCCCTTATCAGGCAACAGTATCTATGTATCGTGCATAGCACCCCTACTTCTTTTTGAACACTTTGATCACTACTTTAAACCTGTGGAATAGCCTACCTTGTAAGGCTGTATGAGCCAGCACTACTAAGGCTTTCAAAGCAGGCCTAGACAAATCCTTGAGGGAGAATGGCATTAAGTGTTACACAGCAGTAGCATTCGAGCTGTTACGTTTGGATGCTTGCACATGCATTACTCAAAGTCACTGCCATGAGGCAGGAGAGGTGGTCAAGATGGTCCCTAAGTCCCTTCTGTCTGCATAACTGCACTTCCAGCACTGTTGTGCTAAGCAACAATGCTGGTCGGACAGCAGACAGTGATGACTAACAAAAACTGTACTCGGCAAGTTACCCAACAGCAGTGCCCAACTAGTGTGCTCCTGCAAATGCTGCATAAGCCTGGACATAATCCATCAGCATATTCCATAGAGAAAATACAAAGAACACCCTTCCTTTCTTCTCTTCCCTCTCATTCTTTTTTCAATTTAAGTACCCAGGATAGCCAATCTGATATGTAGCATTGTGCTTTCAGTTGGGTCTGGATGTCACCTACTGTATCACAGGGAGAACGGAAGCACTGGGAGGTTAAGAGACTTGCCCAAGGTCACACAGTGCATCATTGGCTTTGTCGGGATTCAAACCTGAGTCTGCAGGTTTGCAGCCTTTATTTTGAGCTTGCAGGGCACATGCTTTTGTCTGACACACCTCTGAAATTTAAAACTGTAGCTCCAGCAGCATATTTACTGAGGTGGCCTAAGTTATTTAGCTTGGTCTGACGGTGATGGAGTGACCCAATAAGTGTGTTCAAAACTGTAAAAGAGAGAAATGAGGGTATGGACTTCGAATGCATATCTTCTAAACCATCTGCACCCTGACACAGAGGTGGCTCTGCCATCGCTATAACTGCTGAATGCAGTTAATACAGGGAAATCTGAAACAGGCAGCTGCATTTTCCCACATGCAAGTTCAGCTGAGGATACAGAACTCAGATATCAAGGCCTGAAATTCAAAAGCCCTTCATAGTCATAGGAAAATTGCATTTTCAAACTTCGCTAGCCACCAACAAAGGAAAGGTGTTTCCAGGCAGTATTCTGTATAAGGGAATGAAAATTTGAGCCTCTTATCCAGATAGTCACACTGACGATCATGATCAAATGTGTGACAGAGCCTAACTGTAAACAGATGCCATATACAAGTTGTCTCTGCTAGGTAGTCCACTAACTGTATTAGCTGAGGAGGATCTGCCTGTGCTGTTTTCAAGTGGCCATTTCCTTTGTTTACAATTAGCCACATGAAATACACTTGCTGGGGTATATACATGACATCCATTTGTGCATATGAGTACTCTGGTCCAACTAAACACCAGAAGAGAATGTGCACACCTGTTCCAACCAAAGAGTCTATCTGTGTGAGGGAATGGTCTTTAAATAGTATAGTACTGTCAAAAGCAGTAGACAGAAAATGGTATAGACTTTTAAAAGTAGGCAACTGTTGCTCTTTTTTTCTAAATCTTATTTTGGGCTGGCAGTATAGCCTAGAGTTTAAAGTAACGAGTTGTGAATTAGCTTGGTACATCCAGCAGACATGGGTTTGATCCACACAACCTCCACTTGCATACTGTGCGACTCTGAGCAAGTCACTTAACCACTCCAGTGCTCCCAGGTCACCCCTGAAAACAAGCACTTGTGCCTAATGGGCCTTACCCAGTTACCTATCCCCACAAAAAAGAATATACTGTACATCTGCCTTTAACAATTTGTGACGTTGATTTTCAACCAAAGATGTGAAGAGTACCGCAGTACTGTAACAGAATTGTATCCTAAGTGTGTCACAATCCATGAACAGCTTCATCAACCATTAGGTGAGCACAAGGAGATTAGAGGAGGTTAAGGAAAGCTCTGGAAGGTTATACAGAGAGGGGGTGGGGAAGAGATTAAGCACAAAGAAATTAAATGATTTACTCAGGGTCATACAGCATGTAAGGCCCTGTACACATTGCCATATCTTTAAAAACTGTACTCAAATTGGATTAACTGCAGCATTTTGCATGCTCATACTGCGGCTGCCATGCTGTGCTTCTCCATTCACGTACCCAGGTGCCACTGTGGCACCAGTGCAAGGTAATACGGGGGCCATGCTGCATACTGGGATAATCGTATGAAAATATGAATGCGCCAGCAGAAACAGACCACCCGGTCTATCTAAGTCTCCTCTAGTGTGCAGCTAGCACCCCTAGTTTGCAGCTGCCACACCCCTTCCCCTTTGTCATCTCACTGCCATCCCCCACCTCCCCACCCTCACTCTCCCTTGTTCCCTGTCCCATGCCCTTTCAAAGCTGTTCATAGATTTACATGATACCACCCATTCTGGCAGTGCATGCCATTTTGCTACCACCCTCTCTGTGAAATAATGTCTCCTCATTTCCCTCCTAAATCTCCCCCCCCATATTCTTAGCTTGTGCCCCCGGTGTCCCTCCCCTTCTTAGCTTAAAGACCCCATCTGCCCCATCCTTATTAATCCCCCTCAGATACCTGAATGTCTCTATCATGCTTATTTCTAACATTGCCTTTGGCTGGTATGTCATGCTACCTAACATTTGGCACATTTTGAATTACTGGAATTTCCTATGCCTCAGTCTTTTGCTTCTTTTTATTGCATAACTATGTATTATTATGTTGACCTTTATATGTATGTATACCCCCATTCCTTCGACATGGAAACTTTGTAAACGAGCAGTTCCTGCTCAAAGGTATTTGTAATCCTACATTTCAATAAAATAAAATAAAAATAAAATGTCCCCCCTGTCCCTTCTATTCTCCAGGGTGTACATATTCAGGTCTCCCAGCCTGCTCTCACAGTCTTTTCCCTCCATTCCACAGATCATCTTTGTTGCCCTCCTCTGCACCTCCTCCAGTAGCCTGATATCATGCTTTAGGTATGGCCTCCAAAACTGCACACAGTACTCTTAGTGCGGCCTTACTTGTGACTGGCAATGAAAGAGAAGATTCTGTAAAAGGTAGAAGACTGCATAAAAGTTGATCAGAAAATGGAATGGGCAGACTAGGTGGGTCAAGCAGACTCTGCCAGCAAATTCTCTTTGTGTTTCTTTGCACTGAATTCGCTCAGCAGTGATTTTAAAATTATATTTTAGGACTCTGCAAGCCAAATATCTTTTGTGGAGAGCTGTACAAGCAATCCTTAACCCAAGTTACAGCATGATGTACAGCCACAGTGCTTTGAACTTGGGTTAACAAAACAGCATTGCTTTAAAACTGTGTTGTAGTCTACCTCCTAACAGGGCTAGAAATGAAAGTTACATACTTAATGTAACTGTTGATCTTACAGAATATCTTTACCACTAGTGAGTACCATATATGTGTCTGGTTCGCAGGCACCAAGACCCTGCAGTAGAAAATCTTTTGACTAAGGGGCTGGCAACAGTTACTGTGCATGGTGTCTGCATTCCCCCATGTGGTGTCATGCACTGGCCAATAACTATTGCTGGCTCCCTCACTAACCTCAGTTCTATTTGTCAGGAGTGAAACAAAGTGTGTATGGGGGGAGAAAGGCTAAGAAAGTCCCTAGTCCAAGGGATAGGAAAGTATATAGGAAAAATAAATAACAAAATAAAACCTTACTGCCAAGCTCTGGATGGGGGGGGGGGGGGTCATACTAGATGGCACCATGGGTAGTTGGGTAAGAAACGAGAGCCTTACACCACTAGCCAGACATCACATGAGTAGTGATATTTGAGGAAACAGCCCTGAGGCATGTGGCTCTGGCAGAAGAAACTAAGAGGGCAATACCAAGAATTGGGACCCCTTGCAACCGAGGTGGTACAATATGCCAAAACAGAAATGTGCCACATAGACTTCTGGAAAAACAACTTCATGCCACCAGAGAGCAGACAAACTGAAATAATCAGTTAATCTAGGAAAAAATGAAAAAGGGGATATCTGGTGCATGCAGAGCTGCAGGGCTGAACAGACCAAGGAGTCAAGATGTATCCACCTCCCCAGTCACACTTAAGGGCATAGCTAGCATAGAGGAGAAAACATGTACAGCAGCCAACCTGGTACAGGCAGAAGAGAAAAACAAAACATCAGAAAATGACCTGCTTCCTCTGCAACACCAGTGATGTACCTTATGTAAGAGCTGGTGTAACACGATCCAATCCGTGTGTATAGCACTCCTCCACAAACAGTGCTGCTCACAAGTGGGGTTAGACTGAAACAGTGCCCAGAGACGCAGGTTGCATTTAGCAACTAATAGGGATACAAGACACAAAATGGGCTACATCTGAGGCAGGGAAGAAGGATGAGAAGAAAAGAGAAGAAAGGAGCTACATCCTCCTCTTTCGGGGGGTGGGGGGTGGTATGAGGGCTCTGAAAGGTAACACTGACCCTGGTTTTCTAGGGAGTACAACTGGGATGATGACATGGCACAGGGTGAGCTGCCCAAAGTCCCTGGCACTGCTAGAGTGGGGGATGGTGGGCAAGTGTGATAATCGATGGTGACGATATTCTGGTATATCAACAGTTATGGTAAACATGTAACTTTTGTACAGTTATATATATATATATATATATATATATATATATATATATATATATATATATATATATAATCTCTTTGCTCCCAATGGTCACCTATGCCTGCCATCGGGCCCCGTACCATCCCCAACCCCATCTGCCTCTCCCCTTACCATCTTGCTGGTCCGGATTCACAAGGAGCAGGGCCCAAAAATGGCATAGGCCATCACATGTGGCCATGGGGATTTGTACTTTCAGGTATGAAAAACAGGGAAAGTGCTTCCGATATAAAGAACAGCTGACTATGTTTAAAAATTAATACTGTTTTCTCGAGGTATTCTAGCTCTTCAGATTTTGAAAAATTGAGTTTCTAATATGAGGTCAACAGCTAGCAGATTACTTGGCCCCCAAGAAACATGACTGAGCTCCCAAGAGCATGCAGTACTGTTAGTGCTGCATTTGTTATCCAGGCAATTGTACAACATTGGTATATTTCAAAAATGTTGAAACCCTAAACCTTTCCTGTAGTATTAAACCAACAAGTCTGCAGTCATTCGTATGGTTATCATGTGAATGAAAGCCAGTATTCTCCAGAAACAGCATGTGTGGATGGCCATGGACACATAAGGCTGACAAGACCTACACTACTGTTTAAAGGAAAATGCTTCTGTGAGTCACTCGGTTCCTGTACAAACATGCATACTGTATGTTATGACAGATACTCGAAACCATATCCTGAGCTTAACATTGCCAGATGGTTAGTCACTCTGCATGGGTCTGTTGCTTATACTTTACAGTCTGGTTTATCAATCAAAATGCTGACATTAAAAAAAAAAATTGAAATGTTTTTCTCATTAAAATTATCCTGTATAATTTTAGCTTCAAATGTTCCTATAAAACATTATGAAAATACAGCAGTTTCACCAGTTCCGTGGTGTTGAGTGGTGGGGCACCCACTCTGCAAGCGGGTGGCCCAGTTTCATGACTCAAGCCTGGAATGACAGGAGTGGAGGGCAAAGGAGCTGACACTCTCCTTCCAGGGAAGTGTGCTGCAGAGTACTGCTTGGGGGAGCAACACCTGGTTCAGAGTAGAGCCTCAGCTGTCATGGGTGCCATGTGTCCTGGGCAGACTAGATAGGTCAAGCAGTCTTTTTCCACCAACAAATTCAATGTTTCTATGGCAGCCGTTTTCACCCCCTGGATTCAGGGTGTAGCCCAGAAAAAGAGGAAATGCACCTACAACTTGACAAGTCAGACAATACCCTGTCTACCACCCCATGCATCCAACCCCCTAGTCCATAGACGTTGCTCCCAAAGCCAGCATTCCTGCCATTACACAACTGCACCCTGGATGACTGGAGAAACAAATCACCTGGGCAGCTCTAGTTCTGTGCCCACGAGTAACAGTGTGCTGGCTAGACCTAATCCCAGCCCATTTCTGACTGTCCAGGAACATCATTCATCTCAGGTGCACCCCAGTGGAATGGGACACAGAAGGAATGTAAAATCAATGAACACAATGGTGCTTTGCAGTCAATCTCTCTCACCACTCGGGTACAGCAGTTCAGCCTGCTGGTCCCCTGCCAAATTAAGAGTTCCAGGCCAATAAAGCATTGCTTAAGTAAAGTGCATTTAAAGTGATATACATTGTAGTCCTTGAAACATCAATTACTATGTTACAAATTACACATTAAAAGAAAGCAAAGAACAGTGTGTCCACCCTGATAAAATGTATGCAAGGAGCCAGATTAAGGGAAAGAAATGAAAAAGAATAAATGTGACCTTAAAGGGCCACAGTGAAAAAATATTTAACCAAAATGACTGTGTAAAATAACTCCAAAGAAGGTGAACACAAAAAAAACCAGGAAATCTACTGAGGAATTACTCAAGGCATGCACTATAAAAAGGACTAGAACAAGACTGCTGCTGGAGGTCAGAGCAGGTCACAAAGAGGATAGAAGCAGCCAAAGGAACTGGGCCAAATGTAAAATGAAAAAACCCCCAAACATCTACCACCCACTGGGAAACTTACATAACTATAATTGCTTTCTTTAAGGCACTCTTTTTTTGTGTTTCATGCTAAGAAAATCCACAAACTGGGCAGAAGACCAGAACAAATTTCGAGCATGACTTGGTGACTCGTAGTTGTTTTTCTCAGAATCTAGGCATGTGTGTCTTGAGACTGTGGAAAATATTCCACAGTACTGCAGTCATTTAGAAATAAAGTGCTGCAAAACCTATTATGCGGCCTGCAACAGTCATTTTAATAGACTTCTCTAAGAAGACATGTCATTTTCTATCACAGGTTAATATATTAGGCAAGTAGGGGGCATACCACATTTTATATTGCACGCTGCAGTGAAATGGTTTACTTCATCACATTTCCTCATTCGGAGACATATGCATCCTGAACAATGGTTAGAGAAGTAAAGGCCCCACAGCAAGTCAATGATGGCCACCGAGCCATTTTTCACATGATTGCTAAGCACAATTTCATAACATTCCAGTGAAATAATGACTGAATGTGTTGTATACCACCCTTGAAAAGCTCTGTGTTCTATGCCAGGTAGTAGTATACAAAGCATTCTTCTAATCTTTTCCCAGATGACCTAATGGAATCTCTTTGTTAGGGTTTTAGTCAATCTCTTGATGCAGTTCCCCCCTCTCGCATCCTCACACTTTCAGACTTTGTGTCTGATCCCCCACATTTAAGTATCAGTCACATGAAAGACACCCCCTTTCTCATGACATTTGTGCTCAGATGTCAGATTAGCTAACTTCAGGCCCTTGTCTTCAAAGCAGAAGTCTCTTGAAAATGTCATCGACAGCTCTGTCAGACAAGTGACAGCTTCTTGCACTTCATTATGTTACAGCTTATTCTGTTAGCTCAAAGGATACTGTAAAGTGCCACAGTGCAAAAGTGCCCCTTCTCTCTTCTCATTACCTATGGACACAAGCATCAGACACCTTCCTTATCTGTGACAGCTGAATCATCCTTGCAAGCCTCTATTTCAGTTGCAGGTTCATGTAGCACACTCTGAACAGGCCAGTCGAGTCAGGATGCCAGTACATGTTGTATGAACAACATCAGTTTGGGTAGGAGACTCTTGGGACCTTTGTCCATTTTTGCACCTGTAGTCTACTCCCAGTACCACTCAATCACTAAGGGCCCTCTTCACCAACAGCTTTTCCCATTCTGTGCCTATGTTAAAAACCTTTTGTGAACAGGGCCCTAGACTAGGTTAGAAACATGGTATATTTCCAATCAATCAATGCATGCACTTCAAGAATAGTGTAAGGATGTTAGCTTTAGGCCAGCCTGGTGGCTCTGAGTCCATGCCAAAAACTTTAGCAGGGGAGCCTGGGTTGAATTGACCCAGTGGCTCATGCTTCCCCATGCCACTGCAGAATGGATGTGACATGGAGGTGATGCCCTCACTCTAAAGAGGGAAGCCTGACACTATCTACTGAGGCTAGCTCAGCTGAGATGTAACATCTCATTTTCAGTAGGGCCCTTCTCCAGCCTAGTTTTACAGCCACGTGGACTTAGGGTCACACAGCATGTAAGTGGCTACAGTGGGATTTGAACCTGACTCTCCTGGCTCCGAAGTCTGTGCTCTACTCGCTAGAAAACCATGCTGATTATAAGATGTATCACAAACTTGCACCCTCTGCAGTTGGTTTACCAGAGGGACACTGTACTGGTCCTAGAGGAGAATATTCCTGCACCCCCGTTGGCTGAAATGTGGTGATCATTATGTGGCTGGAACAGAATGGGAAGAATACAGGTGCACAAAACTGTGGGGGGGGGGAGGATGAAAAGAATGCCACACTAGGGCTTGGCCACTGAATGCAGCTGTGGCATTCGGCACTGCATCTTTGAAGATCAGGGTTCAAGGTGGAGGGCAATTTATCATGGAGATATAGTGGGTGCCTGCCTGCTGATCAGCCAAAGGTTCACTTTGGCATCAGCTGTGGAAGCAGATGGGCTCCCACCCTACTGGCTGTAGAAAAGTGCTGATGCAGAAGCTCCTAAGATTGAAGCAGGTGGAAAAAAAAAAGGGGGGGGGGTGGATTTCATTATGTAAGTCTTGCAAGCTATAGCAGGGGTCGAAATTGGCACTGGTCCGCTAGCCAAATCCTGGTAGATTTTGTATCGGGCTAGCAAGGTTTTCATTTAACTAGCCCTGCGGGCTTGTACTGGAGAAGGCAACGCTTCAATATGTACACCAACTGGGCCAGTGGAAATGTCTGTGGGGCCAGTGGATTTTCCCAGTCACTAGCCCTGCTGGCTAGTGGCTGCAAAACTTAATTTTGACCCCTGTATAGAGTTCAGATTAAAACTATGATACAGCCGGAATCTCTGTGTCATACATAATATACCTTTGTAAATCCAGAATTGATAACAAAAGAAAAATCTTTCTGGTATTTATTATTTTCTGTCATTACTATGCCTCACCACAACACTGTATCATTTTAAAAAGTTACCAGCCTTATACCACTCAGAACTGCTCCCTCCTATGAAAGGATGTTGATTAGTTACTACTTCATGTGTGTCAAACATTGTGACATGTTTCCACTTTTCTGCCAAGTCTGGTTTATAAATGTATTCTTGTGGAATGAGTTAAGAGCAATCTTGACTCGACCAATTCTCCATGAACAAGAAGTGCTAATCATGTTACTATTTTTCTAAGCCTGTTACCAAACATATAAATATACCAGCACATGCTTCAGAGTGAGAAATGGGTATTTATCCCAGGTAAAAAGCAACCATTCTCCTCAGTGGTGAGTTTGTTTTTTCTGACCTGAAGGACGTAACACATACAGTATCACCTCTCATCTAAGGTATGGCACAACAGTCCAAATAATTGCCTGCAAATAGAAAGTATCATTCACCATTATGAAACGAGCTAGGAAGTAAACAAGTTATTTCTTCAAATTGCCTATCCCAGGCTCTCCATTTCAACAGATAATACACTGTCATCTCTTACTCATAAAGCAGTAAATGGTCTGGGGAGCAACTGAACTGTGAAACTGGAGCCTGCAGATTCAGATCCCAGCACAGCCACTGGCTCTCGATATTATCCCAATCGAGTCACATGACCTCCCTGTGCTTTTGACATCCCAGACATAAAACTACAGCAAAACCCTGCTGAAAATCAGAGGTTTCAACTCAGTTAAGCAATCCTGGGCAAATGTACTGTCACATTTAAAACAAAAACAATTCAAATAGCTCGTGTTACATTCAAATAGGCAACTGAATTTAGAGACCATTAAGTTCAAGTACGATTAAGTACAGTAAACCTGAAATTGACTCAATTAAGGACCCATAATGGGCTGTTGTGGGATTAGCCCCCATCCCCCCAAACTGTATTTTTATAACTTGAAATAGCATGTTGTATCTGCAGAATGTCTATACAGCATGGAGTACAGTACAGACAGGTCATAGCAGAACGGCTGAATGTGCATGTTGAATTTATTTACTCTCAATGGGTCAAGCTACTAATGGGATATGTTGTGTATAAACAAGGCATGTCAAATAGTAGAATGTGTTTTATCTCAGTTGCGCTATCCAGGGTAAATGCATTGCAAAAGAAAACGAACCACAAAAGCACCATGTTTGAATTCAGCTGCTGAAGTGTAAACAGTGAGTGTTATATCCAAGTAAATATGAAGAAAGAATCCCTCATACAGTGTTGCAGTGGAATCCCCCCAAATTGTAAATAGTAGGTAAATGCTCTATGATATAAGGGGCATAAATAAGACATTCAGTATCACATATTATTTATTTGAAAGTTCGTGATGGGGAAAGGCACACTGAGCCAAGGCTTATTTCCAGGTTCACATATGTATATGGAATTCACTTACAGTTCACTCGAGCCAGCTTACCCAAGCCACTCTTGGTTTTAGTTCTGCTCTGCCCAAGTCAATAGGCACTTTTACACACAGGTTTCTGTAACGGAATGACTGTTACGGAAGCAGTCACGTCACCCCTGTGTGTAAATGTATCTTTCCTACACTGGTGGAACGCTCACCCAACTGCAATCTCTTCCTTCCTCGGTTCGTCCCTATGTGTTTTCGTTTCATCTGGCTGTGTAAAACAGCCACTCCGCAGCAGTAAAAACAGCCATAGAGCACCACACTCCAATGGGGAGCCAAACACAAATACTGAAAACGGAGATTGGGGTGGCCGAATACCCTCTGCGTGTAAAGTGAAGCACAAATGGAACAGAGTACAACGGTGGCACGCAGGTAACGGTCATTCCGTTGTACTCGCCTGTGTGTAAGAGCATCTATAGGTGTGATATGGCCTTGTTTGTGAAAGTAAACAGAATATATGCATTCAACCCATGGTATATCCAGCTGATATTCAGTCACTACAGTCCTCCCTCCACTGGCTAAAATAGGGTGATATAAAACTCTGACATGAAGCAGCTGCATGTTGGATTTGCTTTGGAGGTGCATTGCTGGTGGTCTTTGGTTACAATACCTGGGCCTTCAGGAACTGATGCATGAATACTGTCACTCTGAAGCTGATGTTTTTTATTTATTGGATTTTGATAACCAGGTAAGCCCACTGAGACAAACAGTCCCTTTTCAGGGGCAACCTAAAGTTAATTACAGAAAGGAGCACTCATAAAGACAATTTAGGAATCCATACAACTGTTGGGGCATAGGACATTGTGCAAAGACATTCAGAAACAGTGACAAAAGTTATAGCATAGTAATTGACATCAGCAGTAGCAGACATTGCCACTGCAATATCTGTGAATGTAAGTAGGAAAATGTTACCAATCATAATTACTGATACATAGATATAAATACTGACTATAATTTGGGTTCCTATCCAACCCCCGACACTGCAGTGCTAAAGGCGTGCAACCTTACTAGATGTGCTATTCTTCAAATGAGATTGACATTAAATGGAGCTCCTTGCTGCCCATCTCTGCTGGCTCAGCAGTCTGGTTAAGAGTTAAAGATTCTGTGACACATTTTGAAAACAAAAAGGGAATTATGTGGAGTCCTGCCCAAGATTTCCTCTCTTTGTAGAACAGATTTTAAACAGCACCTTTTGTCTCCTGTTATAAAATGCTCCCCAAACCACACCAAGGACCCTTACCTCCACTGGAGTTCTTGGATGCCAAAATGAAATGTATTCCAGGGATTTTTGGGAGAAAGGGATCAATTTAGACTTCACTTAGCCAAAAGCCTGCTCCCTTCCACTTCCTTATAGTGAGCTCTGCCCTTGCACTTGCATGTTTTTTGATGTAATAGTCTGGAGAGCATGGGGTGCACTCCACAGATTTCTATAAGTCAATTTTTTTTAAATACATTTTTAATATATTTTAGTCTGCAGATTTAAAAAAAATGAAAGCCACCACTAAACTAACAAGGGCACTGTTAGTTGAGCAGTAGCTCTGACCTGTTCAAATCTCTCAAAAACAGAAAAAATGTATTTAAAAAAAAAATGGCACAACAGAAGTCTAAGGGAGCATGCCCTCACACTCTCCAGACTATTATGCCATGAAACATGTGAGCGCTGGGGCAGAGCTCACTATCAGGAAGCAGAAAGGATCTGGCTCTTGGCTCCACGCAGTCTAACTACTTTCTCTTCTCTCCCAAACATTCTGGAATACAAAAATGTCGTTTTGCCATCCATGAGCTCCAGGGGAGCTATGGATCCTTGGTGCACTAATTTACGTCAGCCAGAAAAGGTGCTGTTTAATGCAACTGTCTATGACTGCACTGTGTGCGGCTGACTGCACAAAGACTTCACATATTTACTATGTCTGCTTCTAGTGACTGTGCTTTTAATGTCTATCTCACTGCCCTGTGCAGTGCTTAGAGATACGTCATGTAAGGAAGGCACTACTCATATCTTAATTCTATGCTATTCTGCTTTATTCTATCCTATTCTTTTATATTCTGGCATGATATTCTGATGCTTTGTGAAATGGGAGAGCTTTGGCATTATTATGAGGGGGCTGAGATGTGAGTGAAGTGATTAGGGATATGACATTTAGTTGAAATTACTCCAAATTAGCACAGAAGGAAAGAAAAGGAATTCTATAGAGCACCTTTCAACTACACTGTATCCCAAAGCACTTTGCACACCAAGAAAGGTCCCAGCAGCTATTAAAGAAGTGCAGGGAAATAAATGATTGCCAAGGAAGGATATGCAGGAGGGAGAGAGATGGTGCATACTCCTACTTAAGTCCCCACCTGCAAATCTTTTGACTTGGTGTCAAATGTTATATTTCATTGTATATTCTCTTATAACACTGCCACATTAGAATTTTGATTTTATGGCTTGCAGGTGATCCCTGTCCCCGGTGTCCCATAAGATTAGGGAGCATTATATGTTGCCTGCTCATCTAGCGCAGTAATTAAAACACTGACATAAATCAATTGGCATTCCAGAACAACTGATAATACAGCTGAAAACCTGGGTCAGCCATTTACAAAGGATCATGTTTAATTAAATACAACTCATAATAAAAATGCTAATTCAGAATCAAAGCAAGAAGGTAAGGGCATCTTAGAAAACAATAAAAAGTACAGTCTCAGTGTTTTTTTTGGTTTTTTTTTTTAGTAAAAAGGGAAGTTGTTTAGCACATGATGACACAGCTTCAAAAAAGGTCCAGACAAACCATCTTGATTACCCTTCTTCAAGGAGGTAATGAGAGAAGAGGATAGAAGTCAGGCAGTTGATGCAGACTGTCTGGGCTCAGTACTAGGTAAGTTTATTTTAAAAATAATCAATTACAGTTACTAGGTTCTCTGAAATAATTGTGATCAGTTGCAGTTATTTATTACTTTTATATAAAAAGTAATTAGTAACTAACTGCAATGCATATTGCTTTTCATATTACTTTATATTTCTTTTGATCAATTGGTTATGTACACTTAGTAAACATACAGTATCTACAGTTTGTGTTTAGGAAACTCCCCAGAAAAGCTTAAAAAAATTAAATCTAAAGGCATCATTATGTCAGCAGTAGTCAGTGCCTGCTCCAGGAATTTGGACTGCTGGGAGGGATACAGCTAGGGTCCAGAAATTATGACGTGGATCTTAAAGCTCCCCAAACCAAGCAACAGCAGCGCTAGCCCTTGGCCTTAGGTGAATCATGTTTCTTTCAAAATCTTATCCATCTTTTTCCTTTTGCATCCTCCCCCTCTGAGTTTTTTCAAATCCCACATTCCAGGTAGTTCAGTACTCGTCTAAGAATTCTGTTTTTTTTTTAATAAAATTTGCCTAGAGACAGACTCACACCTATGACTAAAACCCCCAGAAAACACACTTAAGCCAATTTTACATGGCACTTACTTGTGCCAATCAGTTTTGTTCCTGTCCTGTTTCACCCCTCCTGCTGCTCTCACATGCCGCTTGTATACCAAACTCCAGTTTTGGTATGTGGCATCTTCTGGTGTTTCCTGACATTCAGTGTCCGGTGTTATCATGGACAATGAATGGAACTTTGGGCAGCCATTCTGTCTTGGTTACATTAAAAAAACTATAACTTAAATTCAGAATTTGTTTAGGGCAGAGTTTCCCTGACAAATTCTGCTGAAAACATGAGAAAATTCATCCAGAGTTATGCATGGAGAGTCAATTGTAAATGCTTTCAACAGAATTTGTTAGGGAACATCCTCCCTAAATGAATTCTTTATGGAAGTTATCCTTTTTTTAATGTTCTCAAGTTCTGTTTGCAGAAGGTGTAAGTGCGGCTATCAGTTCACTGAAATGGTAACACTTGTGCTGGAAGGGAGAAAGTACACAGCACATGGAAATAGCATGGCGGATGGCAAACCCACTAAAACTGGGAATGTGTTTTGGGGTGAGTGCTCATTTACTTTTCGGAATGGCTTGCTATCACACACAATTTCTGTAATGGAACAGCGTTTCTGTAACACTCATTCTGTTACAGACCAGTGCATGTAAAAGTGCCTTTAGTTTAGTTTCCCTAGTATTATACCCCCACACCCACCACCCTCCCAAAACAGCCTGGCCACATAGTTCATGATTCTCTAAAGTGTCGCTGACGTGACCTTGTCTGCACTATTCTGAGTGGTGCAGAGCAGTTGGACCATTGTTGTTTAACTCATGTAAAAACAAATTGCATTGCACTAGATGCATGCATTACATCTCACAGTGATCCTTCTTTTTTTTATATATATATTTTATGTATTTTTGCCCTGTTTTTCACCTGTCCCATACACTGGCCATGCGTATGCATGTGGAAGCATGCTCACGCCATGGCTTGAGGTGCCCTCCCATGATTTGTCACTTCCTCCCACCTACGCTAGCCACCAGACCTCCTCCTGGTGGCAGCAGAACTATGGGGTATGACAGCCACCCAAGAGAGGAGAGCTGCATTTTGGCTGCTCAATCCTGCTCTCACCCCCCCATGCCAGCTCCCCGATGACCTGAGTTTGTTCCTGAACCCAAGTCCCCAGCATGATGCGAGGTAAGGCATCCAGTGCCTCAGCCCTCTGAGCCACCGGGCTGGCTGATCCCTTTTTTCTTGGGAATATGCGGTGATGCATAGTGGTATGGCCATTTCAAGTCAATGTATAAACTGCCTGCACTGCTCACAGCGATGCAGATCCCACCCCACTACACATACACACCCTCTTCTCCTACTCCTGGCTGGCCAGAAACATGCTGAAAATTACATAAGATCATGGGGGAGCACTGCACAGCTGCAGCATGTAAATACAGATCAGCAGCAGAGCCACCGAAGCAGAGGGAGCTGATACAGACAGTAGCACTCCATGCAGGCTGCATGAAAACTTTTGTTTGATCATTAATCCTGACTGGCCTCTCAAAGATAATAAATGACTACTATTGAACCACAGCCAGTCCATAACAGTGCAGCCCAGCAAAGGAAAGGGACACAGGTACTACATTATTTTTCTCCATCTGGCACAGGTCTGGTGCTGCCATTGGTTAACCGCAAAACATTAACCATGAACTGAGCTTTTTAAAATAAAAAATTGAAAAACACTAATGCTAGTTGTGTGAGACTGTTACCATTCCCTAGCTGTGGTCCTTTGCTAGTCAATCATTCATCTGACCCACCTGCTTTCTTTTTCATTTCACAGGTCTGATCAGCCCAGTTATCTGAGATGCTTCTCTGAGGTTGTTTCATCAGCAGCAGCTGGAGATTCTGGATGGAGTGGAACTTTGTTACCTGACCCTCGCCCTAAGCCAACACCTCAGTGTGGTCTATAGGACACCAATCCACATCTCAACTGACTGATCCTGCTTGCAAAGAGGAATTGCTCCTCCTGTTCAGCTCAGTGCTGCCGGTGCTACAGTGTCCATGTCCTTCTCTGTACCCTCTTACAATGGAATGGTGAATGTGAATGGTACCAATATGGCTAGGGTGATTCATTGTGCTTCTTCTGTCCTGTGAATGGGCTGTGCACTGTGACTGCTCCTGTCTCATCCTCCTGATGCATGTGCTGGCTGAGTATCGACATTGCTGGGTGATAGCATGGTGGTGGTGGTGGTGGTGGGGAGGGTAATCAAACCACCAGACTAACAATATAGCACCTCACCAAACAAAAAAAAAAATTGTTTATCATGCCGCAAGCCAATGGCGGCCAGCCAAAACCCTTCACCTAAATGCTAGAAAGAGAAGAAAAATAATAGAGAGAGGGAGAATTTTGTGACAGTAGCGCATTGCTCACAAGAAAATGTAATATTATAACTTTCCAATATTAAATTTTCTTACAAGTAATCCATTACTGTTGAAGTTTCATGACAATGTAGTTAGAGTACAATAATGCGTTACTACCCAACATTGTCTGGGCTTCAGGAAGGTCACCAACGCTACTGTATGGTAACCCCATAGATAAAGTAGTACAATATGGAGTCCACAAAGTGTACAGAAAGTGAATAACAAGTTGGCTGACAGGTAGTAACTAGAAGACAATTAGATGTTTTGGCATGGGTGTAGGCAGGCATACTCCAAGCACTCCATGGTGTGCAATTGTATTTAAGGGGGGGTAGCAAATAAGCTCTAAACTGCTTCCTTTTTCCATTAAAACTAAGAAAATACTGAACTTTTCTGTAATTTCATTCATAGATAGGAGTCAATAAACTAGAAGGATTGGTCACTAATACTCTCTTTGCATCCCAAGGACAATACTACTTTAGGCTCTGGGCTCGTATGTGGGTGTCTTGGGGAACAATGCATGGCATTTGTATTTACCCACGCATGGCAACTACCACTGTCATGAGATACAAAAGTTGTATTTATTGTGCCAAATGAGGCAACAAATACAGTACTGGTGTACATTTGTATATTGTCTGGCTACATGTGGGGGGGCGGGGTAGCTCACCCCAACAAGGGGGGTAGCAGTGAGTCCACTTGGTGTGCACATCTGAAATACCTGGCTACAACCCTGTTTTTTGGTGCAGTATTAGCCACTGCTAAATAATTTAGATCACAAACTGTAGCGAGAAAGAATTAAGGTGACCTACTTGGAATTTAACCCAGGTCCCCAGAATACCATCCCAGTGCTTTAACTAGTACCTAGAAGTGAGAGTGGTAGTGGCTGGTCTTAATTGAAAGTGGAGGGATTTTCTGACTGCAGTGCCCTATGGGTTAGTGTTAGGTTCACTGCTTATTATTACCATATTTATTTCTGCTCAGGAAAAGAGGTTAGAGCATGCTGCTGAAGTTTCCAGATGACACTAAGTTGGCAAGAAGAGTAGTCCAGACATAGCAAAGAGGGAGATGCTGTACAGAGGCACCATCGCAAGTTACATTTGTGGACTGATAAATGGAGCTTACATTTAAAACGGGTAAGTACAAGGTACTACAACTAGGGGTGAGAAATCTGGGTTGCACATATACCCTTTTTAGTGGAACAGTGAAGGTGAGACAGGACTCTAAGTTGGTTTCTGCATTTAGATCAGGAAAAAGGTAAAGTGCCATCAAACTATGCACTGTCTATGGTCCTTAACTGACCCACTACATGTTGCTGAGGCCCTCAGTACTAAATTATGTGACCTGTCTGACTATCTGGGTAAGCTCCCACCCAAGGACCTTTCCCCTGTATAAAGCAGCTTGGTCACTAATGACTTCAGAATTCTACCCTTCCACTTTAAGGTCACCTCCCACCATGATATCTGTTGTCACCTTAAGGCACTCCCTAACTATGGCAGTGCCAGCACCGATGGTCTTTGTCCAATATTTCTTAACCCATATGGAAAATAAATATATTTTTTATACATTCATAAGAGTATATTTCAAATATATGTTTGATCATATGTTTCAAGTATATGCACAATATCTCAAATTGGCTGGTTTTGACATATCTGATTTATTTGCAGAATATATGTGACAGACATATTTAAGATATACCATAAATATATTTCCATGATATATATTTCATATATCTGCTTACATATTTTGAATATTTAATAGATATACTTTTTTTATGTAGTTGATATATCAAAAATATGTTTTAAATATATGCATTGTATACATATCTTAAAATACCCACACAATTGAGTAATCCTGATGTAACATATCTTTAACTATACATCTGGAATTCCTCTTATTAGTAACCAATTAGATATCTATAGTAGAATTATCATTTAATGATGCACCATTACCACAGACTTACAGATTATACATTTATACTTTTACACATAGAACTTACCTTTTGATCTCACAAGTTAAAAGGCTCAAATTAGTATTTATACCACTCCTGTTTGGTTCCCGTTTATGTCGGGGCAAGTTCCTACATGTACTTGCTTCTTACTTTTTACTTTTCTCTCTGATCTGTAAGCTAATGCTATCAATTTAAAACTATTTTAAAAATGGAAATTACTATGATTTTGGTTGATAAACTGTACTTTTGAAATATGCAAATTAGTTATGCTAATATATACGCAGTACCACAGCAGGCATTTGCAAAAATATACTTGACATATATACAAATACATATTCTGCAAATATTCTACACATATTATCTCTTGCTGGCAAACAAGATGCATCTTTTATTTACAGCAGAAGTTAGGCACACATGTACACAGGGCCAGCAGCTCCAGAAGGCCCTTCTTGGATTTTCTACCACACAATTTATTTGTACAGTAAAGAGAAAATTGTAAAACTAAAGCCAAAAGTAGAGATAGTAAAAAAATAGATCTCCCCACAGGACCAACATTTCACACTGTCCTTGAAAAAGCACGAAATGTCAATTCTGTGGGAAGGTCTAATTTTTAATATTGCTACTTTTGGCTTTGATTTGACATTTAATTTTTTGTAGAAATAAACTTTGTGGTGGAAAAATGTAAGAACTTTCTTCTGGAGTTCCTGATCCAGTGTATGTGTATATGCCTTTTACCATAAGTGCTGTTCATATTTACGTTGTGAGCACCACTGCATTTTGGAGCTGCCTTCTTTGCTTGTATACATATTTTGCTATAAGAAGATATGTAGAAACAGTGCATTCAATATATATTTCTAGAATGTAGTATTTATGTATTATAAAGGTATATGTAATATATATTCCACTCATATTTATAAACTATAAAACATTTATTTTCTATGTAAAATATGTATTGCAAATGTATTAGTAGTATATATAGCTAAATAATATATATATTATAGATAATTTTCAGATGTATACCAGGTCAAACCCATTTTAACATATATCTCAGAAAATACATTGCTAATATCCAGAAAATATATATTTTCTTTGCTAACATATACTTACTGTAGAAATTAGAGTAAAATTATGCTTTAATAAAACTAATCATTTTTCATTAGAGTCCATAAAAAAATTAAAATATAAAACTAAATATTTTCTTTGATAGCATAACAAAACATATACATTTAGAATATCAATGCCAATTATAAGACATACAGTACCTCACTGAATTCTGCAAATATCTAAAGTATAACTGGAAAAATGCACAGATATGGGAAACGTGATATATTTAGACATATTCAGATACAGTCTACATACAGTATTAACAAAATACAGTATAGTTCTTTTCCATAAGTGTATAATTTAAAACTGTTATGGATATATATTTTTGCATTTTTTATATATATTTAGCATCTTACAAAAGAATCAAAAATGAAAAGGTATAAGTAACTCAGAAATATATATGTTGGATAGATTCAAAATATTTATTTCCCTAAAATGCAAAATATGTATAAATTGCAATAATGTGTACGCACAAGTAAGTATTTTTGATTTTATTCAAGGATTAAACATTGAAAGAACAAAACCTTGAATTCTGAAATAGTATAGGAAAAACATATTTCAAATATATATCAAACACATTTCCCAAATATGATACATCTTGGATCATTCTGCAAATATCTTGAATATATCTCAAAATATATCTGAAAAGTATGAATGTATCTAACATACATTTGAAACATATTTAGGGATACAAGGATATATGAGATATTAAAAAAATATAAATCTTTTCCATGTGGGAAGTTAATGGTTGCTGTGGGGAGAGGTAGGAGAGTGAGTTACTGTTGATTTGGGATTAGCTTAAATCTTTTGTTTAACTCTGTAACTAATTTTTGTGAGTTTGCTGCTGGTTTGGGAGTGTCTTAAATCTTTCATTAACTGTAACTGATTTTTCTAAGTTTGTTGTTGGTCTGGGAGTAGCTTAAATCTTTCTTTAACTCTGTAACTGATTTTTTTGTGAGTTTGCTGTTGGTCTAGGATTAGTTTAAATCTTTCTTTAACTCTGTAACTGAATTTCTGGAGGACTGTTGTTGGCTGGCTTAAGAGCCCCCCTCCCCTCCATCAGCCTTTCTTAAATACGAGAAATCCACTGGGGGTTGGGCTTGAAGGCTGTGAGGGAGGAGCTTGGGGAGCAGCAAACAGCCCATATGAGCTTACGCTAAAAGCTAATAGGTGGTGAAACGTTCAGACACTCAAGCTTTTACTAGTTGGATTTTAAGGTTTAAATGTTTTAAAGTTGCAAGTTTGAAAGTGAGACTGACAAACTTGGGTTAAGAAAGGGTAACTGCATATTTCAAAGTTGAAAGTCTAAAGTTCAAACTGACAAGGTCTTGTATAAATGTGTTAACTAGAATTACTGAGCAAGCAAGCTAGTGACAGTGGGATAAAGAAGGACTCAGAAGCAAGTTAGTAGGGCCACATATGATATCCAGCTATTGCTGTACAGATTGCATAATATGGAATTGAGGTTATGTTTAAGTTAAGTGTGAATAATGGAGGGAAGGAAACTGGGGCATTATGGGGGGATTACACTGGGGATGGAGGGGCACAAATAAGGGTGGCAGGAGGCATCAGAATAGTGGATGAAATGGGAGAACCTTGGAGTGAGAGTGGCAGGCACAGGGAGGATAGTGGGGTGCAATGGTTGTGGGGTGGCTGTTTGGATGAATATACTATGAAAACTGGGAGACTGTCCAATTTGTTATAAGCTGAGGAGACTGGAAGAGGAGGTATAGGGGCTCTGGAGGGAGCTAGAGAGGGTGAGGAGGGGGGCTGGGGCAGGAGGGACCCCGGAGAGAAGCAGCTGAGAGAAGCAGAGGAAGAACAGGGCTAAATCCTGTGAGAATGCAGGGAGGGGGGCTGGGGGTGAGGAAAGCAGAGGACAGTAAGTGGATAGAAGGCTCAGGGCAGAGGGAAGAAGGAGATGGGCATCATTGTGGGGGTAGCAAGTAATAGGTTTGCAGTGTTGGCATTGGAGGTAGTAGTGGAGGTGTCGGAGATCATGGGGAGAGGGAAGGGGAGGAGGAGAAGGGTAGTGAAGGCCCAGGAGTCAGGAGTCAGGCTGGGATAGGAGGAAGGGGAAGGGGAAGAGCAGGGTAGAAGCAGAGGGAGAGGCAGAAATGGGGGCAAGATGTAGGAGTCACAAATGGTGTGCATAGAGGTAATAAGGAGCAGGGCAGCATGGACTATGGAAATGTGGACAGCAAAAACAGGAGGAGGGGATATGGGACAAGAGGATGGGGTGTACTAGTGCTGGGGGATTCTATACTGAAAGGGGTCAGATGGGGCAGAAGGGGAGAAAAGCACAGTATCTGGATTGAGGCTATTCCAGGGTTGACTGTGGGCAGGGTGGGGGCAGGCACTTCTCAAGTGTGCATGGAGGGGGAGGGAGAACCTCACATAGTGATGCATGTGGATACAAACAACTTGGCTGGGGAAATGGGAGAGGTGGTAAAGGGGAGGTTTGAGGAGTTGGATAGGCAGTGTGAGGAGGTGGAGGGGTCAGTGGCATTCTCTGAGATACTCCTGATACCATGAGCAAGTATAGTGAGGAAAAAAAGGACAGAGGAGTTCAATGAGTGACTGATGGATTGATGCTGTACCAGGGAGTGCAAATTAGTGTCAGACTGGGGCAGGACTTGGGGCATTAGTGACCTATATGCATGGAAAAGGTTACTTTTGAGCAGGAAGGGGAAGGGAGTACTAAAATGGAATCTAGACGGGTATATATCAACAAAGGTGGATTTAAGCTAGGAGGGAGGTGGCAAGGGGACCGCTGATAGGAAAAGGGCCCAGAAAGGGGGAGCCTAGTGAGCTCACCCCCCTAGTTATGGATAAAGGGGGAATAATAGGGGTAGGGAAGGGGAGGAGACAGGCTGGAGGGTGGTCTCACTGAATGCAAGAAGCCTAAGGAATAAAACAGCAGAGTTACAGGCTCTCTTGGCAGTGGAGGGGGCATACATTGTGGCCATCATGGAAATGTGGGCAACCCAGTACCAGGACTGGGATATGATGATCCCAGGGTTCAGGTTATTAAGAAAGGATAGGGCTAAGGGGAATGGGGGGGTGATCTATGTAAGGGAGGGGATAAAGTGCGTAAGGGAGGAAGGGGAGGAGGGGAGGACAGAAGCACTATTGGTGCAGTTCCAGGATTCAAAGAATAGGACACTGAGTATGGGGGTGGTGTACAGGCCACTGGCTCAGGGGATTGACCTGTATAGGGAATTAGCTGAACAAATTAGGAGGGTCTGCAGAAAGGGGAGCACAGTGGTGGTGGGGGACTTCAACCTACCAGGAGGGAGTGGGGCACCCCATCCACAATGAGTGCAAGGGAGTGGGTCCTGTTACAAGCATTTCAAGACAGTTTTCTGACACAGCTCGTCCAGTGGCCGACTCAGTTAGAAAGGACTCTGGGCCTTGTACTGGATAACGGGGAAGCTGTAAGGAATCTAGTAGTGGAGGAACCACTGGCTGGAGTGACCATTATTCAGTGTGGTTCATGCTCAACATCGGGAGGGAAACAGGGGGCATGGGTACAAGGGTGATTAAGCTTAGGGGGCAGACTTTAAGAAGATGGGGGAAATTTTGGGCAGGCACCTGGCAGAAATGCAACCACACATGGATGCAGACCAGAAATGGGACAGCATTATGGAAGGGCTGGCGGAGGCAACAGAGTCTTGCACTATGAAGAAAAGCAAGAAGGGAAGGGCAAACAAACCCAGCTGGCTGACACAGGAGGTTATGGAAGGGGTGAAGGCCAAGAGGGCAGCGTTTCAAAAGTACAGGAAACTGGGGAGGGGTGAAGAGAAGGATACATACAGGGAGAAGTCCAGGGTGGTTACCAGACTGGTTAGGGCAGCCAAGGCATCCAGGGAACTGAAACTGGCACAGGGAATCAAAAGTGGAGAAAAAGACTTCTTCCGCTACATCAGCAAGAGAAGAAAAAGCAAAGATCAGCTGGAGAGGATTAAGAAGGTTCGGGGTGGGTGGGGAAAGGGGCAGAGGCACTGAATGGAAACCTCTGCTCTATATTCATGCAGCATAAGGGGGGCAGATACCCCAGGTGAGGGGTCGGTGGGTGGGGGGACGGGATGACAGATGTACAGATTACAGAGAGCAGGCTACTAGATGGGTTGAGGGCATTAAGGGTGGACAAAGCACCTGGACCTGATGGCATTCACCCTAGGGTACTAAGGGAGTTGGCAGAGGTCCTGGTGGTGCCACTGGCTGACCAGTTCAATACCTCCCTGGACATGGGATGTGTACCACAGGACTAGAGAATGGCCCATGTGGTACCCATCCACAAAAGTGGCCCAAAGGATGAACCAGGAAACTATAGGCCAGTGAGCCTCACATCGATTTTGGGAAAGCTCATGGAGATCATACTAAAAAAGAGGCTAGTGAGAGTTTTGGAGGAAAATGGTCTCCATGATGGCCAACCGCATGGGTTTATAGCTGGCAGATCCTGCCAGACATACCGTGTAGAGTACTACAACTGGGTGACGTGGGAACTGGACAAGGGCCATGCAGTGGATGTCCTGTATTTGGACTTCAGCAAGGCCTTTGATTCAGTGCCGCATGGGAGGTTGAGGGGGAAACTGGAATATGTGGGGGTGGGACCAAAAATGGTGAAATGGATCACAAACTGGCTAAAGGAAAGGCAGCAAAGGGTGGTGGTGGTGGTGGTGGTGGTGGGGGGACCTCTCGTCACTGAGAGCAGTGATGAGTGGGGTACCACAGGGATTGGTACTGAGACTGGTGCTGTTTGGGATTTTTATTGCAGATATCTCACACGAGATCCAGAGCAAGATCAGTCTGTTCGCAGACGATACCAAGATGGGAACTGTGGTTGATGATGTGGAGGGGTAGAAGGGGTTGCAGGAGGACCTGACTAAGCTGCAGGAGTGGGCAGAAACATGGCATTTGGGGTTCAATGCCAAGAAGTGCAAGGATCTGTATTTCAGAGCCAGGAACCAGGGGAGGGACTATAACTTGAATGGAGTACAGTTGGGGAGCTCCACAGAGGAAAAGGACCTAGGAGTGATCATTACGGGGAGCAAAAACAACTCTGCTCAGTGCATGAAGGCAGCAGCAAAAGCCAGCAAAATGCTGGGGTGTATTGCAAGAGGGATCTCCTCCAGAAGGAGGGAGGTTATCTTACCCCTGTATAGGTCATTGGTCAGGCCCCACCTGGAGTACTGCATGCAGTACTGACATCCATTCCTGAAGAAGGACATCAGATTGTTGGAGGGGGTGCAGTGAAGAGCCACAAAGATGATCCAGGGATTGGAGAGCAAGCCCTATGAGGACAGGCTGAGAGTTGAATATGAATTCACTGGAGGAGAGGAGGGCTAGGGGGATATGATTGAGACCTTTAAGTATCTGAAGGGGATAAACAAGATCAACATAGAAGGGATTTTTCATATGAGAAGGGGGTGGGGACACGAGAGGGCATGGACTGAGATTGGGGGGGGGAGATTCAAGAGGGAGATGAGGAGACATGTTTCCATTGAAAGAGTGGAGGAAAAATGGAACACCTTACCAGATGAGATAGTGTCCTGTAAGACAGTGGGCAGTTTCAAGAGGGGTTGGAACAGGGGAAGGGATACTGGGAAGGGGGGGCAGGAGGAGCAGCTGCGAGATGAGGGGCTAGCTGCACACTCGATAGACCATGAGGCCTGTTTCTGCTGGCAAGTTCATATGTTTGTATGGTTAACTATATCGCTAAACCTCTTGCTACCATTTTTAACCAATCACTGACCTTGTCGTCTGTTCTAACATTATGGAAGCAGGACAGGGTAGGCCTGATATTCAAATCCCTACCCTTTCCGACAACTGCGGTCCAGTTTCCATTCACTCCCATCTCCCATCTAAGTAAGGTCTTTGTTTTCAAACAAATCTCTGAACATGTATCCAAATATAACCTGCTTTATTCCCACCAGCATGGTTTCAGAAAGGGCCAGAGCACCACCACTACCTTAGCATGCTTCACCAGTAGTTAACAAGGGCATGGTTAGGTGTAAATTAACCCTTGCCATTTTTATGGATCTGACAAAGGCCTTTGATCTAGTGGAAAACAACTTTCTTCTAGACAGACTGAATCTCTCTGTATTGTGTATTCTCAATTGCAAACATCCTTGCTCAGATATTATCTCATCGGGAGAACCTGTACTGGAGGGCCACCTCCAATTAAGTTGGTGTGAAAAGTGGGGCCCCTCAAGGATTTATACAAAGATCAATTCTGTTCTCCCTATTTGTAAATGCCCTCCCTAAGGTATTCAATGGTTCCCACACACTTCTTTATGCAGACAACTTGATTCTATTTCACAATACCGAGAACCATGCAAAAAAAATACTCTGTCCTTACAGAGGAGCCGGTCAGAGGTGGTTCTTCAAAGAGGTTCCTTGGTAATGGCAAGAAAAGTTTATTCTATTTTGGTCCAAACCCAGGCTCATCAAATGACTGGGAGACTCTAATCCTTTGAACATCCAGTGACCAGATGGGACCCCTTGGAACAAGTGACAACTTTCAAATACCTTGGGGCCACACTTAACTCTTCTCTCACTTTTTCAGACCACACTGAGCTCATGGTCCAATGAGTGAATCAGAAACTGGGTGTCTGATTCCAGCTAAAGGATTTTTCTTATTTATTTAAAGGTTGGTAACCGGGAAGGGCACACTGAGCTGAGGCTCATTTCCAAATGTGAGCCAGAGAAGGGAATTTAGGGAATAACAACTTACAAAACATATACAGATACAGCATTACATTACAGGATAACAGGTACACAAAGAAGCATCAGTAAATGAGCTAGCATAATATAATAACATTTTTTATACAACAATGAACAACAGGCAATCAAGTGTGTGGGTAAATGCATAGTGCGTGTTGGGGAAAGAGTGAAAAAGGAGAACGATATAAAGCTAGGGGACTGTGCAGGAGAAGATCGAGAGACAGGATATGGGGTTAGGGAGAAGGAAGACAGGAACAGCAGGATGCAGGAAGTTACCTTAGGTGGTTTCTAAAGGCAGGAAGAGAAGGGGAGAGGCAGAGGAGCAAATTCTAGAGGGAAGGGAGGCAGCAGGAGAAGGCAGCTTGACCAGCAGAAGAGTGAGGGTGGGGAATGGAAAATGTGCAGCTATCACTTGAGTGAAATGAGTAGGAAGAGAAGGGAGCAGGGGAGATCAGGAGGAAATGTATATCCTATATATTGTGTACACAATCCTTATTTATTGCTGGGATCAGTCCCACAACCTTTGCACATAATTTGCAATTTGTACTAGTACCTCTGAATGTATTGGTTGTTGACTTGTTTACTCCTTTTGTTGACCTGTATACTCCTTGTCTGGACAAAAAAAGTGATCACGTCAAGCTTGCCATGTAGGTACTACTTCTTATGCTTCTACTGTTCAGTGTTTTGCACTCATGATGGCTCAGGTCATGCATGAAAATGGTCCCTGGGACCAGTGCGTCCAACCAGTTAACAAATAAATAAATAAAACAATAAATAAACCTTACTCCTGAAAGCAGCAACTTAAGACAGTGGCAGACTAGCAGAAGTGGCCAGTTAGCGTCTTCATTTTTTAGGGGACTTTGATTTAGCTATGGACTGTTGGCTACATAAATCTTATTCATATACATACTTTATGGCACCAATCAGGAAAATTATTAGCACTTATATGGAAAACGTGAAACTAATCAATCCTTGGAGAGAGCTTTTTACAACATATCACCATACTCCTTTTTCTAGCCATTGAATCATGTTCTGATCACAGTATGATACTTTGGGATATACATCTAAACAATATACAGCTAAACAAGCTCTCCACCCTCTACCACCGCATTGCTCGTTTCGCAACCCACTCCTCCCCAAGGAGGCATCACTGTGAGGCTCTCGAGGACCTTCACTGGCCAACACTCAGGCATAAACTATCCTTTTCCTCTGCCTGCCTTACCTACAAACTCCTCTCCATTCACCACCCACCTCACCTTAGTGACCTGCTCACCCCTAAAGTCTCCCTCCGTAACCTTCGGTCTACTTCCAGTTGGCTCCTGAACAAACCCCGCATCCAGACCAACCAAGGAAAGTGCTCCTTCCAGTTCACAGCCCCACACCTCTGGAGCTCGCTCCCCTCTTCTCTGCTTGACAAACCCTCCCTCCCCTCGTTCAAGGCTGGTCTTAAAGTCTATCTCATTGAACTGAGCCACTGTTGCTGCAACCGCTAGATAATTTCACCCTACCTCACCCCACTAAAATGGCAACAGACAAAACTCCTTGCTTCCTCTGGGCTAGCTAACCTGTAAAGACTAATGTCTCTGTAGGCAATTATACCCCTACTGGCAATGTATGTACACTGGCTCTGTCCCTTACTGAATGTGCTCTGACACTGTCTTACTGTTCCCCTGCCTCCTGGACAAACTGTAAGTATTTTGAAGTCTGTAGGCAAATGTACCCCACTGGCAATGTATGTGCACTGTCTCTGTTCCATACTGTATGTTCTCTGACACTGTCTTACTGTTCCCTTGCCTCCTGTACAAACTGGATATATATTTTGAAGCTGTCTTACTGTATCCCTATGTAAATTGGTTGGTTTTACTCAACCCCGGGTCGCCCCTGAAAAAGGGATCTCTGGTCTCGGAGGGCTTACCTGGTAAACAAAATCTAAATAAATATTGAACTATATATATAGTATAGCACTGTGCATTTGTGGTGCAAAGAACAAGGTGGTAATTTCAAGAAAAGCTGGGGAAGAGCTCTGGCCCCTAGCATCACAAGAGAAAAGTACACTCAGTTCTGAGCAGTGGCACATATGAATAATGAGTTATGTTATGGGTAAATATGCTTGGAATACTGAGTGCAGGTGAGACAAAGGTAATGTAGCAGACAGCTGTTTAACAGACTCCAGTCCAGGTTTTACCTAGAGCATTAGGTATAATTAATTCAATGTTAATTGTTTGTTCTGGCTCAGAATGTCTGTACTTCTGGGCCCTGGTGGTTGTTTAGCCACAGTAAAAGCAATATATTTGTTCCTCTACAAAGGTGTAAGTTTTATTTATTTTATGTATTTCTTAAGTAAATATTACTGTTTACTTAAAAATTGCTAGAGTGCTTCTTCTTAGAGTAACTGCTTAAGGTCTGATATGGTAGTTTTAATTTGCTGTATAGGGTTAGTGCTTTGATTTGATTCAACAGTCTGTTTCTCACTCAAACACTTAATGCATACAAGCACTGCTTTTTAAGAGATTTTTCTTGTTTCTTTATTCCCTGTAGAAGGGCTAAGTGTGGTGCCCAGTTCGCCAGTGTGGGCAAGTGGCAGAGGAATTCTGTTTTCAACAGTTTCTTCTTGGGGTGCACCAATTTTTCTATTCTACACACTTGCTATGCCTGGTTATCGCAGGCATAGCATGTGCTCAGAAAAGAAGGCTGTAAGTTGCCATAATAATGGAGAGGGTTTGCAAAAAAGCACACTTTTTGAAAATCAGGCACCTGCATCAGGAATGTCAGTCGCACATATTTTCCTACTGCATAAGTACAATTTTCTGCCCTATGAAACTTGACCTCCCAGCATATCCTCTCCATTAGAGGGCTCAGATTCTTTTGCCATAGGCCTGAACACTAAAATCTGGTCCTGAAACAGGATTTCCCAAAATGACACTGCACAGAATTTCTGCTGCACTAATGAGTTAACTGTTCTACCACTTAAAAAAATATATATACTTTTCTGACTTTTGCTAGTTGCTGCTTTTTTGTTAAATGGTTAAAATCCAATGTTTTAATATATCTTATTTGAACTATGCTGAAACAAGGCCAATCTTTTAGTTGACATTTTAATTTCCTTGGAAGTCAACTCTTTCCCTGTTTAGTTTTCACTTTGAATTATTCCTGTTTCTTTAACATTTTTACATGCTAAAGTCTGAAGAGAATTTCTTCAAAGTCCCAACACTTTAAATTAAACTGATTCTTCTTATGTCTTTGACAATAGTACCAAAGTGTGTAATTTGGGAGTGCCAATTTAAAAATGTATTCCAACTTATTCTGCTTTTAAACATTGACTGACTAAAAAAAAGTGATTTTGACACATCTTCTAACTACTATAAAATAATATGCAACAGTTAAATTTTTTTACTCCTTCCCCAGACCCCCTTGGTAACCCTATTCCTTTCAATCCTACATGCCCTGTCAGACTCAACTCTTGCTGCCACTCATAACCACCTGAATCCCAAGTTTCTTTGACAACTCCGAGTACTGAGTACACCCCCCACCCAACAAGGAGGAGAAAGCACCTTGATCTAGGAAGAGATGTTGGTTGGGGGGGGGTGGCAGTGGTGTGTCAATGTGCCTGATAGCATGAAGGGACAGACGTCCATCATCCAGTGTACTGAAGCAGTGACCACTATTTTCCTATGGTCAGGTCTGTCCCCTTCCCACCAGCTGGGGGAGCCTGCTTAAACATCTGCATCCTCGGGGGGGGGGCGCACAGTGGCACGTGGTTGCCAGCACTGTCAAGGCACCATCACTACACCACCACAAGAAGCCCCTCTCTGAGTAGTGCTAGGCTCTTCCCTCCTCCATTATGGATTCTGTCACCCTATTTGCCTGCCTCTGATCCTGTGGTTCTGGCCTCAAGGTGAGAACCTGGGTTGGCAGTGGGATGAGTGCATGTCCCTCTACTTGGCACTGCAGGCCCATTAGTTACTTTAGCTTGTAACCAGGTTTCATTCTTCATTTGCATCAGACAGACATGTTTTTTTACGAGCATTTCAAAAAGCAGTCAGGGAGAAAATTTATGGTTTCCCACTCATGGAAAGTTGCTACTGTCACCTCTTTCTAAAAGAATGGCGATAAACTAAAATTCTCAATTTATAGACCCATTTCAATTCTCCCAACACTTGCTAAATTGTTGGGGAAAATTTTTGTTTTCAAAGATATCCTCACAACTAGACAAATACAACTTGCTCACCCCCGATCTGCATGGTTTCCACAAAAACGATAGCATGCCTATGACCTTGGTCAGATTTATTGTAGACCAGTATGATGCCTTAGATAGCAGTCTTGTCTTGTCACAGGGGAAGTGTTCAGAGATCTAACTAAGGCATTTGACCTAGAGAATCATTCTCTGTCTTTAAATAATCTACAACAAATTGATGTGGTAGACATGTATTAAACTGATTTGGCAGTTACCTTTCCAATACGAACCAACAGTTGAAAACTGGCACAGCAGAATTGTGTATGGCTTGTATTCAAAATAGAAGACCCCTTGGGCTCAGTACTGAGACCACTGCTCTTCTCATTATTTACTAATTATCTGTCTTCTGTATGCCCTGACTTGAGAATAGTTATGTATGTTAATTATACTGCAATATATGACATTAACATAAACATATACTGATCTGCAAAACCTACTGCAGAGTAGTTATGAGTCCCGTCAAAGCTGGTTACTTGACCAAAAACTGCTTTCATCGAGAAGAAAACAAAGAAAAAAGGTATTTGGTACCCCCCCCCAAATTGGCTAGTTTACAAATCATTGGGCTAGTTAGTGATTTAGTTAATTTCAAATATCTAGGTATAAAGCTGGATCAGAATTTAGCATTATCCACTCAAGTTGCATTGGTCCATAGGAAAATCAATAATATTGCAATAAAGATATGCTGAAGCTGGAGGCTAAGCAGGCGATTTCTAAACATGGCCTACTTCCTAGAATGTGGATCAGAATAAATATGTTTCAAACAATGTCTGTCTCTTTGGGCTTTCAGCTGACCCTAGAACTTAAAACTGAAAATGTTATCAGAGCTTCACCCCCATGGAATAGAATTCTCTGCACCACATATATACTACTGTTTAGCGTGACCTCCTCAAAATTAATCCTAACTGTAAACCAAAAACTACCCCCAAACCAACTGCCTTACTTTCTAACAGAAACTAGCCTAAAAGATTTTAAGAGAGTTGCAGAAGGAGAAAAATAGTTGAGAGGTCCTGGTCTAGCTTTGGGCCCAGATTTCTGACTTCTTTTACAAATGTATTGCTCTTAGACAAGAAATATATCTACAAAGGAAACCTCTTAGTAAATCTAAATGATGTTTACAGATGTAAATGTGGTACCTAATGGGGATTTCCATGTATTAAATGCTAGCTGCACATTCGAGCAGACTTGATAGACCTCTAGGCCTTTATCTGCTGGCAAATTTCGTATGTTCGTATTAAACATATTTTACAAGGATAACTCACTCCCTCCCCCAACTCCTTTGACTGCTGGTAGCAACCTGAATGGGCTGGGTTTGGAGGGTTAAATTCAGCAGCTTCCTGAGATGTGGCGGTATCTACAGCAGTGGCTCAGTGCAGGTGAAGGGTGGGCTAAGTGTACTCAAGTTGGTGTAGTGTGGCAGGTTTCATATTTTTCATGCCAGCTATTGCACACTACAGCCCTGCACCAACCTGAAAGACACTGCATTACCATGACTTACAAGAGGCTTCACTTGAAATGTTAGCCCATTGATAAATGATGTCTGTGCTGCAGAGTGTTTTATAATCTGTGAATGTACTGTAATTTGCTCCTTTGCACTCCTACAAGTCCTGCACCCCGACTGTTCTGCCATTTCACTGCTCCTCCCTGAGTGTGAGCCTGCCGCTCTGTTTACAAAAAGTGACCTGCTTCTCCCCCAGATTGGTTGTGGTAGCCTGGACAGATGAGATTTGGGGATTTATATTCAGCAGCTCTTTAGATGTGGTAGCATCTACAGTGGCAGCTTTGTGCGGGCTCAGAGCATGCTAAGTGTGCTCGAGTTGGTGGAATTTGTGGAGGCAGTGGGACTGGGGCAAGAATTTATTTTGACTTGTGTAAAGTTTTTTTTTTTTTCTAGGTAAAATGTTTTGTTTTAAATTGTTAGTTATCCTCAGTTTGGTACTGAGTAATTGTAGAATTTCTTCTTTGAATGAGAACCCAATTTCACATCCTGGTATACTACTATATCTTATAGTTTGGTATGGACTGATGTATTTTGGGGTTTCATTATTTCATCAACTGTTCATAATGGCATATTAATTTTAGAAGCATGTTACATAAGTTCAGCTTTCTAGTACATTGTGCAGTTGTAGAAACATTACAACTAAGAAAGAATTACATTGTTCTAACCTGGCAGGGGGAAACACAGACTTATGTTTTATTGTTATTACTTCTGGCTGGCAATATTCAGCCTAACCCTGGTCTCCCAAGTGAAGGGATTACAGAAAGTAAAGTGGATGGCAGTCATGCTCCATCTATTGTCCACATTACTGTTAGGAGCTTAACATCTAAAATGTATGAATTCCAGACCTGGGTTGAGGGAAATGATTTTGATTTAGTAATACTCTCGGAGACGTGGTCATCTGGTCAAGTGCACAATTCTGAAATTGAACTAGAGACCTATTATTTGATTAGGCAAGATAGGTGTGGCAAACGGGGGTGAGTGGGTCCCAATTTATTACAAATCCCACTATTCAATTGTTGTTGATTTTATCAACTACTCTTCATGTGCCTTTGTAGCTACAGTGCTTCATTTGGGGGTGTTAAACAGTTGTGTTTGGCTACTTTTTATATACCTCCTGGTTTCTCAGAGTGTGGTTTTGGTTGCAGTATGTAAGTCCACAAAGCATCACTCTAAAGAAATGAATTGTTTGGGGGGTGGGGTGATGCTTACATTAACTGAAAAGACAAATGGGAAATTAAGGGTTAAACTTGAAAGCTTAAATCTGTATCAAGTTATACCATCTGCTAAAAGCCTAAATTACAAAGTGGGTACTAAATCCCTAACTGACTGCATCATTACCTCCAGGCCTAATCAAATTTTTCATGCTTATCCTATGTCAGATAGTCTAAGTGGTCACTGTCCAGTTGCCTGCTACTGGAGGGCACACAAACCATGTCCGTCCCCCATTTATGTGACCTCACGTTCCATTCACAACTGAAATGCTGAAGAATTTAGGAGCACAGTGGCACAGATTAACTGGTTATTTTTACATGTAATTCCTTTTTTATTATTTTTTTTTTATTTAGTATACTTTTTATTCCCCCCAACACTCTCTGTCATCAGCCCCCACTCCAGTCACCTATCTCACTCTCCTATTGCTGCCATCCACTGTCCACTGATACTCCCTGGCTTACCCCCCAGGGTGGGGCCACAGTACCATGGCCTGCCCGTCTACAGTGGGGGAAGGTGTCAGCAGAACCGACATTGCCTCCCTGGCTTACCCCACAGGGCTGGGTTCAGGGCTTGTAGTGGTGCCACGGAGCCATAATTAAGTCAGTGGAGTGGCAGAGTGGTGAAGAGCCATGGAGGCCAGGTGCTGGGGTGGCATCATCTAGAGCTGCTGGCATTTTTTCCCTTGATTTTTCTTTGTGGGCGGAGACTTGCAATGTCATCCAGCATCAACCCACCCCTCAGAACGATCTGACACTGGTCACTGCAGTACCTGGCCTCTGCCAGGGGTCCATCAAGCACTGGTCATGCTCCCATCCCTCCCCCCAGAGAAGGAGAGCAGTCCTTAGGACACTACATCCTTCTCCCCATGCCAGCTCTCCAACAACCTGGGTCCATTCCCGAACCCAGGGTGCCAGCATTGCAAGTGGAAATCCAACTCCTGCGCCGATGGGGCAGCTATTTTTACATGTAATTCCAACTGTTGATGTAATGTTAGATTTTATTATGCTTGAGTTTGGAAAAGTGTGTAACTCTCACTCCACTATACAGACTATGAATTAAAAAGAAAAGTCAGGATTGGATCAGCCTGGTTTGAGCCAGAAAATTAAGGACAGGGATAGGGCTTGGAAGATTTTTAGAAAAGTTTGAAATAATGAGAATTTATTGAAGTATATGAAACTGCAGAACCTACGTAAAGAAATTGCAAGGAAAACAATATTGGACTATTTCTTGAATCTGTAATTCTAATCTTCAAAAGGCTAACAGGAGAACTGGCAAGCCTTTAATAAACTCCTGGAGAAGTCCAGCGTCACTACTGTTCACCTCTGAACTTGAACATTTAATAGATCTGGCTGACATAGCCTCTAACCTCAACAAAGGTTCTATTGGTGCTGCTAAACTAGCTCCCACTTGTAGATACACTGCTTGAACCCAATACAAGATGTAAATAGTAATGTAGCTGAGAGCAGGGGAATAAATATCTTGGTTCCATAATCAAGCAACACCTCTCCTTTCATGAACACATTTCAAACCTGGTCAAGACTGTTCATATATGATTGGGTCAATTATACCATTTGAAAAACTGTTTAGCATTACATTCTTGTAAGATATGTATTGGCACAGTCATTACTTTTGTCCTCTGTGGGGTACGGTTGTCCTATTTACACAATAGCCAACTAATCTGTTTTGTGTAGTGAAGATTTCTGTATCATACCATAGGAAGATTTGATACTTCTACCGTTAGAGCAGTTCTCCACTGCTCCTTTCTTAATATGTTAGGTTGGTCTTCTTTTGAGTTTCATACTGATAATTTTTCATTGATTTGTTTTAGATGTTTTTTGACAAAGTCCTGTTAAGTTTTAATTAATATCGGATGTATTTACTAATTGTGGGGCCCTGTGTTACTAGATCTTCTGAAAGTCTCAGTATTTAACCACCTCTTTTTTGCACTTCCCTTGGTCAGAAATCTTTTACATATAGAGCTATTATGTTATGGAACAATCTACCTGTTGCACTACAAAATATTTAAGCAATAAGGCACGACAGGGTGTGTGTTATTGTCTAATAATGTCACTCCTGGGGTGGGTTGAAACACGAGTCGAAGCCAAGTACTTCTACCACCCCAGGAGTGACATTACAAGACAAGAACACACACCTTGGAGTGCCTTATTGCTATTATACAATGGCTCGATTTTGTTTTTATTTAAAGAAAAAAAATTAGAAAAACAACTTTTGGGCTTTTTTTCCTTCATTTTTTTCTGTGTGGAATCATATGTTTAAAGAAAAATTCCAGTATAGCTTTCCACCAGTAGGCGTAGCTGTTCTCTACATAATGATGCTTTTCTAGGGCTGTACGTCTCGTCCATGTTGTTTCTGCAGTGACAGTTTACAGTAACCCCCCCCCCGACGTTTCCCGAGCTGTCACAATCTTGGTGCTGAAAGGGAGAAGGAAAAGCGGTTTCCTTTTTGTTACGATGCTGACTATTGTTTTACTTTGTAGGCTTTTTTTTAAGTAAAAAATGATGTTTTGCGAGCGGGCAGGTGGCTGAGCTCGAGCGTCTCTCTACTGTGCTATGTGAAGGGCGGAACAGGATATAATGGCAGTTAGAGGTACGACTTTTGCTTTTTGAAAGTTGTAGGCAGAGTAACGGGTTGGAGGAGGAGAGAACATTTGCAGTTTTATGGTACTCTCTTTGTGGTTAACAGATGAGCGGGCACGTGTTCACACTGAAAGGCTTTAGCCGCAGGCTGGGGCACTGAGGATATGCTTGTACACGGAGATGCGAGCTGTGACGGCTATGGGACAGTTAGAGGGAGGGATCCTTTAGTGCAGTGCAGTTACCTTTGTGTCTGACCTAGATACAGTGATGTTACAGTGTAATATCATCACTGTGCCTGGGGCTCATTAACCAATCAGCTTGCTAGATTATTTCTTGCCATTGTATAATAACTCACAAGATGCATTTAAATTCAGCTAGAAGAGATACAGTTTAAATAGCTCCATGCTCAAATATTTTTCTAATTAATTTTTTTATCAGTTTTTGTATGATGTATGTGGTTGCAGTTGTTTTTCTGTCTGTACTACCAGGACCCTCTGGGCAATGGGCATATGATGCTCTTGGGACTTAACCGGCAAACACATTTTACATAAAATTAAATATTTGGTAAAACTATATTAAACATATATTTAGTAGAACTACCCATAACCCTTTCTTCATAGCTGATAACAGTTTCTGTGTGTGAAAGATGAGAAACGTAATTCAACATGCTCAATCTAATTCTCTAAACTATAAAACCCATGTGTGGCTAAAAATGGGCCCATGTGAGACAGCCACCCTTCTTGGTTAAATAAGCAAGTGTATAATTTTTAGCTGCCATGGTTCCAAAGTAGAGCTTTTCTTTGTATCTATGGAATCATCTGAGGATCTATTGCAAAAAGAAGTTTTCTCAATCAGCGTCAATGGCAAAATCTTTCTGAAAATACATCCCCTGGTCTGATACTACCACTACTACTATTAATGATAATAATCATAATTTGTCACAGAGAATGCCTGCAGTGATAGTGAAATGTATAGGCCACATGCCAAGGCATTTGCAGTACATGCACTCTAAGAGCACCGATGTGTCATTAAAAGCACTATAAGTATTGTAGTTATTAACTGATCAAGGAAAAATTTGTTTAAAAATAGTGAGGAAATATGGAAGCATCAGACTACAAATGAGACAGCACAATCGTTTAAAAAGGTAAACCAAATCTCACCATTCTAAGTCAGCAGACTTGAACATGACTTGACCTACTTATAGATTTATGACATCAGAAATGTCCACTAGGGCATCAGAGCAATAAAATAGAATTTGGTTTATAGCACCTTTAATACTCGCTGTATCCCAAAGTACTTTACATAGCAATATGTTACATATCTGGTACTGCAGGAACTGTATGAATACAAACAGAGCAGTAATTGAGCACTAAGTTACACCCACATGCAACCATACACAACTGAAGAAGGCACGCCGGACAGGAATTGTGATATCCCTACTCGTATCAATAAGTGCCATGGAATCAATTCCACATGGAAGACTACCTCAGTGGAGCAGAAGAGATCTCAGTTATAGATTTCATCTGAAGGACAGTTCCCCCAGTAGTGCAGTAGCCCATAGCAGTATGATACAGTGTCGGCAAGCATTGAGTATTAGTTAAAGTCATCAGTGTGGAACATGAACCCCTGACCCAGTGGTCCAGAGGTGAGAGTGGCATTACTGACAATGGACATTCGTCAGGTGTGAGCTGTATTTTTATCACAGGATAAAATGACATTAAATCAGCATTTTGATTGGCTAAGACTATTGAGTTGCAGAATCAATACTCATAATCACAACTGCTTCTTCCACAGAGACATTACATTACCCTCAGCTAGCAGCCTAATAGTATCATCCCAAGTACCCCTTTGAATTAATTGTGTCTGTTTAATGGCACTGTAAGGATGGGCAATGATATGGCTAGAAATAACAAACAATGCACATTGGCTGGGCTGCTGGTGATTTGGGTTTAGTAATGAACCCAGGGTTTTGGGGGGCAGCTAGGGGAGGAAAAGTGAGAATTTATGGGGATGCTCTCTTCCTCCAGGGAAGGTAGCAGACTCTGCTGCTATACTGCCATCTGGGTGATCACAGGTCATGATGATGGAGCAGCTTGCTGGAGGGTGGACACCAGCTGGCATCAGAACACAAGGACACCTCATGCACGCACATATTTCTTGGCACCCTGACAATCAGTGTCTGAGAGGTGGGAAGAAAAAAGTAACACCCTGGAAGCATGTCAGCATGAGGACGATGCTCTGTCCGGCCCATTCATCCAGACTGGCCACCACTCTCACACACTTGATAGGCTTGCAGAGGACATCTGTGCACACCCCAAAATGGAATCCACACGGGGAATGAGCTTCAGGCAGGGAACCCCCTGAAGAGTGGGTACATGCCAGAGAAGTAAAGGACTGGTCTGGGAGCTAAACTAGGCTGAGACAGGCAGCTCTAGTGACAAGGGAATAAACAATATGATAGAAAAAAAAATAAATAATATTCTGAGAGTTTGTTTGGCGCCTTTTACCTTGCAAACTGAGCACTCACAGGATCAGCTGCTGTAACACTGTTCTTTTCATAGAAAGCAAACAACTCCAGTAAACTGCATTCTAGAACAGCAAGTCTTTTTCCACTTCTTATCTTCCTTGCTTGCACAGCATGTGTTCAAAGACTCTGCACTTAGCACTGGAAGATAATAAAATACCTAGCAAAGGTCTTCGGCTTCTGATGACATTTTGACCCAATGATGAAATGAGGACTATTCACTATCAGCTGGGAGTCTGCCACTATTCCCTTGTATTTCTTTAAAGCTCAGCTTCATAGTCGACAAATAAAACAGTATTTCTGTAAACATACACAGTATGGTTGTAGAAAGTTTCGGAAATAAGAAAAAAGCTATCCCAATACATTATTGCAACAGATTACAGTGTGCTGACTCACATCTCCAAGGAATTGCTAAAAATGTAAAACAAAAGGAGGGCACTCCGATAGGGAAACAAAAATCATCACAGCACAACCACATGAAGATAAAACATTTACTTTATTAAAGTGCAGAGGGCAGTGTGATGACTGGCCAAAAAAGTGCAGTGCATGTAGGCAGGAGCCGACAGCAAAACTTATACTGCATGTCAATTACCTTCGACACTTCATCTCAATTTTCATGAAATGGTAGATTCTGCCATGTGATCTTGTCCATATATATTGCACTTTATAAGCAGTCATCCCCTTAATAAAGTAAGTTTTTTATCTTTATTTTGCTGTGCTGTGATGATATTTATTCTGGTATGTGAGCGCCTTCCTTTTGTTTTAAATTGCTGTTGAATCCTGTTTGGAGTGAGCACCAAGTGCCTTGTGGAGCAGCCCTTTCTTGTTTGGACGTGAACTGCTACAAACATGAGCTTTGACACTCCTGGTGACTCATATTTAAAGAAGGGATCCAGCCACCAGCAAAAAAGTCATCATTGGGATCAGCAGATTTCAAAACATGATCACATCAAAGGCAATGTGTGATCTAATACAGCACAAGTTTGGAAAGTGGGAGATCACAGGTTCAAACCTTGCTAGGGCAAAATACTCACTGTTTGACCTTGGGCAAGTCCCTTAACCTCCCAGTGTTCCACTGCATTCAGCTGCAGAAAGTAGCAGAAGCAGGACCACTCTGTAAATGAGATGCTGCATTTCAGCTGGGATATCGTGGGAAAATAAATCGAAACAACATTTTAAATAAATGAATTTTTAGGTAATTTCAGTCTTTATTACTATAGGCATTTACATGACAACAACATCTTTTCCCTTCAGAGTTAATCTGCTCCAGTTCCCTAACTTAAATCATAGTCCTGAGTTTTTGACATCACAATTATTTCTACAGCAACAGATTGAGAGGTCATTAATGGTATTATGACCTCAGTTAGAGAATGCACATCAAAAGCAGTGAATTCTAAGGGGAAAATCCTGTTTTATTGCACATATTCTTTGTACTGTAATAAGGACTGAAGTGGCTGGAAATTTACATTTCTGGGAATTTTTTTTTTGAAGATGAGCAGACACCAGGCCCCATTCTAACTTCTCAGCCATAAACAGTGGTGATACTGGTGACACTGTATTCCCCAATTCTGTAATGCTTAATGTGTGTGTGTGTGTGTGTGTGTGTGTGGGGGGGGGGGTTATAAACCCTTTCCATATGTAACTGTGCAGGAAATGCATGGAGGCCCTCACAAGCCTGGCTGCAGTCTTTTGTGACTCCCCAAGCTTAAGAACCATTGAAAGAAGTTAGTAAGGGAGGTTCATGGGACTACAAGCTGATGCTAGGGGACACTGGGAGGACAGTCAGGGGATATCCCTATTGCACTGTACATAGAAGAGAAATGGAGGTTAGAGAGGGCATACCATTGCACTAACAGGCAGATTGGGGAAGTGTGTGTGTGTGTGGGGGGTTCTCTGCCCCACTGGAGTCAAAAGATATCAGTAGGATTAGGGTGGGGAACACTGCGGGGATTGGCTTACAAGATGGCATGGCTCCATGCAATTGATGCTATTCTGTGCTACAACCCATCCACAGTTGCAAACCAACATGCTGGTCACTTGAAACCCCATCTGCACTCACTAACATCTGGATCAGTGATTTGTGTTGTACATGGTCAAAGGAGGACTGCTCCAATTTCCCACAACAAGCACCATATTTTGTATACAGTGCTAGCAGGTGACAGCACAACAGGGCACATTTTTCCTTCAGTTTTGCACTGTGACCCCCAAACAGCTGAGCATGGGACCTTACCCATATTGAAATCTTAGCAAATCAGTGCAATTTCCAGTTTCTCGAGTACCAAGGAAGGCAATACAGGCTGAATCTGCAAAGGGTTTAAGCCAGCATAAGTCATAAATATTGGGCAAGACTCGTCACCTTGTGCTGGTTGAGCAATGTGTTTTTTAAAGGAGACACGGAGCTTGAGGGATTTCTTTATCTCCCACAACCTTTAATGAGAACAATCTGAGCTGACTTCTAAATCCAGAAATACTGCAACAAAGGGTCTTGGAGCACTACTAATATCTATGATGGTACAAAAAAACCCCAACACGTAATACATTTTAACACAAAAAAGCACACAGGCAGTGCACTCAGTTTGAAATAGATAATATATTCAAGTATAAATTGCTATGCTCCCATTTAATGAAGAAAGTGTGGCACAAGGCATCCCAGTGCTTCGGGTCTGATGTGACCCTTCATCAGTGGGCGTGGCTTATGGACTGAACATCGCATTCTTTTACATAGTGTTATTTAGAGGAACAGTGTCATAATTACAAGGAGTCCCAGTACAGGTAAGGACATCATGAGATGTCATAGTTCTAAACTTAAAGTGGCAACAGTGCAACCTAATTAATACCCCAATATCAAAAATCTTACAAAAATTGAGAAAGTGCAAATACCAAAAAAACAGGTAGATAATTTCATGTGGCTATCACCATTCAACTCATAGTTTAATAAACACATCCAGATGACAATGGACATTACATTTTATCTGGTAAATACTTCAAACCAGAACATGAGCCCACAATTCTCAACTCAAATGATCCAGAATTGAGGTATTAATTAGGTAAACTATGCCCCCTGACGAAGGGTTCAATTTCCACCATGTCCAGCAGTGATATCACAAAGAAAGATTTCTGGAGCAGGAGGGGAAAGAGTGAAAATGCTGTGGAGGGACAAAGATCCTGTTTTCATGCAAATATAATGTGCAATACAAAATACAGGGAGATAAATACAGAGAATGAAGGAAACTGAAGTTGAATTGTGTCTGAGCATTACATTTGATTTAGTTTTTGTAACACTTTTATTTAACAATGTTTCAGCAACAAACATTGCATTTGAAAACATTTTCCTGGATGCAGGATAGTTCCTCTGAGTAAAGCTCTGGAAGGTTATGCAAAGAAAGAGAGGATCTAAGTAAGCAATAACCCATGACAGGGTGAGTGGCCATTGGGGATTAATCAACACCCTGGGTGCACTGTGAGGCACAAGGTGAAGCCGAGTGCCCGCACAGCACCCAGGCTGTTGATTAATCCCCAGTAACCACACACCCTGGAGTGGGTTATTGTGCTTATAACATGGGAATAATGAAGCGTGAAAAGTAATACATTATTTGCTATAAAACTGTTGAAATCTTGCAATATCCTTCCACTTAATAAAGCAGTACCTTTGTAAAACATCGTGTCTCTGTGTTTCTTACTTTGTTCTGGTAGAATTATGGCATAGTTCTGATGTACTGTCGAATAATGAATCATGCACATTTTAAAAAATTAAAGTACAATTTATATTGAAACTCATACAGTACCTCCGTATCAACTGCTAACTTCACTTGATAGGGAGACACGGAACATATCTCCATATCTGAAAGGAAAGCACTGAACAGTGTGCATTAATTAATTATCTAAACTTTAATTAGCAATTCTAGTAGAACAATACTGAACTGTGTATTAATGGAACATCATAAAAAATAAACTGCATTTATATGTATCATGAGGAAACATGTATTTCCAATTTACATGGACAGACTTGCCATGGGATATATGTGCTCCAGTAAAATGCCATCTGTGGAAACAGCAGTTGTGCATATTGTTCCTTTGGTGCAAAAATAAAAATGTGCCACAGCAATGTAAACTGTATTTGCACAGCACACTGCACTGCACAACTATTGCATCATACACATATCCCACTCCCAGTGCTCACTGTGCCGACTGCCAGCACCAGCGTCTTGTTCCTTCTTTCTGCCTACACTGACTCTTGCTCTGCCACACACACTGAAGAAGACTGCTTGCTGTGAAGGGAAGGGGGGGTGCCCATCATTAAGGTGCACTGTATGAGTGATATTCTTATATATATGTGTATCATACCACATTTACTCTTCTGTACTACGATGCAACATTAAGAACATAAATGATTAATAGTAGTACACATAGGTAAAATAACATTATGTGCATCTCAAAGTAGTAAAACTTCGAGATACTTTAGAATGAATTTGAAGTACAGCTCGAAATGGTACAGATCTTACACTATACAGCATACCACTTCGAGTTGTACTTTGAGATACTTTAGAATGAATTCAAAGTTTTACCACTTTGAGATGCTCTTCGAGATACACACAGCACTTTGGAATTATTGTATAGCTGAGGAGTCTTCTGCGCAAGATGTAATTCTTTCAGATGCTTACAATTACAGACATTTATTTCATGTGCTGACTGTGATATCTGTGCTCACAAAAAGAATCTGTGCAACTAATAAATATCCCCTGGGTGGGCGGGTAATCACTACATTGCTTGCTGTGGAGAATGGCAGCCCAAGTAACCAGTAATTTGGAAAAGTCCCAGTGCTGTACTGGAGCTGGAGTGGTGATCTATGTGACAGACTGATCACCCTCAGCATGTCTGTAACATGGATTAATGAGTTGTCATATGACATGACATATCCAATAAAACTTCTCTATTTAATTTGCCATGTTATAATAGATATTAAGTACAGGGTGGTTAAGTTTTTTTGTTACAATTTATTTACCCAGGATAGCCCTGCAGAGGTGCAATGCTTTATTTCCAGTGATGCCCTGCTTTAACTCATTTTCAAAGTCAGGTAGACTGGAGCACTAGGAGGTTAAGTAATTTGCGCAAGGTCACACAGTGAGTATTTAGCTCTAGTGGGGTTTGAATCTGCAGTCTTTAAGTTCCCAAGCCAGTGCTCTAAGCACTAGACCACACACGTTCAGCAATTTGCTCAAGATCCCAGAGTGTGGTAGTCAATCTCAAACTCCAGGTTCACAGCTCAGTACTCTACCCCCTGCGCTACTCTGCATGGCTACCAGCTTTATTTATTGAGTCACAAGTTTTGTCCAGAAAGCTACACTGAGCTACATATAAAATGGGTTACAAAATGTCTTGCTTTGAACACTCAAGCTCTGATTAGTAAAATTCCCTAGAATGCATATATCTGTGAGACAGAGGTTACTCATTCACAGTTTAGGTCTTATTTAGTAATGGGCAGAACCAAAGGGTGTTTTCCTGTGTACGTCTTTCTTTGTACAGGTGCTTGAGGTTTGAACACCTATTTTAAACAATCCAGAATGGGTAAGATCAAGATTCTTTATTATTTTAAATTGCACTTATTTATGACAAACTGCCATAAAATCTCATCTTGAACTGTTCTGCATGGAATTCCCACTCATTACTGTCATTGTAGCACATTTTAATATGTTGTGGGACAAATGTAGCAACTTAAGAAGGGCAGGAACAACATGTTTGTTTCTTGTGCATCTCTCCAAAGCACGCACACATAGTCTAGAGACTCAGTCCCAGTACATTACAACAGCCCCTGCCCCCTTCACCCCTTCCCTTATTACTCATTTTCCCAGCTGCCCTACTGTGTAGCCTAAAACTCAGTGCACTCTGGACTTTAGATTTTTATATCACCATGCTTCAGTTACAAATATCTTGCCATACATAGACTACACACTCCCCTAGCGGTCATCCTTGCTACCCCTGTAACCATTGGTACTTTTCATACTTTTGGCATTGTTTTCTGTTCTCTTGCTGGAATGTATTACATGTACCTTGCTGTCATTGTTCTTGTACATACACCTGTTATTGTTACTATATTTGTTATTGTGATCATCATCCTCTGATATATCCCCTCCCCCAGGTGGCACATGGAAACAAGCTTCAGTTCTGTGTGTCCCAGAAACATACAACTTGTTGGCAGAAAAGGACCGGTAGGCCTATCATGTCTTTGCTCTTTTCCTTGCCTATTATTATACCCAGGACCATATTTGGTCCAAGTCGATCCTCCCTCTCCTCTACCTATTGTGTCTATCTCACTCTTGCTTGAAGCTCTAGACTGTCGTTGTGCCCATCACCTTTTCTGCAGGCTGTTCCAGGAGTCCACTGCTCATTCTTTGAAGAAGTATTTCCTCACATCCATCTTAAACTTCCCCCACTGAAGCTCCATAGCATGTCCCTACATTATGGTGCTCCTCTTCCTCTGAAAGAGTCTCCCTTCCTGCACCTCGTTTACCCTGTGAGGTACTATACTTATAGGTCTCAATCATATCCCCTCTCGGTCTCCTCTCCTCCAGGGAGTACATGTTGAGCTCCTGCAGCCTCTCTTCATATGGCTTCTTGTACAGTACCCAGACCATTCTGGTAGCCCTTCTCTGGACTGCCTCCACCCTGTCAATGTTTCTGTGGAGGCGTGGCCTCTAGAACTGGACACAGTACTCCAGGTGGGATCTCACCAGTGAGTGATACAGTGGCAACACCACCGCCTTTCTCCTGCTAGAAGTTCCCTTACCTATGCACCCCAGCATTCGGCTAGCCTTGCTTACTGTTTTGTCATACTGCTCTGCCACCTTGAGATCATCATATATGATTACCCCAAGGTCCCTCTCTGGCTTGGTGACTGTTCCCCCATCTTATACACAGCCCCCAGTTTTTCCCTCAGGTACATGACTTTGTACTTTTTTGACACTGAAATCTAGCTGCCACACCCTAGACAATTCCTCTGCTTTCCCCAGATCCCCTTGTGCTTTCTCCATCCCTTCCTCTGCAGCAGGGAGGACATAGTTTTTTTTTGTCATCCACAAAGAGACAGCCCATCCCCTTGGCAATGTCTCTTATGAAGATATTGAAGAGAACATGACCCAGTACCAATTCCTGTTGTACTCCACTGGTCACCCTATGATTCCCCTGAGTAACTGCTGTTTACCACCACCCTCTTCCTCCTAGCCTTCAACCAGTTTGATATCCAGCTTACCACCTTCTCCCCAACCCCCAGGTTGCCAAATTTCTTAATCAGCCTTCTGTATGGTATAGGGTCAGAGGCCCTATAAAATTCCAGATAGGCCACATCCACTGCCCTTCCCTTATCCACCTCCCTGGTCACCCAGTCAAAGAAATCGGTGAGATTTATTTGACATGACCTCCTCCCATGAAACCATGCAGCCAGTGGTCCTGCAGTCCATTTGCCTCCAGGTACTCTATCAGTCTCTCCTCCAGTAGGATTTTCATTATCTTACCCACCACTGATGCGAGACTGACTGGTCTGTAATTGCTGGACTCCTCCATGCTGCCACTCTTGTGCAGATGGACCACACTGGCTCTCCTCCAGTCCTCTGTCCCAGTTATCACCATTTTAAATGCATAAATAAATAACAAAATCCAGGCTGACAAGGCTTCACTGACACTGGCCCCTATATTAAAAAAGATTTCACCATATCGGCCTAGTAGCGCTGAGGGTTGAGGCGCTGGATGCCACACCTTGCACCGCGCCAGTGACCTAGGTTTGGGAATAAGCCAGGATCATTGGGGTTCAGCAGGGGAGGACTAGGACTGAGCATCCACAGACAGCTCTCCTAGTCCTGGGGTGGGATGGGGAAACACACCATGCTGCAGTGGCCCCTAGGGACACCAGGAGGCACTGCAGACACAGGTGTCAACAGAGGGAAAGCGCGGTGGACATCTGCATATCAGTGCATGGACGTCTGCACTCCATCGGGGACCTACTGGAGGAAAATGGCTGGCACAACTGAAACAGCTTGATGGCCACACCCTGTGGTGCCGGGAGGACTGTTGTGGAATCGTGCTGGGGGGGGGGGGTCCAGGGTCAGCTTGGCTAGGCAGGGCACAGGGGAGCCCCCAGTGAGTTGGTGACAGCTGTACTGGACCCTCCATCATGTGAGTGAGCCTGCTGCTCTACCAGCAGGCAGGGCCAGTGGCTGGATGCCCCGCCGGTAAGTCATCGCAGCAGGCATTAAAACTGTGATATGATTAAAAAAAAAAAAAGATTTCACCCATTTTGTGTACACAGTAAAAAAAAAAATTAGAAAAAATGGGCTGTCCCCTTTTAATTAGGCTTGTACATATGATTAGGGATGTAAGTTTGTCATGGATGAGGTTTTAATGACTCATTGTTTGTTCATGAAATCATTAGTAAACAGTAGTAAATGTTGTGGCACTGTCATCATTGCTACATTCTGATGACACTAGTGAAAGTCATGGAAGTCCTGAATAAGATCAAATGTCATGGAATCAATGATGTGTATGACTGCCATGACAAACTTACATACCTATGTATGATCCATTTTGGGCTGAGAATGGCATAGTGCAAATACAGGTTTTGTCCTCTTGTGGCTACTCAGTGTATTGTAGTCATTGTCTCAGTCAGGTACTAAGTCAGAACAAACGGAAAAAAAAACAAACAAACAAAAAAAGTACCCTGTAGGTGTGATTTCACATCACGTGAGCAGCCATGTGTCGGAGTAATAGCTGACTCAAGTACAAGAAAGTTTGTATCTATGTCACAGCACTAGCTGCTCCCAGAAAATGCTGCTACAGTATGCAAAGTCAGTAAATCCATGAAGGGTGGGGAATAAAGATACCTCACTTTTCCTGAAAAGAGAATAAAGTCCCTAAAAAAAATGGAAACACAAAACTGTAGCTTTGTACTTTTTGTTCTTCCATCTTATAGTCATATTTAACAGAAGCAACTTGTTTTAAACATCAAAACATAGTCAATTATATTCCTTTTCTTTCTTTCAGTCGCTTGCTCTTAATCTGTCCTTACTAGTTCCCACAGCAATGTCCAGTACCTATAGAATATGACAGGCTACAATGCCTCTGCTGTCTTACTGGCTTCCCTACAGGTCTGTCCTAATGCTTACCAGAATTCCAGCTGCATGCACTGAAGTTTCTCAATTAAACATATTTGTTGAGTATCATCTGACAAGCACCCCCTGCCACACCCCCAAAAAGTGCTCCAAACTATGACCTTTCCATCCACACAAGTCTTGCTGCTTAACAGCTAACAATGTTCTCCAGAACCAGTGCTACCAAAAATCAAACCATTCTTTTACTGTGGTGAAGGCATCTCAAGCTAGCCACCCAAGCATGTTGCAGCACCATGCCCACCACACCAAACACAAAATAAAAATCAATGTAACGTAACTCTGAAATGGTTTATATAACAGGTCTGTACTAAGCATTATCATTTCTAAATTATAGCAAAACAGGCAAAAAATGTTGTATAACTGCAATGAATAAAGTTATTCATATGATCTACACAGTACTTTGATTATCAAGAGTGTGCATTTGTGACTTCATTGCAGAATAAACTACACAACTTAAACAAGAACAATGGTAATTTACATGAGCTGAAGGAATAACTGTAATGGCTGCCCGATATTTGTCAGGATAAACTCTTTGTTTGTCTTTTAGGAACACAGAAAAGGGGTCTTCAAAATTGGTGACTAGCACCATATGGCACTGCATCCAACATCTAATTATTTGTACATTACGTTTTTTACTGACCGCTGGGTTATATGATATGCAGAGATACACTGCACTTGTAATACTGTTAAAAGCTCTCTGCTTTATTAAATTACTTATTGAGTTCTTAAGAGCTCTTTAAGAGCTTAACAGTACATCCACTTATAATAGGACGGCCAGTTACAGCGAAAATCTTGTTTGCTGAAGAAGGAAATAAGCATGTACCACAACACAGCAGATGTGAGGTTCGCAGGATATGTACGTTCTCTTTCTTTCTTAAAACGTCTTCATTTGTTTTGCATTTTTACTTTATGAGCTACGTAAACTACATAACACTTTGATTGTTATGACAAGAATATGGATTTTTATCAGGTGGTAAGCGAAATGGATATTAAGGATACTTCAGTAGAAAATCTATGAGTTTGCTGATTAGACTAATTAAATCAACTAACTGGTTATTAAAAATAAATCATTTTGCAACGTATGAAGCACACTCTGGAGGCACGAATATAAAGAAAACAAGCAATGTAGCCACAGCAATATGCTTCTCAATCACCCCAGTTTTTATCATTCAATTTAATATACATATTTATTGCAAAAACTGTCAAGGCTTCAGTTAGGGTTGAGCTTTAATGTCACAGAACTAGGGAAATGTGATGTTAAGATGAACAAAAAGTCCCCTGGCACTTGATGAATCTGTGACATGGTGTTTCTTGAGACTTGAAGGTTCATGTGATGTAGTGTTGACATTGCTCTAACTTCAGCACCCTCCCTCCCTCCCAGCATGGGCTGTGAGTAATTTTTTGTGCCTAGGAAGAAAGTGTCAATGTTGCATCACATAATCACTCCAGCACTGAGAAACACCATGCTTAAGATTCACCAAGGTTCTGGGGACTGGGTTTTACCCTTACCTTACATTTTCTTAGTTTTATGGTGTTAAGATTCTACTCTAACTCATATTTCATTATAGGCTTTTGTTGCAATGAATTTCCTTGCTTTTTAAAAGAAAATTTATTGACAGATACAAACTTTTTATTGACAATGCCCACCAGTAGTTTTGCTGGCAAGTAGCAACTGGTCACAGTGCCCCCTTCTCCCTTACCCCACACTCTGCCAACAATCATGGAGCTATAGTGGCATGCCCACCCACAAAGCATCACCCTTTAACAAATCTGCAAGTTTCATGTTTAAATCCCAGCAATGTTTTAGTTATTGATAAGCAGAGAAAAAAACTTTTTCATGTTTTTTTTCACATTGTCTACCACTTCATAGCACAAGAAGTGTGGAGCAAAATGGCCTCAAAATTAGCAAGTGCTGAGATTCTGTCCCATAATGAATGCCTTCCAAATTTCACACCCCTATGTAAAAAGATGATTGATAGACAAGCAGCCCAAAACTGTGAGTTTGTATGAAGTGCCTTCTCAACCCAAACTATGGCGGAACTGTAAGGTATTGCAGAAAGCTATGTTAAAATAACAATAAAGAGGCTGGCCTAGTTTGCAACACTGATAAACTGGGTTTGGGATTGAGCCTGGTGAATCAATGGCTGGCCAGGGGAGGTAGGATTAATATCCAAAAGAATTCTCTCCTCTTCTTGGGAGGGGGGGCTGTAGGGAATCAGCATCAGGTTGACAACTATCAGAGGCTGGGTGCAGCAGCCTGGAACCACAAGAGTGGGGTGGAAGGTGCCTGCAAATATCAGTGTGCTGTGCCTGCGAGCACAAAAGGGCACACCACTGATGTCATTGCATTGTTACTCCTCCATCGAGGAAACCGCAAGAGAAAGTCCTTCAAAATGCAGCTGGATGGCATCCTGTGAGAGCATTCCTCGCCCACCCAAATGATCTTGGTCTCTCCTTCTGGGAAGCTGTGCCATAAAAGGAAAGTTGAAGACCACCCGGTCATGCAGATAGGGGATTCTGGGAAGGGGAAGGGTGCAGATACCATGGGGATAGATGTGGCGTACATTCCCACCAGGACAAACAGAATTAAAAAAGAAAAAAAAAGTTTTCAGAGAAAGCACAAAAATTCAGGAAATCCAAAGAAAGGGTTCTCAAGTCAAAAGCCTTAACTGTACCAGTTTGCCAATTCATACAGTTAAAGATGCTTTACCATAGTGTATTCTGCTCATTTAACTGAAACCCTATTATCTTGCTTACAGAGACTAGGAATGGGTAGGGTTATGACCTCAAAAGTATAATTTTAGATTTCCTAATTTTTTGGGGCTTTATCCACAAGCCCTATCGTTATCTTAAAAAAGTTTTTCTGTAACACATTTCCATACATTTTGAACAAATACAGTGTCCAGTGGCATCTCTTCTCTCTCCCTTTTCACTGTTGTGCACAACTTGGGATCTAGTGGTACTCTTGCATCTGCTCATCCTGCATTAATTACTCCATGTTGTCCAGTGGCATTCCCTCCCTCTCACTGTCCCCTTCCAATCACTTCCTTGTGTCCAGTGGCATCCTTCCCTCTCATTCTATTCCAAACATTACTTGGTGCTCAGTGGCACCCCCTTCACTTCCTTTTATGTCCCATTCAAAGCACTCCTTGGTGTCCAGTGGCACCACCTCCCTGTCCATTGTCAATTTAGTTTTGATGTTCAGTAGTAGTCACTCCTTCATCAAGTGCTCCATGGTATCCATTGGTGCTCCCTTCCCCATCCAGTACTAAGCACTCCCTGGTGTTCAGTGGCATCACTCTCCATCTCCTCATCCTCTGTCAAGCGCTCCCCGCTATCCAGTGACACACTCTCCCTCTCTCTTCCCCCTTCTCTCCATCCTGTGCCAAGCACTCTCTGGTATCCAGGACACACTGTCTCTCCCTCTCACCATCCAGCACTAAGTACTGCATGGTGTTCAGTGGTATCCTGCTCCTTTTCCCTCTCCCTCTCCAAGCATTCCCTGGTGTCCCCCTGGCACCATCCTCCTCTTCCCATCCTGTGCTAAGCACTCCCTAATACCCAATAGCACACCCTTCCTCTCTGAAGCCTGCACCAAATGCCTGGTGTGTCCTGGCACCTCTTTCACTCTCTCTTTCACCTCCCATGTGCCATGCCAAACATTCTCTGATATCCAGCAGTACCACCATACCATTAAAATCTCACTGGTGTCTAGTGCCACCCTACCTTTCCCTCTCCACTTTTCCCCAGACAGACACCAGAACAGTTCTTCTCACACTTCCTTGGTCATCTGCTATCTGAGCAAATATATAAATGAAAGACTTGATTATTAATATAAAGTTATTTATTTAGGTTGCAGTTTATTTATTTATTTGGAAAACTGGTAACCAGGAGAGGCACACTGAGCTGAGGCTCATTTCCAGGTGTAACCCAGGAAAGAGGAAATGGGAATACAATAAAAAGCATACACAGTATCAATGAATGGTACAACGTAAAGTGCAAATGGTATACAATTAACATGGTGCAACTGCAAATAAATAAAAGGAGCTAGGCAGAGGCACAGTGAGCAGCTTTGATGTGCAAATGGCAGTGCAGTTGCAGATTGGTAGGAGCCTGGTACAGGCTGCGGTAGAACCCAGAAGGAGGCCCAGTATCAGGGGTGGTAGGGGCTCCAACAGGGGAGGATCAGGGAGTGAGCTAACAGGAGTAGGTGGGGGCAGGGAGGAGTTTTAGCTGGTGTCTAAAGGAGACGGGGAGAGATGGAGAGAGAAGGTGAGCAGGCTTCACAAGGAGAGAAGTGATAAGAGAAGGCTGACTGCCCAGCAGAGGAATGAGGGTGGAGAGGTGAGAAGGTGCGGGGGTCCTTGGAATGGAGGGAGTTTGAGGCAAAGGGAATGGGAGAGAGGAGTGAGGTTACATAAGAGGGCAGGGACCCAAACCCATATTTGGAGATGAAGGATACACAGTGGGACTGGTGATGTGAGGGAAGGGGGAGGAGGGTTAAGGAGGAATAGAGGGAGTAGTGATGAGTTTGAAGGGGAGAGTTTGCAGCAAAGTGACAAAAGGTGTTGCAGAGGGTGTCCAGTCTGGTGAGAGAAGAGGAGGATGTGGTGCCATAGACCACAACTGCATAGTAGAAGACTAGGAGCATCATTTTGGTAACAAGCTCCCCGTGGACCAGGGGAGATGAGCAGTCTTTGTTGCAGTACAAATCACCGAGTTTTGGGTGGAGCTTGTAGTGGATAGCATTAATGTGGGCAAAGATGTCAAGCTTATTATCTAGCCACACACTGAGATACCTAAAAGAAGAAACCACTTTGAGGGGGGTGCCATCTAGGGTGATGAAAATGGGGGGGAGGAGTGGAAAGCTTGGTCAATTTCTGGCTGGTACCAAAGGTCATGGACACTGTTTTTTTAGTGTTGACCAGAGTTGGTTGGTGTGAAACCAGCACAGGACATTGTGAAAGTCTTGCAGATCATGCCTTCAACTGCTGTGATCGAGGGACCAGAAATGTTGATAATTGTGTCGAATGCATACACGTGAATATGTGAGTTGAGACAGGCAGAGGGGAGGTAATTCAGAAAAATGGAGAAGAGGATGGGACCCAGGATGGAGCCCTGTGGGACTCCAGCCTGGATGGGTAGGGAGGTGACAGGATACCCCCTACTAGTACCAACTGTTGACAGCCTATGAGGCAGGAATGCTACCATTCAACAGTGGGAGCTGAGAGACCAATAGAGCTCAGCTTGTCCAGAAGAAGTGGATGTGCCATTGAGTCAAAGATTTTAGCCAGATCAATAAAAATGGCCACCATGATGAGCCCCTGATCCATCCCAATGAGGATAGAGTCAGTAACATGCAGCTAGAAGGAGACAGTGTAGTGGTGCTTTCAAAAACCAGTCAGCAAGGTTAGGGAAGTTGGAAGAATTGAGGAAGTCAGCAAACCTAGAGTAGACAAGTTTCTTTGCGGCTTTGCAAGAGATGGGAGGAAGGAGATAGAATGGAGGTTGACATGGGAGGAGGGGTCACTCCCTTTATGAAGTGGGAGAACTTTGGCAATCTTTCATGACTGAGAACAGCACAGAGGGGGGAGGAGAGGTTGACAAGATGAGTAAGGGGGTAGGTGATGGCAGAAGCAGAAAGATGTAGGAGTTTAGGATCCAGCCCGCTAGGGCTAGATTTAGACAGGTTGAGACAGGAAAGGGCAAGCAAGTTTACCTGAATAGTAACAGGGAGGGAAATTAAATTCTAGGGAGGGGTAGAACAGTAAGGGGAGTGAAGTGGGGGGGGAGAGCAGAGGCGCAGGGGGGAGGGGGAGAGCACAAGTAGTGAAGAACTCATTAAAGTGAGTAGATACAGAGAGAAGGCCAGAGGCAGGTGAACCATTAACTATGATGGACTGGGGGAGCAGACTGGGCAGGGGGGTCAAAAAGGGAGTGAATCATCTTCCAGACTTTGGTTGGGGAGTTAAGGTTGTTCTGCAGGTCAACCTTAAAACAAAGGGATTTAGCAGCAATGACAGCCTTCGTGCATTAATTTCTAAGTGCCCTGTAAGAGAGGAGGTCAGGCAGGAAGCAGGATAATTTGTAACGGGCCAATGCATGATCACGGATCTTACACTGATCAAGGAGTTTGGGAGTAATCCAGGGAAGGTGGGAAGATTTAGCCATGTACTTTCTGAGGAAGGGGGTGTGCTTGTCCTAGTTGACAGAAAATTTGGAATGGAACAGGAAGAGGGCCACATCAATGTCAGAAGTGAAGAGGATAGCTGACCAGTCAGCTGTAGCAAGGTTGCTTCAGAAAGCATTGATATTAAAGATCAAATGCACACTAATTTCATAAAAAGCTTGAATTCACATCCCTGTGTCATGACTAGTGTTTCCTGAAAATATCATGCTGTTTGGTTTTGTGGTTTTCTTTAAATTAGCAACTGTTAATGTGCTCTGAAGTAACTAAAACAGTGAATAAACAGTGAGATGTTTCTATCCCTGTCAGTGAGCAGTGACATCATACCTGTCCTGCCTGCTGCTTCTGTAATTAAGTCCCTGATTGCTAAATAAGCTGTTGCAGTGCCTAGTTAGAGAAGTCTGCAGAGCTAATTGTTTTCAGAGTTTGTTACTAACCCATGTGGTTTGTGTTTAGTGAAATATGCTTAAAATATTTCTTTTCTCATAAAAAGTTGATCATTTGGGGGTTCAGTGCTAAACTGAAGTGGTATGAATGAATCTGTGAGAAAACATTTTCTGTATCACAGCACTCGGTTCTCTGTCATCACAACTCTGCATTCTATTCTGGCTATATAGCACAGGGTTGTTTAATGGACATAAAATAAACTACATTTCATTAATTCATAGAAGCAGCATGTGTTTAATGTAGCCTCAATAAATATGTTCATTTTCATGTGATAAAAAGTTTGTTTCCAGGTCAGATTGACAAACCTGCATCTGCCACACTCTGCTATTTCGGGAACATGTACTGCATGATCTCATAAAATTCATTTGTGTGGAAATACATCATGTACATATATAACTATACATATTATATGGCATCCTGATGCCCTGGTCTTCTGCCTGTCAATTGTGGCTGCTGCACCCTGCTTCCCCTCTGTCCCTCACCGCCACAGTCAGGGCCAATGCACTTTGTTACCCCCTTTTGCTGTCTCCACAGACAGGGATGATATGCTCTGCTAAGCCTTAGAGTCCCAGGGCCTCTCCCTCCACAGTTTGGGCTGTTGCACCACACTGCCCCAGGCCACCAAAGGTGGGGCTTTTGCTGCACCCTGATACCCACTTCCATTGCCCCAAATGGGCAGGGCCACTGCACCACATGCACCCTGGCACACAGTCAGAGCTGCTGTACCCTGATGCCCCACAGTGTCCTTAATCATAGTCAAGGCTTCTGCATCATGCTGTCCTCTGTCCCCTGGCACCACTGTGCCCTGTTGCATCATAGAGCCTCTTGTCTCCACAGTTAGAGTTGTTGCACCATGCTGCTCCCTGCCACTAGAGTCAGATCTTTTGTTAAACTGCAGAAATTACTACAAAAATAAAACAAAACATATTTTCATCTTGTGTTATATGGTGGGGGAAAAGAGGGTAGCAGGCTGCAGCAGCCTTAACTGTTTGTGTAGGAGGCAGCAGGGTGCAGCAGCCCTGACTTTGTGGAGAAGACAGTAGGCAGCGGGTTGCCACCTGACAGGTTTTTTACCTGGTGATCAGGTTTTCAGGGTCCCTATGAGGTAATCCGGTTTTGCTCTGTGCTGCTCAGGCTTTTTGACCATTTTGAGTGCTCACATACTTTTGAAACAGATTTTGTCACCTCATTCATTGTTTCAGCTACATGTCCAGGTTACAAAGAAGTTCTGCTGTCAATATAACCTTTTGCTTGTGAAAGCAGTTATCCTGGGAGGTGTAAAGTATGGCCATTAACACCATTAGCACTTACATAACCTAATCTTTTCCACTGCATCTTAATGTGGCATAGCAGCAAAGCTGCCCCCACCTTTTGTAACAACACAACCAGTTGTCTTCTACTTTCATACATTTTCGTCTCTAACAGAATTTAGGCATTTTAAATGTTTTAAAGAATTTTTTTCCTCAAGAAAAATGTATGGTGACCACTTTGACTTTGAAATAGTACTATGGACATGAAAAGAAAATGAAGACAGAAAAATATATAAAGTACACATTATAAGAACAATTTATTATGTATTATTATATACCATGTGTACTGTTGTATGCTATTTACAGTATTTCCATTGTCTCCCCCCAGATCATATCTGCAAATCAGATTTATTTTATCTCTGTAAGTTTATCTGGTAAACCAATGTCAATAAATAAATACACACATATGTAAATAAATAACTAAGAAGAACTTAGGAAAGTAATTTTAAACAGGTACAGTACAGTAGCTTAACATTTTTGTTGAACTACTGCTTTGAGTGTTGTCTTACTGATATAACAAATGAATTTCTAGGAGGAGCAATGCATGATGAGTCATGAAAAGAGGTGGGACTAGGGGCAGAGCTTAGGATCCGTTTTTTGCCTCATCCAAAGGTGACAACCCTAGGGTTGCAGCAGCCTCAAATGCGGGCAGGAGACAGGGGCCTTTTGGAGCAGGGGAAGGGGGAAGCAGAGAGCTGCTGCCTAAACTGTTGGGCAGGAGACAGGGGAATAAGGATGCCACATAATATTTCTAGTTATACACATACATGAAGTATTTTCACACAGGAACCCTCTAAGAACGGAATTTTATGAGTTCATCCAGTACATGTTCCTGAAATAGCAGAGTGTGGCAGACACACATTTGTCAATCTGACATTAAAACAAAATTATCTCATGAACATATTTATTCAGGCTACATTAAATACTCACTGCTTCTATGAATTAATGGAATGTAGTTTATTTTATTTCCATTATACAGCCAGAACAGAATGCAGAGTTTTGATAACAGAGAACTGAGAGCTGTGATACAGAAACTGTATCTCAGATTTAATCATACCACTTCAATTTAGTACTGAACCCCAAGTGAGCAACTTTTTATAAGAACAGAAAAAGAGATTTTAAACATATCTCTCTAAACTAACCAGATGGATTAGTAACAAACTCTAAGTTAAAACAATTAGCTCTACAGACTGTTGTAACTAGGGACTGCAACAGCTTATTTAGTCAATTAGGAACTTAATTGTAGAAGCAGCAGGCAGGACAGGTATGATGTCATTCCTCACTGACAGGGACAAAAACATCTTCACTGTTTTCAGTTACTGCAGAACACATTAACAGATGCTGATTTAAAGAAAACAACATAGCCAAACTGCATTATATTTTCAGGAAACACTGATCATGACACAAGGATGAGTATTCAAGGGGATTCAAGCTTTTTATGGAATATGTGCATTTGATCTTTAAGCAACCGAAGGAACCCTGGCTAGATGTTCTGGGGGGGGAGGGGGCCAGACTTTCCTGACATACAAAGTCATGCAGTGGTCACTGAAGGTGTCAGGCAGAACATCTGCTGGAACAGTGCAGTGGAGGTGGGATGAGAGAACCCAGTCCTGAAGGGTTTGATTAGGGATGTGGGAATTGAGCCAGGTGAGTTTGGTAATGAGCTGGGAATGATTAAGCTTCTCAATCCTGAGTAGCCTGTAGGATAGGGAGAGCCAATTAATATTGAAGTGCCCAAGGAGGATGAGCTCACCTGAGGAGGAGTATGAGATGATGGCAGAGAGAAAGTCAACTAGTGAGGAGGGTGAGATTTTGAGTGAAGCGTAAAAAAAGCCCAATGAAGATGGGTAAGGAGGAGGGAAAGGAAAGCCTGGCAAGGAGAAACTCATGGGAGGAGGGTACAGACTGACAGCAATGGTGCTGTAGAGGCTCTGGCAGACATATAGGGCAACACCACTGTTACATTTGTCACAATCCTGCCTGAAGAGGTGGAAGTCAGGGATAGTCAGGGCCAGGATAGAGTTGGGAATTCTGGAGGAGTCAAGATTCTGAAATGCAGAGGTCAGGAAAGTGTTGGGAAACCCAGACTTTAAGATCAATTTTAGGGAGAAGGCTTTTAACATTGAGGCGGAAAATGCTCAGGCCTTTGGGAGTTGAAGAGGAGGAGGGGGAGAAGAGGGACAAAGGTTAGTTTCCACATTGCTGGAAAGAAGGAGAAGCAGGCTAAGGAGAACGAGACTGGTGTGGGACTTATGTCCCCTTAGCTGGAGAGGAGAGGGGGCAGTCTGAACTTATTTGTTAAGTGCAGTTTCCATGTATTTGTTCAGATGACAGCTGGCTGAGGAGCTGGGAGGAGGGCTGTGCTGTGCTTGCTGCTATTAGGGGGGCATGGGAGCAGATGGGAAAATGGGGGTGGTGTGTCATTAGAAACTGAAGAATTTTTTAATCTTTTGAGGGCCAACATCCAGTAGAGGGCAGCGAGGAAGGAACAAGCAACAGTGGGTCAGGGGAGGGCAGGTTTTTTTTCTTTCACTTTGAAGAGATTGAGTTGGGAGTGGAAGAGATAAGGTACCAATCGCATGAGAAAGAATATGTTTTAAAGGGATGAAGTACAGGGGCAAAGAAAGATTAGGTGCCTGTGGAATATGATCTTTTTTTTAATTTTAAAGGGACTGGGCTAGAAGGGGGAGCACGGAGAGGCCAGTAAGCTGTCAAACAATTGGACACAGTTGGCAAAGGTACATAAGATTTCCTCTCATCCAGGAGACCAGTTTTCCAGGCATAAATGAGCAGTACTGGGATCACTGTGGGCTGGATGTCATCTGTAAGACCCTGTGTCTGGTGTAGGTTTTCATGTGGGTAGGAAACAAGGGGCAGAGGTGTACTTAATTCAGGTGGCAACATCCAGAGGGTGACTAAATAGTGAAACCAGTAGAGAAGAAGGTACCAGGTGCTATTAGAGCAACATAAAAGGTGTCCACAGAAGAGAGGCTCATGTAGCTGTGAAGAGGTGTATTGGAAGCAAGAGGCTCGATATGTGCCTGGAAATATAGGGATGAGCATCTCTGAATCTTCCAAATGTCCTAAAGGAACCAAATGTTAGATGCATTGAGAAATGCGCCCAGAGGTTAGCATGCATGCCAGTCTGCCCTTCAAAGAAGTGGAAGGCTGCAACCTTGCTAGAAGCAAAGCATGCCTGGAGGTGTCTCATCTGTGTCCCACCATGGATGCCTGTGCATTTGCCAATGAAGGTATTAGCTGCAACACTTTACAGGAATGGTGATCCCCAATTATGAACATGAACTGGAGGCTCTGACATTTAGAAAGGGACTCTGAGAGAAGTCGATGAGTGTCTCAAATGTTTGAAGCCTTCTACAGACTTCTGGTGTTTGCTACTGAAGCTGCCAGTTCTAGCACTTAGCAGGTAGTAAGGAATGTGCTTTAAGCCTAGGCCTCCAATATGGAGAGAAGGTACCCTGAATGTCATCTATGATATCATTGGTATAACATTTGCAATGAATAATACCATCATACTAAAGGACTGAGCATGGTTTGTAAATACATCTGTTACTGTTTGAAGCTGAAAGCCTGTGTCCTCTAATTCAGCTGGCCTAATGCAGGTGTAAACTGAAAGCCTGTGTCCTCTGATTCAGCTAGCCTAATGCAGGTGTAACCACCCCCACCTGCAAGGTGTGAGATTACACCTGTCCAATAATACATGGGCATAGTCTATAAGCCCTTCGGGTGACTGGTGCTTGGACTCAGTTGGCATTGGAGGTAACACAAAAATGGTGCAGTGCCTCCACCTATGAGGATCTTTTTGACAGATGGCTGCCAGGATACTGCCCCACAAGAAATGAATGCAACCCCCTCCCTCATGACAGGGAACTTTTATGATTAGGGATGTAAGTTTGTCATGGCAGCCATACACATCATTGATTCCATAACGTTTGATCTTTATTCAGGACTTCCATGACTTTCACTAGTGTCATCAGAATGAAGCAATGATGACAGTGCCACAACATTTACTACTGTTTACTAATGATTTTATGAACAAACAATGAGTCATTAAAACCTCATGCATGACAAACTTACATCCCCATTTATGATTATACCCAACAACCAACTTATGCTCTGTGCTTGCAAAAACTATATGAAAAACACAATAAATGGCAATTTTAACACAAGGGATATTTATTAGGAGGACAAGAACAGGCTCTAGATGGGAAGAACAGAATGGATTAATGCAGTGAAACAGTTCTGAGATCACTTCCCAAATCCCACCACCCTCTGGTGTGTACCTACCTACACAGTATTTACTGTTTCACCCTACAGGTGCACCAGTACCTCAAAGTCCCTTGGCAGCTCCCAATTCAGTCCATTAATTGTGTGCACACAGTGGGCAGTTGCAGGCCTGATGTTGGACCACGGTGTGGTACCAACTGTAGGCTAGTGGGTGAGGATCCCAAACAAATTATTCAACACAAATGCTAGTTGCTCCTGGCTGTTGCAGTTCAATAAATGGGCTTTGAATTATAAATCACACAGAAACGCCCTGTAATTACTCTTCTCTGTTCCTGAAATGCAGCAGAATTGGAGGAGTATTGACTCAGTACTCATGACCTAGCAGAGTGTGCAGGCTGGCTCTGTCAGGAGGGCTGCAGATTCAGGCGATGGTACGGGTGTGCTGGACACAACACACCTCTGGGTGGCAATGTGTGTGGGCTATGCTAGTTTCCAATGTCCTCTTCACCTGACAAGAGACTTATCTTCACCCACCCCCAAGGAGTAAGCATTCATTCAGGACCTCAGGTGAATTAGACCCTCTATCAGGACAAGTCCTGATAGCTCAAAAAGCCCAGGGAAGGAGTTCTGGTGTTGTTCCTGGAGGAAGCACAAATCTTTTTGCAAAGATTTTTTCAACAGATTTCTTCCAACCTTGTGGCTGACTGTTGCGTTTTCTCACAGGTCTTTCTCCTTGCGTCTTGCAGACAAATCTGCTTTACTGTATGTTCCTTCCTTGTGCAGAAATGCAGAGATCAATATCAGTGAGTAGCATCTCATACATTATTTATTATGCTAAACCACTGGCTCTCAGTGGCTATCAGTTCCTGGGGGAAAGCATGCATACAAATCTTGAGCCAACTTTCATTTAAGCCGTTGTGCAGAGCAGAGCTAGAGCTCAAAACTGATGTTAATTTCACAGGGACATAATGTACTGAATCCTCAGCTATAGTGTCACATGACAGGATGTACTACTTTAGCTATTTTGCAGAGCTAAATACAAAACACTCAACAATCCCAACCAGGTTGTGTTCCCTGATCCCCTTTTCAGTAGTCCGGGGGCTAGAAAAACTACAAATATGGTTGTTTTTGTCATCTTCATTTTATCTTCTCTTTTAACATGTTACTGTCCCTTGGTGCGGCTTCTGACCATCAGGATCAATACCTCTCAATCCCTGCTGCCATCTAGTGGGATGGGGGGCTGTAAATTGGTGGCAGGGGAGCACTGCTGAATGTCCCCAAAGTTTGTGCTCCCAGGGGAGGAGCAGTTTTGCACTTTATGCAGCTCTGAGAGCTGCTTGAAATTGAGCAACCTCCTTGCTGTGGGCTACCTGACCCTGAAGGCAGTCCAGGGGTTGGTTTAGTGAAAACAGGTGATGGAGCACTGGCCACGGTGAGAAGGGCAATTAACAGATTCAGTGAAATATTGGTTTGGGCATAAAACAAAACAATACAGAATCAGAGGGTAAGCTCTGATACTTATTGTACATTCATCAGCAATTTAAATTTAGGTTACAATTAGCAAAGCCAAGTAAATAAGTACTCGACAGCGTGTCCAGATCAAGTTAAAAAGAAAGCGTGAGTATACAGGCCTGAGCAGTAACAACAGTTTAAGTTAGACATTTATCCCCTAACAACATGGAATAAGTTCATTTCTTACATTCTGCTGACAGATATAGGCCCCCATCATTTTCAGAGCTGGAGGCTGGTGCAGAGTACCCCTTAGTGCTTCACACAAGAAAGCACACAGATGACCCAGGGGACATTTTCAGACCGGCAGCAAGCTCTAACCAGTGCATGCTGCCTGTCTGAAAATAGGGGTTGTGGGAGCTCAACACACAAAGATTATGCACTGTGCTGTGACAGCCCCCTGCAGGACCGTGGCTCACAATGGCAAAAGGAGACAGCATGTCCCAAACAAGATAATGCCTTTGCCATTGTGAGCCATTTACAGGTGTTAGCATGCTAATAAGTCCATAGCGTATGCAAAATGCTAAGGGGACATTTGCAATCCATTATGGGCTCAATAATATCTCTGCACAATGCCGCAGCACACAATTGTAGAGAGGGATTGTACAAAGCTGTGCTAGCCCCCATCACTGTTCAGATTCCCAATCCCATTATTACATACTATATATAGTTGATATGCAGTAGACCACTCTCCTCTGATTGCTGCTCAGATGCCCCCAATCCCTGTCATAAATGCTTCCTTGGTGTCCAGTAGTCACCCCACCTTCACTGTTCACATGTTCCTGATCCCTGTCATAAACCCATCTGTGGTGTCCAGTGGTCCCCAACCCCTTGCCTCTGTTCACATGCCCCCGATCCCAAAAACTGAATCATCCCTGGCATCCAGTGGTACCACAACCCCTGCTCACTGATCAAATGCCCCCGACCCTATAATAAACCCATCCCTGGCATCTAGCGGTCTCCCTCCCCCCAATCATTGTTTACCTGCCCCTTATCCCTATAAATAAATAACCCATGGTGTCCAGTTCTCTCCCCAGTTACTGTTCAGATTACCTTGATACAGTATCTGTATTAAATACATCCCTGTGGTCTAGTGCCCCCGATCACCAGTTCTTATACTGACACATTCCTTGGAAGTCTAGTATTCCCCTCCACCCCTCAACTGTACATCAGACCCCCTACCTATCCCACCCACTCAGGTTACTCCACCCCTTCCCTCCTGGTGGCCCTACACATACCTAAGCAGGTAGCTCCCTCCCTGTGATAGTTACCAGTACCAACACCCACCCCACTCACCATCTGCAATCTGAGTGACGGGGAGTGGGCGCCCACCTACAGTAGGACACACGCCAGGATAGCAACAGAGCTGGGCAGAACAGATCTCAATTTAATGTCTCATCCCAAGGACAATACATCCTGGCAGCACACTGCACCCCTAGTGTACCACTGGACTGCCAGGATTTGAGGTATGAGACCAAGTCCTGGTGTGCAATAAACTGAACCTGAACCACAACCACAATCACACTGACCCTGAAGCTTGGATCCAGTCACCAACAGCTCAGAGACAGCCTAGCCATAAAAGACAATTTCAGGCCCATCTCCATTCTCCCCCCCTCTCTCCAAAGCACTAGAAAAAATAGTGGCCATTCAGCTCTCTGAGTATCTGGCCAAATACGACCTGCTGTGTCCAGAACAACATGGATTCCGCCCTGGACACAGCACTACTACAGCCCTCCTGGAGTTCTCCCAGCACCTCTACTCTGCTCTCAACTCTGGTCATGTTGCGGGTGCAGTGTTCATTGACCTCTCCAAGGTCTTTGACACTGTCTGTCACCCCCTCCTACTTGACTCCCTTCACCAACTTGGCTTCTCCCTTGGCCCTCTGGCTTGGTTCACCAGTTACCTCTCTGCCAGATCACAGCGCGTGAAGGTAAATGGCACTCTGTCCAGTACCCTGCCCATTCGCTCAGGGATCCCCCAAGGTTACATCCTGGGCCCTGTTCTGTTCAGCCTATTTCTCAATACCCTCCCCAGCTCCTGCTTGGGCAATATGGTACTCTATGCCGATGATGCGGTTCTTCTTGCCTCCCACCCTGACCCCGCATCTCTACAGGAATCCCTGCAGCACACATTCAACCAAGCTGAAAAGTGATTCCTTGACCACCGGCTGTTCATTAACCTCAAAAAAAACAAATCTATGCTTTTTTTGCATCACCAGAATATGGCCAAAAATGCCCCCTCTGCAGTCTCCCCAGTAATGCTCACCCTCTCGAGCAGGTGTCGTCCTACAAGTACCTGGGCATCACCCTACATTCCACACCCACATCAATACCCTGTCTTCAGCCATAAACTCTTGGACTGGCCTTCTCTATTGCCACAGAGATTGCCTCCCCCAAACCGCTCTCCGATTGGCCATCAACTCCTCCATCCTGTCCCTAGTGAACTACGGCCTACCAATCTACACAGCGGCTGACAATACCACCCTCACCAGAATCCAGACCTCAATAAACAAGGCCTGCAGGCTCCTGACCGGTGCATCCCTCTGCACCCATACTTGCCTGCTCTATTCCACCACCAACCTGCTCACCTTGGTGGAGCACCTGCACTACCAAATCTGCTTACTTGCCAAAAAATCCCTGCTGGAACTCTCCTCCCCAGGGCTCACCACGTCCCCGCTGCTTGCATCCCCATCCATTGCCACCCGTAGCTCAGTTAAGGCCACCTTTCTGGTGCCCTGTACCAAGACCTCCCTAGCCCAAAGGTCCTTCCACTACCGCGCCCCCACATGGTTCAACTCCCTCTCACTCTCTGTCACTAAGTCTAACAAAATTGGTCTCTTTAAAGTCACTCTCCGTAACCACCTCTTTGGCTCCTGAAGCTGTAGTTGCCCTTAATCATCCTAATGTTGGGGTCCCTCCCCGTTTCTTGCCCATAGCCTTGACAATGTCTGTTGGACTGTCCCCCCCCTTTCTTTTTTTTTTTAATATGATTTCTATTTACTGCATGTAACTTTATCCAATAAACCACTGTTATATTGTATTCTTTTTGTTATCTGTATTGCACCTGTATGTTACCACTGTTTAATCTCACACTGTAACCTTGTCTACTCTCCCTGCGACGAGGTGCCTTTGTAAATGAGTCCCTGACTCAAAGGTTGTAAATCAGACTTTCAAAATAAATAAAAAATAAAGAGACATTGCAGCTATTGAGTTTATGCCCAAGTCCCCACATCCTCCAAGCCAAGTTCCTCAGTACAATGCACTACATTATTTTAAAGAACTGTACATTTCCACTGTTTCTTGAGGTGAAGATGCAACAGAGACCTGACAGAAGACAGCAACATCTGACAGAAAGTGTGACCCACGGCAGCAAGAAGCCTGACCAGACTGCAGTCTTACTGGTCAAAAGAGGTGGCAGAGTGGACAAGTGCAAATGGACAATGCTTTATGGACAGTGCAGATTTCTCAGGGATCTTTCAACCACATTTTCTTTCGCCATTATGAAGGCACCTGTTTAATGAGCAAAAGTATGAAACCAGTGGAGGATTATAAACTAATAAACCTAACTGAGAGGACCTCAATAAGTGCTACCTGACATAAGCTGACATCTGAACTCTGAATGTATATGGTGATCCAAATTTGTGTGTGTGTGGAGGGGGCATATCAGTATGGTGGTAAAAAAATTTTTAAGGTCCGTGTTTAAGTCAATGCTTTTCTAGGGGAGAGGTTAATCTGCTTTCTTAACTGTTTGAACTTAACTGTTTCATTTATTCATAGTATTTATCACTGTAGCACAAAGTACAAGTTCCTGACCATGACACAGTCTGGTCATGAAGCTAACTTTGTTCATTTAGTTAAAGAGCAGCTGACATGGTCCGGGCAGGCAACTCATTCCAGGGAGTTGCCTGCCTGATGAGCTAGTTTGAAAACTTTTTACAACAGTTTAAATACTTTATTTTTATCTTAGTTTGCCCAGCTTGTAGCTTCTGCATACAAGCCGAGCAGCTGCTAAGTGCTGCAGTCCTGCCCTTAAAAACAGCACTATGATGATGTACAGCAGGGAACAATGCTGCCGGAACTCTATGTAGTAACAGGATAGGGGAAGGGGGGCTGTCTAAGGCCCCATCCACACTGCACCGCTCAGACCCCGTAACGGATAGAAACCGTTACAACTGGGGAGTGGTGCAGTGTGTCCACACTGCCAAGGTGTCTGTTACTGGACTGGCACCACCAGTCCACACTTTGGGAGCCGGGCGACTGTTACCGTGGCTCCCGATCCCACAATGCAGCTCAAGGCCAGCGCTAGGGGACTGGTGCCACGCGTCCACACTCACGCCCGTAATGTTACCGAGTGTAACTGGTTTCATAACAGTTGTTGAAACCACCTCATATGTGGCTTCAACAACGGTTATGAAAACGCCTTCTGTAACATTACAGGTGTAAACGCAAACCATTGTGGTAACGGTTTGGGCACTCTGTAACGTTACAGAGGGGTAATGTGGACAGGGCCTTAATGTACTAAGATTATCTTTGCTGGCAGTTCTACATGTAGGGGGCTAATATATCACATATTTTATAGCCACATACATGTAGAACTGCCAAAGATAATCTTAATACATTTAGACAGCCCCTCTCCCTCGATCCTGTTAGTTACCACATAGAGGCCTGCAGCTCCGTTCCCTACTGTACGTCATCAAAGTGCTGTTTTTCGGAGTGGGGCTGCAGTGCTCATCGGCCACTTGGCGCATACACGGAAGTTATAAGCTGGGCAAAATTAAAGTCTTTAAACCAGGGGTTCTCAGACCTTCTCAGGTTGAGCCTCCCCTATGTCACTTTGGACAAGCCTGGGCCTCCCCATGTCTCAAGCACAGTAGAACACACTCAAAAGGATATGAAATTTCATGCGCGATTTCATGCGCAATCACCTAAACAGGCAAAAATACTATGATAGTGTTTTATTTACAAAGCGAAGCACTGTGCATTGTAAATACAGTGCAAATGACTAATTAAAAGTCAACTGAAAGGCAGTTTACCACTGCACACCAGATACCATGCAAAGCAGCAATAAAAGTCAACTGATAAAAATGTGCTGTACATCCAGTGCTGTTTAAGTCAGTCAGCTGAAGACAGCCTGTACGCCTGTTTTCAGATCATTAAAAGCACCCCACCACCAAATCTAGCATCTGAACGTTTAAAAAATCATTCGGCTGAAGGAGCCTGTGAGCCTGCTTTTGGCAGTCAGTTGCTGGATTCTGTGGCTGCACACTGTTGAGAGGTAGAGGCGCAAGTCATCTTCAACCCTGAGGCGGACCTATACTTTGTCTTTATGGCAGCCAGTGCAGAGAACCCAGACTCACAGAGATAGGTTGAAGCAAAAGGCAGTAACACTTTAAGTGCTCGTTGTTTTAATTCTGGAAATTCACATCCCAGTGACAGCCAAAACTTAGCCAGTGGCAACTGTCCAAAAGAGACCTTCAGTGCTGGGTCTGTAGCCATATCTGTAAGGCTTTCTTGCTCTCTTAATGGCAGGTTGTCCACAGACCTCGGTTTAAAAATGAACGGATTCCTAACCCACTGGTTACACTCCTCCTGCTGGTATTCAGGGAAGTACTCACAGAGTTTTTCATGCAGTCCACTTAAATGTTCTGAAATTGGCATCTGGACACTGTCAATGGAAAGCTCATTTTCCTGCAGGAAATACTCCAATGTGGGGAAGGAGGAAACCAATCCCTGCTGCAGTCTTGAAGACCATAATTGTAGTTTCTGACAAAATTCCTCAATCCTGTCCCTTACAATGAACATGTTGGTGTCCCGACCTTGAAGTGAGGCATTGAGTGTGTTCAGTCTGTCAAAACATCCGCTAAATATGCCAGCAATGCAAACCACCGTGAATCATGGAAATTTTCCACAAGTGCAGAGCCACAGTCAGCAAGGAAAATCGCGCCGTCCACGCAATTCAAAGAGACGTGTTAGTACTTTTCCCTGGACAGCCAACGGACCTCTGTGTGCAGCAGTAGTTGTTTGTGGTTTGCTCCCATCTCCTCACACAGCACAGCAAAGAGTCTTGCATTTACTGGCCGTGCCTTGATAAAGTTCACGACTTTCACAGCATCTGCCAAGACTTTGTGAAGATCAGCTGGCATCCTCTTGGCTGCTAGTGCTTCCTGTGGATCATGCAGTGATTCCACACAGCACTAGGAGCCACTGCTTGCAACCTTGTGACCATGCCACTGTGTCTGCCAGTCATTGCCCATGCTCCATCACTACAAATTCCTACACATTGGCTCCAGGCAAGATCTTCTTCTGTAATGAATTTATTGAGCATGTGGAACAGCTCCTCCCCAGTTGCTCGTGCAGGCAGCGGTTGGAAAAACAGGAATTCTTCCAAGACTTCAGTCTCCATGGCATAACGGACATAGACAAGGAGCTGTGCAGCATGGGCAATGTCAGTGGACTCATCAATTTGTAATGCAAAGTATGGATTTTGCCGAACAGAGTCCAGTATCTGTTTCTTGACATCAACAGACAACTCCTCAATGCGCCGCAAACTGTGTCATTGGAGAGGGGATGACATCTACTATGCTGCTGCTTTGTCTCCCAGCATTATTGCACACATTTCTTTGCAGCAGGAAGAAGTAATTGCTCACCAATGCTGTGTGGTTTTCCTGCTTTGGCAATTCATGATGCCACACATCAGAGGCTTCCACAGCTTTGCTAGGCACAGTGCCATGCCTTTCTACCAGTTTCTTTTGGCCCCTCAGTTCTTGTAGCTTTCGAAGAAAGAATTCCAGAGGTTTGGAAACTAGGCTGGGATGCTTTGTCTCCAAATGCCGTCACAGCTTGCAGGGTCACATGCTGTCTTGTGCCAGAACGTCAGCACATACCACACACTGTGGCCGAGGTGCTTCACTGGTCCCAGACCAGGTGAATCCCATCTTCAAATATTCATCATCATACTGTCTGGCCTTGCACTTTGCTTGAGGGCCTGCAGCTCCTTCATTGGCGTCAGCAACAGCTACTTCTCCATGCACGTGTTTTCTTCCAGTCACCAGAAAGCGATCCATTATCTACGATACACCAATGTTGGAAATTGTCAAACAATGTAACCAAAATCCTCCTGGACATGCACATACTTGCATGTCCAACAACAGTCGGGCATTCCAAAAAGAGGAAAACAATGATTGCAGAAAACGCAGTACCCCAAACTGCATGTCAATTTGAAAAGAAGACGAGCATCATAAACAGACCAACAAATAAAAACACTGTTCCCTACGATAGTTTCGCTGTGCATCCATGAGACCAAAAACCAAGCAATGAGATGTTTAAAGAATGATTCACAATCCATTTCTATCCAGAACCAAACTTTCCCATTTGTCACTTTGGCATGCCAGGCCAACACTGCTTCACTCACAGTTCCCAAGCTAGCCAGTCCTGTGTTTCACTCCTCCAGCTCAAGCCAGACCAGCACACCAACCACAGATTCCATTCACCTTCTTTGACATCAACATGGCAACTCCTGTCGGCTTGCATCCTGATCTGCACAGCAAAAGGTGATTCACAGAGAGAGTGTACTGTAACTGTGCAGTCAGCTCAATGTCTCAATTTAAGTGCACATAAACACTTATGCTGTGACAAAAGGGTTGAGGTACACCTCAGCCAATCCTAGCACAAATTCGTATGCAAGGGCCTTGGGAAATGGATCCAAGGGCATGCAGATGGGGATCAAGTGCTTGTCTGTGCTCAGAGGCAGATGCAGTTTAGAGTAGGGACCCAGCTGATGGGAGGTCTACCTCAACGTGGTAGCTGGGTGACTTCACAGCAGGGCCCTGCTGTGAATACCAAAAGACCCCCACTCCACTGAGCCTATTTTGGGCTGATGCACCCCATGTAAAGGTAAGCCATGAGCACAGCCTTCACTCCACGCTGTCCAACACACAGGCAAGACACTGGGGGTTGGGGGACGGGGGGAGCAAAGTAGAAATTCCTTCATACTTAACATGATTTTCTTATCAGTTAGTTCCAGCATGTCAGTGGGGTATTCATGTGGGATCTTCACTCCAAAGCCTCCCAACCCACCCAAATATGCAGACACAAGATTACAACACACATTTTGAACCCCACAGCACACATAGGTAAGGCAAATAATGCTTTTTACAGTGAAGGGTCTTGGATGGGTTTGGGGTGGGGAACACTCCTGAAAACCTGAAGAAGCCTCTCCCCAAGCTACACCAGCAGACCCTTCACTCACAAAAACAAACATAACCAGCACCATTTGATACCCACGGCACACAAGAAAGGGAAATTATGCCTACCGAAGGGTCTCGTTTGGGTTGGAGGGGCCATTCCTTAAGACCTGAAGAAGCACCTCATGTCCAAGGTACACCTGCAGCCCACCCCCCAAAAAAGGGCACCATTTTAGTACCAAAAAACAATCATATATATGCCCCAAGCTACACCCACAGAACCTTCACTCAGAAAACAGTCAAAACCATAATTATACAATGGCAAGAAAATTTCCTGGATTTGGATTGATCAGTCTGGGGCTGGACCTGTGATGTTATCCCAGCATAACATCACAGCTCTAGTCTCAGCCTCACTGTGAACCAGTGTAGATGGCATTATGTACCTTGCATCTCTCGTTTTTCATCTCCTCTTAAGAAACAAAAATATTTGTTCACACTAATAAAAACATTCTTTAAAATATTTTTTTTATATATAACAATGAGCCATTGTATAATCGAATAATGCACTCCAGGGTGTGTATGGAGTATGGACCATCACTTCTGGAGTAATTAATCTACTCGGCCTGTGGCCTCATGCCTAATCACCCCAGGCGTGATGTTATGCTGGGACGACACACACCCTGTCGTGCAGTATTACACCCCCTCCAAGTAAAACCAGGTCCATCACTTCAAAAACAGTAGCAGAAACAACTGTGCATCCTCCCACAAAACAGAAGCATCCAAAAGTCTCCACAGCCCAGGCCCCAAGATGCAGATCCATCATTGTAGCATTGTAGCACCCCCCCCAATCACCACAAGACTTCCTTTTGTGGCATTTCAACCATACCCCCTCCCATAAATACAAATAGACCAGACATAAAAACCGAACCAGAAGCAATCCTTCCTGTGAAATAGTCAGCTCTGTCTATGTACACTCCCTGTTTCCAGTAACAATATTCATGGAACCTACTGGCTGAGAGTCCCATTTTCACAGCAGCAGATAGATATGGGGGGGAGAACATTTTTTTACCAGCATATGAAAAACCCCAACCGTACAACTCCTTCCTTAGAACCCCTCCAAGATGAGGGGAGGGCAAGAACATTTTTTTAGCAGCAGGTAAAACCCCAACCTTACAGACCCTTCCTCTCCATCCTTGAAGGCCCTCCATGGGGGTCAAATGAACTTTTTTTGCACATTAAAGACCCAACCTTACAGACCCTCAATGTGGGGGTGAAATAAATGTTTTTAAGAGGCATATTAAAACACCAGCCTTGCAGCCCCAGGCCCCTGCAGCAAAACCCTGAGTTGACCAGCCCTTCAGCAAAAACAACTAAAAATCAATGCTTACCAGCCCTTCAGCAACAGACGTGGAGAGTTCACTTCTACACTCAGGTGGCAGCTGGCAGCTTCAACAAGATGAACTGTGAATGCGGACGATCGGGTCGGCTCGAGCAGTGGCTTGAAGAAGCAATGGCAAAATGAACACGGACGATCGAGTCAGCGACTCAAGCAGTGGCTTGAAGCAGCGGGTCCCTGGTTGAAATTTCGGCGCAGATCTTTCCGATTCAGCAGCTGTGAGAAAAAAAGCATCCTGGGCATGCTGCTTTATTGCCAGAACTGTTCTGCAGCACAGGGTAAGCAGCAGCTGATTGGCCGAAGAAGTCTGCCAGCCATTGGCTGGAAATGTGAGGCATACGATTGGTTGCATTTCCTCCCTTCTCATTGGCTGTTATTTGCCTGCTCCTCATTGGTCCAGTACAGATGAAATTCGGCCTCTTGATTGGTGGGCTTGTGATACCCTCCTAGCCCCTCTAGGTCCGATGCCTTTCTCGTTTCTCCGGCACTGGCAGAAAGAAGTTGGCACCTCTCATCAAGGTGCTATTAGCACCTCATCAAGTCATCAAGGGACAACTGGGACTGAAGACAAAGGTAGGGGAGAGGGGCGATGATGTGTTTGTAAAGAATGGAAGGGGGATGTGCGCGTTTACAGTCCGTGGAGGCGCCGTTTTACCGTTTTCAGTTTGGCTGCTTGTTTGCTTTCTGGTAATACAAGCAAGCCTCCGCGCCTCCCCTGGAGGCAGCTCGCGCCTCCCCAGGGAGGCGCGCCTCACTATTTGAGAACCGCTGCTTTAAACTGTTTTAAAAACATTTTTAAACTAGCTCATTGGGCAGGCAACTTCCCTGGAACAAGTTGCGCACCCGAATTGTAGGAGCATGTCAGCAGCTCTTTAATTCACTACATATTTGCTATGTTTTCATTAGATTATACATTTTTGTTTAATATAACAAAAAATATTTGTTTGAATACAATTTTGGTTTATATTTATTTGAATATAATTCTGCTTTTTTATATTTATTTGAATATAAAGTTGGTTGGACATTTTTCATTGTACATTCTACCTCTGGTCTAGAAATGAACTTATGTAATGAGTAAATAAATTACAAATGTCGCATGCAGGTCAGAACAAGTAGATCACAATTAAAAAATAAGGAAAGAGTCTGAAGCTAAAACTGCCCTGGTCAGGAGCTGTTTTCAAAAAACGAACATCCCTGATAATGTGCAGTGAGGTTGAAGGTTCAACCATAAGCAATCTGGCACTCAGACAAATTTAATTGGGTATAGCCATGACACAACCATTACAGGTTTTAGGCAGGAAACTGGATATATTATTCCCATCTACCTTGCCTCTTACATATACAAAAAAATCAAAACAAAATTTATCCATAGAAGTTCTGCCATCAACTTCATTAGAAGTAAATATATGGCTGATTTTCCCTACTGAGTACTTTCTCTAATGGAGCTGTTGAAGATGTAAAGGCACTTATTTCTTAATTGTCCAACTGTCAAAATGCCTTGCATATGTCTGGCAAACATTCAAAACTGGCTGCAATTCCATTCCAGTTTAGTAACATGTAATTGAGTGACTATTTTAAAAATACATCCATTAACACCTCTGTTAACATTATAATTACTCACTGACATTTATTATTCATAAATGTAAATCTAAACTCGAAAAACCTCGGATCATAGGTAGCATATCTGGTGAATGCATTAACTTTACAACACAGAAGAACCCTTGCTCAGCTCATCACTGACACAGACCTGCTTGATTTTGGGAGTGCTGCTGTCCACTCCACATCATAAAACTCACGCACACAGTTTAGTTTATTTTGGCAATTAACAAGTCTTGTTAAAAGGAACAGCACTTCACAAGATGACATACTGTAGGGTGCTGTGCTAGATTCTGCCACTAAATTACAAAGACTACAATGGCAGTGCTTTGATGTGGTAGCTCACATGATGTCACATTAATGTTTTTTCCCCATAGACAAAAAATTGCTACCCTAACATCATCCAGGAAGTCGACAAAGGGGAAGGGGCCATCATTACTGTTCTAGTCCTTATATTAACATACTAAAATGCCATCAGAATAGGCCTAACGGTCTTTCGTGTCTGCTCATTTGGTCAGCCCCCACCCTGAGAGCTGACCTTGCTGCCCCCCCTCCCTCTCTGACTTCTGCCTTCCCAGTCCCAGACATTCTCGCTGCACTGGTTTTTGCTTCCAGAACCCTTCCTCTGTACCTGTCCACCCCCTCTTGAACCCCTCCATTGTTTCTGCCTCTACCAGCCCCTGGGCAGTGCATTCCATGGCCTCACCACACTCTCAGTGAAGTAGCACCTCCTCCTCCTTTCTCCCCGGAATCCCCCCCCCTCTAGCCTCCACCCATGCCTTCTAGTTGCCCCCCTCTCCTTCGGAGCACCCTGACTGCTCCTCCCCTATTTATCCCTTCATGTACCTGAAGACCCTATCATGTCCCCTGGTTCCTTTCTCTTCCAATGTGTACATATTTAGCTCTTGAGCCTCTCCCCATAGGTCCCTATCCCCAAGCCCCAGATCATTTGGTTGCCTTCCTCTGGACCCTCTCCAGGAGTTCAATGTCCCTCTTTAAATGTGGCCTCCAAAACTGCATGCAGTACTCGAGGTGTGGCCTCACCAAGCAGTTATACAGTGGGAGCATCACTTCCCTCCTTCTGGAGGTGAGCCCCTAGCGATGCATCCAAGCATCCTGTTGGCCTTTGCTGCTGCCCTCCTACAAGTCTCCGAGTTGTTCATCTTGACATCCACCACCACCACCAGGTCTCAGCCATCAAGACTTGTAGCATTTCCCCCCCAGGGTGTACACTTGGCCCAGGTTTCTGGCTCCCAGGTGCAGTACCTTGCATTTTCCTGCATGGAACCTCAGCTCCCGCTTTCTAGACCACCTTTCCAGAGCCTCCAGGTCCCCCTGTAGAGCCACCCTCCCCTCCTCCCCATCCACCACCGCCCCCAGTTTTGAGTCATCCGCAAAGAGACTCATCTCACTCCTGATACCCTTCCTTATGTCAGAGACATAGGCGTTGACAAGAGGGGCCCAAGGACCGATCCCTGAGGGACTCCACTAATGATCCTCCCTGGGGATGAGACTATCCCTCCAACCACGACCCTCTGGTCCGGGTTTTGAGGGCCAATTTCCTATCCATCTGATCATTTGGTTCCCCACCCCCATTTCTTCCAGATTATCCAACAGGCCCCCATGAGGAACAGAGTCAAACGCCTTGCTGAAGTCAAGAAAGAGGACGTCCACTGGTCTACCCAGTCCAAGGCACTCGTCACCCAGTCATAGAACTCCACAAGGTTTGTCTGACACGATCTCCCGAGGACGAATCCATGCTGTCTATCGTCCAGGCACCCCAACTTTTCCAGGTCCCCCCTAGTCTCTCCTTGATAATGTCCTCCATCACCTTGCCCACCACTGATGTCAGGCTGATGGGTTTGTAGTTCCCTGCCACCTCCCTTGATCCCCCCTTGTGGACAGGCACTATATGCGCCACCTTCCAGTCTTGGGGCACCCACCCTGTCCTCAGAGAGATGCTGAAGAGCTCCACCAGGGGTTTCGCCAGGACATCCACTAGTTCCTTCAGCACTCTGGGATGTAATTTATCCGGCCCTGGTGCTTTCTCCATCTTAAGTTACCTGAGGGCTTCCCTCACTCTCTCTGCCGTGATTTCCACCTCCGCTACCTCATCCCCCTGCTTTGCCTTCCCTCCACCTGCCAGTGATGCCCGCCCCCAGACCTGCCAATCGGTAAGGGTCCCCCCCTACTCAGTTTCACCATCTCCTGCCATGTATGATGCAGCCCCCCCCCATTTTCCTTGGTGAAAACTGAGGTGAAGTACTCATTTAGTACCTCAGCCTGCTTCCCCGGGTCTTGTGCCCATCCCTCCCCTGTTTTAATCCTGCTAATCTGCCCCTTCACCCTTTGTTTTTCCCCAGTGTATCTAAAGAACCCCTTGTTCCCTCTCCTAATTTCCCTGGCCAGGTTCTGCTCCTTCCTTGCCTTAGCTGCCCTCACCACCCTAGTGGCCCTTCTGGCCATCAGCTTGTACTCCCCTAGGTTCCTTTCACTCCTTGAGCACTTGAATTGCCTATAGGCCACCTTCTTTCCCCTCACCACCTCCTCAACTTCCCTGGTCCACCAGCAGGTTTTTCGCGCCCTACCGCATTTTTATCTTACTTTTACGCAGGTGCTGGTAGCATCCTGCACCCCCCCCCCCGATGATTTCCCATCTACTTTCAGCGTCCATGTCTGGCCCAATCCCATCCAAGTGCTCCTTAAGGATCCTTCCCATTTCCTTGAAATCCGCCCCCCTCAAGTCAGTTACCTCTGTCTTTGTGCAGCCTTCTACCCCTCCTAGGTTCAGGCAGAACCAGACCGTGGCATAGTCGCTCCCCGCCAATGGGTCCCTTACCTCCAGGCCCCCAATCTGGTCTCTGTCTGCCAGGACCACATCCAGTATCCGCTCCTCCCTGGTCAGTTCCCCCACCTGCTGAGTTAGGAACGCATCCTGAAAGACATCCAACAACCTCTGTTCCCTGGCCACCAAGGATGTCATAGTCTTTCAGTCTGTTCCTGGCATGTTTAAGTCCCCCAACACCACCACCCTTCCCCTTCCCAATATGCAGTGTCTCCCAACATCTGCCACCAGACTCTCCTCCAGCTCCTCCACCAGCGCAGGGGGTCTATACACCACTCCTATTTTCACTCTCTTGCCCCCCCCCTTGTTATCAAGGTGACCCAAATTACCTCCACAGTTTTCTCCACCTCCTCCACTCCTCCTATGGTAATGCAGTTTTTGACTATTATTTCTACCCCTCCTAGCCTTCCCTACCCCTTGTCCTTCCTGAGCATGGTGTAACCCTCCAGGTTCAGGTCCCAGACATGCCCTGCGGTGGCCCAAGTCTCAGTGACCGCTGCCACATCCACTTCTCCCTCAGTTAGCATCACCTGGAGCTCAGGCATTTTATTGCCCAAGCTCCTGGCATTTAGCAGGACTACCTTCCACCCTTTCCCTATACTTCCATTTCCTCTGCTCGTGTTCCTGTGGGGATTCTGTCTTCCTCTGGTCCACACCTTACCAGTCGGCCTTTTCCTGCATTCCTCTAGCTCCCCAGGGGGGTGGAGACAGAGTCCCTCCTCTATCGGCACCCTCTCGACAGCCTTTTCTCCCATCCTTCCCCCTTTCTCAAGTTTAAACCCCACCTTTCACCAATGGACCTCTCTATTTTCAACTTAAGGATTTCCTTCCCCTCCAAATTGAGATGGAGTCCATCTCTAGCATACAGGCCCTTATCCTCCCAGGTCTCCCCCAACCCCCATCAACCCATACTCTCTGGCCCCACACCACTCCCTGAGCCACTTGTTTATCACCCTAATCTTCCTCTTGTGTTCCACACTAGCCCTTGGCACCGGTAGGATTTCCAAGAAGGAAATTGCGCATCCTACATCAAGACAGACCCTGGCAAGCTCCCTGAACCTTATCTGTATCTCTAGCTCACTATTTTCCTCAATGTCATTGGTACCCAGGTGGACCAGTATGTCCGTAGAACCTCCACAATCCTTTGCCAGTTAATATACTGTACCTCATGCACCGTTAGTCCAGGAAAGCATTTTGTTCTAACTGGGCAGGCTTCTCCCCTCCCTATCCCACTTGATCCCCCTGATCATGGAATCACCCAACAGGAGCACTCTGGCCACCCCTTTTCCTCCATTCCCCCCCCTTCCATGTTCCTCATCCTTTCTACCAGCCCCTCCCCCCAGCCAGCTCCTTGCTCCTCCCCCTATCTGGATGCTTGCAAATGTTCTTCTTACTTCTTTAATGTTTATGATGGAATTGCAAGGGTCACAGTTTATTTACATGCTTAAATAGTGCACATCCTTTTAGCATTCCATACAGGATACATATCCTGTTTTAGCTGCATCAGACTGACTAGCCTCACAAGTCAACCAGGCTGTGTGGTTACTATAACCAATCTGCAAACCCTGTCACTAGTGTTGTTTACCTTTAAAAAAATGGGATCTGGCCTATCCTGCCTCCTAACTGGTCAACAGTCAGTAACATGGGACTACATTATCCTAAGAATAACTCCCTGTTAGAGGAGTTAAAGGTGTGCATTTTTTTTTTGTAGAACAGCTTAGGGTCAAAATATCATCATGTAGATGAAATGACTATAGACAGCATGCAAAGAATAACTAATGCAATTCTGGCAAAACAATGGAAAACATTCCTTATGAGCTGAAAACTTCAGAGAAACAGCCACAAGAGCCTAAAACTTATGTAAAGATTCACCCCCCCAAAAGACGTCACCCACAAAATAAAATACTGTACTGCAATATCCCTCACCAAGAGATATAACTGAAATAAAGAAAAATACAAAATAAAATAAAATATCATTACGCAACTCAAACAGCAAAACACATCACCACAGAAGCAAAACAAACACACACACTCACAAAACAAACACACACACACACAGCTACTTAAGTTCTAAAAGCAAAGGCCAAGTTTATACCCGGAAAAACAACTTTATGATAATGAAGGACACAGACCACCCCCACTCAGTCTAGACAGAAAACAATGCCACCAAGTCTATAAATGAACAAAATTCACAGAAACAAAAACATCTTCATCACAGTAAGGCACCCTTCTCTGAAACAAATTGCAAGCATTGCAAACATTCCAAAACTAAAGGTGAAAAGGATAAATAAACTATCAAGTGCTCATTAGAGATGCAGTCTCACCATTTACTGCCTCAAAGGCTCATCTCAAATGCAAACTGGGTGATGTCACCTGGCAGCTGGGATTCAATGCCAGAAAGTGCAAGGTGCTGCATTTTGGGACTAAAAATCTGAGGAGAAGCTACCATCTGCGAGGTGTGCAGTTGGTGGTGACTGAGGACGAGAAGGATCTGGGGTGCTCATTACGGGGGTAATGAACAACTCAACACAGTGTAGAAAGACGGCTGCAAAAGCCAACAGGATGCTGGGTTGTATTGCTAGGGGTATATCCTAAGGAGGTGGAGGTGATTCTGCCATTTTATAGGTCACTGGTTATGCCTCACCTGGAGTACAGTGTGCAGTTCTGGTGCCCATACCTAAAGAAAGACATTAAGCTACTGGAGGGGGTGAAACGCAGGGCGACAAAGATGATCGAAGGGCTGGGGGACTTACCATATTAGAGTAGACAAAGGGAATTGAACATGTACTCAATGGAAGAGAGGAGGGAGAGGGGAGATATCATTGAAACCTTCAAGTACATGACAGGGATAAACAAGTCTTGTATGGAGGGGCTTTTCAAGCCAAGGGAAGGGAAGGACACCTGAGGCCATGATATGAGACTGGAGGAGGAAAGATTCAGGATGGAGATGAGGAAACACTTTTTTAAGGAGAGGGTGGTTGCTGGGTGGAATGCACTGCTGGCAGAGGTAATATCCAGTAGAACAGTGGGGGGCTTCAAGAGGGGATGGGACAGAGCAAGAGGGAGGGGCAAGGGAGGGAGGGGCAGCTGCAAAATAGGGACTGCAAGCTTCACAAAGGCCTTTTTCTGCTGGCAATTTTCATATGTTTGTTATGTATGCTGATGATACAGTACTCTATGCATCTGACTCCTCTGCTCATGACCTTCCTGCCCAGCTACAATTGGATTTTGAGAATATTCAGTGATGGTTTCATTCAAAACAACTGTCCTTTAATGCCAAAAAAATGGTTTCTATGGCATCTGACACCCAACAGAGGTTTACCAGACCCACCCATCTCCTATCTTTCCATAATCTTGATGATACTGTGATTGAGTATGTCACCTCCTTTAAGAATCTCAGGACCTGCCTGGACTGTCATCTTGATTTCTCAGCACACATTGAGTCTATACATCTTACTGTAAGCTCCACTCGAAGCTTGTTGTATTATACAGGAACAAAGTGAGTGTTCTACTTCCTACCCACCATGAGACTGTGTTGAAGATGATACTCCCCATTTTTGACTATGGCAACAGAGTGTACAGTGCAGCCCCCAAATCCTCCCTTGCCAGTATGGACTCTGTTTTTCACTCCTCTTGTTGTTTCACATTGGACCGTCTCCTCCCTATACCCAACATACTGTAGTTCACTCTACTGTGCCCTCTCCTTCCCCTCCCTTGATGTCAGGTGCCTTTCCCATTGTGCATCTTTTACATCCAAATTCTGGTTTGGTTCCCATCTTACCGACTTTACCTCCCCGTATCCTCACCCCCACTTACCTCCTACACTCTCTGCAGCAATGTTTCACACTCCTGTTCCATTCCACCAAGAAAATCTACTACTGGTCACATGGTCTTCTCATATTGTTTTTCCAAAACTCTAGTCCTCTCTGCTTTGCCTCTTCTCACTTTTCAAGTCTCCTCTTCTTGACTTTTCTACTACCACCTGTAACTGTCCTTGACCCCTTACTTAAATGGCCACCTATCCCCCACACTTATTGCTCCAACCAAGATTGCACTCCCTGATTATGACTGGTTGGGGTAATTTCTCAATGCTTATCCAAGCTCAAACATTAGGTACCTCATGCATCTTGTTACTGTTTTACCCTGCACTGTTTACTGTTATGCTCCTTTTTGATATACTGTACTGTTTGTATATACTATTATTTCGGTATACCTGTTAATGCACTATTTCTCTCCTTTTGTACTATTTTTCCATACACCCCGATGCATCTGGAAATGAGCTGTTAATGCAGACTGTCTTTCTGGGTAAAACGTTTGAAATAACTAAATAAACAATAATTTTTTGAAACTATTTACCCTGGTTAGCCCAGCTGAGATACATCAACTTGTTTTCCATAGGCCCTGCTTCTATAGCATAATCCTCCGTCATATATTATTTCTGACTTAACCACCCTCTGGCTTTACTACATGTTATTTCTAAGTATGTAAACTGCTAAAACAATATAATTTAAAATGATAACTACCAAGTGTAAAGGGAATTGGCTTGATAGATTAATCTGAAGATGAAGGGATAAAATATGCTACATAAAGCAAATTTAATCAATGTGTTTTCAGACGTATGTACACTTGACATAGAATGTATGCATACAAAGTGCAGGGTTCTGCTTAAAAATATGTTTCTACAGTACTAGTCGACTTTCATTTACACATAAAATAGTGACATTAACCAGTGCTTACTTTTGCTAATCGACAGCTGGCAGACACTCCGGTTTATTATCATTTTTTGGCATATTATCTGTCAAAGGTGTATTACAACTGCAATTAAGAATAAATCCAATTGAAAATGGGCTATAAATGTGATTTATCCATTTTCATTTCCAGTTATTGATCATGATCACTCAGATTCCCTATACGAGGAATGTAATCATGACTGGATTTGGTCAATGATGTCTTAAAACATGCAGATAACATGACTTCAATTATAAATTTTTTATCTCTAGGTCAAAGGCCAAATTTTCTGCAGTGTATTGTGTACACATACATATGATATGTACCATACATACTTAGAACGTCATTTAAAACAGCAATATTTAATATGAAAAATATGTGTACGACAGGTTTAATGGTAAAAAAGGTGCATACAATCACAATATGTTTTGCAGTTTGATACCAGCTGCATTAATGACCTCTTTGCTGAGATCCTGTTAGGTTTCATGATCCATTTGCCTTTTTTATTAGTTATCCAGCTTTTACTTTTTATGTTGCTAGATGTAGTTAAACAGGTTATTGGTTTAGAATCCCCTCATTCCTCCAAAATATGCTGTTGGGGGGCTTATACTTATCTTTAGGACACAGACACTAATCTATGTTAGTTTTCTACTTTGTGTTATATTGCTCTGTTTCTGGGCTTTAGTTACAACTGGTGGAGATGAATGCTCAATGTTGTATAAGGCAAATCCAGTGTGCTATTAATACAAAATATATGCTCCACATGCAACATACTGATGATTTTAATTTCATTTTTCAACATGTGGGCAAATCTTTCTCCTTTGTACTTTGGGCAAATTTAAAATTGAAACCATTTTGACTATCCCCCAGATAAAGTACAGTAAAAAATACATTTTACCTCTGTCCTGGTGTGTGGTGTGTATGTATGTGTGGGTGTGTGTGTCTTGAAGCAGACAGATAAGCAGACAGACATAAATACATACAATCTTATGTTATCAGATCATTTAAAAGCAAAGCAAGTGGTCATGACCTGATTTTGGTGTGCTCTTTGTGCCACTATCTCTGACACTTTGGATAATGTGCACCACAGAACACACAGTGGGCTTGCCTTCCTGCTATGATAATGCTGTCACTTTTTTGAGCTTAGAGAATAACGTAAAGGTTAAAATAGCAACTGATACAAACTGTAGGTTTCTTTTTATGCATTAATCACCACACATGCTCTATAACGGACATTGTGGCATACACAACTCACAGTCAGATACACTTATTCTTTCTAGGCAAGAATTGCCAAAGCTTTACACATTTCTCAAACTCTCCTCCTGTGTCCTCAGACTTTTGCTTACTGAATGGTTTATCATTTAACACGCTATCTTTTTCAGTAAATTTGTAGTGCCTGAGAAACGTGCGTCACTGATAAAATTGGAGAATGAAATCTATTTCTCCTCTTTAAAAAGCATTACGTTGACTGATGAAAACTCTTCACTACTGCCAACCTGGGATGACACTAAACCAGTTATCTAGAGGTAAAAAAAAAATTATAACTTACTGCCAGTCCAATAAATCATCCAGTTCTCTTAAAGAGCAGCTGACGCCATATAGGATAACTTTAACAACACATAATATTTAGACACAGTTCAACTTGTATTTCACATTAGTTCTGTATTTCTCCTCCCCATTATTTATTACTGAGGCCATTCGCATGAAAATGGGATGTTTGCTCCTGAAGAGCTCATCTATTCCTGCTGCTTTCTCCCTACTCGAGGTCATAATGCTCTACTTGTGACATCACAATTACTCCCATGGCAATAGACTGAGATGTCACAACAGAGGACTATGGCATGAAGTAGGGAGTAAGCTAAAGAGGCAGATGAACTCTAAGGAATGTAGAGCATGTTTCCATGCAAATTTCTCAGTAACAAGTAATGGGGAGGAAAAATCTATTGAATACATGTGGAATGCCTGGTAAATTTACCTAAATATTATGTTTTTCAATGTTTCCTTTGAGGCATTAGCAGCTCAACAAACTACTGATTATCTTAATGATGTCAGTTTAAGTTTCGGGGAAGGTAAACTTTTTCTGCATTGTTTTCTGAAAAATGGTAAAGAACCAGCCACATAATTTAGTTCAATTCAAATATCAACACATCATCTTTTTTATTTTTACAAATCTTAATCCTTCACTCCTCACCAGACGTTTCACCCAAACGCAGGCTTCTTCAGGGAAGAGGATCTGCATTCAGTTAATAAAAATCTATACCACCATAATTTGTATACGCATACTAACATATCACATCACATCTATACCACACTAGCTACAAGTTGCTGTGGCACCTTAAATTCCCATTTCACAAAGTACAACTATTTCTCAATTATTATCAGTTTTTCAAAGGGCCACCATGTAACCTCCAGTCATGCAGTAAATTCACATTTTAAACTTTCTTGTAAAAGTTATTCAGTTAGGTCTATTATCAGTTTCACTGTTGGTCATATCCATCACCAATGCCTGAAATTATTTGTTCATAACAATTATTTTTTATTTCTAAATAGTGTCAAGGAGAAAAAAGGGGAACGGGGAAGATAGGATATGTTTTTACAGAATTTTTAAAAAGCTATAAGCTTAGTATTTATTGTTGTACACTATGTACCTATAATCATATGCTTTAATGCAAGGAGTTATCCATTAACATATCTTATTCCATCAGTATAAAAAAACAAACGGTTGAGGTTAAGTTTACTCTTCTAATAAATTAGAAAGAAGTTTACTAATTATTCCAAGGTCTCAGCTCTTATGATACTTGTATACCGAGGATTAGTGAAGTTGGCCATCCCTTCATCATTCAATAACAGTCATGTTTATTTTCAGTAGGAGGTTTTTAAGTAATTTATTTATTTATATAGTTGGATTTTGTTAACTGGGTCCCTTTTTCAGGAGCAAGCCAGACTTAATTACATACAATGATTACATACACATGTAGGTAACAGCTCATGATAATATAGTACATTATGACATAAGCAGTGCTTGCATAATATATTGCAATTGTTACAAAGAAGCCAGAAGGGGAAGGAAGGAAACATATTCAATTCAGTGCTTTAGAGTAACTGGTAATTGCTATTTTTCTTTTAAACTTAGATTGTGGGCTTTTAGTGACACTGTACTTTCTTTGTTGTCTTTACTTAGAATTGTTTTTGGGCTGTTGAAAATTTAAAACGTACTGGTGGTGTAATTCTGTGCTGTCTTTAATTGCTGCAAAATTTTCACCCCCCCTTCCCCCAACTCTTAATTATATGCCCTGTTAAATATGATTGACAGGAGCTAAACACAGAGTATAGTAAGGGGTGTGAAGTAGGAGGGGTATAAGGGGGAAGAAGCCCACCATCAGCACGACAAGTGTTTTGACTTATTTATTTATTTATTGGGGTTTTTTTTGTTTTGTTTTTTTAAAGAAAATTATCTAGGATCAGTAGCAGGATTTTTAGGACAGTACATTAATAAAAATGGAACTAGGAGAGCTTCAGTAGCAGACAAGTAGTGGAATAGCAGTATAATTGCAGTATAATGTGGGGAGTGGTGCAATGCAGTGGCTGTGGGGCAGCCACATTCAGGCAGACCTTCTGGACACTGAGGTGCTGCCCTATCTGCATGCATCTCTCTGGACTGCGGGATGAGGTAGCCAGACTCAGAACGGAAGTAAACTGGGTCAGGTACCATCACCCTATCCAGAGACCACCCAGTCCAATGCAACTGCCTCAAAGGATGCCGAGAATGAGGAGCACTTGGATGACAGTGGGCTCAGGGAGGTTAGGCGGTCAGGCAGAGGCACATCCCAGATCCTATTCCACTCAAGAACTCATATGCCACACTGGCAAATGAGGACAACCAAATAGAGGTACCCAGAGAAGTGGAAGGAAAGGATGTGGAGGTTAGCCAAGGAGGTGACCTCAGCGGGGAAAGCAGTGGACCCCAGAGGAGGAGGAAGTGAATCCTGGTGGGGGACTCCATCATAAGAGGGATCCAGCTAGGAACACAGGAGGGGGAGAACAGGGAAGTGAGGTGCCTACCAGGTGCCACTGCATGGAAGGATGGAAGGAAGATCCTGGGGATCACTGGGAAGGCAAGACAGGAGGGTGAGCTGGATGTCATTATCCACCTAGGTACTAATGACCTAGCAAATGGGGAGCCAAAGGAAGTTCAGGAAGAGTTTAGGAAATTGGGGAGGGGTCTCAAGCAAGTAGCTAATTCTGTCACTTTCTCAGAGGTACTACCTGTGAGTGGCAAGGGAGAGCATAGGAGTGCATGCACCAGGAACTTTAACTCATGGTTGAAGAACTGGTGCTGTGAGGAAGGGTTTGGATTCATTGGTGACTGGGGACCCACCTGGAGGGATGGAGGTTTGTTCAAGCCTGACAGCCTGGATCCATCCTGGAGGGGAATCCAAGCAAATGATAAGTTTAAATGCTACATTGACAAGCATTTAAACTGGCAAGGAGTGGCAGGCCAGCAAGGAGGCCTACTTGCTCACCCCCAGCTAGCAGTGGAACCAGTGAACCAGAGGAGTGGTTATCTCTTCAAAGCAATGTGCAAAAGATGGAGATTAGTGCCCAAGAGGTGGATAGGCAGAAAAGGGGCAAAATTCAGCAGAAGGGCAGACAGCAAGGAGTACCAGGGATAAAGGACAACCAAGGAAGGGGCTGGAGTAGAACAGTGAAACAGTCTAGGGAGGTCAAATCATGGAAAGCCATGTGAGCAAATGCCAGGAGCCTTAGCAACAAGATGGAAGATCTGGAGGCTGTCATGGTGCAGTCAGACCTGGACATTGTGGCCATCACTGAAACCTGCTGTAATGATAACCATGACTGGGAGATGGCCATACCTGGCTACAACATATTCAGAAGAGACAGAGCAGGCAGGAAGGGAGGAGGAGGCACTGTATGAAAAAAATGACATAAGGGCCACAGAGATCCGGAGGAACAAAATGGGAGAGATACTGTGGGTTAAGCTGGAAAGGAAAATGGGGACAGCCATCTGCACAATGTGGTCTATAGACCAACAGCCCAGGAGGAAGAAACAGATAGGAGATGATGCTAGCCATCCAAAGGATGGCAGACAAGGGTGAGGTAGTACTGGTTGGAAGACTTCAATATTCCAGACGTGGACTGAGCATCCCAGCAGCAGCATCAACTAGAGCAGATTTATCCTGACTCCTTCAGGGTGCCTTCCTCAAGCAACTGGTCATGGAACCAACCTCGCAGAAGGCAATACTGGACCTTGTGCTCACAAACAGGGATAGTGTGATGGGGGTAACAGGGGGAGCACCTGGGGAACAGTGACCACCAGTCATTGCGGTTTGAAATCACAGAAAGAGCAGACCCAAACCACACAAAACACGTATCCTGGATTTTAGGGGGCATACTTTGGAAAATGGGAGATACTTGAAAAAGGCATTAAGGGAATGGGACAGGAATCAGGGTTGAGGAACAGTGGGCAGTATTTAAAATGGGGATTACAAGAACAACAGAATTATGCATTAAGCAGATTAGCAAGAGGAAAAGGAAGAGGAGACCATTATGGTTTTCCAAAGAGGTAGCAAAGAAAGTGAAAGCCAAAAAGATTTCATTCAGGCAATACAAAAAGACACAGGCAGAAGGGGGTAGGGAGAAGTACCAGGAGAAGCAAAGGAAGGCAGGGAGGTCAGTAAGGGAAGCCAAAGCTCAGACAGAAGAACACATTGCAAAATCAGTGGGTAGAGGGGACAAAACCTTTTACAGGTACATAAGTGAAAAAAGAAAGACAAAGGGAGGCATAGTGAGACTGAAGGGGGAGGATGTGGGCTGCGTGGATGATGACAACAGTAAAGCTGACATACTGAACAGGTATTTCTGCTCAGTCTTTACTGAGGAAGAGGAGGGTAATGGGTCTGAAGGAGTACAAGGGTGAGAATGGTGCAGAAATGGACACAGTCCTTTACATGAGAAAGGGTCCTGAAGGAACTGGAAGTAATAAGAGTTGATAAAGCAATGGGGCCAGATGGGGTGCACCCCAGGGTCCTTAAAGAACTAAGAGAGGTGGTGGCTGAACCTCTGGCTATCCTGTTTAGCCAATCACTGGAAACAGGGAGGTACCCAAAGACTGGAGGACAGCAGATGTAGTCCCTTATACAAAAGCGGGAACAAAGAGGAAGCAGGGAACTACAGACTAGTCAGCCTCACCTCAGTAGTGGGAAGATCATGGAAGCACTCACTGAAGGAGAGATTGGTGGAACATCTGGTTGTCAATGGACTACAGGACCCAAGGCAGCATGGTTTCACCAGGGAGGCATGTCAGACCAACCTCATTGAATTTTTGACTGGGTGACTAGGGAGGTGGATCAGGGAGGGCAGTGGACATGGCTATCTGGACTTCAGCAGGCCTTTGACACTGTGCCACATAGAAGACTACTACACAAACTGGGGAATATGGGTGTGGGCAGGGCAGTAGTGTGGTGGGTAGGTAACTGTGGGTGGCAGGACCAGAGGGTGGTGGTAAATGGCTGTCACTCCACAGAGGGAAGAGTGACCAGTGGGGTACCACAGGATCAGTGCTGGGACCGATCCATTCAACATCTTCATCAGTGACATTACAGGGACCTAGAAGGCAGAATTTCACTGTTTGCTGATGACACAAAGCTCTGTAACAGAGTAGAGACACCAGAGGGTGTAGACAGAATGAGAAGGACCTGCAGAAACTTGAAGAATGGTCAGGGGTTTGGAGTTGAAATTCAATGCAAAGAAGTGCAAGATAATGCATATGGGGCACAAAAACCCTGGCACAATATATCAGTTGGGGGGTGAGGATATAGCATGCACCAAACAGGAAAGGGATCTTGGGGTTATCATCTCTGATGACCTCAAGGTATGGAAACAGTGTGACAAGGCAGCAGGTAAAGCAAATAGGATGCTGGGATGTATAGGCAGGGGCATCACCAGCAGGAAAAGGGAGGTCATAATTCCGCTATACAAGACACTAGTGAGGCCCACCTGGAGTACACTGTGCAGTTCCTGGAGACCTTACCTATGTAAGGACATAGACAGGGTAGAGAAGGTTCAGAGGAGGCAACAAAGATGGTGCATGGATTGCATCACAAGTCCTATGAAGACAGGTTGAAGGAACTGAACATGTACTCCCTGGAGGAGAGGAGGGAGAGAGGGATATGATAGAGACATACAAGTATCTCATAGGGAGGAACAGGGGCAGGAATATACTATTTTAAGTGAAAAGATGTACCAGGACTAGAGGGCATGGGATGAAGTTGGAGGAGGACGATTCAGAGGAAACATGAGGAAGAATTTCTTCACAGAACGAGTGGTGAACAAGTGGAACACCCTGCCAGAGAGTGGTGGGGGCTGAAACAATCACGGGATTTAAGAATGCATGGGATAGACATAAAGGAATTCTGGAGGTCAGGGCTAAGGGGCAACAGACTTCTAGGAAAACATAAACTGAATTTACAAGCTCAAATGGGCAGACTGGGTGGGCCATAGGCCCTTATCTGCCGACACTGTCTATATATCTATGTATGTATCTATGACAAGGCACACGGGAATGATACTGATTAGAGGACAACTGACATTAGTTGCCAGGTAGAGGACAACTGACATTAGTTGCCAGGTATAGGCTCAAAAACGCTTATAATATGCAGACATTTATATGATAATGTAAGCAGGTGTAACCTGAATAAGACTGAGTAATAACATTGGGGTCAAAGGTTGACTCAGCTGGCACAGTACATTGGCAGCACACAAGCAGAGTGATCTTGAGGGAGGATTTGAAGGAAATGGCTGATGCATGCCTGGACATCAGCTGGAAGGTTGTTCCACAGCCTATGAGCCACAGAGACAAAGGACCTTGTGCTGGCATCTGTTGCCAATCTAGGGACACTGAGAAGTAATTGGGAGAACAACCTGAGGACTCTCCTGTGAGGTTTTAATTCTAGGATAGAGGCTAGGTTGGGGGAGGTATGTGTGTACAATTCTGCGTGCCAGGCAGAGTGCAGAATAATGAATTCTACTTTCCAAGTGGGCCCAGTTTAGTGTGGCTAGTGCGTTGTAGTGGTGTTCCCTGTTACTGGCTGCTGCAGCAAACCTTGGCTGCATGGTGGCACAAAGTTTTAAGTTTTGTTAGCTCAGTAATTTAGAGTATGATATTACAGGGGCACCGTACAGGATTGTGGGTAGTAAGTTACTATCACAAATAGATAATCTGACGTCAGCTGTGAGATAGGGGTTTAATCTATACAGCAGCCCTAGTTTTTGGTTTAGCTGTTTGGTCACTCAGTCCACATGCGGCTTGAATGAGATATCCTGATCCAGTATACACTCTGGTACTTGAGAGAGGCTACAGTCTCAGTAGGATCCCCATTCAATGAACAGATTTTTAGTGATTCACTCCTGTCAGGTTCAAGTCGGCAATGGCCCAAGAGAATGGATTTTGTTTTTTTTTTTTCATTTAAAAGCAGCATGTTAGCCTTAAACCATTCAACCAATTGGTGAAAGTTGGCTGTGAGGCCTGTCTTGATTGAGGCAGTGTCTGAATGGCTTCTATATAGCACATCATCATCTGCATAGTGCAGTGCTTTGGCACTCCCACAGTGCTTTGATAGGTTATTTATAAACAAAGAGAACAACAGCGCCCCAGGATAGAACCATGAGTAACCCCATCTGTAATGTCTCTCAGTGTGGAGAGGCTGCCTCTCCACTACACAAATTGCTCACAGTGTGTTAGATAGCTAATAAACCAGAAGCTGGACAAATGATCAAAACCAAGTCCTTTGAAGTAAATTCAGAGTTTTCACTCCTAAAAAGATAATCATGTTGTCGGCATTGATTTTAAGCAATTCTGCAGTTTCAGTATACTTGTTAAGACTGCTCAACCAAGACAGCACACTTACTGGAAATCTAACAGAATGTCCTGCTCACACTGTGTTGGCATGACTGCACTGTTGGCTGCAACAAGTGGTAGGACAGTGGCATGACTTACAGTAACCAATCACCATCTGAGAGTGCCCGATGCCAGAACATAATGTCAATCTGTCCAGGTATTCACCCTGACTGACACTGCAGGCCATTGCCTAGCAACAGTGTAGTGTTGCCCTTCATGAGAGATATGTGGGGTGAAAGCAAACCAACACATGTTGGGGCATGCTACTCACCCCCTGGAACCCAGCAAATCAATTCCCTTTTCAATTTGTTAACTGGTATGTTGGTGTTTTTTTTAACTTTTATTTATGAATTTTAGGATATTATATCTTATTCCACAATACCTAAAAAGAGGCTGGAGTACATAGACCCAGTCAAGAAATGTACAGGCAAGTTAATTATAGACATGAGGAAAAAAAGGTCTTAAAGTCCATTCATTAATTGGAAACTGCAAAGGTCCACTAAAAATGAGGAGTAAAGTCAAGCCTGGTAATGCTGTTGGAGTTAACACTCTCACCTAATGGAATTATAAGTCAGTCTTTGCACCAGCATTCCAAGCCCCACACAGAAACTGCAAGTCTGTGAGAGGGCTGATAGGCACAGTATAAAAGCAATATATATTATATAGGAGAGCATGAGCTCAGTTAAGATGAGGTACCTCCCCATGGATAAGTAGCACTTTTAACCCCCCTCCTAAGTATAGGAACAGCTTATATTGGTCATATTTAACTCTGTACATAAGTCTCCATTTACATCCTAAGGAAGTATACAGAAAAGGATTCTGTATAGGGAACAGCCAGATTATTTAAGCTGCACAATTTTTTTATTTCACTTTTATTCTCCTATTCTGTCACATTATGCATGACCAGTTTCAGTGAATTAAAGTTACAAACCATCTTTTCAGTATGTCCTAAGTATTAAATATGTCCTAAAAGGGATGGAATGGGATCTGAAATTTTTATGAATGCAGCATGTTTGTAAAATTAAATGTCTTAAATAGTAAATATGTCCTAATAGGGATGAGAACCTAAATATTCATGAATGCTGTATGTTTGTAACATCAAAAAAGAAGAATATATTTATTGAACAGGTTTTTGGAAGAATAGGATATATCAGTGGTGAAATGAAATAACAGTTTTAATGAAGACGTTCATACATGGGAAGACATCTATGAGAATGGGAATAAAAAATAACTAATTATAGTAATTGTGACTAACATATTCGTAGTAGTAGAATGTGAACCATGACAATGACAGAACATTTACTAATGAATTCATTGAGACTGATCTCACATAACATGATAGAATATACGTCACAAGGTAGAGAGAACTGAGATGTACAGTTAAATAATCTCACTGTTCCCTTTCCTGTATACTTCTTTAGAATATAAATGGAGACCTACACACCGTGTTAAATATGACCATTATAAGCTGTTTCTATATATCAGAGAGGGGATAAAAACCATTGTAACAGATCAGCTAAAAAACTGAAAAAGGAACTGATTTTCTGGTTTCTAGGAGGCTAGCACTGTGCCACAACATGTGAAGTTTGCTTTCACCTCACATATATCTCACAGAGGGCAATGCTATGCCGTTGCTAGACAATGGCCTGCCCAAAACTGTAATGAGGATATCACTGTAACTGACCCTTGGCATAGTCAATCAATCAATCAATCTTTATTTAACCAGGTGGAACACCATTGAGGCAACTCATTTACAAGGTGGACCTGGGGCAGGTACAAGCAATTACAGCAATATTTAAACAATAAGTACACAAGGTAAATCTGGAGCAAAGCACAAGGAAGCAGAATATACATACAACAATGAGAAACCATACATTGGGAGTATAGTCAATTTAAAAAATACACACTGGGAGGCGGCAACAAGTTAATAAAATATAGATATAAGAAAATTATTATACATTTATACAAAATTGACAACTCATTCAGGTTTGAAGGTCAGTATATGTGATTGTTCCATTTTTTTAATAAACAGATTATTTTTAATATTACATTTTCTGTGATACCAAATATACTCAACTTCAGAACCAGCTTCTCATGAGAGGCTGAATGCTTTTCTGAGAACTAAGTATAATACATGAAATGCCTTTCCCTCCATCTACTGCATTTTTTGTTTCCTCAAAGATCACTCAAAAGTTAGACTGCCGTCACCTCCCTTTCTAAATCCAAGCTCTCTCATCTTTAACAAATGGAATTAGTCCAGTAGTTCTGTAATTTCAGCCTTGGCAATTGTCTCTAACTATTTGTTCCTCAGTCAAAGTTAGGCTCACTGGACTGCTGTATAGTTACCTGGGTCACTTTTACTTCCCTAAGCAGAGGAATCACAATTTTCCTCCTCAAGTCCACAGGAAACTCACCAGTTCCACTCTTTCTGGAACATCATTTCCAGGGTACCTGCTATTACATCCTGTAGCTCCTTGAGTAGAAGCAGACCATCCAGACATTGCATGTTATTCAAATTCTACTTTCCTAGCTTCATAGCAACTATGCTAGCAGTGATATCTTATCTGCTGCAAACATCTGCTGCTAATTCCTTGCATGTGTCATGCAGAAGTGGCGGCCTTCTGAACACCTTCACAATAAATACTGAGATGAAATATTCATTTAGCCTTTTTTTGCAGCCAAGGCATCATCTGATATTGTTCCCTTACCAGATTCTGTGCTTAGCGATCCCACTCTCTCCTTAATTGTCCTGCCTCCTTAAAAAAACAGCAGAATGTTTATCTTTATTGTTTCTTGTCATGTCACTGAAACTTCCTTCTTGCCAGCCCAATTACCTTTTTACATTTTTGTGTTTGCTTGCACACATGTGCAAGAAACACACTGTGTCAGCTACCTTCACAAGCGGCTTGTGGCGGCGCAGCAGTGTTGTGGCGAATAACAGCAGTCTGTTGTGGGGCTGGTCTGCTCCATGTCAATACAGGAGTCTGCTGCACTTAATGAGCATGCCACTATGCTCAAAAGAACTGACTGCTGCAATCAGGGAGCTCCTCGTCACAGAACAATCAGCTATGATGCCGGGGCGTTCCTGATTGCAGAGTCAGTTCTGCAGTTCGTCCCAATTACAGCAGTGTTTCAGTCTAAATCCTGATTTTCAGATGCAGTAAGAAGCAGACTTCAGAACAATATTAGACTGTAAGCTCAGGGCAACAAATCCAGAAAATGTCATGCAAACTGAACCGCACAGCATGCATGTGTGAATACTTTTTTTTTTTGCCTGATGTTTTGACATGAATGTGAATACAGTACCTAACATTGTATCTGGAGTTCATTCAGCAGAACATGGAAATTGTATTTAAGTGCCCTGACAGCAGATGTGTTTGCTATTTAGCCTAACTCCCTCTGTTGGCTATAGCAGTGCTGAAAATCGTATTTTAAATTCACCAAAAAAAAAACCTGAGGGAAACAATTTACAGTACCCTTATCTGAGTTACTACTGACTGCAACATACACCACAGATTAGGTCATTCTTGCATCATGAAACGCGAAATTAAACCGACTGCTCCTCTGCAACCAGTGATCTCATCCCATAATGGCAGCATCTGTAATTAGACAGACAGACAGAATGCCCTTCAACTTTCTCTACACCTGACCTGTCGCAATACCTGCACCACAGTCACCCCCTCCATTTCCTTCTACGTTCCTCCTCACACCCACCGTGCTGCCATCCTTCAAGATGATCTTTTTGATCAGCATGATGCAGTTCTTGGTATTTTTTCTCTTCTTCTTTTCCTAGCTCATGTTGCCCTCACATTCTCCTGTCTTCCCACTGACTCCATTGTAATTATGCAGCTGCCCTTCGCTGTTACGAATCCTAGTTTGTGTCTCAGTCTCTCCTCCCTCCCCACGGTTCAAAACCCAGCAGCCCGCCTGTCTGCCAACATAGCTGGCTTCGCTGTTTCATGTTGTTTCCTTCCTGGTAATACACCTCCCATCTGTTGTGTGCCAAGAGGTGCCCAATCCCCTTGGGTCATGCGCCTGTCCCCAACATTCTGTCAATGAGGGTGCCCAATCCCTGTTGGCTACAGACCCCCAAGAAACACTCAGGTGGCACACTGGGAGCCCACCCCAGCATGCCAAAGTACCTGCAAATGCAGAAAACCTTCCTGCATTGTTTTATTTTATTTTTTGTTTGTTTCCTGTAAAACAAAAACAGTCCATCATTGAGTCCGGTGCCACTTCCCCAACCTGCACCCACCCTCTGTGCACCCCACCTCCCCACATCCCCCCTACTCATCCCATACCTACCTCCAGAGCCTGGCGCAATACTCTTCGGTGGACTGGGAACACATCTGCACTCATCAAAACCGACCACGAACTGAAGAAATGCCGGTAAGCTGTATAATGGCATAAATGTTTTTTTTTCAACTTATGTGGATATCTCGGTCATTTTTCCAAATTTTTGCACCAGATGTTCAACATGGGGTTCTTGGGACCCCATCTCATGAATTCAGTGACTGTCATCTGAGTATTTGGTCCCAAAAGGTGATTTCACGGTCACTATGCAAAATCACCTTTCAGCACCAATTAACAAAATGACAGTGTCACTATTCATGAGGTGGGCTCTTAAAAAGCCTATGTTGCAAATTTGGTGAAAAAATTTCAAAAAATGACTGTGTTATGAGCATGCATTGTGCAGTTTCTACGCACACTCGTAAGTTTGCGAATTTGTAATATTTTCACTCCAGATTTTCAACACTGGCATTTTTTCACTCCTCCTTATGAAAGTATAGCTGTCATTTTTCACATCCTGACTGAAATGTTTTTTCGCGCTTCTGGCGCAGAATAGTTCGGTCGCTGTGGGAAATCAGTGTTTGGGACAGATTAAGAAAATCACAGTGACACTGTTCATGAGCAGAGGTTCTAACATGCCTATGTTGAAAAGTTTGTGACAAAAGTCCATAAAATGACTGTTACGAGCATGCATTTCGCAGTTTCCACTCACCTTCGTAACTTCACGCATTTGTAATATTTTCACTCCAGATTTTCAACATTGGCATTTTTCCACATCTCCTTATGAACAGTACAGCTGTCATTTTTCACATCCTGGCCAAAATGTGTTTTTGCACTTCCAGTGCAGAATAACGCGGTCATTGTGGGAAATCAACATTCAGGACAGATTAAGAAAATCACAGTGCCACTGTTCATGAGCAGAGGTCCCAAATGCCTATGTTGAAAATCTGGTGTAAAAAAATCCCCCAAATAATTTCATTACAGGTGTGCACTGTGCAATTTCTACACACGCTCGTGACTTCACCACTTTTTTGTTATATTTTCACTCCAGATTTTCAACATTACCATTTTTACAGCTCCTCATGAACAGTACAGCTGTCATTTTCCACATCCTGTTCAAAATGCGTTTTCACACCTGTGGCACCAAATGGCGCAGTCGCTGTGCAAAATCACCTTTCAGCTCATGAACTGATAGCATCACTGTTCATGCGGTGCAGTCACAAAAAGCCCATGTTGAAAACTTGGGAGTGAAAATACCAAGAAATGCCCAGAGCGTTAGAGTTTCCGACCATAATGCCCTACCCTATAGGGACTGACATGCATCAGGAGTATGACTTAGGATTGTTAACAGTAATGCTCATGCCATTCCACCCCAACCCCCACCCTGCAGCCACTGACAGGCATCAAGGTGTGCCTTGGACTGTTCGGACCAAAGTTCACCCCATTCTCCTATACTACACCACTTCAGTGTGTTTCCTTATGGGAATGGGGTGAGTGCAAAACCAGACACCCCAAAGGCTATCTAAACTGCTGTCAATGTCTGCAGGGTAAGATGAGTAAAATGGTGTGAGCATTATGAGTGACAACCCACAGGCACACCCCAAAGCCCGTCCCTCTCTACAGGGTGGGGGTGGGTTTGGCATCAGTTCAATACTTCACTGCCATTCCTATTCTGCATCTGTCTAACTCCTGTGTTTTTAATGCTAATGCCAGCAAGCAAACATTAGGCATTGACAGATGCTTGTTTAACATGTGTTTGTATCTGGCCCTATTCTCCACAATATACTTCTCCTTCTGAGTAGTCAATGTATTCAATATATTTTTTCCTCCTCACCAGTTCTGTAATAGTTGTGTCCATCCAGACAGGACAATTTCTTATTTTTTTTCCTTCATGTGCTTTGGCTTATCTGCTCCTACCACCCCTTCAACTAGATGAAACAAACACTCTGCCACCACTCAGTCTATCTTTCTCACTAGGATGTCTGCCACTCTTTTGTTCATGGGGAGCCTGTCCATTCTGTTATGTCTCCCCTCCAGTGGAAAAAGGCTCCTCAGTGTCCTAAAAACCCAAACCCGACTCGGCATACAATAACCTTATATGCAGGAGGCAACAGATCATCTTGTTCTCATACTCTTGGCTGCATAGAATTCTACCAGTGAATCTAATAGTAGAATTCCTTACCACCACAGAGTGCCTTGTATGTTCCTCCAACAGACTGCAGGGCTGGTCTGATGCATATTCTGTCATTGTCTACCACAGCTGCCCCATGTAGCTCCACAACATCACTGTCCAGTAGAGAGTATCTGTTCCAGAGGGTAAAGTATAGCTTCCACTGCTCCTCTCTGCTACCCAAGTATGACTTAAAAACCCAGTTTGACACAGACCTCCCAGCTGTAGCTAATGAGTCTTTTCAACTCATCTCTTCCTCTTCACCCTTCCATTCTGTCTCCCTCTCTATTATCTGATCAGTCATAGCATCAATCTAGTTCTCCCCCACTTCAATACCTTTATGATTCACTAGCAGTCCCTTAAGCCCAAACACTTCCTCTACATGTGTGGCAACCAGCATGCAATTGTCACAAGTTAATTCTTTCTGGCCACAGGCCAAGAAGGCAAAGTTTTGCATTTCTCACATTGTAGGACATATTCATACATTCTACAATATTTATAGCAGCAAGAATGCATTTGGTAATAGGCAAAGTCACTGTTTTGTACCAGGCCCCATGGTTCATTTTGTGTTTTTTAGAATTCATCCTGTCCAGTGAATCAGTGTTATAACAGTTGAAAGGAGTATCATCCAGTCAAGCTCCTTAAGTTTTACAGAGTAATATTTTATTTTATGATGACTAGAAATATATTTAAAAGAATTAAAAGCAACTGCTAGTCAGAATGTATGGTGCTAGTGACTAGCAGTATGCATCTTTTAAAGATACACATTTTGGTTGTTTACATTCTGAGTTTATAATGGAATGCTCCACAGCCTCTTTCCAGGTCTGCTATCTTGAATTTCTTGAAGAAGGAATGAGTCCTAGGAATGAAGGGATGTGTTGCCCCCTTGCTCTCCCTGATCTGCTCCCTCACTGTGAACAGCTGCAGCAGAAGGGCACGAGGACAGATAGCAACCAGAGGGAAGAGAGAGAGACAGAGAGAGAGAGAGAGAGAGAGACAAAAACACAGGGATATGCCATAATTTAAGTTTTTCACCTCTTAATTATTTATCTGCAGCAAGGAACTAAAATGAACTCAATGAAAATCTAATCCATGAAGGCTCCTGAACCTGATACAGAAATTGTAACTGCAGCACACCTGATATACTTTTGGACGTCTACTTTAATTGGACTTTCTGCCAGAATTCTTAACATTCATACCCTCACTCAAAGGAACACTATGTTTATACCCTAAAACAACCAATTTTTAATGGGTAGCCCACAGCACAGACAGCAGTACTGCTTGCAGAATCTATTGCACAATGGGTCACATGTCCAATGTTAAACACCGCTCACATAGGGGATTGAGAGGGAGTCCTCCTTTCCACTTGCACAGCCAGGCAAATGAGATGATATAGCTATGTACCCCAAAAACTACTTGGCTGGCATGAGCACAGAGAGAGGGGTCTTAATTAAACCCCCCCCCACATACACATCAGCCCATTGAAGATACCAGGTACAGCTACTAGGTCTAGTTTTTAATCCTAGAAATCTGCACAGGGCATGTACTAGTCCTAGTTTACATGTGTATATATATATGTATATATATATATATATATATCAGGATTAGGAGAAACCACCTGTCCAGTTTTGGACTGGATCATCTGGATTTTAAAGAGCTAGCAAAATCAAAAATAGCAGATGGGAAAATGTTAAATATTTTAAGAAGTATTCAGTTGTAACTTTTTATTTCTGAAGTATTTTTCTTTTCCCTTTTGGGCATTAGAACATTTTCTATGAAATAGTATTATGCTGGATGTGTGGAATAATACTCTGCCTGGCAGCTGACATATCTCGTTCTATTCCTCCCACTACATCATCAGCATGTGACCTCACAGACTGTGACATCACAGCTCACTGATCTGGCACTGAGTGTCTCTTTCTGAGTTGCTGTGTTATAACAGACAGTAAGATCACAATGCGGACAATGTAGTGGGAGAAACAGAGACAGACATGTCAGCTGCCACACAGAATGCTGTTCCACAAATCTCACCTACAAACATCAGGTAAAACATCTTCTAAACAAACCAAAGGGAAAAAGAACAGTTATGTAAGAACTTACCAGAACAGTAGATCTTCAACAGAATCTTTTTTCATCAGGTCACACGTCTGGAACTTATACTGCATCAGCACTATGCTACATGAAAACTCTGCAAGCTGGGGCTGGCCACGATGATGTCATGTATCCAGTGTCCATATAAGGTGTGGGTGGCTCCATCTCTTCTCAGTTTCCTGCCAGAGATTATACTCAGAGGACTACTGTCTGGGGAACTGGGAGATCATGCCAGCACCCCGCATATCAGGTGACAAGGGGCACTGGGAAAGGTAGCAATGGAATGAAGCAGTGCAGTGAAACCATTGTCATAGCCCCTAAAGGGGACAGAGGGTGGGATGGCATGACCTGATGAAAGAGATTCTTTTGAAGGACAACTGTTACGTTAAATTCTTACAGAACTGTTCTATCTTCTTCAAGAATATCTCTTTCATCAGTTCACTCCTTTGGAATGAGTCCCAAGCAGTACCAAAAGCTAACAGTCTGGGAGAAGGGCATGTAAAAGTGCAAAAGTACAGGTCCTGTAGCGATGCCAGGCCCAACAAACTGCTTTACTATGTGAAACAATGTCCAGACTGTAATGCTTAGAGAAGGTATTGACAGTACTCCATGTGACAGCTACACAAATGGGAACATCGGAAATATTTCTGAAGTATTCAATATTCTGTAAGTGTCCATTCCTCTCATGGAAAGGGCATGATCCACAGTAGGAAGTTCCTTATCATACTTCTTATAACAAAACATAATATAGTTGGGCAGCCTTATGAACAGGCACTAATAAGAGAGTGGAGTGCCCCTTTCCTAGGGGAGGACAAAACACACAGCAGAGACAACCTCCCAGAGTCCTCAAGGCAGTGAAAGTATAACCTGAAGAATAATTATTTTTTATTATTATGATAAATATAATATGGAGCAATGTTTCCTTTGGATTGGCAAACTCCAGGAAAAACATTATAAAGTGAATGGCTCAATTCACTGTAAATTCTGACTCCTGCTTAGGCCAAAACCTTGTCTGTATGGAAAAGCAAATAAGGAGGCTCGGGCATCAGAGCCTGCTGCTTTGAAACTCTTTGAGCAAAAATGACTGCCACTAAAAGGAATGCTTTCCCCAACAGGAAGAATAAGCCACATCTCACAACTAGCTCAAAAATGAGCCAAAGTAAGCCCTCCTAAAAGAGGAGTCAGGTCCCAGATCAGGGCTGTGGTTCTGAGTGGAAGAATGAAATGAAAAATAACCTCAAAATTGTCCTGGTCATGTAAGGTTGACTATTGTTTGTTGATTGTTATGTTTTTCTTCAATAAAATCAGCTAACCACACAAAAAAAATGGTCCTGGCCACCTCTAGCTGGGCAATTCTATGGCCAACAACAGGGGCATGAAATTCTGAACAAGATGACCTAGTGCACCTTGAGCAAGCAATACCGTATAGTAGAGTCCACAAGGGACAGCAGGTCAGGAAACAGCCCAAAAAGAAAACTGCTTCCATGTTAGTGAAGGGAAGTATCTGGTGGGCAAATTTTCTGACAACCACCAGGACATCAATCATCCTAGGAGAGACCCTAAATTGTGCTAGGACTATGTCCTCAAAAGCCATGCAGTTAGAAAAACAGACATCAGGCCCATATGGACAGAAGACCCTAGGTCCTTGAGGCAACAGACTGCTGCACAGGGGCAGAGGTCTGAGGATTACCACTGCTAGTTATCTCAAAAGTGGGTACCTCATCCATCTTGGCTATAAAGGAGCAAAGGGGGTTAGAATTGCTCCCTCCACCTCCAACTGGAGTCAAATTCTGTTTCTCTTAGGAAAGGGAGGACAGACTTTGGGAGTCACATATCATCAGGGTCTGGAAGTTCCTGAAAGGCCTTGGGACAGTGAAGGACCATGCTGGTTTCTAGAATGCTAATGTACAGAAGGATGCAATCCATCCCACCCACATCACTGCTCTGCACAAGGGAGAGGTAGCTACCACCTCTTGGTCTGCTTCCACCTGCCCAGTTCTGGACCTGTTGGGAAGAAGTGGTTCCCTGACATAGGCTTATAGGAGCCAAGCTACCAGGTATCGAAAGATTAAGCAGGCCCTCCCTGTCAAGGGCTACTGTTATCACTGCCAAACACTGGAGGAAGACCAGTTGTGCAGAGGGAAAGTCAAAGGGCAAGGATCTGAATTGTGGATGCTTCCCGTCCCACATGACTCTCAGATAACTCCCCTGAAGAGAAGGTACCAAGATAAGAAGGCAGGCAGCCCACCTATCTAGGAGGCATGGCCAGTCCTCTACTTATAATAGGGGAGCGAGACCCTGCCAAGAGACCTTGTGAACAACTACCTGTAATGAAAGTGGAAGTTGAGGGCACTCAGGTCTATAATAGACCCCTAGGGTCCTTGCCTTCTTAGTGCTAAGGAAGTATACAGAGTAAAACCCTGGATTCTCCTGATTGGGAGGAACAAGGTCTGTAGAATCCCTTTGAAACAAAGTCTTGTATCCTGTGTCACAGCAGAGACTTGTGTCCCAGAATTAGACAGAAATAGATGACAGATGAACTTGGGGGTGTCAGAGGTCCCAGTGCATGACCATTAGAAATAATATCAGTACCCATTTGCCCAAAATTACTTCCCTCCACTGGAGGTAGGCTGAGCTGGTGGGGACCGCATCTCCGACTCTGCCACCTTTAGTCACTCTGGTACAGATTGAGAGAAAAGGAACTTCTAACATGCCTGCACTCTTGCTATTGCCTTCCTGAGTGTAGGCCCAACTGCCATCCTTTGCTGCATGTGAACAAGAATGAACTCTGTCTTTACCTTAGCCTGAAGCATAGTGGAGGAGCCTTGCAGGCTCCAGTGGCACTCCAGAAGATTAGAGGTCTTTTATGGCTTCCTCCACCTCATGGTCAAACAGTTTCTGACCTCTAAAAAGGGACACTTAACACGGTTTGTTGTACATGACTTGTGAAACCTGTTACCCTGGGCCAAGAATAGCGTCTCAAGCAAATGGCAGAGGCTGCAGCCTGGGCTGAGGCATCCAAGGCATCATAGGCTGAACAAATTAAGTGTTTGACTTTGTAAGCCACAGCAGTAAGAGATGCTAATAAGTCTTTCTTGGCAGTACCTTCAGGCAATGTCTGTACAACAGCTTGTGCCTTTTTCCAAAAGGTATTTTTATATTTAGCCATGCGGGCCTGATAATTTGCTATATGCAGGCTCAAAGAGGCACAGGCACAGGCATAGGCACGTTTGTCCAAAATATCCAGCTTCCTGGATTTCTTGGTAGGAGGGAGGAAACTTGGGCATCTGGGTGCCCTAGATCTATGATGGGCGGCTGTGAGCACTGCTGAATCAGCCTCAGGCTGATGGGTATAAAAAGACCTGTTAGATGGCACCCGGTACAGTTTGTCAGCCTTTCTTGAAACAGCTGGTATTGCGTTAGGCCTATACCAGGCTTGGTAAGTGGCATCCTCCAACACTGGGTAAAGTGGAGGGATGACGAGTGAAGGAGTTTGTGGGATCTACAAGAACTCCATAAGATCATGTTTAGTGGAATCTTGTTCCTCCCTGGTAAACTTCATGGCAGCCTGCATTTGCTACATTGTGGGCTGGAAAGAAGGATCTTTTGGTGGTGATCTAGGTGTATATACCACTGATTCCTCACTGCAGGAAAATAAAGTTGAGCTGTTGCCATGTGTAAACTGGCTACCCTCAGCAAATTCCTCTTCCTCCTCAAAATCCACCTCCATCCTGAGATCAGGATTTTTTTTAAGTTTGCTGTCATTTCTGTTGACAACAGGCATAGAGAACTGCTCTGGTGACACAGACATTGCTTGAGGAGGCTTATTATGCAGCACGTTCGCTGCTGGCGTCAATGGGGTGGAGGCAGCAGTGGGTCTCGTCAACTGAATGACAGGCTGTGATGGCAGACCTGGTAAGAGATGTCATATCATTTTGGAGAATGATATCAATACTGTCCTGGCATCGATGACTCCCTTGTTAGGCACTGTGACCATTAGTGTTGCTGGTGGGCTTAAGCCTGGCAATGACGGTAATGTACCATCCTTGGCAGGCCACCTAACACCCCAGTCAAGTCATGACCATGATGTCTGGTTAATGTTCTGGGAGGCTGTATTGGAAATGTCTAAGATGCCTGTGGTAGGGGCCGTGACTGTCGGTGTTGACAGCTGGTGAAAGCCAGATGACAACAGCGATGGATGTCTTTGATAGGCCTGGTAGTGCCTGAGCCAAGCCCCAATCTTGTTGTTTAGTTGACAGCTAAGTGGGCTGAAATGGAAGGGTCGACAACACCCATGGTAGGAGTTGTAACCAGAATAGTTGACAGTGGGTGAAGACCCAACAATGGTGACCTATCATCTATGACAGGAATGGTGGTGCCTGAGCCACGCCCTGACATGGCTGTCTGGATGACGGTTGGGGGGGCTGGAGTCACCACCTCCTAGACAGACAATAACAAGGAAGAAGATGCATCTGGAGGCCTCAACGGTGACTGGGATCTCAACAGGGAGGCCTTTTTCCTGTGCCAGTGCTTATGCTTATGGCTCCCAGAGGGTGTCTTCTCCTTAGACTTCAACTGGGATTCAGCCGACAGGGCGGGCGATGCGGCCTTCTCCTGCAACTGCTTTTCTATAGCAGCTAAAGTTTTGTTGAGGAGAAACTTCTCAAGTGCTCCCTGTCTGTGTCATCCGGTAGTGGAGCTGAATCACTGGCAGACCTCACAGGCCTTAACATTGTGAGAGGGGTGTAGGCAGCAGACACACATTTTCATGTGCATCATCCTTGTAGATTTTCTTGCCACAATCACAATAGTGAAACAGCTTCAATGTTTCTTTCAGTGGTATAGAAAAGTGGAAAAATCACTAAAATAGTGATTTGTTTTAAAACTAGTGGAAAACATAATAAAAGCATTCACTGATAGTGGGTCCGACAAGCTTAATCGATGACAGGAAAATAACTGAGGAGAGAGGGGGCTGCCCATGCCTTATATGGATGCTGCATGCATGACATCACTGTGGGCAGCCCTAGCTTGTAAAGTTTCCATGTGGTCCTAGCACTGACATGGTATAAGTTCCAAAGGTGTGACATGTTGAAAGAGATATCCTCGAAGAAGATTAAAAAGTACCTCAGACACAAAAGGTACTGTAACTGTTGACTGCTATTAAAAACTAATATTAGTTTTAGGCAGTACACTAGTTATCATATTGGGTTATCATACTGGGAGATGAATGGGAGAAAGCGATTGGCCCATTAGTTCCATTCACCCGCATCAGCTGGTGCAACTAGTTCTTTCATTCAATAGTATACTGCCAATTTTTTTCTTAAATAGTCCTTTAACGTTTTGTACAAATGCTCTCTTGTTTTTGGAATGGCAACTAGCAACATGCTATTAAGACGGAATCTGGGCATACTTCTAGACTGCAAAATGTACATATATTTGATATCATACAGCCATCTGCATGCAAATCCAGCCATCATAAAGGTGAAATGTATAGTTATTAATACCACTTTCCACACTGCATTATAACCATTGACTTACTGCTCAGTGAAATATCTTCTCTGGCATAGAAGATGCAATTTACTCATCAGTTGTGAAAAGTAGTAAGACAAGGCATGGGGATTGCAGAGTGACTTACTATTCGGTGTTAGCCTCAACCTATGGTGGCAACAGTAAGATTAGTACAGGCTTTGCTGAAGTGTTAGTGGGTAAACATGGCGCAGCAACAGGTTTGACAAAATTATACTTCACTTTTATTTGGGTAGATTGAATTTATCGTCATGGACATTTCCAACTATGACAACTCGGTGTAATTTTAGTGGAGAAGAAATGTCAGCAGTTTGTCAACTAAATGCAGCTTTGACTAATGTTCTTAATTTTGGCAGTATCAGAGGCTCATGCAGTGAGGCAGTTTTTGAGACCTATGTCCAGAGATCAGAATAACTAATGTTATGGTCCCTACCAATTTAATAGATTTCTACTGGTTTACTTGATGTCACAGTACCTAAATCAGGCACACATCCTTCAAACAGCAGAAAGAATAGAAGCTTGTTCTGACCATGCCTCTAAACTCTGCCTCACAAATCAGGGTCAAGGCTGAAAAAAATCAGGGTCAAATTCACAAATTATACTACCTTTGTATAAATCTTTGGTTAGACCATATTTGGAGTACTGTGTACAGTTTGGCGGCCTACAGTTGAAGAAGAACAGAGAGAAGCTGAAAATGGTGCAAAGGAGGACAACCATAATGATACAGGAAAAGCAGGTGTTGTCTTATGGGGAGAGGATGTAAGGCCTCAATATTTAGATGGAAGATGGAAGAGAGGTGGGACATGGCAGAAACATCTGAGTACCTCCATGGGAACTGTTTACACTGAGTGGGAACATGGGCACCAGGGCATCTCCATGAAGCTGGTGGGAGTGGGGATTAAGAAAGGACACTGGGGAGTACTACTTCATGGAAATGGTAGTGAAAAATGGAACAGTCTTCCAGAGGAGGTCATATGTGCTAAAACAATTTGGTTTAAAAGGGGGATGTAACAAGACACATGGAAAGGATGTGGCTGAGCCATCTGGGGAAGGGGAGGGAAATGATCACTGGGGGCATTTCGCACGTATAGATAGGTGTGGGGAAGACTGGATGGCCTTTATCTGCTGACAATATATACATTTCTATGTATCTTTTTTCTATGATGAAAACAGGGAGACACAACACAGAAATGGTAATGACAGCTGAATACACTCCTACATGTGGGTCAGTATAAGAATCATATTTTTCTAACACCATCACATGCTTCAAATCCCTACTCTTCAGTGACTGAAATGGCAAATTTAGGGTGCACTGACTACATGTTTGCGGCAAAATCATGGACATCTCTAAAAATATGAGACATGGTTCAGTCTGCAACACCTCTTCATTCACTGCTGCCTGACCCCAGGCTGGCCAACTTCCAGGATTCAGAAGAGCCCTTTTCATGCTCTGCAGAAGACAGGTGACCTCTGACCATTAATCAATTGAAAGACTTTGTATAAACTAAGAGCCTCTGCTTGCACAACACTCTATGGACCTTTTCTTAAGAGCCCACCTCAATAAGGAGAAAAGAAAATGAAGAACAAGAGGGAACAAACTCTCTTTCAAAATATTTTTTAACTAATTGGATTTCCCAACACCAATTACCGCTCCCCCACCTGAAGTCCCTCTCTTTCAGGCATAGAAATCTACAAAAAAGATAGAATATTGAGCCACTAGATTGCCACGGCAGATGCAGAAAAAGGCAAAGCTTATCATCAAGTCCTCTGAACCACTAGCTGCGAGGCTTTTCATTTAAAGCCTACATTTTTTTAAGTGAAAAAGCATAACAGTTCTAAAGAAAGCAACTGTCTTAAGAGTCAAGAGAGGCTCTCTTTATCTACATAAATTTAAATGTTATTTGGAGGGTGAGACTTTGCCACCTAGCTAAAAGAGGACAAGTGGAGCTGGGAGAAGATCCTGATATACCTTAGCCTGGTTGCTAATGTCCTACATTTAAGGGTATGTGAGTGCCTTTTTTTTGAATACTCACGCAGTCAAGGACCAGCTATTCTTCATTGTGAATCCAGAGCAAAAGTAATTAATAAAGAGCTAGTAGCTTCAAACAATAGACAAAAAAGGTTATTCATTTTTTAAATGTGTCCCCTTATTACTTTTTATTTCCAAAGTGTTTTACTTTTTCTATGTGCTCATAAGATGGGTTTTCTACCTAATAGCATTGGGTGTGATGTGAAAAGCAATGCTTTACCTGGAAGCAGCCATATTTAGTTCTGTTTGTACCACTACATTGTCAGTATTTGACCTTGCTCACTGTTACATCATAAGCCCTGCTGCTTGATTGGTAATGTGTCACAAATTTCCAGTCAAGCAGCAGGAGACGGACTCTTCTTGGTTGCTAGTAATGTCACAGTCAGAGATGTCATAATGCTGATTACATATAGGGAGGAAGAGAACCGGCAATGTCAGCCTCCAGGTAGAGTGCTGCTCCATACATCACACCTAGTACTGTCAGGTAGAAAATCTTTTAATTAGCAAAACAGAACAGAAAAAAAATTCAGAAATAAAACGTAATAGCTGACTATTTCTGAAAGTTAGTGCTCATTCCAATCAGTACAACAGCTCAAGAACTGCTACCTTCAGCTCATCCTTCTCTATTACTTGCCCCTGACCATCAGCCTAATAATTCCCCCTCTCATTTTCCCATTTCCCTAATGTGTCTAAAGAGCTGTTTACTCTTCTGCATTCCCAACTGCCATTTTGGCCTCCATCAACCTTAACTAGTAATCATGCCATTCCTTGTCTCCCTGTTTCCCTTTGTATCTAACAGTGGCCCTTTTTGTAAGCCCTCACTGCCTCTCTGGTCTTCTTTGAGAACCAGATCAGTCTCTTGTGCCTGTTTCTCTGCTAACCATGCTCAGGCACGAGTAAGTTGCATCTAGAATGAACCCTTTAATTACTGCCCACCTCTTCTCCACCCCTCTGATTTTGTGCACTCTCTTCATTTTATCTTTAACTAGTTCCCTCATCTGGTTAAAATCTGCTCTTCTGAAATCCAGAAATATAGCCTTTGAAGAAGGTATATTGACTTTTACTTTCTAAACAGAACAGGCAGCATTTTTTGTGCACTCTCTTCATTTTACCTTTAACTAGTTCCCTTATCTGGTTAAAATCTGCACTTCTGAAATCCAGAAATATAGCCTTTGAAGAAGGTATATTGACTTTTACTTTCTAAACAGAACAGGCAGCATTTCTCACCAGTGAAAGTCCATTCTAAAAGTGGATTTTGGTTAACTGGGACTGTTGTGAAAGTTTAGGAAGTGAAGTAATCTGACCAAAGACTCAGAGACCACAACAAACAATTTCAGGCCAATGTCTTTCATCAAGGACTAGTGCTACAGAAACACTACACAACTGCGGCAAGTAGAACAAGCATTTGTCAATGCCGAATGTTCTTCATGTGCACTGGTGTCATAGGAGGGGAAGGGGACGTCTGAAAATTGCTTCAGTGAAGTTGTTCTTGAGGTGGGGATCCAAGAAAACATACGTAAAAAATTTTGGGCAAAAATATTTAAAAATGGCCAATTTATGCCACTAAGTTGAAAACCCAATTGAAATACATTGACAGCGAAAACCCCATTGAAATATATTTAAGCACTGACTCAGTTCGCGGCTGGGCTTTGAAGAGCTAAGATGTGCCTGCAGTCAAGGTAGATTACAGGGACTGACCGCTAGTGGGTAAGTATGAGGTGGGGGTGGGGAGTGGGGGGTGGTGGGTCCTGAGTGGGAGAGTGGGAGGTTGGGTAATGACTGGCACCCCCAGTGTCTGTATACTGTTTGGAGGAGGAGGGTTATACAGCAGACAACAATGGATGGACTGATAAAGACACTGGGGGATTGGGTACCCCCAGCATATGCTTGTTTGGGGAGGGGGTTACACAGTGGACAACAATGGACAGACAGATGAGGACACTGGGGAATTGGGCACCCCCAGTGTCTGTATACTGTTTGGGGGATGGGGATTACACAGAGGACAATGATGAGTGTTTTCCTTTTTTTCAGGATAAAAAACAAACATTTGTCAATGCTGAACATTTGATGCATTGGAAGATGTCCACCTCTGCACCTTGTTTATGCCCTTGAGGTACTTGAACTTGTCTATCATGTTATCCCACTCCCTCCTTTCCTCCAATATGTACATATTGAGGTCCTTTTAATCTCTCGTGATGTGTTCTGTGTTGCAAGCTATGTACCATCTTGGTTGCCTTTCTGTGGACTACCTCCACCCTGAAAATGTCCTTACGCATTTGTGGCCTCCAGAATTGCACACAGTACTGTAGGTGAGGCCTCACTAGTGCATTATACAATGGCATCACCACCTCATGCCTTCTGCTAGTGATACATCTGCCTATGCACCCCAGCATGCCACTGACCATGCTTGCAACATTTGTGCTCTGCTTTGACACCTTTAGGTCATCAGAACTGATAACTCCTAGGTCCCTTTCTTCCTTGGTGATCATCAGCACCTCCTCCCCCATCTTGAAACTCTCCCCAGGATTCCCTCTTCTCAGGTGCATTATTTGCACTTCTTTGCATTGAACCTCAGTTGCCACTCCTCAGACCATTTTTCAAGCCTCTCTCCATGTCCCTGCTCATTCTCACCACCCCTTCTGGAGTATTCACTCTGTTACAGATGTTGGTGTCATCTGCAATCAGGCAGACAAACCTTTCATTCTAGCCCTTCTGCAATGTCTGTAATGAAGGGATAGAACAGGACTGACCCCCGAGGTACCCAGTTGGTCACCCCCTTCTCCCCAGATTGGAACCCATTACCACCAACCTCTGCCTCCTGTCAGTCAGCCAGTTTCTAATCCAATTTATCAGCTTGTGCCCCTTGGCCAGACTACCCATCTTGTTAATCAGCCTTCTATGTTGGATGTTGTCAAAGGCTTTGCTGTAATCAAGGTAGGTGGCATCAAATGTCCTGCTCTGATTTACTTCCTTAATGAGGCATTAGGGTTTCCAACCTTAACACCCCACCCCCACCCTGCAGAGACTGACAGGTGTTGGGGGTGTCCCTTAGGGTCATTGGCCGGAATGCTCACACCATTCCACCTCCACTCTGCAGACACTGACAGGCATCATGGTGTGCCTTGGCATCTTTGGCTCCAACACTCACCTTATTCCATAATGAGATGGGTGCAGTACAGGAGAATGGGTCGAGTGTTAGGGCCAAAGACTCCAAGGCACACCCCAATGCCTGTTACTGGCTGCAGGGTGGAGGTGGAATGGTGTGAGCATTACAGCCAATGACCCCAAGACGCACACCAGATGCCTGTGAGTCTCTACAGGGTGGTGGTGGAGTTATGGTTGGAAACCCTAACACCCCAGGTGTTTGTTGGTATTTTCTCTCAAAATTTTCAACATGGGCATTTTGGGACCCCATCTCATGAACAGTGGCACAATCATTTCATTACTCAATCCCAAAAGATGATTTCATGCAACAATTGTGCCTTTCGGTGCCACAGGTACAAAAACACATTTTGGGCAGGATGTGAAAAATGACAGCTGTACTATTTATGAGGAGGTGTGAAAAAATGGTAATGTTGAAAATCTGGAGGGAAAATATTAAAAATTGGTGAAGTTACACGACAAGCGTAGAAACTGCGTGAACGCACGCCTCCTAATAAGGTATTTTCATTACCTTAACACGTGGCTTTTGAACCCCTAACTTATGAATAGTGGGCATTGTCATTTCATTATTTGGTCCCAAAAGGTGATTCCACACGACGACCACGTAATCACCTTTGGGGACCAAGAAACGAAATGACAGCACCTGTGTTCATGAGGTGGGGTCCCAAAAACCCCATGTTGAAAATTTGTGCCAAAAGTCCTAAAACTGGCTGAGATATCAACCTAAGTTGCAAGCCCCCCCATTGACTCCTATTATATGGCTTACTTTTGATTCTTCAGTTTATCTGGTCAGCTTTGAAGAGTGCAGACGTGTGTCCCAATCTAAAGGAGATGACAGGGCTGACTTCCGGAGGTAAGTATGGGGTAAGGGGGGTTGTGGGGAGGGGTTGGGATGGGGAAGAGGGACTGGGAGACGACAAAGGACCATTTTCTTTTTTACAGGCCTAAAAAAAAAAAAAAAAAAAACATGGCAGGGGATGGTTTTCTTTATTTTAGGGAGAAAAAAATATTTAAATGCATTTAGGCACACTGGGATGGGCTCCCAGTGTGCCACAATAGTGGTGGTGGTGGTGGTGGAGGTGGACATGCCAACACAGGGACTGGGCACCCTGATGTCTGCAAAGAAAATAGACGGGTTTGGGGTGGGGGGCATCCAACACTGGAAGTGGGCATCCCAGTGTCAGAAACATAAAAAACAACAACATTGTTTTCGCACACTGTAATAATGGTAGTGGTGGGGGAGGTGTGCTAACACGGGGACTGGGCCCCCCGATGTTGGGGCACGGGAATGGGTACTGGAAGGTGCAGGGTGGACAGCACACAGTGGAAGGGAGGGGAGGGTTGTATATGTTGCCGGGGCGCTAGGACAGGAGCGGGGAGGACAGCATGCAGTGGGCAGGAGCGGGAGAGTTGTCCGCTTGCCCGACTGATCAGTCTGCCTGTACAGTACTTCAAAGGACTGAGCCACCCTGCTACTGCACTGGCTCTGTCCTTTAAAAAACATGCCAAGACCAGCCCCCTCACAAAACCAATGTCATCAGGACACTGCCTGCTGATCTGCCTGCCTCCGACCAGCCCCTACAGCAATATTCCCCATTGGGCTGGCACCCCTCACACTCCTCTAGTAAGTCTCATATCAACGTGTTTATCTGCACTTGTGCACACGATGAACATAAAAATGGTCTCTTTTAGGCCAAAAGAGTAGTTGATTAATGTAGTTCTTTTACAACTGTCCAGAACCCCATCTTGTGGATCCAACAGTAATGTGCTATCCCGACACACAGGGGGTGTGGGATCACATTGTGAGCCTGATCCCTTGCTCTGAACTGTCTAGGATGCATTGTGGAGGCAGCATGTCCATGCTTCAAATGGAGAAAGCAGAGGCACCTGTTTGTACTGCACCTCCTATAGTGGCTGGTGTTGCATAACATTTTGGGGGGGGGTGTATTTGCCTTTAGTTGAATAGTTAGAACTGCTGTCTTTGGGACTTAAGGTCCTGGGTTGGATTCCCAACAAGGCAAAGAGGCATGTCTGCCCAAGTAAAGGGGGCAGACATAGCAGAGGCCATATACTGTTTTTTTAATTATATTTTATTAATTTAACTGCAAACAGTACACATGGCCATGTACTGACTGGTTAAGATTCAGCATAAAGGAGGAGCAATGAAGACTTGTCTCTGATGGGGGGATGGGGGAACTGGACAGCAAGCTGGAAAACTGCAGATGGCAGAGTCACGCACAAAGGCGGAATATTACCTACAGCTTCAGGTAAGACTTATTACCAGTTAAGAATTTGATCCTTATTATAGCAAGCTAAAATGACAGAAGATCAAAATAAACCCTGAAGTACTGTTACACACCATGTCAGGGTGCTGGATTGAATTATTCTTTTTTTTCCTACCATAGCAGGCATACTGTACATGTTAACAACAATGAGAAAAAAAATTCCCTGGGTTGCTTTGATACTGGAACAGTGAGTTTCATTATTGCAAGGTCAATGCTTTTGATTTAGTAAGCTGACCTCTGGATTGGGAATTGTAAGGTTTTTCTAGGTCATGAGGTCCCATATGCAACCCATCAGAAACTGTGTGTTAAAGCCCTGAAATAACAAGCAAGCACAGAGCCTTTTTAATTTGCCCTGCTGGGTTCCTATATTAAGTACTTAACAACTTCAGCCTCTGAGCTGCTCAGTACACATCAACAAGACCATTTACCACATGCTTTGGCAAACAATTTTCAAGTACAAGACCCTCACACTTACATTCTTGTGGTAGCCATAAATTCAGGGCCTTGGGGACCTGTAAAGTACAATCATCAAAATGACCCTTTGTACTCGGTATCATCAGTTTCACTGGCTCAGTTTGGGACATTACAGCAATATATCTCCTAAAATTACATCATCAAGGGATCTGCAGCCCAGAACAGAAACACGTGACAAATTTAGCTGAGACAATCACAGCTTCCTGGAGTTTTTTCTTTTCACCATATGAATTTGAGAGGATATATAGTACCAAACACTTCTCTAAACTGGATGGCATTTGAAACCTCTTTCTTTTCAGCTGTGTACCATTCATATACAGTACAAAGATGCTACTATCTCCACTAATAGAACTTTTATAACAGAAGAATACATATCCCCCAGGAGCTTGATTAAAGTACACTGGTGAAATAAAAAAAATGAAATACTTTAATAAAAACATACACCCCAACCATCATATACTGTAGATACTTATTGTAACTGGTAGTATAAGAGCTCCATTCTGCATTTAAATTTAATAAAAAAAGACTAGAAGCATGGCCTGCATATTTTGTTCTATTACATAAACTTGCTATTTATCAACTTCAGTTTTGCCATATCTATTCTACTAGGCACTTGGGATGTTTAAACATAAAATAAAGCTATCATTTTATATCTTATCCTCTTTTTACAGCTTTGTTTGGTTATATAGTCAGAAGCATCTCTCTCACACTATTCTGGGACACATCTGGAAGCAAGCAGTAAAAATCAAGGATAGTGAGATTTGTCTCCACTAACAAGTACTATACATTATTTATTGAACTTCAAAGCAGTGAAATCCATGAATACAAAGGCCTGCATGAATTACTATAGTTCAGATTAACATTAATGGAACAAGCAGTACTTGGGAAAAGGACAGAAAAGTCAATGATGATATTGTTTTTCAGCTGTGCCCTGTGCCAGCCATGTCATATACAATATTACACCCCTCAGGAAGCTATCATAAAAAAGAATATAAAAAAAGATTTCTACATTAATTAAAAATAAGCACTACAAAAGACATGCTCATATAACTATAAATCACCAATGTGGATTCAGCCAGTCAGTGTTGACAATTCTATTGCATGTGTGGACATGCTATGACCATGTCCATAAGTAACCAGTCATGCTAGATTTGAAGAAGTACAATGTTCCACTTATAGAACAGGATTACCTCTTTTTAAATTTGAAATACTTTGTTACACTTAATATTTAAAAATAAACAAGCTATAAATCAGTCAATTTAACACTTATGCTTAACTGTTATGTTGCTTTTGGAATGCTGGAAAAGACACTCTTTATATTCATAAGACTATTTCTCAGCCCTTCTATATGTGTGTGTGTGTGTGTGTGTGTGTGTGTGTATATATATATATATATATTCTTTGCAAAAGATATACGTTAATGCATCAGTTAGGGTTGATATCAAATCATAAAAAGGAGGGAAATACAATGTTAGGGTTTCCAACCGTAACACTCCACCCCCGCCCTGCACACAACAACAGGCATCAGGGTGTGCTTTGGGGTCATCAGCCATAATGCTCACTCCATTCCATAAGTAAATAAGCTGAGGTAGGAGAATGGGGTGAGCGTTAGGGCTGATGACTCCAAGGCACTTCCCCCGATGCCTGTTGTGTGCAGGGTGGGGTGTTAGGGTGGAAACCCTAATGTTGTATTTCTCTCCTTTTTACAGTTTGATACCAACCCTAACTGATGCATTAATGTAGTTTACTACAAAGAATTTCCTTACTTTTTGAGACAGTGTAATCGTACTCTTATTTGCCTGTAGGAGCACAGTGCCCTTTGGGCCCTGCACTCCCATCTCCATAGATGTGTTTATGTAAGTCACTGTGGAAGGGCCCTGCACTTCCATTTGTAGGACACCAGTGACCAAATTGGCAACATAGCCATCTTATTACCCCACCTCATGTACTTGGGGTAGAATATTTCCAAATCCCAGACAAAACATATTTCCATGCAACTACAATGCTATTTTTATTTTTATTTATTTATTTATTGAAATGTTTCACAGGAAGGCACACTGAACAGCAAGTTGCTTGTCTCTTGTGTGACCGGGGATACAGAATGATGAAAGTAGACATACAATTAACATTTAACATAACTGTGGAAAACACATTCATTTGCATATAAAATGACACATACAATTATATTTGTAGAGTGGCTTACAGATTAGCATTTAACATGACTGAGAATTTATACATACAGTAATATGCTCTGCCCAGACTGGAAAGAAGTGCAAGTATTCAGGTTCGAATGAACTAATGCCTATATAACTGCAGAGGGGTAAGGAAGTGGACGAGAGGGCGGGATGAGGGAAGTGGACAGGGAGGGCAGGAATCAGTCAAGAGTTTGCCCCTCCAGGATGCAGAGAACCCTGCCAGGGGCAGAATCCGTTGGAGATCAGAAAATAAAAAGGGGGGGTGGGAGAGATGGAGAAAGGCAGTGGAAAGATGGGGGGAATATAGATTTGGTAGCAGGAATGTAGATTAGGTGGCTGGCTGGGTGGTAGTGGTAGAGGGGGGAAGGAAAGACTCTTGCCTAAAACTGGCCTCTCCAGGATGCTGAGAACCTGACCAGAGGGCAGAATTTAGGGGAGGGCAAGAATTGGGTAGAGAGTACAGTGGAGATGGAGGAGGGAGGGAAAAGGCTTGCCCAGTACTAGACCCCTCCAGGATGCTGAGAACCCTGCCAGGGGGTATGACTAAGCTCGGACGAGTTGGTAATGTGGGTAGATGAAGGGCAGAGGTAGAAACAAGGGGAGGAGGAAAAAAGTGGGAGTGCTGGGTAGCAGATTCAAAGGGGGAAGAGAGGATTTAGCAGGAGAATGGTGAATGTGTAGAGGAGCAGGCTCATAGGGGAACTAGTAAGGGAAGATTAAAACAGGAGCAGCTAACAAAGAGAAAGTTATGTAAGCCAGAGGCTAGGGAGTTGGATGAGGAAGAAGAATGCTGTATTTGGGGGGGGGTCCAGATTTTATGGAAATGATGGGAGAAGCCTGATTGACCGATGAGGGTGGTTCGACAGGGGACCAGCAGAGTATGAGCGTCGGCAGATCTGAGGGAGTGGGAGAGAGGAGGAGGGAAGAGAGGGAGTATGAGAGGTAGGGAGGAAGTTCTCCTAGCCAAAATTTAGAAGTGAGTTTGGCACAGTGAGCGAGGTGTCTGTTACAAAGCGGGGGAAAGGGTAAGGCATGGTATAGGTCACAATGATGAGTGCGAGATGGAGCATCAAGGGCATAGCAACAGAAGGAGTTAAAGAGAGAGTCCAATCTTGTTAGGGAGGATTTGGGAGTGGCACCATAGACTATATTACAGTAGTCAAAAATAGGGAGGATCATCTTCTGGACAAGTTCACACAATGCAGTAGGAGAGATGCAACTACGGTTCCTAAATAAGGCACCAAGATTGGTGCATAGTTTTTTCAGAATGGCATCAATGTGGCCAGAGGAGCTGAGGTGTTGGTCCAGCCAGACTCCAAGGTATCTGAAAGAGGTGGTGTCCTCAAGGATTGTCCCATCAAGGGTATGGAAAGAAGGTAAGGGGTGCAGCCTAGAGAGTATCTGCCTTGTGCCGAAGGTCATGGAGACTGTCTTTTTGGCATTTAGGAATAGCTGATGAGAGGCAAACCAGAGCTGAACCTGGTGGAAGTGATGCTGAAGGGTGGTTGCTACATCGATGAGGCATTTGCCAGAGGTAACAAAGACAGTGTCATTGGCATACACATGGATAGATGAGGAGGGGAAGCAGACTGTAGGAAGGTCATTAAGGAAGATGGAGAAGAGAATAGGACAGAGCACAGAGCCCTGAGGGACTCCTGTGGAGACTGGGGGATTGCATCCTGAATCTTGACTGATTGTGTTCTGCCGTTGAGATAATCTCTAAACCAGGTATGAGCAGGAGTAGACAAACCAGCAGTCATAAGGAAGTCAAGAAGCAGGGCATGGGAGACTGTGTTGAAAACATTGATGAGGTCAACAAAGATAGCAGAGGTGATGAGGCCATTGTCCATCCCAGTGAGGATGGAGTCAGTGAGCCTAAGGATGGAGGTGGTAGTGGAGTGGCTCTTCCAAACACCAGACTGGAACGGGGTGAAGAAGAAAGAGTCATCAAGTGAAGAGGTTAGTTGAGAGAGGATCAGGTGTTCTTGGAACTTGGCAAAGGCGGGAAGGGGGGAGATTGGAAGATAGTTGGAAGGGGAGGAAGGGTCACCACCCTATGGGAGAGAGAGGACCACCACATGTTTCCAGAGAAGGACTTAAAGGAGAGATTTAGAATTAGGGAAAGAGGGTAGGCAATAACAGAGGCTGAAAGGTAAAGTAGTAGTAGTAGTAAAAACTTTATTTTTTATACAGGAAAACATGTCATATTAGGTCATAAGACCCAGTCTGCAAGACAGTCCTGTGATCTATAAGTTACCTCTATATAATCACATTAATACCAATTGGATGAACACTAACAATACAATTCTATTTACAAGAGTACAAACAACAAAATCACAAACAACTATTAGTAGGGTCACAGTGATATATAATCAAGCAGAACAAAAGTGCAGGAGGCTAACCCCATTGACAGTTAAATTAAGGACAATAATGTCCTGACTAAATAATTCATATGATGTTTAGGTGTGGATTATATATGGTAAAATATTCCAGAGTCTGGCTGCCTGGTAGCACAATGTTCTTTCCCCATGTTTGTTCCTTGTAAGTGGAGATTGAATTTTTCTCACACGTACTGTTCGTCTAGAGTCTTAAGAGGTCAATTGTTCCTTAGGGAACATTATTTTTGTAATATAGTGATTCGGATGGAAAGCAAAGTACTTAAATATTAGTTTCTGCCTGTAAGGGAGTTGAGGGTCAAGGTCATCTGGTGAGGAACCTTTGGAAGGATTAAGTGAGAGAAGGGCCGTTAATGTCTCCTCAGGAGAGACAGGAGTGAATGAGAAGGAAGGGTGGGCATGGGAGGGTTGAGTGATAGAAGAGGTAGGGTGAGGGGAGGAGAGGTTTGAGGGAGGGACTTCAGAGGGTTGAGGCACAGGAGGTGTAACAGAAGTTAAACTCCTGAGCTACTATGCACAGTTTGGACACTAGTGTGTTGTTTATATTAAGCACAGGGGGAGGCAGATGCAATGGGGGGGGGATAGAGAGTGGGCCACTTTCCAGAATTTGGAGGGGGAATTAATGTTATTTAGGAAAGAAGATTTAAAATATTCAGATTTGGCTAACCTGGCAGCTTTTGTACAGGTGTTTCTTAGCATATGATATTTAGTATTGTCTGATGGGAGCTGGGAGGCCTTGTGTTTCCTTCAAGCTTTGTTTCGCTCTGTGGTCATTAATTCAGGGGTGATCAGGGATGATGATTTCCTCAGACTCTAGTGCATTTGAAAGGGGCATAGGAGTTCAAGGTAGCTATAAATTTATCCTTGAAGTATGCAAGGGCTTGGTCAACAGAAGGGGCAGAGGCAATTGGGGGCCAGTCATAGTTGGCTATTTTATTGAGGAGGGGGTTAAGGTCTAGGGAGCTGAAAGACCAGAGCGGCAGGATTTTGTGTGGTGATTTTGGTCTATGGACCTTCCTGACTAGGAATATTGGGTGACCATCACGAAGGGCATCCGGGAGGATGCCTGACTTAATGACTCGGTGGGAGTGGGTGGTGAGAGCCCAGTGTAACAGGGAGTGGTTAAGGGTTTTATCATTTAGTCGGGTGGGGTCCTGGATGAGTTAGGAGAGACTGAGAGCAGAGATGTCATTTTCTGGCTTGGAAGTGGTTGGTGACAGCCAGTTTAGGTCTACATCACCTAATACGTATGACTCACCTTTGTGTGAAAGGGAAGTTATAGAGGTAATGAGGTCCATAGTATCAGAGGGCTTGATACCAGGGTGACAGTAGATACCAGCAATAAAGAGTGGGAGGAGAATAGCAAGGCAAAATTTACTACAAGGGCTTCATAGGTGGAGGGTAAGGAGGATGAGAGAATGATAATGTACTGGAGTGAGGACAGGATATAACTGGCTTCTCCGCCTCCTGTACCAGCCCTATCCTGCCTGATTGAGTAACCTGGGATGACAAGGGAGGGATCAGGTATTTTAGCGTTTAACCAAGTTTCAGTTAAAATTAGAATATCAGGTGTGAGGGACATTACCATGGGTTGCAAAAGGTCAATTTTTGAGATGAGACTGCAGATATTCAAATGAAGGATCTATAGTCATTTTGGGAGGGCAGAGGGGGTGCTGGAAGATTGTACATTAATTGAAGGATAGCTACTAGGGGAAGGGGATAGTGGGACCAGGGTTGGGATGAACATTGCCCAAGGCAAGTAAAAGGAGTGCGAGTATGAGGAAGTGGAGTTTGGGACATTTGTGGTGGGATGAGTATTTTTTTTTTTGAAATCGCACTTTATCCTCCTCACAGCCTGCCTCCTCTAACCCTTCAGCGATGACCCACGGACATCCCACTACCCGGAACCCTGCCCACACCTACCACAAGTCCCCATGGAGCAGGGTTGGCCTTCCGGCGGGACGAGGTGGGGGGATCTAACCTCTGAATCTCTACATTTCTTCGGCGGGCCTCGGTGGACTGCTGGGTGGTACGGCACATCATGGGGACGCCCTGGGTCCTCACATCTTCCTGGACGAGGCAGGCTCTTTTCGTTTCTCCCTCCCGAGCAGTCAGCGACCTCCCTGGCGCTCATGGCGCGTGCGTCGGCGATCCGTGCTAACTGCTCAACGCCAACCAGCCAACTTTAGAGGGGCTTGCACTTCCTCCGAGCCTCCACTCAGGGTCATGCAAGTGCCGGGTTATGGCCAAATCCTCCCGGAGCAGGCGAGCTGCTCGCCGGATGCTCAAGCCTGTCTCCCTCGGGCCGACCCACCCACACCCGAGTCTGCCTCCCAAATCTCGGTCGCCGCGTGAACGAGGTGGCGCTCCAGCGCTCAACCCCGACTAGTGGTGGATGAGTATTTGGGAAGTGATTGGGGGAGTGGGGGCTAGGTGAGTGGATAATCAAGAGATGAAGGAAAGCAAGGTGACTATATACTATGAATCTATACTATGAATAGGGTCGCAAGGGGTTTGTGGGGGAGAGTAAGACCAGAGTATTGGGGGTGGTAGGAGTTACAGCAAGAATGAAGGTAGGGGCTAGGAGAACATAGGGGGAGGAAGAGTCAGGACTTTTGGATTGGGGATTTTGTAGAGCTGGGGTAGAGATGATGGAAAGGAGAATTAGAGGGAGGGGAAGAGGGGAAAGAGGGGTGGGCATGTTATATGTAAGTGAGGGTGCTTATGGTCTGGGTAGATAAGATAGCAGGGCGGCGGCAGATCAGTGAAGCTGACGGGAGTAATGGCAGCAAAGTGGGAGTTGACAGCAGCAACAAGCTTTGTGAGCCTAAGGAAAAAAAGGTAACTTATAGATGGTCCACTAAACAACAGCAGAAGAGGAAGGAAGCATATGAAGCAGGAAGAAGTTTGTTTGAGTGCACCTTTAAGCTAGAGCTATATATAACTGAGCCAATTATAAGTAGGAGAGGGAGAGGAAGGCATGGCCAAGGCACATTTAATAAAGGCTAGGGTTGGGGAGGGCAGGTGGAACAAAATATAGAAGGAAAGTAAATATTAAATTGCCGAAGGCACACTGAGAAGCAGCACTCAGAGCGAGCCAAAAGCAGATGTCTGCATCCAGAGAAGTTTTAATCAGAAGTGAAGCCATAAAGTGTGGCAGCCAATAGCGGGCCAGAACTGGAAGGCAAAGCCAATCGGCGTCCTTGCTTGGAGTACCAGTGAGCCTGAAAAACTTTACCTGCTGTTTCGGTGGAGGGTCTGTGGGCAAATGAGGTGGTGTGGCCGGGCTGGCTTTCCTGCCACCTCTGCCTCCACAGAAAACTCAGCAGTGCACCTGGTCAGGTGAAGACGTGCAGTTGGAGGGGGATAAGAAGAGGGAAGGTGTTAGTATCAGGTACTATACAATGAGGCTAGAATCAGAGCTAAATTGGGGGGCGGAGGCCTAAGACAAAGGAGACTGCAGTTAACTCAGGGGGAGGGGGTAGACTGGCACCAATGGGAATTCAGTTGAGCTGAGGGTAGTTAGAGGTGAAGAATAGGGGCTATTCCGAGCCACAGGTGCAAAAACACATTTTGGCCAGGATTTGAAAAATGATGGTTATGACATACATGAGGTGGGGTAATAAGAAGTCCATGTTGAAATTTTGGTGTCAAAACATAAAAAATTTCCATGCATAGTGAAATTGCAATGAATGGTCATAACTTTATCATTTTTACATATATTTTTACCCCAAATTTTCAACACAGCCTTCTCATGAACAGTATGACTGTTATGCAAATCCTGCCCCAAACGGTGAATTTGCCAAGTGACCACAAAATCATCTTTCAGACAGGAGTTACATAATAATAGTCATATTGTTCATGAGGTGGGGTCCCCAAAAGGCTATGTTGAAAATTTGGGGTCAAAATGTTAAACAATGGCTGAGTTATGAATAAATGTTTAAACCCTCTTTGAAATACATTGAACTGTATTTACCTTAGTTTCTCATATTGCAGTTGCCAGTTCCAGCAGCAGGACATGTCTTCAATCGAAGAGTGGATCTTGAACTTGGGACCTGATCAGGTAAGTGCGGGTGTGTGGGGGTGTACTGGGGGGTGTAGGGTGGTGGGTGCTGAGTGGGAGGTGGGGTTGGGGGGCTCATATCAGCAAAGGACCATTTATCTTTAAAAGAAAAAACATCAAGGGCAATTTTTTTTATTTACTGGTACTTGGGCAATGATTGGAGGGTGGGTGGGGGTACCAATAGACACCGGGAACAAAAATAGAAGGGAGAAAGCAATCTGGGTGGGGGGGGGTACCACTAGACACCAGGAACTATTGGTTGCATTCAAAGAACTGATTTTTAAAACTTTTCTATTTAAACTACAGTAGTCTGACTCATGGAGCATAGTAACTTGTAGTGAAGGAGAAGCAGCTTTGTATGTGCAGTACAGTATATGGGCACCTCGATTATCCAAACTTCCATTTATCTGAATCAATTAGATGTCTCCCAGGCAGTTTGAATAAATGGGGTTGAACTGTATATCAAATTACAAGGGGGACAGCAATGGGGGTGGGGGACACCACTAGACACAAGGTAAAAAAAACTACAAATGGGGACAGCGATCGGCAGGTGTGTGTGGGGGGTGCCACTAAACACCAGGCAATATAAAAATAAAAAGGAGGATAGCAATCAGCAGGTGGGGGTGCCATTAGACACCAGGGAAACAAAAGAGAGAGAAAGGCCATTGAGATTGGGGAGGTGGGGGTGCCACGAGACACCAGGGAAACTCAGTGGAGACATGGGATGGGTATCAGAGAGTGGGGGTGTTTGTGTGCCACTAGACACCAGGAAATACAGGAGAGTATGGGAGACGGCAGCAGAATGCCATCACAAGAGACTCCCTTCATGAAAAAGGGCCTTTTTTGTGACTCGTGATATGAAAAAGGATTCTTTTTTCATATCCTGCGGTCACGAAAAAGGATTCTTAATAGTAAAAAACAAAACAAAAAAAAAACACATATTTCAAGGGCATAGCTGTAACACTGAAGTGCAGATTGCACCTAATGGGTTCCAAATCAGCCAGCCAGGTGTGGTAATCTTTCACCAGAACATCATTTTTGTGGCTTAAGAAATTATTTATTTATTTTTTTTTTTTTTAGAAAAAATGGAAACAAGATAGCGGCAAATGAAAAAGGAATTTTCCCATAAGAAACAGGATTCCCTTCTCATTTCATACAGCTATTTTTTTAATGTATACTAAGCATGCTCAGAAATTATTTTTTTTCAAATTTTAAAACGCAATAACTTACAAATGGCATATTTGTTTTTCACTAGACTAGCAAAAGGACCATCTGTGGCTGGTCCCTTTCTGCCCTGAAAATTTCAGACCAAAATTCCAAACCATCTGGGCTGTAGGCAAGTAAAAAAAATCCCAGCAAAGTCAATGAGCAAAAAATATTTTTACCTCTCTGGAACTTGGAAACTGCATGTCCAATCAGAATATAATGTGCCACATTCAGAGATCTACACTGGGTGATGGTGCATGCCAATTTGCATACAAATCTATTGAACAGTTGCAAAATTATTAAAGTGCAAAATTTCGAGTTTAACATTGAAGTGACTGTTCAGTCGTAACTATAGCGGTGCGAGCACACCCTATAACTATCTCTCTCGATATCTATATATATATATATATATCTATATATATATATATATATATATATATATATATATATATATACACACACACACAGTGCCTTCAGAAAGTATTCCCCTTGGATTTTGTCACATTTTGATGTGTTCTGACCACAATTTTAATGCACTGAAATGATTTTTCCCCCTTGATTCACACAGCATACTCAACAATTTAAAGGGGCAAAATATTTTATTGTGTAACAAAAATTTATGAAACATTAAAAACTGAAATATCTTGTTTACTTAAGTATTCACCCCCCTGAGCCAATACTTTGTAGAAGCGCCTTTGGCAGCAATTACAGCTTTGAGTCTTCTTGGGTATGTCTGTATCAGCTTTGCACATCTGGATTTGGGGATTTTCGCCCATTCTTCCTTGCAGATTTGCTCAAGCTCTGTCAAGTTGGATGGGAAGCATAGGTGAACCACAATCTTTAAGTCTTTCCTCAGATTCTCAATGGGATTCAAGTCTGGGCTTTGGCTGGGCCACTCAAGGACATTCACCTTCTTGTTCTGAAGCCACTCCAGTTTTGCTTTGGCTGTATGCTTGGGGTCATTGTCCTGTTGGAACATAAATCTTCTCCCCAGTCCAAGGTCTACTGCAGACTGATGCAGGTTCTCCTCAAGGATGTGCCTGTATTTAGCTCCATTCATTGTTCCCTCCATCCTGACAAGAGCCCCAGTCCCTGTCGCTGAAAAGCATCCCCATAACATGATGCTGCCACCACCATGCTTCATGGTAGGGATGGTGTTACACAGGTGATGAGCTGTGTTCAGTTTGCGCCAGGCATAGCGCTTTGCATTCAGGCCAATGAGTTCAATTTTTGTTTCATCAGACCAGAGAATCTTTTGCCACATGGTCTCAGAGTCTGCCATGTGCCTTCTTGCAAACTCCAGGCATACTATTATGTGGCCTTTTCACAGGAGTGGCTTCCGTCTAGCCACTCTCCCATAGAGGCTACATCTGTGAAGTGCTGCAGAGATTGTTGTCCTCTGGACAGGTTCTCTCATCTCAGCCATGGAACTCTGTAGTTCTGTCAGGGTGGTCATTGGGTTCTTGGTCACTTCCCTGACCAAGGTCCTTCTTGCCCGGTTGCTCAGTTTGGGAGGACGGCCTGCTCTAGGAAGAGTCTGGGTGGTTCCGTAATCTTTCCATTTCCTAAAAATGGACTTGACTGTGCTCCGGGGAACTTTCAACACCCTAGAAATGTTTTTATACCCCTCCCCAGATCTATGCCTCCTCACAATTCTATCATAGAGTTATATGGACAGCTCCTTGGTCTTCATGGTAGAGTTTCTGCTCTGACATGCACTGTCAACAGTGGGACCTTATATAGACAGGTGTATTTCTTCTGATATCATGTCAACCATTTGAACTGACCACAGGTGGACTCCATTCAAGTTTTAGAGTGATCTCACAAGGAAACTGGATGCACCTGAGCTCAGTTTGGAGTGTCATAGCAAAGGGGGTGAATACTTATCAAATCAAGACATTTCAGGTTTTTATTTTAAATTACATGTACAAAAAATTCCAGAAGTTTCATTCCACTTTGACATTATAGAGTAATTTGTGTAGATACGTGACAAAAAAAATCCCATATAAATGTATTTTAATTTGAGTTTGCAACATCACAAAATGTGACAAAATTCAAGGGGGGTGAATACTTTCTGAAGGCACTGTTTGTATATACATATACATATATATATATATATATATATATATATATACAGTAAGTTCTCTATAGTTAGGGCTGAGTAGCCTGTTTAATGTTAAACCTTACTAACATACTAAAATGCAAGCAGAATAGGCCTGTAACGGGTCTTCGTGTTCAGCTCGCTTGGCTGCCCCTCACCCTGGAGCTGACCTTGCTGCCCTCACCTCTCTGGCTTCTCCCTTCCCAGTTCCATATTCTCTGCATTGGATTTTGCTTCCAGAACCCTTCCCCTGTACCTGTCCCACCCCCTCTTGAACCCCTCTGCCTCCACCAGCCCCTGGGCAGCGCATTCCATGGCTCCACCACCCTCTCAGTGAAGTAGCACCTCCTCCTTTCTCACCTGAATCTTCCCCTCCAGCTTCCACCCATGCCCTCTAGTTGCCCCTCCTCCTTCCTTCGGAGCACCCTGACTGCTCCTCCCCTATTTACCTCCTTCATGTACCTGAAGACCTCTATCATGTCCCCCCGGTCCCTTCTCTCTTCCAATATGTACATATTTAGCTCTTTGAGCCTCTCCCCATAGGTCCTGTCCCCCAAGCCCCAAATCATTTTGGTTGCCTTCCTCTGGACCCTTTCCAGGAGTTTAATGTCCCTCTTTAAGTGTGGCCTCCAAAACTGCATGCAGTACTTGAAGTGTGGCCTCACCAAGCAGTTATATAGAGGGAGCATCATTTCCCTCCTTCTGGAGGTGATCCCACTAGCGATGTATCCCAGCATCCTGTTGGCCTTGGCTGCTGCCCTCCTACAAGTCTCCGAGTTGTTCATCTTGACATCCACCACCCCCCCCAGGTCCCTCTCAGCCATCGAGACTTGTAGCATTCCCCCCCCCCCAGAGTGTACACTTGGCCCGGGTTTCTGGCCCCCAGGTGCAGTACCTTGCATTTCCCTGCATTGACCCTCAGCTTCCACTTTCTAGACCATCTTTACAGAGCCTCCAGGTCCCCTGTAGGGCCACCCTCCCCTCCTCCCCATCCACCACCGCCCCCAGTTTTGAGTAATCTGCATAGAGACTCATCTCACTCCTGATACCTGTCCTTATGTCAGAGACGTAGGCATTGAACAGGAAGGGCCCAAGGACTGATCCCTGTGGGACCCCACTAATGACCCTCCTTGGGGATGAGATTATCCCACCAACTACAACCCTCTGGGTCCGGTCCTGGAGCCAATTGCCTATCCATCTGATCATCTGGTTCCCCAACCCAATTTCTCCCTGCTTATCCAACAGGCCCTCATGAGGAACAGAGTCAAATGCCTTGCTGAAGTCTAGAAAGAGGACGTCCACTGGTCTACCCAGGTCCAAGGCACTCATCACCCAGTCATAAAACTCCACAAGGTTTGTCTGACATGATTTCCCAGGACCAATCCATGCTGTCTATTGTCCAGGCACCCTGACTTTTCCAGGTCCCCCAGCCTCTCCTTGACAATGCCCTCCATCACCTTGCCCACTACGATGTCAGGCTGACAGGCCTGTAGTTCTCTGCCACCTCCCTTGATCCCCCTTGTGGATGAGGCACTATATGTGCCACCTTCCAGTCCTGGGGCACCCACCCCTGTCCTCAGAGAGATGGTGAAAGCTCCGCCAGGGTTTCACAGGACATCCGCAGTTCCTTCAGCACCTGGGATGTAATTTAACTGGCCCCGTGCTTTCCCATCTTAAGGGACCTGAGGGCTTCCTCACTCTCTGCTGTGATTTCCACTTCTGCCACCCTTCTCCTGCTTAGTCTCTTCCCTCCTGCCAGTGATGCCTCCCTCCTCAGACCCACCGATTGGTAATGGTCCCCCCCTCAGTATCACTGTCTCCTCCCATGTATAATAAAGCACCCCCATTTTCCTTGGTGAAAACTGAGGTGAAGTACTCGTTTAGTACCTCAGCCTGCTCCCCTGGGTCTTGTGCCCATCTCTCCCCTATTTTAATCCTGCTAATCTGCCCCTTCACCCTTCATTTTCCCCCAATGTATCTAAAGAACCCCTTGTTCCCTCTCCTAATTTCCCTGGCCAGGTTCTGCTCCTTCCTTGCCTTAGCTGCCCTCACCACCGTAGTGGCCCTTCTAGCCATCAGCTTGTACTCCCCTCGATCCCTTTCACTCCTTGAGCACATGAATTGCCTATAGGCTGCCTTCTTTCCCCACATCACCTCCTGGACCTCCCTGGGCCACCAGCAGGGTTTTCCGGCCCTACCACATTTTCGTCTTACTCTTGCACAGGTGCTGGTAGCATCCTGCACCCCTCTCCTGATGATTTACCACCTACTGTCAGCGTCCATGTCTGACCCAATCACATCCAACTGCTCCTTAAGGATCCTTCCCATTTCCTTAAAATCCGCCCCTCTGAAGTCAGTTAGCTCCGTCTTTGTGCAGTCTTCTACCCCTCCTAGGTCCAGGCAGAACCAGACTGTGGCATGGTCACTCACCGCCAATGGGTCCCTTACCTCCAGGCCCCCAGTCTGGTCACTGTCTGCCAGGACCACAACCAGAACCCGCGCCTCCCTGGTCAGTTCCCCCACCTGCTGAGTTAGGAATGCATCTTGAAAGACATCCAACAACCTTAAATTTTGTACTTTTATTACTTTGCAACTGATCAATGGATTTGCACAAAATTTGGTATGCGCTATCCCATGGGGCATATCTCGTGATGTTGCATGTTTTGTTCTGGTTGGATGTACAGAATCTGAGATCTGAATAGGGCAAAAACCTTAAAAGTTATTTTTTTACAGTTTTTTTCTCATTGCCCTGCGTCCAGATGGTGTGGAATTTTAGTGTGATTTTTTTGGTAGACAGAGTTTTGGTAACAGAACTGCCATGCTATGTTTGGTGAAAAAATATTCATTTGTTGCAAAGTTATTCAATTTTTAAGTTCCCATTGTTTTCAATGGGAAGTTCACTGTCGAAATTAGAGGGACAAAGTTGGACAAAGAACTGACCCTTTGCAAAAAATGATTCTTTCTCATGAGATCACTTCCTTTATCATGAGAATAAAATCCTTTTTTGTAAGAAAAACATCCTTTTTTGACAGCTGCCATCTTCTTTTCTGTTTTTTCTTATAAATTGTTTTTTCAAAAGCCACAAAAATGACAACCTGGAGTGGCATCACCACATCTAGATGAATCATTGGGACCCCATTAGGGGCAATCTGCACTTCAAAGTTAGAAATATGCCCTTAAAATGTGTTTTAATATAGTGAATCATTTTTCATGATTGAGTGATATGAAAAACAATCTTTTTTCATATCATGAGTCACAAAAAAGGATCCTTTTTCGTCACTCGAGAATCCTTGCTTGTCCCTTCCATTGCTCTCCCCAGTTTTTCCCTGGTGTCTAGTGGCTCCCCACCTTCCAATAACCCTGTCCCTACATTTCTCTTGTGTCTAGTGGCAACCCCCCACCCTCTGATCGCTGTCCCTGTAATAAAAATAATTTCCCTGGTGTCCAGTGGCACCCCCCACCCTCCGATCCCCAAAGTTTTTTTAATTTGTTGGTTCTAGTGGTACCCCCACCCTCCCATTTCCTTCCCTGGTGTCTAATGGTGCCCCAACCCTCCGATCCCTATATACAGTATTTTATTTTATTACTCGTTGGTGTTCGTGGTACCTCCCACTCTCCCGTATCTTTCCCTGGTGTCTAGTGGAGCCCCTCACCCTCCAATCTCCAAATTTTATTTGTTTTTTTCATTGGTGGTTAGTGGCTGCCCCTTGTATATTTTAAATGTATTAAAACAAAGAAAACCATCCTTCAATGTTTTTTTTAACTTGCAATAACACAAACGTCCATTGCTGATCACACCAGCACCCCCCACCTGATCTCCCACTGTGCACCCAACTCCCCAAACCCCCTTGACACTCTCATACATCCTCAGTCACCCGAAGAGGTCCCAGGTTTGAGATCTGCTCTCCTGATCTAAGACACGTCTTGCTGCTGGAACCGGTGACTGCAATATGAGAAACTAAGGTAAATGTGGTTCAATGTATTTCAATGGGGGTTTCAACTTTTATGCATAACTCAGCTGTTTTTGGAGGTTTTGACCCCAAATTTTCAACATGGTGTTTTGAGGACTCCACCTTTGAACAATATGACTGTCATTTTGCAACTCCTGTTCAAAAGGTGATTTCACGGTCACTTGGAGAATTAACCTTTCAGGCAGGATTTGCATAATGACATATTGTTCATGAGTTGGGGTCTCCAAAAGGCCATGTTGAAAATTTGGGATCAAAATGTTAAAAAATTGCTGAGTTATAACCATTTGTTGCAATTTTGCTACACAAGCTCGGAACTTTATAAATTTTAAATATTTTGACACCAACTTTTCAACATAGACTTGTTATTACCCCACTAAATGTATGTCATAGCTGTCATTTTCAAATACTGTCAGAAATGTGTTTTTGCACCTGTGGCATGGAAAGGTGTTGCAGTTGTGCAGAATTACATATCAGTGGGGATTTGAATATTTTCTGTACCAGGTACATCAGGTGGGGTAATAACATGGCTATGCTGACAATTTCATCACTCTTGTACTATAAATGGAAGCACAGCGCCCAGAGGGCCCTGTGTTTCCACAGCTATGTACATATACACATCTATGGAGAAATAGGAGCGCAGGGCCCAGAGGGTCCTGCAACCCCACAAGCAATTTAGGATATGATTATACGATTTCAAAAAGTAAGGAAATAAATTGCAAAATAACTTCATTAATGCATCAGTAAGGGTTAAAGTGACATAAGTAGGGAAATATGGGATTAGGGTTTCCAACTCTAACACCCAACCCTTCACAGACCAAGAGGCATAGGGGGCAACATTTTAGTAATCAACCCTAATGCTCACCCCATTCTCCTATACTATACCCACCCATCTAATTTTCTAATGGAATGGGGTGAGTGTTAGGGCTGATGATCCCAATGCCGTCCCCCAATGCCTCTTGGTCTGTGCAGGGTGGGGTGTTAGGGTTGGAATCTCTAATGTCACATTTCCTTACTTTTGTCACTTTAACTCTAACTGATTCATTAACTATATTTTTTTTGGCCTTTTATATATATCTGGGATAACAACATAATTGCCCACTAACTTTGTTTTACATATCCAGATAGTGATATTTAATAGCTTACTTTTTGTCCATCTTTGCAGATGATGTTATTCATTTGTTTAATTACAAATTGGGGACCTGGAAAAGTACACTTAGCTAAGACTCATTTCCAGGAGTGACCTGGAGAGGGATAAATGTGAAAGTGCTACAAAGTCCAAAGTGCAATATTGCAAAAATAAAAACTGATACACAACAGATACAGAAAAGTTACAGACAAATAAAGACGCATAAAAGTCCATCCAGTCTGTCCCAGGAATTCCTACATGGAGACACTCTAGTTTCCCTTATCCATCCCCAGTCACCCATTCCTCCCCCTCCCCAATTTTCCATCTGATAAGTCCTTTTTATGCATCCTGATTTCTCTTGAATTTTACCACTGTCTCTGCCTACATAACACTGTCAGAAAGTTTGCTCCACTCCAGAACACCTTTTCCATGAAGCAGCACAATACCTCCTAATGTCCTTTTTGAATCTCCCCTCCCCAGATGGGGTGCTTGCCCCTTGGTGCCTTGCTTTGTGCACTCTGTTGAATACTTTCATGAATGGAAAATCTCTATCATGTCCCCCCACTCCCTACTGTCCTCGAGTGAATACATGTTGAGACTGGTCAGTTTCTCATCAAGCTCCATGCTCTGTTGGTCATGGATAATCTTTGTGGCTCTTCATTGCAGTGTCTCTAATCGATCCCTGTCTTTCCTTAGGCGTAAGTCTTAGAACTAAAGACAGTATGCCATATGTAGTCTCACTAGGGATCTACACAGAGGCCAGTTCCCCATCCTTATTCTGCTAGTCATCCATTTATTTTTTTTATTTTATAATTTGTGCCTAGGAAAGGCACACCAAGCCAATGCTTTTTTTCAGGTACATACCAGGAGCAAAGAGAAGATACTAGATCTGACTTGCTCATGGCCACCCACTATGCATGTGGAGGCTGTGAGATTCAAACCCTAGTCTCCATGTTTGCAGCTCAGTGCTCTTAACCACTATGCTATGTTACCTCCCATCTCCCTGTGCAATCCAGGCATTCAGTTCCTTAATGAATATTTCTGTTCTTGAATGAATAGTTCTGTTCCATCTTCACCAGGGAGAAAGATGGACCAGTACCCATAGGGGGGAGAAGAGGAGCAGAGGGTGAAGGGGCATGTATGTGGTGGTAGAAGAGGATAGAGTGAGGGAGAGGCTACTAGCATTGAAGGTGGACAAATCACCAGGTCCAGACAGCATACATCCAAAGGTACCAAGGGAATTGGCAGAGGACTTTGTGGGGCTACTGGCAGGCCTGTTCAATAGTTCACTGGAGTCACGTGTGGTACCATAGGACTGGAGAACAGCACATGGGGTGCTCCTCCATAAGAGTGGTCCCAAGGATGACCCAGGGAATTATAGGCTGGTCAGTCTGACCTCAATCGTGTGCAAGCTCATGGAGACTATACTTAAGAAAAGGATGGTAGAGTATCTAGAGGAATATGGTCTCTGGGATGCAAGGCAGCATGGGTTTATGGAGGGAGATTGGGTCAAACAAATCTGATTAAATTTTTTGACTGGGTCACTAAGACAGTAGATGGGGCAAAGTGGTGGACATCCTTTATCTGGACTTCAGCAAGGCCTTTGATTCTTTACCCCATAAGAGATTGATCAGGAAGTTGGCAGACCTTAAGATTGGGGAGAAGATGACCAGATGGGTAAAAAACGGAGAGAGGAACAGGACCCAGAGGCTGGTGGTGGGGGGAGAGATATCTAGCACTAGGGAGGTCACCAGTGGGGTCATGCAGGGCTTGATGCTGGGACCGGTGTTGCTCTATGTCTTGATCAGTGATAGTGAGGATGGCATTAAGGGCAAAATGTGCCAATTCATGGATGACACCAAGCTATGTGGGAGGCTGGACACCGCTAAAGGAATACAGGACCTATAAGACAATCTGAAAAAGCCTGACAGGTGGTTCTGGGATTTGGTAGCTTGGCTTCAATGCCAAGAAATGCAAAGTTATGCACACTGGAGCCAAGAATCCCAGGACAGCGTACTACCTTGGAGGATTCCGGATATCTGCAACAGAGGAAGAGAAGGATTTGGGAGTGATGATCACTAGTGACCTGAAGTACTCCATGCAGTGCAGGAAAGCAGCACAAAGGGCAAACAAGATATTGGGATGCATAGCCAGAGGGATCAGCAGTAGGCAAGAGGAGGTTATGCTGCCCTTGAACAGGTCACTGGTGAGGTTACATCTAGAGTATGGAGTACAGTACTTGTGCCCACACCTTATAAAAGACACTAAACTGATGGGGATGGTCCAGAGGAGGGCAACAAAGGTTATCGCAGGACAGGACAGCAGAGTAAAGTGTACAGCATATGAAGAGAGGTTGGGTTCCGTGAACATGTACTCCCTGAAGGAGAGGAGGAAGAGAGGGTACATGACAGAGACCTTCAAGTACTTGAAAGGGATAAATAGCATGGATAAGAGGGTCTCTTTAAACTGAGTGGCATCCGAAATATAAGGTGACACAGTCTTAAGCTGGAGGGGAAAATATTTAGGAGAGAGATTAGGAAGCACTTCTTCATGGAAAGGGTGGTGGCAAGTTGGAATGCACAGCAGAAAGAGGTAGTATCACTGAAGATAGTGGGCAGCATCAAGAGAGGCTGGGATAGACATAAGGGAAAAGTCAAGGTAATGGGAGGGACAGTTGGAAAGGATGGGAGGAGTGGGAGTGCAGGGTCAGTAACTTAAGTTGTGGACACTGCACAACAAGCAGAGTAGATTGACCAAATGGCCTTATTCTGCTGGCTTCTTTGTATGTTCATATATTTGTATTTTCTTATGGTTACCCTCCAGTACACCCAGCTGCAGTGAGCAGACTGCGTTAGGGTATTACTAGTTATTACATCAGGTCTCTGTCCTCTTCTGTGCTTTCTGACAGTAGCTCATCAGTATACTACACTGTTCTAGGATTTTCCCTCCTATGCACATCACCTTGCACTTTTTGGCACTGAATTTCAACTGCCACATTTCTATGTCAAATACCAGACCATTTCTCCAGTCTCTTCACATCCTGTCTCATAATGTGAATCCCTTATTGACTGTTGACCCTCTGGCAGAATTTGATATTAATAGTTCAAAAACAAGTGCAACATACAAAATGAGAGGTAGCAAATAAGTCAGTCAATGGAGGAGTGAAGGAAGACAGAACATGGAGAAAGGACTACAATGTGTGGAATGAGATGCTAGGAGTAAGAGCAGGAGAGAGTAAAGTGATCCCTAAAGGATTATAAAGCAAATAATGAAGAGCCACACATGAGCTTTTTTCAAACCGAGAACATGTTGATCATAAACAATGTGCAGCCTATTGTGTACTGTTTGCTGATAATCATACTACTCAACTGCCCCATATTAGGACGGGTAGCTGTGGCTCTCAGCTTATAGTTCGTAAGCCTTCTATCCCAGTGCTTTCCCACATGTCATGGTGAGATTTTAGAGCAGAAATTCATAGCAATCTATTCCATGCAACAAACTGCAAACTGTATAAACATCAACAGTTCTGATTATACACTAAGTCTTATGCTTCCATGTAAAGTATATGATGAGGTGGTCCAGATTTTGTCTTGCCCACTATTCCCATATTTAAGGGACAACGTCTCACATTTAGAACTGTTAAGAGGCAGGCATCTGATATTATTCTCCTTATGGAATATATCAGCAATAAAACACAACAGGGTATGCATTATGATGACATGACCATATGCCCAGGTGCATAGTGAGGCACAACACTGCAGCTGGATTGCCTTCAACACTTGAAGTGTGGTTAGAGCAACATAATGCAAATCCCCTTAAGTGCCTTACTGTGCTTATAACATGGCTAAACTGAGAAAAATGTAAATAATAGTCAGCTTCTTTTTAAGTAAAAATAGGCACTGTCTTTAATTAAAAGTATCTAGTAAAACAGTCCCTCCCCAGCTTATCAAGCATCTGTTTATCTACACAATCAATAAATGGAATGTTTGCATGAAATGCAGGAACTCAAACATCTGCAGAATTTTACTGATTGAATGTTCACCTCTCCCCACACAGACACACACAACAGAAGGCCTCAGTAAAGCAAGGCATTCAAGTTTACCTGTAGCTGGGAAATCAGCAAAGATTTCCAGGAATATAAGGGGGGAGGTCCGAAAAGACATTCCAATGTATAAAACTGTGAGTATAACTTCATTTTATTTTCACTTGTGTATGTGTAAGATGGGGCATACAGTATAAAAGAATTAAGCAAGTTTGATATTTTAGGCCTGGATGATTTTGTATTGAGTGAAGGCAGCAGCCATGATTGTAATGGCAATCAGGAATTTTTGAAAAAGGCATCAATACTGTTAAGTGGGTTGTGTCCTGATTGCCAGCATATTTTTTTAACTGTGCATTAGACAGATCTAAGACATAGATAGGTGCCATTCATTCAGGACACAGGATTATCCCTACCCATTTCTCAATTTATGCTCTCCTGTTTATCAGTGTACATGTTAGGTTTTTAACAAAAGAAAACTGCCATAATAGTTGATAGTTCTTGCTGTATCTTTTGTTTACAAATAAACAAAAAGAGCCTGAACAGAAACACTGCTACAGTCTTTGACTTGGAAAATTGCTAACAGCTCAGCCCTTTCGCTACCAGCTTGCCACTCTGCACTTATTAATGTTCCCCATTACCCTTCACTCTTCACTCTCCATCCTCCCACTGCCTTCATGTCGCCAGTCCCACTGCACCTCCTTCATTGCTAAACACTGGTTTAGCGCCCTTCCTTCTCACCTCTCCTCACTTCTCTCTCTCTCTCTCTCTCCAGTCTCCTCCTCCTACTCCTACTCTCTCTGCTCCAGGGATTCCCGCACTTTCAACATTTCCCACCCTCACTCCTCTGCAGGAAAAGCTGCCTTCTCTTACAGCCTTCCCTGATTGATTCTTGGAAACTGCCCCTCCCCACACACACTTTTTCTACCTCTCCCCTTCACATACAACCTTTAGATGATTGCAAAGGCATCTTCTTTCTCCCCCAATCTTTGTCAACCCACCTTTTAACTTTTCTTTCCATCTCTCCAGACAGTCCTCCTGCTTAGACCCACCTATATTTTTCTTAGACTATTGAAGTCTATTCCTGTACCCTATTTTACAGTGCCACCCTCTCCAACTCAGTCACCTATTTTAATTTATTTGAAGAGTTTCACCAGGAAAGGCATACTGAGCTGTGATAGCTCATTTCCAGATTTGTCCCGGGGAAGGGAGAAGGGAGTACAGTATGATAATACAGAGTACAGAAAATATTGGTAAACAAATATATAAATATACAGGGATCTACAGGTAATTACACAGGTGAACACAAGCAGCACATTTTAGTACACTAGAGTGGTAATTCAGGTAATGCACAAGTAAAACATGTATGTACACTGGCAGACAGGTAAAATCAAGATTGCACTGGGTAATAAATGGAGAGCCAATGGACATAGTGTAGCAGCTGAAGACAGGGAAGTGGTGAAAACTGAAATGAGAGGGTGAGCAGGGTGGTATGAAAGCGTGGTAAGGAAGACAGAGAAATAGGATAAGTGTTAGAAGAAATGGGAAGGTAGGGGAAGGGGGAAGGAGGTAGAAAAGGAGTGAGTAGGTAGGGGGGTAACATCCCTAAGGGTGAAAACTAACCACAGGTGGATGAGGCTCAGAGAACATCCAGTCCATGACAAATTCTGAAGGACTGGATAGGCAAGTGAGAAGTTCAAATAGGGTTCATGAAAACTGAGTCCCTTGCAGGCTGAGGCAGTGCAAGTAGACAGACTGGCAGTGTCAGTGGCAGTTACAAAGGGATTGATGAGTTTGGATAGGAGGGGGCAAGGGAGCGGGAGGATGGTCCATTGTATACATTGTTGTCTTCTTGCATGCTCACCCACATGTTAATTGCTTAGAACCATATTGCTGTTTACCTACATGGCCCTACATAGCTACTGCACCTACTATGATCGTCTAAATAATGACACATTAATATTTTGTTAATTGTAATTTTTCTGTATCCTCTTTCCCCTCTTCCTTGGGTCACACCTGGAAATGAGCCTCAGTTCAGTGTGCCTCTCCTGGTTAACAATGTTTAAATGAAGAAATAAAACAAAAATCTAATCTAACTAGAAAACATTTATTGCCTGTGGTTACAACTTCCAGATATCTTAAAAACAAAAATCACATGAAAACATTTGTTTTCCTTTTACAAACATCCTTGTGATGTAGCCAACACTAGAAACATGGTTTAGCAATTGTGAAGGTGATTATAATGCCACAAATTGCCACTTAAAGCAACCAGCTAGCCTGGAACTCATGGGCTATGTGCTAGAAAGGTGCAGTTTTTCATTTGTCCTGGGTCAAAAATGGTAAACGTCACACTAGTTTTAAATAAAGCTACAATGGGTTGAACAAAAGAGAGCTACAAAAGAATCAATAAGTGTAAAGACTGGAAAGAATTAGTGAGGTTTGCAGACTTATAGCTATTGTCCAAGGGAATTAGATGTCAGTTTGAGTATTATAACTCTGGCGACGGTTTCTGAGCTTTAATTTCCTGCAACACACAATGGGAAATGGAGGAACTTGGAGGCACCAGTCAACCTGATTATGTAATGAAGGCTTTAATGAATGTTAAGAATGATGTTAAGAACTGGACCAACTCTACTTCCCCCAACTAGGCCTTTGAGAAATTTTAATGAACAGGTGTTTTATAAATCAAAAAGGAGTATCTCTAGAGCACATTAATATTTTGCCATAGTTCTGAGTCAAATGCCTATAAAAATTACTCATACTGTAGGCCATGAGGTAACTCTGAGACTATGGTTATCTATTCTCATGATATTTAACTTGGAGTTGTGTTTAACTATTCTCATATACATATATATATTCAGTGTAACATTTTTTATATAACGTGAAGCATTCATGGTTGGGCAGAAATGGCAGTCCTCTGAAGAAAGGTCAGCATGAAGCATTGAATATTTCCTTTACATGGGCTTTCACAATGGCATCCTACAAAACAAGACACCATCTATGGGTATATAAAATATAAAGAATTGTTGTAACGCATATAATCAGGACTATTTACACATGCATAGTAACCTTTAAAAAACATGAACAGTTATGGTGAATTTGTGTGTCACTAGAAAAAGAAGCGACAACCTAATATGAAGAAAGGGACGTGGTATGGAGCTGGTCTGCATTTGTGTGTCTACAGAGTGTTCTCAATAGCATACTGCCTTTGCAGTCTTATACATTACATGTCACCATTTCCCTCTCTCTAATCTCAATACCAGTATATCAGTGACATATATACTACTCATTGGTGGAATGACTGAAGTTCAAATAAGTAAAAAAAAATGATAAAAAACAGGCTTGGCCAGTAAAGAAGTACATTGTTAAAGCAATGATGAAAAGCATGCAGTGCATCTAGCTGCACTGTACCTGGACAGCAGATAAACAGAGGGCTTCAGATACCAGTGCCATCACTCACTCACCTTTAGTAAGCACTTAAATCAATGTTGACAAAGGTGTGCACAAAAAACATATACTGTAAAAGTAGTCATTTTCATGCAAAGTAATTTTAGCGCAAACACAAATGCAGACATGATTGCATAAATTCAATTTAGCACTAGGTCATTAACGGTGACCTAGTGCTAAAGTGCAACAGGAAGTGACAGTTGGGGTTTAATGCTAAGAAGTGCAAGGTCGTGCACCTCGGAGCAAGAAAGCCCAGGACCAGCTACCGGCTGGGGGGGAGTGCAGGCAACATTTTCAGAGCAGGAAAGAGACCTCGGGGTAATAGTTACAGAGGACATGAAGGTATCAGCACAGTGTAGGAGGGTAGCAAGGGCAAATAGGATGCTGGAGTGCATTGCCAGTGGGATCACCTCTAGAAAGGAGGTGGTCATCTTGCCCTTGTATCGATCACTGGTGAGGCCACACTTGGGAGTACTGTGTGCAGTACTGGTGCCCATACCACAAAAAGGATGTGAGATTACTGGAGGGGGTACAGCGCTGCTACACACTAGGGTGCTCATGGAATTAAGGGGGGGGGTACTGGTGAATCCACTGGCAGGGTTATTTAATTTGTCCCTGGATACAGGGTGGGTAACAGAGGACTGGAAGAAGGCAGACATAGTGCCACTTCATAAGAGTGGCAGCAGGGAGGAGGTAGGCAATTATTACGTGGTCAGTCTCACATTGGTGGTGGGTAAAGTAATGGAGGCAATATTGAGACAAAGGGTGATTAGCTATTTGGAAGGGGGGGCTGCAAGACATTCAGCAGAATGGCTTCAACTGGGGTGGTCACGTAAGATGAACCTGATCAAATGCTTCGATGAGGTTGGTTGATCAGAGTGGGGCAATGGACGTGGCCTACCTGGACTTTGGGAAGGCCTTCAACACATTGCCCCACAGAAGACTGGTTAAGTTGAGGAGTCTAGAGGTGGGGCAGAAAATAGCAAAATGGGTGGAGAGCTGGCTGACAGGTAGAAGCCAAAGGGTGGTGGTCAATGAGGTTCCCTCTGGGGATACAAGGGTGACGAGTGGGGTCCCCCAGGGGTCAGTGCTGGGGCCCATTCTGTTTAACATCCATGTCAGTGACACAGCAGAGGGGCTTCAAGGGAAGGTCTGCCTTTTTGTGGATGACACAAAACTCAACAACAGGGTGGATACGTGGGGAGGGGGTGAAGGCACTATAGAATGATCTAAGGTTACTGGAAGAGTGGTCAGAAACATGGCAGCTGAAATTCAATACCAGGAAATGCTTAGTGATGTACTTGGGGAGGAGGGATCCAAATGCCACGTACACACTGGAGGAGGGGGATAATGGCTGCAACGAGGCAGGAGAAGGATCTAGGAGTTATACTCACTGATGACCTTAAGGTGGGGACCCAGTGCAGCAAGGCAGTGGGCAAAGCTAACAGGATGCTGGCGTGCACAGGGAGTGGGATAACCAGCAAAAGAAGGGAGATGCTGATGCCACTCTACAGTTCTGTGGTGAGGCTACACCCGGAGTATGGGGTACAGTTCTGGAGGCCCCATCTATGAAAAGACATAGATGGCATGGAAAGGGTGCAGAGATGGGCCACTAAAATGATGCATGGCCTAAGTGGGAAAACATATGAGGAGAGGTTGAAGGAGCTGGATTTGTATCCTCTGGAAACAAGCAGGGGGAGAGGGAACATGATCAAAACATTCAAGTATGTGAAGGGGATCAATAAAGTGGGGAAGAACTTGTTTTCAAGCAGGTAGATATAAGAACTAGGGGCATGGACTGAAGGTGGAGAGGGGAAGGTTTAGGGGAAATGTTAGGAAGTATTACTTCATGGAGAGAGTGGCTGAGCACTGGAACGGACTGCTAGAGGAGGTGGTGAGGGCCAGTACAGTGGAGGATTTCAAGCAGGCCTGGAACAAATGCAAGGGGTTGTCAAAGGGAGGAAGGGAGGAATCTTGGGAAGGGGGGGCAAGTAGAGGAGGGAAATGGGCAGACTTGATGGGCCAGGAAGGTCTTTTTCTGCTATCACATGTCTATGAATCTATGAATCTGTAAGGTTAAAAGAGAACTGGGTGGAGGGGGAGGCACTGTCATCACATGTACAAGGGACTCCACATTGGGCAGGCTTGATAGATCTTATGGACTTCTTCTTCTGGCAGATTTGTAGGTTCATGCTGTTTGTAGGTTCACACTGTATGTATGTTCATATCAAGGCACTGTTGTATACAGGAGAGGCAGTTTGCAGGAAGAGCAGCATGTGTGGGACCCATAAGAAACGATACAGGGACAAAACAAAAGTCCAGATTGTTTGGTGTCTTGAGTTTTGTGTGCAGCGGGGAAAGAGACACATAAACCAATGAGTTCTTAAACTTGTTAGCAATATGATAAGTCAACTGTACCAACATCAGGGATGGACTGGCCCACGAGGGAACCTTGAAATTTCCAGGTGGGCCCCCCTCAGTTGGGTACCTGGCCACCTTCTAAACTCTGAAAATCTTGGTATTTATCTTTTTTTCCAATTAAATGGGGTATCTAGGGCACTGTAGGTAAATGAAAGATGCAAACACAGAGCTAGTGTATGCAAAGTGAAGTGGAATATTGATAAGAGTCTATCACCCTGCCCCTCCCCTATCGATCTTCCAGGTGGGCCCCTGTATTCTCTTTCCAGGTGGATCCCTGTACTATAGTCCAATCCTGACCAACATAGCAGCCTCCCTCCATCACCATCTTTTCCATCACATTAGAGCAACTATGCAGCAAAAGCTTAGACCCCTTTGACTTTCTGAACAGGTTCCACATTACATTTCATGTGACTGTAAAGTTGGAATGTGATTGAAAAAGATGAAGATTTCTAGTGTAATTCAACCAAAAGAATGATGCCTACCTACTGTGTCTTTAGCCAACAATGCTTGGTTTCTCTTGTGCTCACAGTTAACTGGAGCAGGCTTAAGAGGAACTGAATATCATGAAGTTAAAGGTCAACAGAAATATTTCCTTCTCACAAATTAAGATATAAACTTTTACTTATTGTAATCACTTTCTGAATTTCATGTCACATTTAAAATATAACAAAAAAATAATCAGCAAATTACATGGGTAAATACAGCAATTATTGTTACATAAAGGAGCATATTGTGATGTCCTGTCTGCCCTGAGTTGGATGCCCTATGAAGCTATTATATGGTATGTTACACTAAGCTACGAATATAAGCTTGTTCATCGATTCACCCCTCCAAGTCTGATTGACATCATCCAACATTGCCTCCCAAGGCATGCTCTCTCAGATCGGCCTCTCTACCCCTCCACATAGTGCCAAACCTATGGCTCTCAGTGGCCCAAGTCTTTTGCCTTTGCTGCTGTGTCCTCCTGGAACTTGCTTCCTCCCTCAATCCTGGCCTGCTCCTTGCTCCCTCAGTTCCGGTGCTCACTTCAAGCCCATCTAGCTGCCCCACTCTGCTCCTGCTGACTTCCAAGCTATCCAACTCTCTCTAACCTGTATACTTAGCACCACTAGCCTATAATAATGTATACTAAGGAATGTTGTATTATATTGCCTGTAGTTAAGGCTTGATGTATGTACTTGCTATAACTTTTCATATGTTTTGTTAAGGAACCATGCTCACTGTATATTTTGTAGGTGTCAATGATTGTACTATCTTTGTGTTACAATGTGTTAAGATTTCCTTTTTTCCATATTTGCTTTGCTTGTCTTTGTAATCCGATACTCCATGTGCAACTTGTTTTGTGTCTTCTATTGCACTTTCCAATGTAATGTACTTTACGGGTCGCCACTGAAAAAGGACTGTATTGTCTCAGGGGGCTTACCCGGTCACCACAATTCAATAAATAAACATTAAGCAAAATTAATCAAAATTCACAATATCTCATTCTCAGAATATTCTCAACAGTCATTAATTGGCATTACATACCGTATTAACTTAATCCAGCCATACAAACTTGGTGGACTATCTAGCAAGAAAATATTTTTATACTTGTTCTCTTTCCACATCAATTTTCAAAGAAAAACAAATGTTTTCATGGCCCTATAATTGCACTAAAGCATTACAACCTCAGTACAATTTGATTAAGTTATATCGTATCTGATGACCTAAAAGTAGCAAGGCAGTGTGACAAAGCAGTGGGTAGGGCCAGTGGGATGCTGGGATGCAGGTATCTCCAGCAGGAGGAGGTGGTGTTGCCACTATATTGCTCATTGGTGGGTCGCCATCTGGAGTATTGTGTCCAGTTCTGGGGGCTGCACCTCAGAAAGGACAAAGTAAGGGTGGAAGCAGTCCAGAGGAGGACGGAAGCACCAAGGGAGGTCGACAGTGAAAATGCCGACCTCCCCCACAGTGACGGCACAATACCGATGCAGGTATTATGCTGCCTGTTTTAAAAGTATTTTCTGTGGGGGGCTCTGCCCCCTGCTCCCCCCGGACTTCAGGATTCCAACTCCAGGTCGGAGTTGGTCTGAGGAGGGGGCGGAACACTGGGGGAAGGAACGACGGAAAGACCATTACGCGACTTTCGCGGTAATGGTCTTTTTTCCTGTTTCGCCATTGGGGTGTCGACCAGAAGGGGTGCACTGGAGGAGGACAACCAAAATGGTGCATGGGTTGCACAAAAACCCTATGAAGAGAGACTGAGGGATCTCAACATGTACACCCTGCAAGAAAGGAGAGCAAGAGGGGACATGATAGAGACCTAAAAGCTCCTCACTGGGGTGAACAGGATGCAGGAGGGGAGTCAAGTTCAAATGAGGAAGAGCACCAGAACCAGAGGACATTTTAATGACATGGGGGGGTAAGGTGTGATGTGAGGAAGTTCTACTTCACTGAAAGAGTGGTAGATTTGGAACAGACTTCCAACAGAAGTGGTGGAGGCAAAACAGTATGGGGCTTCAAGCATGTGTGTGACAGATATAAGAGAATATCAGAAAATGGGCCGGGAGGAGGGAAAGTCGCCAGAGAGCAGACAGAGTCTGCTGAGACAGACTAGACAGGGACCATCTGGGCAGACTGGATGGACCAAGCAGTCTTTCTCTGCTGACAAATTCTGTGTTTCTATATTTCAGCCATTAATACAGTGCCAAAATGTATAGTAGCTAAGTAAAATGGTTTGACAAAATATTGAGGATGTAGAAATGTCCAGTAAGACAGAATGATCTCTAGACATCTTCCAAGGTCCTGGAGTCACAAGCGTATATAGGGTAGCATTTAAGTTTTTTTTTTTTTTATTTTATTTTACAATTTTAGCAAGGGAAATCACTAGATTGGTCTAATATCACTGTTAATGATTTGTTGTTGTCCATATTGGGTAGTCCTATACTAGACTATGATCCCAACTCAGAATCTGGTGGCATATTACTGAACTTGGATTCCACCATAGCTTGAGCTGCATCTTTACATGCAGTGCTCTGTATTGCAATAAAGGACACAGATCAACTGCTGCATTATCTTTCTGGCATGTACAGGTGATCCATTCCACAAGAGAAATTAATATTCGCCAATTGCACGTTCCCTGCTTTCCTGGGTTCACAGAGTTTTGTTCTCTTCTACGCATCCATGTACTAGCACTGTTCTGCTCATTTCTGTCCCATGACAACAGGGAATCCCATGCTTTCTTGGCTGTTGTGGAGTGGATTACCTGTAGATGGCACAAAGAGGGTAACATTACAATTGATCTGTAACACTGGTCCAATACAGATCACAGCACGTAAAGGTGATCTGCTTCACAATAGACAGAGTGGAACAAAGCAACGTCATGGAACGAGGGCCCCATGTAAAAGTGCCTATATTCTGCAAACACAAACATTTTCTGATTGAACATGACAGAGAGAGAGAGAAAGAGATAGAGGGGAAGAGAAGAGATGGAGAGGGACAAGCTGGCTGCATTATAGTAATGGATGCACCGAACTGCACAAAGCCAGATTTCAAATTAATTAGCCTTTTACATCTGCACTCAAGTGTCTCCCAATAAATCTGAATAAACAAGTATTTTTTTGCTGAATACAACTCCTTTTAATTTCCTTGCTGCTAGCCAAGCAACATCCTTACTATACTTCTCAAAAAACGGTCTCTTATAGTAGCATTAAAATGAGATGTTGCTCCTATAGACTCAGTGTTCAGTGGTAAGTATTAAACTTTGTTAACAGTGAGTATAAAAACTCATTTAATCATATTTGAGGGTCACAGTCAGGTATGGAAGTCAACAAACTTGGAATGACCAAATTGGGGGCTTACAGCATTCTGAGGACCTCCAACAAATCTTTTAAGGGTACGAAAACTGTGAATGGAAAATAGGTGTGTATGGGAAGCATACCTTTATTTGAAAATGTAATTAACTATATACTATGTAATAAATATAACATAAGGCTCCCTACCTGTTACAATGCTATAACTCCATCGAGGGATTCCAGTGACATCACAAACCTTGAGAATGCAGCTTGAGAGGTTTATGGAGTAAATGGAATCCTAAGATGGAGTCAGAGACAACATAACAGGTAGCCATATGTTGTTTTTTGTAAATCATGGTCCCTATCTGTTAAACAGCGATGATTCTATTAATCCACTCCTCCCCTCCATCCTGCCCCATCATTTCGCTCTCAACTGCACACCCTCCCATCTGCCCCTCCCATCACACCTCTCTCAGTCCTCCTCTTGGACTGGTTGCTGCTTGATGGACTGCTTGACTGCCATCTTTACAATAAATGGCTACAGAGATCCACCAGCACCCACAGTTCCAATTTATCATTCTGCCCTCCTAGTAAATGGATGTCTCCATGATGCCAAATTTAGGAAACAAACCTCACTTGGTCTGCCCTCACAGCTTCCACTCATTGCCATTCACTTGAGCAGACTGGCATTTCACTGGTGGAGGTTTCACATTGTGGTAGTAGCACAAGTATATTGGATTTAAAGTTGTAATACCATTGTTCTGATGGCAGATCGACAGTACTATAACTTCTTGACATCAGCGCAATGGTTTTACGGGTTTCAAACTGCATTGCAATCCTATGAGTAAAAACACCTAAGCATCTATTACATCACCTTTCATGCTGTCACAAACTGATTATTTGAGGAAAACAAATATAACAATTTTCAAGATAAAAAAAGAAGTGAATTGGGCCCAACTATTTTAAAAGCCATTTGAGATCTCTGCATCATATTGTGTACTATTTTATTTAAATATACTGTGCACATTGATTATTTATTTAGTTTGTTGACTGGAAAAGAAGGGCTAGACAATACTATAAATTTCCAGACTCATCTTGGGGGAGATACAGATGCAAACCAACTAAGATTGAACCAGATTAAGCTACTGGTGGTATTTTAGTAAATGGGGAAAATTTGGGGTATCCTATGATGGGGCGAAGGAATTTAAGTGATCAATTGGACAAAGCTTCAAAACAGCGAGTGTATAGTAGGCTTTTGCCTCTGTAATTAGTAAGTGATAGACAATATTGTATCTTTAGGGAGTAGCAGTTGTAGCAGTACAGAGGGTATGTTTGTTGGGCCAGTCTCAAGCCGGCTGTCTCGTGTAATGGTTAGAGTCACCACCTCTGTGTCTGGCCAACCTGGGTTTGGGACTGGCTGTTGGGTTATTCTTTTTTTTGTTTTATTTGGATGGTAATTTAAGTAATTTGTGTGGATTTTGAAGTCCTGTTCCCTCTGCTCTCCAAACTCTATCCCCTGCAGGTTGCCCCTCAAAATTCTCCCCTGCTGACTGCTGTCACTGTGATTTAGCCTCCCGAGCTTCTCCTTGCCCCCATTATCAGTCCCCCATATTTGATTATAATAGAAAGGGAGTACGGGCATAGCCCCATATAAAATGTAAGTTCACATTGCCCCCCACACAGTTCGTAAGCACCAGTTGCTGATTGTGGTAGTTGCTGTAGTGTGCACTGCTGCTTTTGGTGTTTGGCCTTTTGTAGTCGTTCTTTGGTTTGGTGCTGTTTTTGATGCACTATTATGACATGGAACCAAATTTTGCCAGGACACCAGGGAAAGTCATTGAAACATAGAATCTGCCAGCAGATGAGGACCATTTGGCCTATCTAGTCTGCCCATTTTTCCCTGCCTATAGCATCATAACAGACCCACTTGATCTCTGGCCCATTCACTCACATCTCTTTCCCTTTCCCAAAGATTTTCTTATGTCTTTCCCATGCAGTCTTGAACCCTACCACTGTTTTCACCACCACCACCTCCACTGGAAGATTGTTCCAGGAATCCATCACTCTTTCTGTGAAGAAGTACTTCCTCATCTTTCCTGAATCTAACCCCTCCAGCTTCTTATCCCTTGTCCTTGACACATTTTTTTTTAAATACTTCCTCCCTGTACCTTTTTACCTTCGTGATGTATTTAAAGTTCTCTAGCATATCCCCCCTCACCCCTCTCTTCCTGAGTGTACATGTTTAGGTCCTTCAGTCTCTCCTCATAGGGCTTCTGATGCAAACCCTGCACCATTTTAGTTGCCCTCCTCTTGACTACCTCCACTCTGTCTATATCCTTCTGGAGCTGTGGTCTCCAGAATGGACAGAGTACTCTAGGTTGGGTCTTACTAGTGATCTATACAGAAGCAATACCACCACCTTCTTTCTGCTGGTGATACCCCTCCCTATGCATCCCTCCCTATGCATCCAAGTATCCCACCAGCTTCTCCTACTGTCTTGTAGCATTGCCTGAGCATTTTAAGGTAATCCAATATGATTACCCCCAGGTCTCTTTCCTGCTTGGTGGTCACTAGTACCACTCCTCCCATTTTGTACTCTGCCCTGGGTTTCTGTGCCCCAAGTGCATTACTTTGCACTGTTTTGCACTGAAATCCAGCTGACATATCCTTGACTACTCCTCAAGTTTTCTCATGTCTCTGCTCATCCTCTCCATCCCCCCTGGAGTGTTGGTGTCATCCGCAAAGAGGCAGACCTTCCCTTCCAGTTCTTCTACAATATCACTTATAAAGACATTAAAGAGGACCAGTCCCAGCACTGATCCCTGAGGCTTCCTGCTAGTCACCCTCTCTTCCTCAGATTGAACTCTGTTCACCACCACCCTCTGCTACCTATCCCCTGACCAACTCTTTGCATAAAGTGCCATGGGATCTTTAACATACACCTGAACAACTACCAGAAAAGGTAGATAGGACCTCAATTTAACATCTCATCCAAAGGACGGCACACCCCAGTAGTAAAGCATCTCTTTAGTACTGCACTTGAGTGCCAGTGTTTATGGTATGAGCCCAGTCCAGGTGTGGGACTTAAACCCACAACCTTCTGGTCCAGAGGCGGATGTGCTACCAACTGATCCAGGTGGAAACCTAAATGTGTAAACTGTACAAAGAATCTGTGTCTCATATTCCTTCTCTGCACACTTAAAAGGTCAATGTGAGCATGCTCAAAATGTGAATCAGGAACTTGCTGAACTGTAAAACAAGAGATCTTGGGCTGCAGTTTCATAGTATTCTGGCTAAATCTTTCTGCAGTTGTGCTAACTGCGGTAAGACCATTAGACAACTAAAAAAGTGGTTTAACTTCTTGATGCAACTATCTCAAGATACACATCAAAAATGATGTATGTATCAAAATTCTGGTACATGCCTCCTTTGTTTGCCATAAATTAAGAAAAGTGTTATAAATACATTAGAATTTTTAAAAATCAGCTAAAAAACATTCCTAGTTTTCTGGTGCACCTATAACTACTTGGCTATGCCAGTAAAACTTCCACAAGTTATATATCAATACTTTTGAAAACCTAGGCCCTCCAGGTTTTAAACCCCACCACAGGCACTAGCTCAGTATGACCCTTAACAAGTCATATAACCTCCATGTGCATAGAGAAGGCCATAATTGCAAACAACATGCTACATATCAGCTAGGATAATCTGGATAACTAATAAAATTAAAACAAATTAATAAAAATAAAAATGCTTTCAGTCTGGAAAACTTAACTCACATTGTAATAATCATCAGCCCCCACAGTTTCATACAGCACACCATCATTGAACTGGGGCACTGTCTTTATATATTGTATGCAGAAAAGGGTGCTGCCTCCAGGTTACTGTTTAACTGTACTGAGAAAGCAAAGGATCACTACTACATAATCCATTTTATACCTTAACTGCAGAAAAACAAAGGTTTCAGTTTTCTTTTCCATCAACCCTGTAGCATAAGTATGAAATCCACAATCAGACTGAAATAGGAAAAAATAGCCTGCTACAATACTAAAAAAAATATTTTTTGGGGGGTAAACAAGACTGTTAATATTTTTCTGTAATAAAAGAATTGTCTGATTCATAATACTTTGTATCAAATTGTCAAAGTTCCCCATTCATTTGCTTACTTGAAGCTGCAGGCTGCATAATTAAAATCAAATCATATGATTCATGCTTTAATTAATATTACACAATGGTTGGGTCCTGCAGTCTATCAGAATTTCTGTTTATTAATGCATTGTTCCCCAGTATGTCCTCACTAATTTTGAATGGACAGCATCTTAGTTGTCTTTCCAAAGGCTCTCTTAATTGGTTGTATTGATGCAACAATGTTTGATAGTTATACCTTTTATTTGACTAGCAAAGAATTTCTTTGTATAATTACAATCAAATCCCCTTTAGAAACAGAAGATCCATACAAATAAATGATTTGATACCTTTTATCGGACCAATAGAGTTGTTAAAAAAGAAAATATGTGCTTTGGGCTTTCTGATTACATAGAATCCTTCATCAGAAAACAGAAACAGAGAAATAAATATAGTACCATTATTAAGAAAAGAGCAAAATTATTTCATAGTAGCAGTAATTTATGTATTTATTACTAGGATTACAAATACCTTTGAACCAAGGATTCTTTTAGAAAGGTTCCACATCAGCAATCTGTGCAAGCAAAACAGTGGTAAGATACAATACAAGGTCAGGCGGTTAACAAAGAAGTAAGCAGAGGTAAGATACAATACAGGTCAGGAGGTTAACTTAGTAGCAGAAGACAGTATATGTGTATAGACTAACACAGTAGCAAACAGTCAGTGGCAAATAACAATGCAAAATTAATACGGGTGTATAGATAGCAAGACACATATACAAATGAAAACCATCCTAGGGGTAACATAAGTGGAGCAAGGGTTGGGGGATAAGAACGGGAAGGGTGGGGAAAAGTGGGGTACGAAGTCAAGGATTTGACATTTTCATAAGTGCAAGAACAGAAAGATAAGTGCTAAGTAGTCTGGGGGTGGTGCAACAAGAGGTAGGGTGATAGGGAGGGAGAGACAGGAGGAGAGGAGTGGGAGAGGGTGTGGAATGGTAGGTGGGAGGTGAGAGGGGTAGAATGTAAGGTGAGGGGTGGGAGAGAGAGATGGGGAGTAGCAGGTGATGGAGGGGTGGAGACAAGTAGGGAGGGTAGCAGGGGAGAAGAGAAGAGGAGGTAAAGGTGAAACAAAGCCGCAAGCCTAGGCAGAGCAGTCACAACTGTGGCCATCTATACTTTTATTTATTTTATTTTAGTATTTGGTAAACGGGTAAGGCCCACTAGGCACAAGTGCCTGTTTTCAGGGGCGACCTGGGAGCACTGGGTGGTTAAGTGACTTGCTCAGAGTCACACAGTATGCAAGTGGAGGTTGTGAGAATCAAACTCAGGTCTGGTCTGCTGGATGTATCAAGCTTGTTCACACCTCGTTCCTCTAACCTCTAGGCTATACTGCCAGCCCATGTAATACTTTTGGCATCCATTAAGTGCACCCACCTTTGGCCCGGGACAAGAGGCTACTGTTCAGGGCAATTATCTGGTGGTACAAATTATGGTGTTGATGATTATTGCTTAAAATTAAACTGCTTTTATTAGGTGTTGCCACTTTTATAGGGGTTTAACTTTTGTTTGTTTTGAATTTGAGTGGTACTAAAAAGTGAGACCCATCATTTATTCTCAGCCCAGGATATATTGTAGGCTTTCAACACTTTATCACCTCACCTTGATGGGAGAAGGATTCAGTTTTAGAGATGTTCTTTGATTGATAATGCAATGAACTGAACAACAGATCATCACATGTTTTAAATCCCACTACAGGCACTAGTTTAGTCTGTAACTTTGAACATGTTATTTTACCTTCCAGCATGCCGCACTCCCAGCTGTTAGACCTGGAAGAAGAAGCAGGGCCCAAATGAAAATGAGAAGTTTCCTCTCAGTTGGCCTACCTAGGGTAAATAAATGTTTAAACTACAAAAATCCAGTCCAGGGTCTCTAACAAAGAACTCATTTGAACACATCTTTGCTAAATCATGCAAGATTGTGTGTAGATATTTTGTGATATGGATTACTTTCAACAAGAAGTTAAGAACACAACATTAATTTCACTGGGGGCTTGAAGAAACATTCTGCAGTGCAATGGTAGTGCAGTCACCACTAAGCCCCCAAACCTTCCACACTGTTCAGTGTTAAATTCAAATTCATGAATAAAATTCTTTCGTAATTATGGAAGTTAATACAAGTGTTTTTTTCCCCAAACAACCTCTAATTATAAGCTACTAAATTGGAATTAAATTACTGTCAGCTTTGAATGATTGCCAATCACATACTGTATGTATCCAAGGCATTCTAACAATCTGACGATTAAGAAATAAACAATTCAGATCTTCGGCAGATCTATTACAGAAAATATTCAGTGGGAAAAATCAAGCATATATTTACTGCTTATTATGTTGGCAAGAGAAAAATTCTTGCTAAATGTTGCAGTAACTGTCTGTATGCAATGTCGGTAGCAATCAGAGTACTCATAAACCTGGTACTTTTCAAACAATCTGAAGCAAGTGAAAAATAAACACTTTTATGGGCCTCATGGGTCAATAACAGCATTTATTTTTCACTTGCCTACGTCATCCTGTCACACAAAATGTCAATCAACATGACTGACATGCTATTCTACCCAATTCTACAAAGAAGCTACCGCCTAACTGCAGCCAATGCCACTCCTCTGTTTGGATTGAAAACCCTGCTCCTGTCACCATCTTGGTTATCCAGTCCTCCACAATCCAAAGGAACTACTCAAACCAAGAAAGAAAAACACTGTTCCATTGATGGTCCCATTATTCCAACACATTTTATACCATTTTTTACCTTCCTCATCTTCCCAAGTGCCATGTAATCTGGACCAGCCACACAAACTACTCATGCTGTAGAGAAACCACCACCACAGCTTGCGCTGACTCACTTGCTGCTCAGTCACCACTTACATGGGGGGACACATGGTGCACAACAAACCAGATTTTCCAATTTAAATAAGTATTTTTTATGGGGGGAGGAACAGAGAATCCACTCAGCTTGGGGGTCCCAGTACTTTTAGGTAGGGAATCCAGCTTAATGATCTTTAATGTATGGTTGGGCATAATGTGAACATAGAGATCCACAAAGCATATCAGTCTGTGGTGGTGGTGGTGGGGGGGTACAGTACTTTCACACATGAAATGCAGCCTGCTAAACTTTAATCTAGGAGTAGAAAGGGGCATCTGGTGAACACAAACATTATATATACATAACATATAATAGCCTGTAAACAAATATGCCATTTATTTCCATTCGGGGGGGGGGCGGGACTTTCATAACTCACTTTCACTTGTGGCTTCACCATTGATCAGATATGGTCCTGTTCTCTCACTCATGGAAATAAATGGAATATTTGAACATCGGTCATCATATAGTGCCTATTTATTTATTTATTTATTTTTTCTTTTTGAGTTATCTTTTTACCTTCTCCTACGCTCCGGCTCCCCACCTCTCCTTCAGGTCCTTCCTAGTATCTACACTCCCAGCGATCCTCTTCCCGAGTTCTACCCTCTCCACATATCACAGCCAACCCTCCGAGTCATCCCAAAGTAACCCATCTCTGGGCAAGTCCCCCTCCTTCGAGGGGGAAGGCACCGGGGGGCTGGGAAACCCCAGTGCTCTATTTTTCCTTACAAGCTCGAGGGTGCCGCTGTGGAGGGGCAGGCTCCTGGAGGTTCCGGGGATGTGCAGAATATGGAGGCTGTCATCTGGTAGGAGCTGAAGTTGTTTTCCAGCTTTCGGATTGTCCTTCCTGCTCTGCTGCATGTAGTACCCTGGTCTCCACCGGGCTCACTACAGAGCGGACTACCCTCCCAACCCACCCCAGAGAGGAGACCAGTCCTCCGGACACTCAATCCTCTCCTTCCCCAGCCAGCCCCTGATGACCCGAGTCCGTTCCCAAACCCGGGTCGCCGGCATGATTCAAGGTGTGGCGTCCAGCGCCTCAGCCCTCTGCACCACCGGGCCGGCCCCACCTATTTATTTGTAATAGATATTGGGGTTTGATAACTCAAGATTTAGGTCTCCTGCAGAGATGGGCTGCTGCTTCCATCAGCCATGTCACTCAGTGTCCAAGTGGGGTGGGGTGGGGGATATGTTGTTAAAAATTGATTGGATGCCCACCTTATCAGTGCAGTGGCAGGTTACCAGTCATGATGGGGGTGACCAAAACATGCTTGGATTGTTGTAAGCCAGCTGAGGGAGGAAGGTCAAGCATCCCAGAGGATTCTCCTTTCCCCGTGGAGTGTGTCAAGTCCAGCTGCCACAATGCCAGCTAGGTGACCAGAGAGGGAGGTGTATAGGGTGCCACTCATGGTGATGTGTGTGTATGCACACAGTGCGTGCACACACACTCACACACACATGAAGATGTCCTGATTGGGGTGCCTTCACAGATAGGAGGAATGAAAGCTGCTGTATCCCTGCTCATGCAGAGTGAAGGACTCTGACCTGCCTGATGGCCCCACTGTGTGGGTCAAACCATGGTGACCTGATGGAGAGTAGATGGTAAGCCCTGGGAGAAGGTGAGGGGCAGTGCTGAAGTGTGGGTCAAATAGTCCTGACAATGAGGATTCCTCAACGGGTGCAAGTGGAACCCGGAGTAAACACTGAGCAAAAAAATGGATTGGATTGTTTTGTTTTATTGTAGATAAAGAGTATAGACCAGCTTGACAAAATGAAAAATGATAGCAGGTCAAACAAAATGAATAACTGATGCATAGCACCATCCTGTGCTTCACTGCTGAGTTTCATTTGAAACATTTTCACCCGGGGACACTGGCAGTCTGTGTCTGAACCATATCACCCAAAAGAAAAAAAACTTCAACTTATCACATAATAAAAGTAATTTCATCATTTATTTGATGCAATGTGTTATTCTAAGTTGATTTCCACAGTTTACTGTAAGTGGACCCCAGTACAGGTTGGATGTTTATACAAGGCTTGCTACTTGCACTGCGGATGGTACTCACAGTAATTTGTGCCACCTGGAATAAGATGTTATGCAGACAACAATCAAACTGAATGCCTGAATTATGTAAATATGTCAAGAGTAGAAACGCTATAGTAATTTCATGGAGGTGGAAGATATGCATGTCTCTTCCAAGACATCACATTCATATAAACATATCTCTACGGCCAAATGTTTTTTTTTCTTTACTTAGTAACTTAAATTCAAATGAAGTAATTTTATAACTTAGGATAATACCTCAAGCTGTATATTGATGAAGCAATAATCACAGAACTCCACAAAACAAATAGCGTACAGGTGATGGTACATACTGTAAGGTGAAGAATAATATATGTCCTCAAAATTACAGCACCTTGATTCTGCTTTCCTAATTAAAGAGGATGCTGTTTACCTTGTACTGTCTTTCCCTTGATGTTTATAATTCCAAACTGAACGTACTTGTAATCTTTGCAGCTGCCTAGTTCATGGGACACTCTTGTAATTACAGTGTCGACCCATGGCATATTCCTTTCTGCAGCACAAAGGGGTAAATCAAATTGCATATCACTGGCACAGCACCATTAACAAAACAAATATTCTAAAAAACAAAATAAAGTATTGTTTGCCTATTGACTTCTGTGATAGACCGCCACGGTGGAATTATTGGATGTTGCTACAATGCTGAATGTCAGAACATGCAGTAACACACTACGAGTTGGCACTGTAGGTATTACACCTAGATGAGTCTATCACACTGCAAAAATACTAAAATAGAATAAATAAAACTTTTTGATCTTTAATGGTTTTATTGTGGATTGCACTGGCACACCTGTGGTACAACGTTTGTTTCAAGAACTTTTGGGCCAGTTTCTTTTGCAAAAGGAGGAATCCGCAATTGATCAATGGCACTGGAAGAGTGATTTTTGTTCCCATGTGGGCAACCCAGGATTACATTGCCAGCTCACCCCCTCTGGACCACTGGAGTCTGTGAAGAACTAAGCACTAAGGGAGTGCACAACTGTGGAGGGATTTAAACAATCCCTAAAAAAGTATTTGTGGCTCCAGGCCTTTGGTAATTGATATAGCTGATTTTATTAATTGATGTTCTCCTTTTTGTCATTTTATTTTTGTGTGTTAGTATTTTAAGGTGTGTCTATTTATGAATTGTGAAGTGCCTTGGTTGTTGATAAGGCACTTAAATAAAATTGTACTATTTTATTATCATTATTACACTATGCTTTCAGACTCTTGGGGGGGGGGGTGTTGGTAAGGCAGGAGCCTATATGCTGTAAAAGTGCCTCCTGTGGAAGTTTGGGCAGCCTTGGATGCCTTGGAGGGCCACACATCTGCTTACCCATCCAGATCAGGCATGATGTTAGGTGGTGTCCACAGTGATTGTGTGATCAGTAGGATGCAATGGATGCAATGGAAGAAATGATCAGACTGATAAATGATGTTACCAGTCCCTCGTCACTAACTGCCTCAGCTTAGCTGCCTCTGACTCCTCCTTGCTTAAAGGGACGGTATAGAGTGGAAGCAGTCTGAGGTAGAGAAAAAAAATAATAAAAAGGAGGAAATCAAGGACACATTCTGGTTACATAAGTCTAGAGTGTCATGGGCTCAGGTGCAGTACACAACCCATTACTTTTTTTTTATACCCATTGGGTTTGTTTCCCCACTTAGTCATATTACTGAAATGAACCTTGGATACCCAAAAGGTGGTGCTTCAAAAGTTCAGGCTCAAGATCTTGAATACAGTACAATACACAAGCAGTCTAGCAGCTACTGCAGCTCTACCACATTCCCCTCAATATCATGAGAGCGCACAGTTCTGAATCCAGAAGCAGGACACATAAAAGGATGACTATTGTCCTGGGTGTCCGCTATTCCTCCATGGAAAATTATTTAAAAAAAATAAGAATGAGGAACACAACAAACATATATAAAAGAGAAACATGACATACAGGGGTAGGGATGGGACACAGAGGGCAGGGCCTCATACAGTTAAATCTATAGAGCTGATCACAAGTTCCATAATTGGCAGGCAAATGGCATTTGCATACAGTTGACTATGAGAATCCTGTTCACTTCCACCAGTTAGAGCATCAAATGATGTCATATAAATATTCCAAGACTGGCCTTAGTTTGCTTGAGAAACCAATGTATGCACTATCACTAGCCAACAGAATTCTACTAGGCATTTCTGTCTTGAGACACAAATACATTTTTTTCAAGTAGCCAAACTGTTACTACCATTGCAAATGGTTCACTGAGGTTACCAGGCAAACATTTTGTATTTCAATTTTGCACAAAAATCACTGCAGAGCTGGATAAATTAACCTGGTTCAGCAGGCAGCAACCAAGGAATCTATGTCTGGTGAACATTTTGCTTTCTGGATGTTAAAATTGTCCTACTATGTAGATAATGCCCATTCAGAATGGGCCAGTATTCCTGGCAGACCCAGTTTGGAAATTTAAACAATATGTCTAAATGAAACAAAGCTGGTGGCCTTTGCAGAATGGCTGGCTGGGTATGCACTCTCAGATGTGCCTTGGTCCATTCACCTGAATAGGCATGCGCCATGTGCCATTCACAATCCATGCGAGTGTCCCCTCTCCACATGTGCATCTGACTGCGGAGGGGTCAGGGGGTGGAATGCAGGCAGACTGCAGGACACTGGTGGGCATTCATTGAGATACCCATCCCAACAGCATGCAGAATCCCCTGCTTTGTGTGAAGCAGTGGATTGTGTTTACCTGCATACTGTGGTAACTTAAGGGGCATGTGCACTACAGACAGGTGATGTTCGCTAGCCTCCAGCCCTCGCTGCATGTCCACAGAGCTAAGTCAGCAGGATAGGGGAGGAGGCATGCCTCACCTGGCCACCATCCACTGGTAGGAGAGGGCATGCAGTAGCTATAATCTGGTGCCTGCAAATGTAGCCTCTACCTGCCTCTGGCACTACATGCCACCATGAATATTGTATAGCCATACCCACCCCAGTCACTCCCCCCAGTGGGCCCATCAAGCAGTGCTGCCTGCAGACAGGAGATACTATGCAGAAGGGGGTACATGCCCCTTTTGTTCATGCCTCTGGAATCTGACAGGACACCTAATGGCAGCTTTTGATCACAGGCCACCTACACGCTGCATATCCATGGTGCATAGGCACAATGCACAGGGCCAAATAGAGCCATGCACAATGCTGGTGAAGTACGGGCTAAAGACACATACCCAGTCCAGGTCAGTCAACACCTCTAAACAGGTACATACCACACACCATTCACCATCTCCCACCTGCCCATACATGGCTCCTCAACACATGTGGGTAGGAATGAGGAGGGACCGGGGCAAGACACAGGCAGACACTTGTGGACATCCAATGGGATCTGGGGATTTTGGGTACTGGCATACTATGGTATCTTAAGAGGTCTGTGCACTATGGGCAGGTGCCATTTTGTAGCCCCTTGCCTTCACTTCATGACAGAAGAGCTGAGAGCAGCAGGATGGGGCAGAGGTGTAACCCACTGGGGGTGGCCATCTGCCGGTAGGAGGAGGAGGCATGTAACTGCTATGGCAGGGTATCTGTAAGCATAGCTAGTGCACCCTTCTCTGGTACTACACAACACTGTGAATGGTGCATAACCATAGCCTGCCACTGGCCACTGCCTTATGACTAAGATTATAAATGAACATTGTTTTCAACTTTATGCACAAGTTTCCTGAATCTGATGCAGCAGACAAAGAATAGCATCTTTGCCATCAACCCCCAAATGTGAGCAAAAATGGCAGAGGGGAAATACAATGAAATGGATAAAGCAGTTTTGCATGCAGATAGTACTGGAGTAGGAATGACCAATTCATGTGCTCACAAAACATGGCAAGATCAAGAGTTTGGGGCAGCAAACTAGAGGGTGCATGTTGATTTTCAATGTACCTCCACCCAAAATAGTCAGCCAAACAAAAAGCAGATGTAAGTCAGCCTTGTCTTTGAATAATTTTGTCCTTCAATAACTGTAATGTTCAGTAGAATCATTGCCTTTATAGGGGATCATAAATTCCTGACAATTATTTTGTAAGTAAAAGTTCACAATCTTCCAAAGATTTTGAATGAGAGATTAGTAAAAGGTTCCATATTGGAGGACTTGGCCTATAGTACTTGAGAAGGAAATCCATGTTTTCTTGGCAACTGAATTTCCTCACAGACACAAAATGAATGGCTGTATAGATAATCTGTCCTATTCTTTGGCCCACAAACCACTCCGCTATGTCAGCATGGAACATCCTTGTCAAGTGCAGTTTTTGTTTTTTTAAAAATCTGTCCCTTAGAAAGAGAAGATGTGGTCGATTAAGGTGTGTGTGTGTGTGTGTGGGGGGTATTGGGATGGGGGAATAATAAATCCATGGTTTAAACTGATTTCTTAGCACTAAGCTGAAAACCCCACCAAACATACAGAACTAACTCAAGTGAATGCAAACAAATATAGCTGACGTTTTCGTTACTAAAATGGAAACCATACATTCCAGCTACTCAGAGCAGCATTCAAATGGAAATGTGCATCATGTTGCAGGGACTATGAGTCCATGAGTTTAAATTTGTTTTCATATTACATTCTAGCTGGTATGACAAATATAATTTAATAAGACACATATAATTTACTTAGTGAAAACATAAATCTACTTGAACACTAAACTTGTCTCATAAAGGTTTTCAACTGCTGCTGAATGAAAGTGAAACTAGCATTAATATCAATAAAACAAACATTTGGTCATTAAATGTGATTGCCAAGCTTGTTTGGCTAAAATAACATTTTAGCAACATGTGACATTTTTTAATGTCTGCAGTGGAAAGCAATCTGCAGTTACAGTACCTTATCAAGGGGCACTGACGCCATTCTTAGGTATCCTATGTCCCTCACACGCACAAAACATCCAAATATGTCAACAAAACATAATGTGGCTGGAGTAGCAATGAAGACAGAAAGCAATTTTCATGTAGCTAAATTCCCTTCATATTACAGTATCACTAGGTCCTCTCTTTGGTATGTTCTGACAGTGTTTAATGTACTTTTTAAATCTGGGAGGGGGGAGATATGGCCACACAAACTAATGCCTACAAACCCTGCATCCTCTGCCCTTGATCCAGGCAAAGTCAATGTAGTAGTGTAATCTACCAGTCTCATAACGGCTACAAAGTTCCATTTTGGAATTATAGGGGTTGAAAAGCTCCTCCACGTACCAGATTTAATATTAGTAAATACTAGGAAAACTCTATGTTAGGGGTTGCAATGGACATCATAGGGGCTGCACCAGGTCCATCTTGTAAATAAGCTTGCTCAATGATGTTCACTTGGATACATAAATATTTTGACTGATTGATTGAAAAGAAAACATTGAGGTCCCAACCGCAACCCCTGGCTACCCCTGAATGATGTCTAAAGTCCATGCCATCTCATATTCATCCCCTTTGTTGTGGCTCACCGGAAACAGCTGATGCAATGATACAGGGTAGAAGGGTAGAATGTACTTTCTTGTGTGAAAAAAAGACTTTAAAGTTATTAAACTGTTTGACTATGCTAAAACATAATTAATAGAAGTAGGATGTGAAAGGTCTGATTGCATCAAAAAAGGTGAGAACCTTTTTAAATTTATTTATTTATACATTTATTTGAAATTGGTACCCGAGAAAGGCACACTGAGCCAAGGCTCATTTGCAGGTGTGACCCAGGAAAGGGAATACAATCAAAAAGCATAATGGCATTGCTGCTTTAAAACTTAGCAGTATAACCAAAAAATAATGTAACTGTTGAAACAGCTATTATTTTCCACCCTGGTGTGAAAATGTTGGTAATACAGATAAGTACATTCAACAACTCCTCTCTATTGTCAACCCTATTAGCAGAATATGATATCCTAGAAAGGATCATAAAGATATCTATTTCACATTATGCTGTCAAAATGAAGGCTTCTAGGTGTACATAGTTACAGTAGCATACAAGCTAATCAGCTAGCTTTTAGCACTCTTAGCTTCTATCAAACAGGAGTTAGAAGCAATAGAAAATGTCACACACATATTTCTGGATGTTCCTTCATTTCAAATATAATAAAACAAGAACTGCTTAATGTGAACTCTATCAACCTGAATGGAGCAAGACTCGATAATCTCCTTTGAGCCTGCATTTGGGAACTTCAGCTGTTAAACCCTGTTCTTCTCCAACAGGGTCTAGCAGGTATCACGTCAAGAGGATGACTGGAAATAAATGCTCTACATTCATTTCAGTGCATACCATGTGAACCGGGCTATTACAAGTCACAGTAGTTAGGAAAGAATTATACTGTAATAGCACAGTTCTCTGCAACATTTTTTTCCTGAAATCTATTTGATAATTTTTGTCTTCAGGCAGAAAAGGCAAGTAATTTTGATTAAGCCTCTGAAATTACTTACTTTTTTATGACTATAATAATCAATGATTTAGAAAATGAGGCTTTAGTGGAAAATATACTGAAAACTAATTCTTGTCTGAACACATTCAGTACTTAAAATTTTGAAATACTGATGCCTTGCTAGCAACCTTAATTGATGTTCTTGAAATTGTTATACATATTAAAAGAGTACAATTTTAACTACAGCCAATAACATTTGCCTCTCATTTGCATTTTATTTTATTGTATGGAGTTCTTCCCACTGCTAGCTGGCAAAGTGATTTAGGGGCACCAGCCTCTGCAGTGACATGGGAGACATGGGATCCTTGCTGGGCCAGTGCAGAGGGGGCAGGTTGCAACAGTAGTGTGCTCACTCTCCAGGGAGAGATAGTTATGTTAGATGCCATTCATGCCAAATGTCACCCACAACAGATTTAAAAGTGAGATCTGGCAGAGAATCAGACGTAACTGTCCACATTGGTTGTGGCCAAGGGTTGATTTGTGGACTAGCTCTATGAAACTTGTTCTATGAATGAGAAAGAGAGGATATGGGGAAGATGAGCTGGGTAATGTGTGGGGATATCAACATATAAGGTAATGAAGCCAGTAGCAAAAAGGACACCAACAGCAATATTTACGCAATGGCAGCATATATTGGGGCCCAGGGTTTTATTTAACTCTAAAAATTGATTAGCGTTTTGCTCATAAACGTTCTAAAACATTGTAAAAATGCATAGCACTTGCCTCACTGTGTTTAACAAACATAACACTTCCAGAAAACCTATATAAATGCTTTCTGTACAGTTAGTATTGCCCCAAGAAAAAAACTGCTAGTCAATTATTTAAAACCCTGTATTGTGGCCTGTGCTGGTTTTTTTTACCACATTTGATGCACACAACACAAGTGGTAAGAATGACATTTTCTTCTTGTTTTTGGTGTTCTTCTTTCTACCGGGTACATTACCTTAAAGTTGCTAGTGCTCCTGATGTTATTTGCATTGGAGCATTTTCCTGGGGCAGCACCCCACCTGCATGGTCTAATTTGTGGTGAGAATCATGGGATACCTTAAGTAGTGACTTTTTGCCTGGATTTGTATGTGTGGAATGGATTTATTTTTATAAAGTTTTTTTGTTTAATCATCATTTACAAAACAGGAAAGGCCCACTGAGATTAATAGTAATCTCATTTCTAGTAGCATTCTGTTAGGTACCAAGAGAAAGACAACTGTAATGGCATACAGTACAAGTTAAATATCTGAGGTTACATCTAGAGACATAAGTACCAGTCACATATCTCCAGGAGGCATGTCTATTTTGCTGGGGTTAGATGACTCCTTTTTCTTCCATTTTATCCCCAAATTAGAGATAGTCCGATAGTAAGTTAATCTCTCTATAGCACCATCTGTGGATAGCTTTAATACTGTATAATCAAGTATAATTTCATTATCTAGTCTAAATACTTTTACAGATTACTCAGGTAAATTTTTGGTTCTCTGAGCCTCTCTACTACACTGCAGATACTGAATTTAACCCCAAGTAGTACCATGGAGTGGATAACGCACTGGCTAACCATTTCTAATAGGGGGACAAAACATAGGAAAACTGGGATCTGATCAGAACAACAAAAGTTCTTAAAATGACTCACTGCACTCACAGCCTTTGTAGATTTCATAGACGATAAAACATAATATTTTAATTATCAAGGCAATGATTTTGCTATCACTACTGTGAAATTAAAGCGAAAAAAAAACCACACACAGTTATGCATCATGCGCTTCAGTACACTAACATACTGTACATTATAGCTACAAGCCATTTACCTATTAAAATTAATAAATACTGTACATGATCTCTGTGATGCCAAAATGCTCCAAACTTCATGGCAACAGTATTTGCTTGTTGTGTTGGATTACTGTGAAAATGCTTTACCTCCAGTCACTTTACATTCAGTCATATTCATTAAAATGAACAACTGAGTTTTCCCACATAACACCATTCTTTCTTTATAAAGTCCAAGAATGTATGGTACAGTTCAGTCCTTATTTGTTGTTATTGTTTTCATTAAATACAACAAATAATGCTTCTTTGGAATCAACAATTAAAACAGTGGATCATAAACATGTTACAGCCCTGTTTATGGCATATATTATAAATTTATCACTGTGGACAATATAGGGCTATGCAGTGTTGGATTTACATTTTATGAGCTTTGGGAGCTAGGGGTGCCATAAGGACCATATCTTTAAATTGAGCTCCCTTCCTACTGCAAGTCAATGGCACTGATGCATGAGCTACCAGAGCTCACTTTAGAGCTGGGGGGGGGGGACGAGCCCTGGCAAGCCGCCATATAATTCCAACACCTGGTCTGTGTTTAGAGAGAATCATTCCAAATGTAAAATGCAGAACACATTCACCAAGTATGAATAAGAACAGCATTGCTGGCCCAGAGGCACAGCGGTAGCACTACTACTTGGAATGATGATGATCCATGTTCAGAAGTGATCTCAGAGTGTTGAAGGGCTAACCAGGGGGAGGAGGGTTTAGCATCCATAGCACTGCTCTCCTCCTTTGGGGGGAGCTTATGGAAGAGCCAGTTGCTCTATTGGCCCCTGATGGAAGCCAGCAGAGAAGCAGCCTCAGCTAGAAGGTTGGGGAGGTGTGGCAGATGTCGGCACATGTGCATGTCACATCTCCCACTGGGATGGAAAAATGGAAACACCCTGGCTGCTGCCAGGATGAGTATGGTCCTCTGCAGGCCCTGCACCAGCAACTCAGGTTCCTCTCACAATCTGGATCCGGACCCGGTGGGTCAAGGGACTCCATGACACCCTACCATGGAAGGCAAGTAGTGAGGTGCTACCTGAGAGGTAACACCTGGGAGAATCCAAGTTGATGGGACTGGGAGGATCAGTGGGAGGGAAGGCCAGTCAGGAGATGGGAGCATAAACAAATAAAAAAAAACAACAGCATTTTAGAAAGGAAAATTAACTGCAGTGCACAAACAAAATAAACACACACACACCATAAAAAATGCAATGCTCAAGAAAAGCACAGAAACATTTAATGTATTTTTCTTTTTTAACAAAAAAACTAAATCTTGTAGCACATTATTACAGTAATCAAAATACTTAAACCTGGTTGCTGTCGGCTGCCATTGACTTCAACCAACCATTTTCCCACTTTCTCCTACACTGAGACTTTTTAATATGGAAGAACGCAACCGTGATGGCATCACAGTGGGGTATATTTGTTGCTATGGAACACATGTGGCAAGAAAGAAAAAACAATTTGAATTCATCTACACACATAAGGCTCAGAACCTTGCAACTACTCAAGATTTGCACAGTGCACCATTTTTTGCTATGCACAAAGAAACTTTCAGATAGGATGGGGAAGATGTCTCCCACCTGTGTGTGTATTTAACTCACCAAATCCAGCTGCACTCACAAAGAAATCAACATTTTTGACTCAGCACATAGGTGCAGAATTTTTTTTTAACTGAACATTTTTTATTAACAAAGTATATGAAGATAACAGAGATTAAAAAGGAAATAATAAGATTATAATTTTAAAGAAATTTGTGAACTCTATTGAATTCAATGAGCCGTGATTTTGCTTTTTTAACTTTAGCTTCATTTTGAAGGAACTACAACACTTCAGAGTCCAGTGTACTTGAAAGAATAGTTTTATTTACAAAAAAAAAAACAGAAATAAAAAGTGTATTATTAAGTGCATCCCTAAATTATGCAATAATTTCTTGAATGTAGTCGTCATCTTTATTGCTAATGATGTAGTACACTATTCATGCTAAGGTGTTTAAGTGCTCATAGATAACAAATGAAGATTTTGGTCCAGAAATCCCTAATTAAGTAGTTTGTTTTCTGGTATTAAAGAATGACCTGTTGTAAGGGAAAGTATCTTTACAGGATTCATTTCAATGACAAATAGTCATAATATGAACAAGATAATCCTGCGGATAGTCAATAGGACTTTATAGTGTAAGTTGTGGAAATAACTTATTGTAATTTTTATGTTTGTTTGCCAAGGCATGGCAAACATATTGTTATCACAGAGAGAGGGGCTTTTGGAGGCTTGGCCATCCACAGCTTACCACAGCTCTAGAATAATTAATACCTGCCCGCTTTTCTGTTTTTAGGGTGTATTTATCCAGGATAATCCAACTGAAGAAGCTGCATCTCATTGTCATTGGGTATTACTTGTATCCAGTTTTACAGTTGGAAAGGTTACAGTGCAAATCATAGGTAGGTCAATTGACTTGAACAAGGCTAAGTGAACCACTAGAGCTCTTTGACCTTGGTATCTTCTATTTCATAATTCTGTGCTCTACCTACTGGGCCACACAACATCACTCTTTTGTTGCTAGCTCAAGAGGTTTCACCATATATTTTGCACTGTTATAAATAGATGCTCCAACAATTAATTTAGTTTATGGTTGGGCTTATATTAATAGTGGAGATACTCAATATAGTGGTATAATATAACAGGTGACAGTCACTTAGCATTTTTATCGGCTGAGACCTGTGTGGCTAAAACATGGTGACTACACAGATCAGACATGTACCATGTTGCTGCTTGATGCAGAGATGCATGCACAGGGAAATTGTGTCAATTCTATTTTTCAAAATTAAAAAAAAAACATACATAGTCTTACCAAATTTCATAACTACAGTTCATCCCTCCAGCTGTGTGTTCACTTTCAGAAATCTCCCCCACCCTGACACAAACTGTAGTTGACTGTCTCATTCTGCTTGCCATGTTGTGTAGGATTGTGTAATTACCTAATGGTAACCCACCCCATACTGAAAATACTTTATCAATTAATTTAATATGTTGCAGGTTTCAGGTTCCGTGTTAGTCAGAGGATTATCCACATTTTTTACATGTATTAACTGAAAGTTATTTTGCCAGCAGGTAAGCATTACAGGGATAAATAGTAATCTTATTTTTAGAAGTAAAGTAGGGGTAACAATGTTATAATTATACACAAAAACTAGATAAATGAATGGAACTATTTACAAATATATACTGGATCATGGCAACTGTGCGTAGAATGACATAACTGCACATAATTTTCACAGAAGTATTATTTATTAATACACAAGAACTGTTTACAAATAACATAACCAGCAGAGATTTCATGACCACGGTTGTCAGGCACATATGTGCCATGGGGAGAAATGTTTTAGCATCTATTTAGCAGCAGAGAAACTGGTTGCTGGTAACAAAAGGATGTAGTTTTTTCCGTGGTGATGGAAGTCTGCACTGAATGGTTTGCTGGCCTGGATTTCTTTTGAACTTAAGGATATGGGACTTATTTCCAAATTTAGAATGACACTGATATGCAGACTAGTCCATAGTTTTGAGTAGGTCTATAAACAGCTGGGGAGGGTCCCAGCCACTACTTATAGCCAAGTAAGACTAAGTGATGGGAGCATCTGCTGTCTAGTGATAGCCCTCACAAGTTTTCATACATTGTCCGGGGATAAGTACCAAACTGAAAATTCAATACAGTATTACATATTGAATTGAAAAGTGTTTTAATGGCAAGCAGGAGCATTTCATAAGTGAGACACCTTTTTATCATAACTTGTAACAGACACTACACACTTTGTGACCAGCAAGTTATTATGGACAGAGAACACAAATTCTGATCTAAGAGATTCTTCAGGTATTTGTATTGCTTTACAGAGCTTAGTATATTAACATTAATAGAGTTACTTTGCTGGCATGAAGTGATTCACTGACAGTTTTTTGTGTTACAAAAAACATGGACACAGACTTGGACTGATTTAAAACTAAGAGGCTGTTACTGAACCAATTATAGAGATTGTTGAAAGACCAGTTATAGTTTCTTGTTTGCTGCTGTTAAGGCTGAGCCAGATAGGAAGAGAACCGTATCTTCAGCACACATATAGAGGTTTGCAGGTACTATAGAGAAGACAAAGTATAGACACTCAGATCTATAAGGAGAGCAACCAATGTAGAGTTGCCTACTCAAACATATTGGGAACTGCCCAAAGATAAGAACAGAACCATAAAAAGGGAGGGAGGGCCCAGCAGTGCCAACGTCTGAGTGTGGTAAATAAGAGAATGATACACAGTGGGTCATTAAAATGGCACCAGTTGGATGGCTGGTGTCCATATATTAAAATATGAAGTCAGATATATAACAGATGTTGTGGTGGAGTGGTTAGAGTGAAACACTAATCAGAATGGAGTAAAGAAACTTGCTCTCACATAACATTTGGTCATCTGTTTACAAACTAGTCTTATGAGGACCTTGGAGAGAGGTGGTGGTAAAGAAATGGTACGGTAGGTCTCAGGTTCATCAAAGGTTCCATCTTTGTGAGAATGTCTACTGCATGTTTTCAAGTTGAGGGAACAATACCCACAGAAAGTGAACAATTAAAAACATGGGAAATGGATTTGAAAATGGACAGGGCACCCATTCTGAGAAATATGTGGTTTAGACTTTCAGCACTACATCAAGAGTTTTAAATGAATTTGTTATATTTATTTAAAATTTGGTGATCGGGAAAGGCACACAAAGCTGAAGTTTGTTTCCAGATATGTGTCAGAAGAAGGGAACAAGAAGAGTTGCAAACATTGCAGTCATCAATAATATTAGCAAACATTATACAACTGAACTGTTGTATCTTGCAGTGTTTACACTGTAACCGTATGCATATATTGCAACAGACATACATTTCTAACTCTGTAACTGTATAATATTTTATTAGTATTAACTGAAATGTAACTTTACTCAGCTGTTCCCCACCCTCCCAGGATGCACCTGGAAATGAATCAACAGTAGCAAAGGTGAAAGAAAGAGTTACAAGGTACACTTGTGAACTTCAAGACAGCCTGGCTGATCTGCTGGTTCCCAAGCGTCCATGTTGACTGCTCTGCAGCTCTAACAGGAAGCTTCTGGAGGTTCCAAGAGCAAGAACAACTTCAGCAGGTATCAAGTTATTCTCCCAATCAGTCCCAATGCTCTGGAATGACCTCCCTGGCAATCTACAGACTGCTAGCTCTCTGAACACCTTCAGAAAAGGGCTCAAAGTGCTCCTGCTAGAAAACAGTCTCTGCACATGTTCACAATAATGGACAAAATACCCAAGAAGACTAACCTGCCTGGGCAGTTATGCCCCTGCTCAAAAGCACCACTATGTTAGGTGTATAGTCTGAAAATGATCAATTGGGGTTTTACGCTTATCTCCTTAAACCAAGTTGCTTGTATTAATCCTGTCATTGTCTGATGTCACCTCATGTCTAGACTAATGTGTTAATAAGATGTCTTGCCTGCTCCTGAAATGGAATGCATCTCTGAAATGTAATGCAATTTCAAAAGCTATGTTTGTTCCTGCAATTACCTTGTTACTCTGTACTGTTAAATGTCCAGTAGGTCTTAATGTAACTAATTCCCGGTCACCCCTGAAAAAGGGACCTGTGGTCCCAGTGGGTTCACCTGGTTAGCGACATTAAATAAATAAATAGTATACTGCAGCAGTACACAAGTGACAAGGTTAACAATCAATAAGTAGAACTACTTGCAAGGTGCAATTGTACATTGACAGTATGAACTGTACAATATAAGTACTTGAACTGCAAACTGCACAAAATAATGAACAGTATAGGGTATAGGTGACATCCACTATGGCCCACCACTCAACAAAGTGAGTGTGTTATTTAGGCAAGTTAGTCATTTCAGGTCCCCAGTAGCTTAACAGAGGAGAAGGAGAGAGACCCGTTTTGGTGGGGGGTTGGAGTTATGATTAGGTGGTACAGATAGTAGGACACTAGTTAAAGTTGCAACCAGTGTTTTTGGATCAGCTGAAACACACTAGTTGAGGGTGCTGATAATACTGTAGTGCTATTATCACACATTGTTGAACCATTGCAAAGGTTTGAAATAACAAGAGGCTTAAACATAGGGTTCAGCAGGTTATGGATCAACTTGTAAAACATGGGCCACTTTCTAAAATCTGTTGGGGACTGGGTAATTGTGATGTTTCATATGAAAGTAATGTTGTTTTGCCTTCCTGGAGACACTGCTGCACAAGGTATGGAACTGACTATATGAGAATCTGTTAGTGGAATCCCTATTAGCCTTGTGTGATATAGAGGCTGCATCCCTTAGTCAAATCAAATTACTGTAAAAAGGTAATCAGAGACCAAGGAAAAGTAGAAGTCTCTCACTCTTGTCTGCATCAGTGTTACATAGGTAAAACAGAAATGCATCATGACCAGATCCAGGTTCTGTAGCCTCTCAGGCAAAAACCAGTTTACATTAGAGAGGTAATGGAGGACATTTTTCCATGTGGAGATTTTGGAATGAACTTGCCAGGATAAGTCAAGGAGCAGTGTATGAGCGCTTTGATTTTTCTGATACAGTATGTTTAGCAGTGGTCAGTAAATATGTTAAGCAAAGTATTAGCACTTACAATCCTGTGTGGGTGGGAGACATGACACCAGTCATTCAGAGAGTTCTTTAATGAGTGTTAGCTTTGTCTGATAGGATTGGATAGTAGTTGAGTAAGCTTTAGGGGCTTGATTTTGGAATGGAGTAAACTCTTGGAGGGGTTTAGACAATTCAGATATATGCCACCCAAAATAATATGCTCACATTTTAAAGCAGTGGTTTTAGAAAGAAAATCAGTAATTTTACAATAGTGCAAATTTTTATTGGGGGGGAGCAATAAATACCAAAGATTATGATAAGGAGACAACACTAGACTAATGAACTCACAAATGTGCAGCAGCAAATGTTTGTAAGAGCTAACGTTCTTAACAATAATGACATTGACAAAATGGAAGCTGGGTCTTTGAACTCAGAATTTAATACTATTCTTTCAGAGAATGTTGTTCAAAGTGACAATATGTTATCACAAGAGGTACAATCACCTTTAAATGATATGCAGCACATAGTTACCTCTGTGAAATCTGCTCAAACTGAAAAATGCAATAAATCACAAAATGAGAAAAATGGGGGAAATGAAAGAAGTCTTTAAGTCAGCACAAAATACTAATCTCTCTCAGAATCAAACACAATCAGACTCAAATATGGACTAGATCCCAAGAAATGCTGAATTACCACAATGGGCAACATTGGCTTTACACCAAATTGCTAACTTGGATAAAAGGTCCAAAAAATATAAGATTTTGAAACCAACATTGATAACTTTCAGACCTCCATTCAACAAATAATGGTTGAAAACTGTGAATTAAAAAAAGAACTAACAGAGGCACAACAAAGAATTTCAGACCTGGAGGACAAGCTTTCACCAGTTGAACAAAAATTAACAACTTAGATCAAATCAATATGAATTTGCAAGATAAATTAATAAACTTTGAAGCATGTGCTAGGCAAAATATATATGTATATTGTGGGTACCTGAAACTCGGGCTACCCAAAACCCCCTAAAAGGAATCTTTTCTCAGATAATGTTAGCATATCAAGAAAAAGACATGAAGAATGTAAATTTTAATATAGACCGCATTCATTGCACCTTTCGTCTGAATGATGTACAATGACCGCCAAGACCTATAGTAGTAAAGCTTTTCCAATCAGATGATAAGAAGTTAATGACTGAGGTATACAAAAAAAAAAAAAAAAAAAAAAAATAACACTAATGGGAGCTACAATCTCTGTATTCAGTGACCTACCACCAGAACTGGTTCAAAAGAGAAATAAATATGACGCACTCTGAAACAAACTCTGGACAAATAAAGACAAAGCTACTGTCCTCTATCCAGCAAAATTAAGAATCGTTTTAGACAGCATTCGACATACATACCATATGCTTGAGGACACAGAAAGAGAGTTAAAGATTAAGCTCCCAAACATTTTCTAATTTTGGGACAGATTGCGAAATGTAAATATAATACTTACAGAAACATAGAAATGTAGACTTTGATGGCAGATAAGGACAGCTTGGCCCACCTAGAGTGTGTTAAATTAGCCTGCTATTAAAGTTTATGACTTGGGACCAATGTGGAGGAAAAAAATCTTTAAAAATTAAGCACTCAACCATTTTCTAATTGCCTTTTGGGACAGGTTAAAAAATATTAAAACAATACCTATAAAGGGTGTTTATTTAGTTTGGCATATAAGTTTACTACTTGGGACTGTTGTGTGGGGGGGTACTAGCACTACAATGGTTCTAAAAGGCAGTCCAAATGGACAACAGCAAATTACTTTTGTTTTACTTTTATAGTTTTATTCTGGAGTACTAGGGAATTGGGGAGGGGGACTGGAGAGAAGTACCTATGGCTGGTAATGTCCCTAATGGGTTGCCTATTCAATAGTCTGATGGGAACTAGGAGGGGGGGAGGCTCTCTTTTTGATTGATAAAAGCAATGGGTCCTGCAAGGCTATGTACTTTGATAAGTAGGGAAGAGCAGATTATGTATAAAAGGATGAGTTTTACATCTACTCCTGATAAGGCTTTAATATGGCTAGTCACTTAAAACATGATTAAGTGTGCAACATTCAATGTCAATGAATTAAAAACATCTATTAAATGAACTAGAATTCTTACATACCTTAATAAAATTAAGGCCAATATAACATCTCTTCTAGAGGCACATATGGATATTAACAAATCTAAAAAATTAATAAGAAACTGGATATCTCACACCTTTTTTTCCTCTAGGACTAAGAAATCTGTGAGGGCAGCTTTGCTGCTTAGGAAGAAGCTTAATTTTCAATTAATTAACAAATGGATTGATGAAGCCCATATCCTCTTAATAATAGGCCAAATACAGAATAGCTCCATTATCACAACTGGATCTGTATACATCCATTTGATAATTATCAGGCTTTTAACCAAAATTAGTCAAGGACTAACTCAAATTCAAGCCAAAAAAATAATAATAATAGGGTGCTATAACACTTTGGTGAACCCATATTTAGACAAAAAGAATAACATACTACTTACTAATAAGAGAATCTCCTGATTTTTCAGAAACGTTTTAGATGGAAATTACTTTCTTGATCCTTGGAAAGTCTTAAATCCATACATTCGAGATTACACTCACAACAATAAGAAATATAATAACTTCACTAGAATCAACTACATATTTATATCTAAGTTACTTATGCCCCTTGTTGAAACAGTCTCTAATAGATTAATTATTTATACAGATCATGCTGTGGAGGAGATGAATATCATCTTTAAACCAGATACTAATAAGGGCCTAAGAACCTGGACATTTAATAACGAATTACTGAAAAATCAAGATGTCATTGTTAAAACCCAACAAGTAATTGATGAGTACTGTTTTTTTTAATTATTCTGGACAGCAATCTGTTTCGTCCCCATGGGATGCTTTTAAAACCGTATTTTGGGGAGCATGTATTTCCCACCACGCTTGGATAAACAAAGAAGACTTAAGAAGTGGGAAATCTTTTTAAACTAAAAGAACTCGATAAACTAGTTATACAAGATTATGAGAAATATGTTGGTGAATGGACTGAATGCAGATTCAAATTACAGGAAAAAATAAAGTTAGATACAGAAGAGAACATACAGAATGATAAAAGAGCTAGATACTTGCAGGATGATAAGACGGGCAAATTATTGATGAACCTTCTTAAAAAAAAGGAATAAAATACAATAGTAAATCTAAAAAAAGAAAAAAATATGCTTATTACTTAATGGTCTGACCTGACTGCCACAATAACCGAACACTTCAAAAGTATTTACCAAAAAAATTCTAAAATCAAACAAGATGAAATGGAGCATTTTTTATTAGAATGCAATAGTCAGCCACTAGATTTAAACCCTTGCCCATTCACCCTAAATGAAATTAAGGAAGCAATTGACACATTGCCCAGTAATAAAAGTCCTGGACCAGATGGAGTTTTAAACAAGTTTTATAAAAAAAATAATAATCTACTGACACCCTGCATTTTGCAGATGATGGAGTGGGTGGATGTGGAAGGTAGGATCCCCCCATCTTTGCTAGATGCCAAGACTGTATTAATTTTAAAAGAGTCAAATCCTAAAGAATTACCTGAAAGTTATAGTGAAGAATTTGTCTAGCAGGATGGTGGTGTTCCTTCCCCTCCACATCCACCCAGACCAGAATGGGTTTATTCCAGAAAGAACAACTGCTAATGCCATGAGAAATGTACAAGCATTAACTGAACATATTCCAAATGATAAACACATTATGCACTGGCTTTAAATGCCAGTAAAGCATTTGATTTAATTAACAGAAACTATAAGTTATATGTGCTAGAGAAATGGGGTCTACCATCCAACATTATACGTATAATTAAAGCACTATACGGTACTCTGCAAGCTAGCTTTGTTATTAATGGACAGCCATCTCAAAAAATACAGATGGAAAGTGGAGTTCGACGGAACTGCCCCCTCTCCCCACTATTATTTATTTTGTCTATTGAACCACTTTTGATAACAATTAGAATGAATCCAAAATCAAATATATTAAAGTAAAAAAAAAAGAATATTAACTTGTGTGTTTGCGTATGACACTTCAGTTTTATTTTAAGATCTTAATATTTCTATCCAGGCATTACTACAGATTATTAGCACTTTGTCTACATTTTCTGGATATCAATTGAACTAACAAAAATCTATGCTTATGCAGCTACCAAGGGGCAGAACTGATGAAAACTTTCAAAAATTGTAACTTTTAACAAAGTAGACCAAATTAAATATTTAGGTATAATACTTGCAAACCAATTCTATAAAAGTATACAACTCAGTTATAAAAATAGCTAGGGAACAAATTCAAAGCAAACTCAACTTATAGCAAAACCTATCGATTTGACTTTGAGGAAGAGTGCAATTTGTGAAAATGGTGGTGCTTTCACATTTAATTTTTGTCATAGAATTATTACATGGGGCCCTGAGTGCAAAATGCTTTATGGACATCAAGAAAATTTTCTCCAAATTCCTCTGGAGAGGGGAAAAACTGAGAATTGCATGGTTAACTTTAGTGATGTCTATTAAGGAGGGAGGATTTAGCTGCCCTGACCCACTACCATATTTTTTGGCCCAGACACTTGCATATATGTTGGAAAGAACATTTGTTTTCCAAGAGAGGACTATATAATACTCCAAGAATTCTTTCATAAGGAACAAATAAATATGGAATTGAGTGAGCTGCTTTTTCTCTCAAACCTTAAAAAACTAAAGAAGTCAACAATCTTTCCCTTTATAGTCTCTTATGGACAGCAAGCTAAGGTTACATTTGTTCTAAACCATATACCTTGGCTTCAAGCCCCATGCACAACCCACAGAACCCTTTAAGAGATCATTTTAAAAGGCTAAAAACTTTACTTAAAAAATTATACATGCATCTGGAGGCACTTTTTAAGAGAAAATACATTTTTAACATACCAACAACTCAAAGATTAATAAAAGACCCAAAACTTAATCATTTTGTTGCATACATTTCAATATCTGAAACATTCAACCTCTACTGTAACAAACACATTTGTAACTCAGACTTTTCTTTACAATTAGAGAACAAAAACTGATTAATCAAAAAAGAACAAAACAACTCTCTAAGTTGTATTCCACGATTAATACTGTAAATCATATAACACTATAAAATTAAAAGAATATAAAACCTGTGAAAAGGAAACAGGCTATCAGTTACAAGAAAATCAATGGAAATAAAAATGTTATATCTGCAAAAAATAGAAGAATAAAGCAGAAAATTATAAACAGAGCATATATTACTCTAGAGCTACTGACTAAAATAAATCCAACCTATAATAATCAATGTTGGCATGGATTCAATAATATAGGCACACTGTACCAAAGTTTCTGGGCATGTCCAGTGGTTGAGTTGTGGTGGAAGGCCGTTTCAACTTTCTTAACCCACATAATTGAACAAAATATACCTTGTACTCCAAATGTTTTATTATTTAACTTATTTGACTCCTTAGATTTAACCTTAAATCAAAGTTAAGTTGTCTACCTTGGCTCACTGGCTCTTAAGAGAATAATCCTCAATTATTAAATGGGCAAAACAAATCCTGGAGCCTGATTGGCTGAAACAGGTTTTCAACCTTGTCCCTATAAGCCATATCCATTGAACAAGCACTACTTCTGGCAACCTCAGCTCCATAACATAAAAATATCAATGTGCCACCTTCACCAGTCATCAGAAATCTTCCACAGTGAGCAGTTTCACACTACAAAGACAACCGCGATATTCAAAGACTTTCTAGTACTGTACTGGAAGTGTTATCACCCCCCCCAAAGAACACACACACAAAAAACAAACTCTGTCTTTCTCTGTGAAGTACACAGCATTATAGGATGCCAGACAAGTGTTTAAAACTGAAACTTGTCACCTGTAGTACAGCAGATTAAAAAGGAAACTGTGATGAATGGAATAAAATGCTGATCCGTACTTCTCCATTTGAAAAAGCAAATTGAGAGGAACATACCATAGTGGGTGCCACAGTGAAATCTTTAAATTCACAACAGAAACCCACTCCTTCAATATGTATTTCAATGGCCATTTTTTTTTTCTTACAGGGAAAACACAAGCCACTCACTACAGTGGATCCTGAGGGACACACTCACTCTGGAAAAGCCAGCAAAATGCACACAATCACTGAGGAGGCTGCCAGTAATTATTAATGGAAAAAAATACAAATATCATTAAAAAAAAACTAACACTAAATAAAATAGCCTGTCTCCATAGTGGTGGTGGTGGGGATATTGAAACATATCAAAGCAAGAAAGCAGTTTGCACACAACCACTGAGGATGCTGTTACTATTTGTGAAAACAGAACATACACTACTACTACTACTAATAATAACAAAACTAGCAGTAAATAAAATAGCCTGTCTCCGTGGTGGTGGTGGTAGTTTGGGGGGGGGAACATTTATCAAAGCAAGAAAGTACTTTAATATTGGGACTACCTTTTTAGTATTTCAGCTGTTAAAACCTTTTTTTTGTTATATTTTTGACATTTTGTTCTTTTTTTTTTTATATAAATAATTACTTGGGAGAGGGGTGCATTTTATAAGTGCAATAAGACACTCCGAGGTGTGAGTTATGGCCTGATAAGAGCACTTCCCAGGTGCTAAATTATCCACACCTCATCGTGTCTTATTGCTGGCATATTGGAATGGCCAAGTCCTCCCTCCAATAATAGAACAAGAATGGTGGCATACTCTTGAAGAAATCTTATTGTATGAAAGGCTTGGTTATGTAACTGAAGATATGGATAACTTACATAACAATCCATGGAAAGAACTCATGACTCAGTTTCCACCACTAAAGCAAATATAGTGAGCCCACTGCATGAATAAGTAATAAGCTTTGAACTGAATCATCTATATTTGATAATTTATTATATCAATTATGATCTTGTTGAAAGATAAATCTATTATACTGATTTTGTAATGTGTTACTATGATGGGATGATTATCTAAATGCAATAAAATATATTGGAAAAAAGCACCAGACTAAGGAACAAATTCTTGGAAAAGAGGTGGGAAATTTAGCATGGCGGAAACAAGCAACACCTCCACCATGTTTATCCCTATCCTGTTGAAAGAACAGCATATCCTACCAGGGCTAACAGTAGTATGGGGAGGACTGAGACCCAAGATTAGGTTTGATGACACCATCAAGCAGCAAAACTAGCAATGTTTGACAAGGTTTTTGTACAAGGGTACTGCAGCAAACCAATTCCTGCTGTAGGAAGGGGAGATTGCCAGGAAGAGGACAAATAAGGCAGGCCCTCCAGAGTCATTCAGAGCATAAACAGTTTTTGGGGAGAAAGCTCAGATGGAAACTGCTAAAGCAGGAGGATAAAGATGATTGAGACAGAGTTAGGAGAAGCTGAATGTGGGAGTATTGTGGTACTAGGGGAAGTAGGACAACAAAGAGAAAGGGGTGTGATAGAGGAAGATAGAGAGGGTGCAGAAAGCATGGACATATTAAAGAAGTTAAATGGGGAGAGGAATTTGTAATATTTTGAAGGGGGAAAGATGAAATTTGTAGGATAGCAACTTTTTTTAATTAAATGAAGAAGAGTAGCACAAGCTTTCTGAACCTCTACATTGCCTTGCAGGTAAATTCCAAGAGCATAATAAATGAATGGAGCTACACACAAAGCACATAAACTGATCATTGTTATATGTTGAATGATGCTGAGGACTAACACACTGACATAGAAATGGTAAATTGTATCTTTTATGAATAATAAAATAAACTTGTCAATAATGTGAGGACTAAGGAGCAGCTGCGATTTAACAAACCCAAATCCTTTCAAAAGCAGTTTGTCAACTACTGTCAGTAAATGCTTGATGTGTGTCTATATATGACAGGCTAGAGGAGAAGCTGTGACTGACACTGTCAGTTTTCAACTCCAATGGCAAAAATTCACTTCAAATAAATAATAAATGCATGAAAACAACATTAAAGACACAATATTGAAATAATTCTTATTTAAAAACCACATACCATCACTCAATAACTACATGACATGCAGTTCAGGGACTGACAGGGAAACCATGAAAAGTGATATCTTGTCACAAATTGAGTTATGATATGAAATACCACACAAAAAGTAAATGTAAATTGTGACTTTTGAAATATATGCAAGCTGTAACTTTCAAAGAAAATGGGGGAGAAAGGGAATTGTTTTGGTCTCCTAGATGTACCTTATCTGGGTTTAGTTCTGTAAAGCTTAGTTATATATATTTATTTTAACGCAACTGTTTTTTGAATCACCTTAATTTGTGTGTCATATAGATAGATACACCCTGTCTGGGTTACTGTTTATTTTGCACACTAATCCTGTTGTTTTTTTCACAGGTGCTGTTCTCTGCAGCTTGTTTAGGTTCATACGTACCATGTTACTTTTGGCCTCCTCCTGCTCACGTCCCCCCCACTCCCCCCTTCCCCCCATCAACCCTCAACAATCTCCCTCCCATTCTTCTCCTGTCCTTTCTCCTTCCCTCCCCACCCCTCTGCCTTTGTCCACCACGATCCATCCTGCATGCATCCCCTCTCCCACATTCAACCTGGAGTTTCTATACTGTACCCTATTCTCTGTCCACTGATTCACCATCCCCCTGCTGTCCTCCTTGTTCCAGCGGGGACTCTCCTCTCCTCCTTGCTCCAAAGAGAGGAGGTCCCACTCCATCCGTCTCCTCATTCTCCTGCTCCTCCTCCTCGCTCACAATGTGGAGTCCAATTCTGGTCCTTTCTCTCCCCTCCCCTCTGCCCCTCTTACTGCCAAGGGCCTCAGCATCTTTCACCTCAATGCTAGGAGCCGTCTCCTTACACTCAATCTCCTCTCTGTTTGGACCCTCTGAAACTCTCCAGACATCCTCTCCATCTCTCAATCCTGCCTTTTCTCCAGGATCCAAACTCTATCCTGATCCTTCCTGATCTCCATCTTTTCAGGTAGGAGAGGGGGAAAAAAGTAGTGGAGGTGTAGCCACTTATGTCTGCCACAGCCTTTCTTGCACCCTGGATATTAGGGAGGCTGTAACCTTCTCCCATGAATTTCTTCTCATCAAGCTATCATTTCCCTCATTTGTCCACATCTTCACAGGGGTTTTCTATGCCTCACCCAAGGTCTCACCCACCTCTGATTGTCTCTCTCTCTAGCATCACCTCACATTCTTCCTCTGCTAAAGTCATTCTGTTTGGGGACCTCAACATAAATTGGCTCTCCCCTCCTCCAGACCAACCACTGAGAGTACTGAGTCTCTAAACATTTCCCAGGTTATCTCTGAACCCACACAACTCAATCCCCACTACTCCAACCACTCCCTATTGGACTGGGTCCTGTCCTCCCACCCCCAACACACTATGGCAACAGGTATTTTGCTGGATTCCTTCAGTGACCACTGCATGGTGTACTGCCAGGAAATTACGGTGTCCCATCAACCCCTAACTACATCTGGTTCAAGTGCCTCCAAATGCTTAATATCAATGCTCCCCTGAATGAACTGGCTGCAGCAGACTGGTTAGCTATCCCCCAGGCCTCTCCCTTTTTCATTCCAAATTTTCACAGTCTGGGACTTGCATGCACCCCTCAGCAAATCTAGGGTCAAATCTTCCCATCTTCCCAGGATTTCCAACAAAATAATTGATCAGTGCATGTTCCAAGATCTCACCTGGGCCTGCTATAAATTATCCCACTTCCTACCTGAACTCCTGCACTAAGGGGTCATGAGAAACAACTAAATAAAGGCTGTCCAGACTGCAAAATCCCACTACTTCAAAGCCAATGTCCAGAACAACCTTAATTCCCCTGCTAAATTCTGGAAGGTAATCCAGCCCCTTTGTGCCCCCTGCCTAGTTTGCTCCACCCATCCTCATACTTGATAGTTCATCTGTATCTGACCCTCTGTTGCTGCTCATTTCAGTGAGTTCTCTGAAACATGGGTGCCCCCCCACTCCAGAGTCCCCTCCTTCCACTCCTGTTCCCCCCTCTCTCCCCAAACCTCACTGGGTTTCCACTTTCCTTTCCTCCCTCAGCCTGTCAAAGTCCAGCCCCAACGTGCTGAATCTAAACTCCTCCATCGCTCAGCTCCTGTAACCTCAGCTCCACTTACTCACCTGCCCAACCTCTCATTCTCTCTCTCTGATCTGTTCTTCAGTCCTTGAAGACTGTCAAAGTCATTTCACTTCACAAGGGGGGGTGACCCCCTCCTTCCCTCCCTCCCTGGTAATTTCTGTCTTATCTCCATCCTCCCCTCCCTTGCCAAGCTGCAAGAAAGATTAGTTTATACTAGATTTCCTGGCTACCTTACCTTTTCCAGGTTCTTCTCCCCATTCCAGAATGTCTTCAAAAAGCATCCTTCCACTGTTTCCTCCCTGCTGCATGTCACTCACTTCTTCCTCTTAAGTATGGATCGGGGCAGATCATGGCCAACCTTTTCATTGCTCCTGCTAAAGCCTTTAACTTGTTTTCCCACCTGCTCCTCCTGGATAAGCTGAGCTCCTCTGGCCTCTCAGCTCCCAGCACTAGCTTGTTCTGTGCCTACCTCATGGGCTGTCAACAGTCAGTACAGGTCAGAGGCACCTTATCATCACCATTCCCATCCAGACAGGAGTCCCGCAAGGCTCCATCCTAGGTCCTTACCTGTTTTACATTTTGCTAAATGACCTCCACCTGCCTGTACCAACTCTCATATACACATGTATACAAATGACACAGTCATCTTTGCCTCTGGTCCCTCCACTACATCTGTGGAAGCCCTGCTTCATTGGGATTTTCCCAACATCCTGTGCTGGCTCTACTCCAGCCATCTCTGGGTCAATACCAAAAAGACAATCTCCTTGACCTTTGGTATCAGCCAGAAATTAACTAGGCTCTACAGACTTCCAGTCTTCTGCACTCTGGATGGCTCCCCACTCAAAGTGATGCAATCCTTTAAGTACCTCAGCATGTGGCTTAACAGCAAGCTTGACTTCTCAGCTCATACTGATGCCATCCATGTGAAACTCTGCCCTACACTGTAAAAAGACTGCCTTCCCCTACAGGTCCACCACGAGCTGATCATCAAAATGGTGCTCCTGGTTTTGACTATACTGACATAGTCTATGATACAGCCCCCTCCACTTCAGTAGCCAAACTGGACACCATATGCAATGCCTTTTGTCACTTCACAAAAACTTTCCTTCTTGTACTCACCATTGTCCCCTCTACTCCTCACTTTCTATTATCCCCCTACCATCATGCCATCAGTTCCACTGCTCCTCCTTCATCTCCAAATACTAGTTTGTTTCCCTTCCATCCTACCTCCAATCAGTCCTCCCCTCAGTTACCCTGTTCCGTACTCTCTCTGCTCCAGGGACCAGCGAACCTTCTCCACACCTTATTCATATTCCTCACCTGGGCAATCTGCCTTTTTCAATTGCTTTCCAACACTCTAGAAGCAGTTTCCTTAATCCATCTGTCACTCCACCTCCTCTGGCTCCTTCAAGCACCTACTGCAACTCCCCCCCACCTGCACATATTGCTCATAGGAGGCCTTCCCTGTTTGACTCTAGTAGCACAGAGGTTTGGTTTTCTCCGTGACCATACTTGTCCTCATCGCACTGTATTGCTTGTTGGTGAACTTATTTAATGGCATGTTCTGCATTTTAAATGTGGGTGACTCTTATCCTTAAAGCTGCACTTTAATTTGTTCTGGGCATGTACCTGAAAAGTATTTATTCACTGTATTGTGCCTCTACTTTCTGGCTGCATCATGTATTGCACTGTATTGTTTTGCTGTTCCTACTGTTTCCCTTCCCCTGGGTCATACCTGGAAATGAGCCTCAGCTCAGTGTGCTTTTCCCAGTCACCAATTTTCAAATTAATAAATATAATAAATGTATGTTTACATAACTTTTTATAGCTCATTTACTAACCACCACTGGCTGCTGTTTGATGGGAGTTGTAACTCTCAGTGAAACTAAATACATTTGACAGTGATGCAGAAAGGGTGGGGAGTGTTTCAACTATTATGACCCCATAACCTTTCATGGCAAGTTTGTTAACTGTCACCAGCTGCAGTGGGGGGGAGGAGTGACTCTGAGACTGTGATGGCAACAACTCCTTTCTGATAAACACATCATGTAAGATATCAAAGTAAAAATGACACTATTAACAAAAAATGTATAGGGTCTGTGAAATGTCTCTTGGATAATGAAGAGAATCATCTCAAGATTCCTTAGGATTCCAAAACTGCTCAGTTTCACTTGGCTGTTCTCAGATCCTATGAAGTCACAAGATGACACTCTTGATTAGCTAAGAGACATTTCCCAGCATTGTTTACTTCCAAATGAGTAATTTTTGCACATGCTTCTGAGAATTCTACATTCCTTTCATCAGGTGCTACAGCTATTGTTGCTGCATCCATTTAACCTTCTAATTCATTTAAGTGTTTTTCTTTAATGAAGTTTTCTTTGAATAAAATGCATTGGTACACAGCTGCCTTTCTTGGCCGCTTTTTTTTTTTGTACCATACTAGTTATTCATTTAATCTGAGCATTTTGTATTTGAAATAATGAATTTAAAATATTTTTTAAATATTGCATTTTAGTTTATTTGAAATTATCAACTAATAGAAGACAGAATGGCCTCATGAGGTACAATACATTTTAATTTGGGTCACTTGATGCAGCAAGGTAAAAAGTGCTTCGTTTATAAGTCAGTGCAATAGAATACAACAGAAAAGGTGCTACTTCCAAAGGATACACATACTAATTACTTACACAGTATATGACAGTGCATAGTAATAGCAGAGGACAACTCTTATAGCAAGTATGAGGATTTCTGTACAGAGCTTTGAATCTCTTTGCTTGTAGGATGACAGCCAAGAACTGGATAGGATGTAGACTTCCATATGATGCATTTTCTTTTTAAGTAACAAGCAAATCATTTCTAGTTAATGCTAAACCTTGGCAACATGTGCTGTTATTAGGAACCCTGCAGTTCTTAGTGTACACATTTCCACAGTCTTTTTTGATAATGAGCTGGAAGCTGTGGTCTCCAGCACACTACTTAAGTTTGCTGATGCTGGTGACATTAAGCAGGCTAGGGTGGCAGACCACCTTGAGGAAGGTGACGAACTTCAGGAAGAACTTAACAAGCTAGATGATTAGTCAGACTTCTGGAGTCTCAGAAGGTGCTACACTTGGGGAGAAACAACTGAGGAAGAAACTACACACTGTTAGCTCCCCTTGTTTTAGTGGAAGAGAAAAATGAAACAGAGGAAGGGTCTACCATGCTTAGTGTCTGGGGATACCCTTATTGCAATAAGGAAGAAAATGACCTTGGAGTCATACCAGACATGGGGTTGAAGCATGACAAGCTGCTGTAAAGACAGCTGGTAGAATGTTGGGGTGCACAAAAGCGGGGTCACGAGCAGGGCAGAGAAAATAAATCCTGCCTCTTTACAAGGCTTGGGTCAGGTCCCACCTAGAATACTGTGTGCAGTTTTGGTGCTCATCAAAACAAAAAACACATTCAGACAGTTGAAAGGATGCAATCCAGGGCTGCTAAAATTATCAAGGATACACATGCACCAGTGTCATCTGCTCTGCATGCTTTCCCGATGCTGGTGTGCATGTTCGGAGTCTCCGTCTCTTTTTAAACCACTCCAAATAACACTTAAAATGCTCATCTTACACTGTCAGCTATATGCACATATCCAGAATGACATCTGCTTTCTGCCATATCATTTGTTACTATTGTTTATAAAATGCATAATTCCTGCATCCATATGTTTTACTGGGTATTCGGGCAATAGGTTATCTCCACTTATAAAATGGGGCACATACTGTATGTGTAAAACATATACAATGGCAAAAAAAAAAATTCCCTGAGCTCTGATCGGTCAGTGTGTGCCTGGGACAGTTATCTCAGTATAACATCACTGAATGAAGCCCAGGCACACACGTGACTGCATCTTGTCAAGAGCGTTTGATGATTTACAGTTGAAGTAGCACAAGCTTAGTTTCAGATAAAAACCTTATTTACCAATACTGTGGGGACAAAAATAATTTGTCATGGCTAAAACATGTCATAGTTAGGCAGAAAACAAGTGTCAGAACATCTCCTTTATAGTGTGGGAACATCTTTTGTAGTTCAGTTTTACAGTTTTATTTTTTATGAGGAAACATACCACATATGAATGCAATGTATCACGGGTATGCAAATACCTAATTGCCTGGTATCGCGTAACACACTACAGTGATACCAGACAATTATTTGCATATCCATGATTTAGTGCTTTCACATGGGGAGTTTCCTCAAAAAAAAAAAAAAATCTGTACAACTGATACTATAAAATAGATGTCCCTACACATAAAAGGGATGTTCCAACACTTGTTCTCTGCCTAACTATGAAATTTTTTAGCCATCTAAATGTGCTGAATTTTGCCTCCACAATATTAATAAATAAGAGCCATTGTATAATAACAATAATGCCCTCTGGGGTGTGTGTCGTGCAGGGATAATGTCACTTCTCAGGTGTTGAACGCACTTGGCTTCAACCACCTGAGGCATGATGTTATCCCAGTATGACACACACCCTGTTGTGCATTATTGCTTAATTAATAGATCTTGTGATAGGTAAACTTGTCTTACAAGGCCAAAAATCACTGTTGAGAATGGACAGTGTCCCTTTAAAAAAAAAAAAAAAAAAAGGGATTCAAAATGTTGAGTAAACAAAATGTACTATTACATATTATGCAACATAAAGGGGGCAGTATGGCCTACTGGTTTGACCACTGCACTAAAACCCAGGAGATGCCAGGTGCAATATCCACCATAACCACTGACTCACTGTGTGACCTTGATCAAGACACATGATCTTGTGCTGCAGTCCTCCCAAGCTATAAAACTGGGTAGATGCAGGACCTCATTGAAAAAGAAATGCTATTTTTCAGTTTGCTTACCCTAAGTAAATAAAAGAGAAGCCACAACTCTAGCAACCAGACATAAAAAAACATGAGCAACTGTTAAAAAGTTATCCTTGCAGAATATCAAAATATGTTCTTGGAAGAACATCCCATGACAAAGAGCAGCTGAAATAACATAGCTGACAAACAACTGTTCTGCTGTATTTTCTTTATTTAAGAAAAAGTAATATACATGATAACATGACCACTGTATATTCTTAAAACATTTTCTTCACAGCTTTGAATTTCTCAAAAAGGCATAGCTGGTTCTAATAGGAAGCTAAATATATATCTATATATTTTTTTTGCAGGCTTCTTAAGTAAGGTCTTAAACATATCAGTGGACTCCAACTCTGAGGCTTCTAAGCAACATAAAACAAAATCAATGAGGCAAAAATCATTAAAATACATTTTAGTTATAATACAGTACTACCATGTTCATTGAACAGCTTAAGCAGGGAATCCTGTAAATCAGTAGGTGTTTGTACAGCTTGCTTATATAATCCTGTATAAGAAGCTAGAGGGCAGACATAATGGACCTAGGGTGCCTTCAGACCTTACATTTCTATGTTATTATGCTACTTTGTAATTGGTTGCTGTCAATGAAGCACTATGACTCGGTGCCAGTGTTTTTGGTGAATTCTTAGTTTATGTTTAAATAATAGGTAAATCCCCCCACACCATTGTTATATCCTTTCCCCCTAACCATTACTCAGATAAGGGCAACCCCATAACAGCACTCTTTATCCACTTAATGGGGGGGGGGGAGGAGAGAGTCTGCCTTCACTGATGATGCCACACTACTCCATCATCGACTGGAAGGCTGCCTACCCCCCTCCTTGCCAGTGAGCCAAGCACCTCACCTCTGTGTCATGACTAATCACAGGCTGCACCACTGTGGGATTTCGGAGACTGAAGGCAAACATTGGTCTCCTACTGCCACCACCATGCCACTGGGCCATGCTAAATACAGAGAGGGCTCACTTACCCAGGCAGAAAGCCTTACTTTAAAAGACAAAGAATGAACAATGAACTGTAGTACAGTATATGATAGAATTATAGCACATCTGGGTACAATAATTGCATGCCCTGATGAAGAAGTTATCCTTGAAACATTGGCTTTAATACAAATACTGTTCCCAGTCTGGGCAGAATACATTAAATAAGTCATATACTGGATGAGTGAGTCTTACTTCTCCAGACTGTGTTAGGTATTTATTGACTTTGTCTGGGGCAGACTCCTCCAGCTGTGTTTCTTTTTATAGACACTGGGCCACACTGGAACCTCCTGCACATCCTAAATACAGGCAAAGTCAAAGAGAAAACACTATGTTATTTGAAAACACAGACACCCTCCAGCTATGACAGAAGCACCTCAGTCATTCTGAACAGTGCTTTATGAAGACAACAGATTCCCAACCAGAAAGCTGAAATGAGGAAATACCCCTTAATGTGAAACTTTCTAAATATTTACTGTATACCAACAAAACCCCAGACTATAAAGTAGAAGAAACTTTTTGGAGCAAATCCATGTTGATGCAATGGAATTTAATGATATTCCACAATATACCTCATGCCACACAAAACTTCATTTGCTCCCATAATGCAGACATCAAATATCAAGGGTCAATAACAACTAGAATTTCACATTCTCATTCTCAGTATTATCAATGCCATATATGCCATTATGAAGAATGAATAATAAACATAGGACTTAGTCGAAACACAGAATTTATTGGCATTAAAGGACTGCTTGGCCTACTCAGTCTGTCTGTTCTGTGCCTAATCTTTCTCCACAGATCCTATTTGGTCTCTGCCGATCCTCCCTCCTCCCTGCCTGTTTTCTAATACACCCTTATGTCTTTCCCACGCATGCTTGATGCTCCCCACTGTCTTTGCCTCCACTCCTTCTGCTGGCAGTCTGTTCCAGGTGTCTAGCACCCTTTCAGTGAAGAAATATTTCTTCACGTCTCTCTTAAACTCCCCAACCCCTTCCCAGCTGTATCACATACCCAGAGGTTCTGATGCTACTTCTCATTTTAAAGACTTCTGTCCTGCATCCTGTTCACCCCATGAGGTACTTGTAGATCTATATCATGTCACCTCTCGCTCTCCTCTTCTGAGGTGCACACATTGAGATCCCACAGCCTCTTCACTTCTCGAGCAATCCCAGATCCATTTTAATTGCAATCATCTGGACTGCTATGTCCTTTCTTAGGTGCGGCCTCCAAACCTGGACACAGCACTCTAGCTGGAGTCTCATTAGTGAGTGATACAGTGGTAAAACCACCTCCCTCCTGCTGCTGCTGGATATACCCCTCCCAATGCATCCCAACATCCCACTAGCCCTACCCACTGCTTGTCACACTGCCCTGATTTCTGGGTTCTTTTGTTAATGTATAAAGCACTGAACTGACTTGGCCCCCAATATCTCAATAAGCACCTGACTCCCTATGTACCCACTAGAGCACTAAGATCCTGTGGGTGGGGCTTGCTTAAAGTTCTGTCTGGCAGGCTTACATCTGTTGGAGAGACAGCCTTTGCAGTAGAAGCCACTAGTCCTCTGGAATGCTCCTTTGGAAAGCATTCCCTCTGCAAATACAGTTGACATTTTTATAATGAAATTTGAAGAAGCTTCTCATGATAGTAACCTTCGGCAGAATTTGATGAAGAAGTAGAAGCTGCTTGGAATTTATATTTGTATTTACTGGCATATACTATAGATCATTCAATTTATTTTGGATATTTTTTTGCACTGGCAACCTGAACATTGGAGGAAAATAAAATTCTACTATTACTACTGCTACCACCTTGTCACCTTGTGGGGATCAGATATGACAACCCCAAGGTCCCTTTTATCTTTCTTTCCAGTTCCTCAGCAAGGTCACATATGAAGACATTGAAAAGGATCAGTCCCAGTACTGAACGAAGGAGATGTTGGTTATTCCTCCACCATTCAAGTGAAAGCTGTTTATCCCCACCCTCTCCATCATTCGAGTGAAAGCTGTTTACCGCCACCCTCTGCCTCCTATCTGTTAACCAGTTTGTAACCCAATTCACCACTTTGTTTCCCAACCGGAGGCTGCTCAGTTTCTCTCTCAGTCTCCTGTGTGGCACAGTGTCTAAGACCTTGCTGAAGTCTATATATGCAATGTCCACTGCCTTACACTGATCTGTTTCATTGGTCACCCACTGTAAGAAATCCATCAGATTCCTTTGGAATTATATCCCCCCCCATGGTGTATCCATGCTGCCTGTGGTTTTGCGGCCTGTTTTCATTCAGGATACTTTGCAGCCTGTTTGAGTCAAGATACTCAACCAGTCCTTCCTTTAGCAGGGTTTCCATTAATTTCCCTACCATTGAAGCAAGACTGATTGCCTATAGTTGCTAGCATCCTCCCTGCTGTCACTCTTGTAAAGAGGGAGCACATCAGCACTTCTCCAGTCCTCTAGAACCTTGCCTGTTTCCAGTAAGCTTTTGAACAAGGCTGTCAGTGGAGCAGCTAGCATCTCCCTGACTTCTTTTAGAACCCTCAGATGTAGCCCATCTGGTCCTCTAGCTTTGTCCACCTTCAGAGCTGCAGGTCCCTTCCAGACTCTTTCTTCTGAAAATGTGCTTGTGACCCTTCCCACATTCCAGCTATTCTCTAGTGGACCTTCCCCTTTCCCTCCACCGTAAAGACTGAGCAGAAATACCTATTCAGGATGTCTGCTTTTTTTTTGGTCCTCTTCTGTGCAGTCTTCCCCTCCAACCTTCTAATCCTTATTATCACTCCACTTGCTTTCTTCTTCTCACTTATGCATCTGAAAAAGGTTTTATCCTCCTTTGTGACCCCTTTGACAATTCTTTCCTCTGTCTCTGACTTTGCTCTCCTAATTAGCTTGCCCTATATCCCTCTACTTTATTTGGTATACCTCCCTGTCCTCCTCCCTCCATATTCCCTTATACTGTACCTCCTGAATTTCTCCCTTTTCCACTTTTTTAGAAGAACCATAACAGTCTCTTTTTAATTCTGCTTTTACTCATTTCCTTCACACAGAGGTTAATGAAAATGGATGTTGGGCCTGATTCACAGTCATAACGGTCATTACAAAATCAAGGTGACAATAATTTTGCAGTAGTTCCTTTCCTGCAACCAACAAAGCTAACCTCAAAGGGGTTGCAAACAAGTCAAGAATTGCTTTGCAAACATGTGAGGAAGGGCTGTGGGTTGCAATGGAAGTGGCCCATAAGGCCATCCACAAAGCATAGCAATTATCACAAGATCCAACCACATCTTTAGGCTACACCTTTAGAGTAGGACTGTGTCATTTAGGAGAGCAGAGGAGTGGAGGAGTCCTCAGGGGATGTAGATTTTTGAAGGACCATATAAACACATGTGGAGGAGAATGAGGCTAGGAAGGGTGGATTCAATAGATGCCAAGGACTTGGACTTGGGCTGGGGTTAGCAAGGGGGGCACTGGATCTCCAGGAAAGCTATAAGATGCTAAGGCAAATAACTGTAATGTTCTGCCATAAGTAGGCCTCAATGTACCAGTCAGGTGAAGGACTTTGGCAGTAACACCTCTGCCATGTGTTTTTGTGGATGGCACAGTGCCACACAACTTGAGCTATGCAATTCACAGAAAACCATGGTTATCAAACAGCAGATATTAACTGGTACAAACACTGTTTGTGTCTATTTATTTATTTTATTCATTTGGTTATCAGGTAAGCACTCAGGAACAAAAGACCCATTTACAGAGGCAATCTGTGTACAATTTCATACAGATCTAAGTTACATAACTATGCTATATTCATATAAATAGCAACATATTAAAAATATTTACACACTGAAGTCAAACAGTAATACTCTTATAAAAGCCTCTTAACAGACAGCAGTGAAGACAGAGACCTAATCTCAAGGGATACTGTACTGTATGTCATTCTATACAATACTAGCCAAAACTGGAAAAAATCTGGCTCTATATTGTGTGAGGAAATGGAATAGACAAGAGATTTCAATAACCTTTTGGTCTCACAACACTGTAGAAGTTCAGCCAAGGGATGCATTTTTTCAGACCTAAGTATTTTAAATGATGTAAAATTGATCTTCAATTTAAAACTATTCTCATTAATCAATGTAATTTTTGCTCACACAGAACACAATGAGACTCACGTCTTTTCGCTGATAGAATAAATTGGACCATTAAATTGTATAGAACATGTTTCCTGTGCTGAATCACTGAAGGAGCCATCTCCTAAACAATAGAAGCATAATTTAGCACAAGGAGCAGACCACTGTGAAATACTTTTTCTGATATCTTCACGTAAATAAGTTTTAATTCCGTACAATGACCAGGGACTGGATTTTCACCCATGCATCAGACTTGTGGCACCATTGTTCCATATGCCCAGCACTTGGCAGATAAATTAGACCACCTAAAAGGGGGTCTAACTATAATGCACATCTGATGTCACATGACCATGTTCAGGTGCACACCAAGCTGTGAGATGACAACACAGAATCAGTAGGAATATCATATAGTTCAAGATGAGAGACTACAAATCTGGCAGCAGCACTGGAGACCTACAGTAACATATGCACCAATCTTTGAAGAAAGCGTCATTATTGTGGGGAAAACAGTAACAACTACTATAAATGTGGAAAAATGTTAGAAATTAGCATTTCAGAATTCCTGTTGCATTCACCCTACAACAGGTATAACCCAAAATTAAAATCTGCAGCTGAAGCAGGACTGTTGACAATTTAGCTCTTAACTGTTTAGGTGAATTTGCTTAAAAATGTAGTTCCTATGGGGTTTAGAAGGTAAAGTATAGTCTACGTACAATACACCTAAATAAACGTTCAACTTTTTCTAGTTGAATCCCCTCAACCGTCTTAATACAAAAATTACCAATTCAGTTTTTATATCTAGGTAGTGCAAAGCAATATTGAGGTTGTCATCCTCCTGTTCATCACAAGTTCATTTGTTAAAAGTCAACCCTCTAGACCTGTAAAATCAATTTCCATGTTTTGATTTAAGGCAGGAATACCCTTTGCATTTGCATAGATAATTGTATCCTTCAAGTAAAGTTAAATTCTTGAATATTTACATACACGATGGTTGGTCGCTGATAACTATGGAGAACAAAATCCTTAAATGGACCCCTGGGGTCCACTACTGTACAAAAAGGAGGAAGATATTGCATAATGTATCTTTATAATCTGGATATGTCAATCAAATAATTCTTAAACCAATTTAAGGTAGGTAAACCCAATCCCAAACTATCAAGTTTATTTAATAATAGCCCACGATTCAAAAAATGTTGTTTCTGTTAAGCCCACAGACACCACTCTGGTAAACTTGCCACTGTCAATATTATGTAAGTTATTCATAAACTTAACCAAGACAGTCATACTGCTGTGGTGCTCCCTAAAGGTGCTCTCTAAAGCCCTGCTGCAATGTAGACTGCAATTTGTACATACCAATATAGCATATTAATTGTCTGTTCATTTATTTACTAGTTAGGTGCACTAGTCTTAGGGGCCAATTTCAGGCACAAACCAAGCCATGAAGATGGCAACACAACAAATTAGGAATACCATACAATTCAGGACAAGAGAATACACAATTTAACAATAACAATAACAATGGGGCAAGAAGTGCAATCCAGACAAGATATCATAAATACTAAAACAGCTGGAAAAGTCACCTTGAATTTTTACCAAACTAGGCAGGATGGCAATAGGCTGATAATTATCTGTTTCATTTGGTATTGTTATTATTCAAATGACCAACATAATACTGATGTTTCTCTTTTCAGCTTGGTCATGAGAGATGGTCTTAGACAAATTTCTTAAACTTGATTTTAACAGAATTGATAATGCCTGGTATACAATAAAAGGATTTTTTTTATATATTATTAATGATTGTAGAAGAATATAACTAAACCATTGTTATACATATACGATATTCTCAATATATTTGGTGTTTGTCAAAAGGTTACTGAGGTTGCCTGAAGAGTGATTAAATGACTAAAGCAATTCTATACTATTATCACCATCATTAATTATTTACATTCTCAAATACATATCTACTTATTATCACTGATCAAGTATTACAGTTTTCTAACTGATTTTTAATTAATACAGATATCAACCTCACATGACTGACTGCATCATTTAACTTTTATTGCAACTGATTACTCTTCATGGGTCCTGGATGGAGAATCCTAAAAATGAAACTCATCCCTGCTCTTGAATGCATTCCATTTCTACAACATCTGTAGATGATGTTGACTATATTCTAATGATGTAAGAACATTCTTTCACAATTTTTATACAAAACAATTCTAAGGCATTCTGGGACAGATATTCAAACCTTTGCACTGGGCGCAAACCGTTTGCACAGGTTTAGTGGGGGGTTAACGTGGGTCTGCTATATTCAAAAGGCTAAATAGCACACACAAACTGCATTAGCACTGGGCAAAATCGTAATGTATGCAAGGGGCAAACTGAGGGGTGTATCAGCGCAATGCTGTATTCAGTGAATCATGCCACACAAGGTGGTTTTGCTTGACTTAGCGTAACACTTTGCGTGGTGCAAATTATTCCGGGAGAAGGTAGTCTTAATCCTGTGCAAAACAGCTTTGAATGACATTGTGGCTTTGCGTGGTGTTTGTGTGGCTTTTATGTGGCTTTGCGTGACCCTAACCAATAAGTATGACACATAGAAAAAGCCATTCATAGAGGAAACATGCTGTCCACTGATGGCATCACAATGATGCCATCATCTGCCACCAGTCCCAGCCATGCCAGGCAGTAAGTGGTGACCCAGCTCCCAGTGGACACCATGGCATTGCAGCCATACAGCACACACCTGCAGACCACCCTTCAGTGGACACCAACAGATGCCAGCACATACATGCAGCACTGTGGACATGGAGGGTGCACAAGTGGCCAGGTTGCACCACAGACTGTGTGCAGCCACAAGAATTGGACAAGTCATGCTGTGCACATGGGCCAGTGTTGGAATTACTCTGCCAGTGTGTCTGTCTGATTGTATGTGCCCCCCCCAGTCACATACTGCACATCTGTACAGACACCACAGCACACACAGCCACAATGTATATGTCACTGTGAGCATCCCATGCCAGTGGTGCAGCATCTATGGGTTGCACAACAGCAGAACAGTAATGTCCACTATCAGTAAACACTTGCAAGTTGGGCCTGTCACTCAGTACAATGCAGTGGTCATCACTGCCCTACACACCATAGGCATTGCTGTGTCCCTCACACTACTGGCCCTCTTACTACTGTAGTGTCTGCTGGGCAGTGTAGCATGACCAACAGTTTGACAGTTACATGCAGCACCACCACCTGTGCCTGTGCTGTGTAGTCCCCTGGGACACAATATGCTATGCTATGCTGTACTGTACAAATGCAGCCTGCAGCTACCACAATGCACCTCCAGACAGACCTACAGGTGGAGCTGTGGGACCCTGCAGTAATGCTAGGCAAACTACATGCAAATCAGATCATGAGATGCTAATCTGGATGTTTGCCCAGAGACTGCCTAAGTAGGCTAATTTGCAAGCCACTTTGAATATAACAAAGTTTAGCCTTCGGCAACCATGTTTGCACCGGGCAAATGGCTTAGCTCTGTGCTAAACCCACGCAAATGTTTCAGAAACATTGTACAGTTGTACACAATGTAATTCACCTGCACTGCTGCTTGCAGCTATATTGAGTCCACACATGTGCTGGCACACACACACTGGCTACATAGTTCACCTCTACCTTCCTTCACATCGCTGTGCACTTGGCTGCTTATGTGGTGTGCACTTCCTGGTTGCTATAGTCAGAGCTGTCTTATTCCTGGGCTATGTTTGCACTGCACTCCCAGCCCAGATTTCTTAGCATGCTATATTCAGCAGGTTTAGCACCGGGACTATCCCTTTTGAATATGGTGGGATATTGGGTCTGGGCTAATTTAGCACACTGTGCAGTGCTAATTTAGTCCTGGGGCAAAGTTTTGAATATCTGACCCTTTGCCTTTAAGCTGGTTTATATTGCAGCAGTGTTCTTTTTGGTCTGGTAGCTATTTAAACTTCCACGTTTGTACCTGCAGTAATTCTTAGTAGTTTTGTATAGGGTATCCATTTGTGATATCTCTCCAGCAACTTTTAAAAATTGTATTAATGCCCATTCACACTAATACACACATTTATTATCTCTAATGTCACACTTCTTTGTTCTTGGCATATTATTTTCAAACTTAACATGAAGTGGTTATCTGCTGCAGATGGGGCTAACAGTGATCTCTGATCTGCTCCTTTTATGTATTCAAGCCCCCATTTCATTTAGTCTCGTACTTGGCTTGGTGACATAAAATATAAATGTAATTTCCAAACCATATGTCTATACTGTCTGCTGCTTAGCCCTGGTAACAATACAGAATATTTGTTTTAGTGTAGTAGTGTCAACATTATCAGACCACAGCAGACATTTATTTCTGACTCCTGTTCAAGATTTACATATTGATCAGTAAAGGGATATATGATATCCATACAAGGTCCTAACACCCAAAATAATAACCATCAAAATCCTGATGCCAAAATCCCAATGGCCACAATCCCAACAGGATGGCGGGCCTCCCGACAGCCACATTCCCCATCATACTACGGCAACTCCAGCTTTGACTTCAGCAAGACAGTTTGAGATATATAATAAATAATGTGTAAGGGTAATATACAATACATATAGAATAAATAATGGGTAAGGGTGGTATACAAGGATGTATACCCATCATGTGGGGCTAATTAGGGCTATAAGGCTATGAGCCTGATTTAACCCCTGAGATGGGTATACAGTACTTCCGAGTGTTCCACCCTTAACCATTGTTTGTTGAATATAATTCAATACATTAGGATGAATACCGTTATGAAGATTGCATTTGCAATCATATTATAGCACCGAAAGGTCTCTTGCAGTGAGCAGGGAATGGTGTGCAGGGAGTGCAGGTAGGAGTTTGGGGGATTTCTGGGTTTTGTGTGTCTTTTTTCCAGGTTCATTTGCAGCTTGTTAATTGGTTTGGCTAGCTTCCTAATGCAGTGTTAATTGAGGTATTAGGGGCATCCCATGTGGTTTAATGTAGTGCAATTGTGTAGTTTTTACTAGTGCAGGTATATACTCTTAATTGCTTGATTAGTGTAGGTATATAACTTTAATTAGTACAGATATATAGCTGTAATTGATTGATTAGTGCAGGTATATAGTTTTAATGGATAGATTACTCACAGTTATGCAGGGAAATCAATAATGGCCTTTTCTATGGGGAAAAGTTCCCATCCATGTATTATAAGGATGCATATCCATCAAGGGGGCTAATGATGGGCTATAAGGGCACAAACCTGAACAGCAAGTGACTTTATTGCCCTAATTAGCCCCCCCTCCCGAGATGGGGACACTTCAAAGTGCTCCATCTTTACTCATTGTTTGTTGAATATATTACATTAGGATAGTAACTGTTATGAATATCACATTTGCAATCACATTATGGCACCTAAAGGTCTCTTGCAGAAAGGAGGGAATGGTGTGTAGTGAGTGTAATTAGGAGTTTGGGGGATTTATGTGTTTAGGAGATTTTTTTGTGTCTTTTCTTCAGAATCTTTTGCAGCTTCTTAATTGGTTTGGTTAGATTCCTGATTGTGCCACAGGGTTTAAAGTAGTGTTGGTATATGTTTTTCATTAGCGTAGGTATATACTTCTAATTGTTCGATTAGTGTAGGTATATAGCTTTAATTAGTATAGGTACAGTATATAGCCATAATTGTTTAATTAGTGCAGGTTTATACTTTTAATTGATAAATTAGCCACAGGAAAATAAATGGCCTTTTCTATGAGGAAAAGTTCCCATTCATATGTGTGTGTGTGTGTGTGTGTGTGTGTGTGTGTGTGTGTCTATATATAGTGTGTGTTCACAGTACTGTATGTGTGTATATTATTTATTTATTTATTCTTTGGTAATCCAGTAAGGCCCACTAGGCACAACTGCCTGTTTTCTGGGGTGACCTGGGAGCATTGGGGAGGTTAAGTGACTTGCCCAAAGTGACACAGCATGCAAGTGGAGGTTGTGGGAATCAAACTCAGGTCTGCTGGATGTACCAAGCTTATTCACAGCTTATTACTTGAACGTCTAGGCTATACTGTCAGCTATATATCTATATCTCTACACCTATATATATGGGGTGTGCCTTGGGGTTGCCAAGACAATTCAACATCTTCCTGTTTCTCTGTTTTGCCAAAAGTTTTTTTTTTATTTGCATATATCTAAGCCATTGAACTGTCTGAAAGTTTTCCAGTTCACATAAACACAAAATTGATACTCTAATATCTATTTTAACAGAGGATAAAAAATGACTACTTTCCTTCTATAGCCCTAATGTTAAATATACTGCTTTGTAGTCCATGTTTAAAAACAATTCACAGCTTCACTCTGTCAGTATCCAAAAAGTAAACCAAAATGAAATTGTTATAAACAATGGTTCTGAACAGACCAAGCTTCCCAAAGAGGGATAGGTTGTAGTTTTTACCTGACTTTTCTAATTCCCTCAATTTAAAAAAAAAACTGGTATGCATACCACCTTATGATTTTTCATAAGCTACAGTTACATCAATATTTTAAAAACAAGGGGCACACAAGTCTGATGCCATCAATAAATAAATAATTAAATAAGGAACCGTTCTTCTTTCAATGTGAACAGGTGAAACTAAAAAGCACTAATTTGGGTTGGTTACAGTGACAAAAGAAGGGAAATGTGGCGTTAGGGCTTCCAACCCTAACACCCAACCCCCACCTTGCAGGCAGCAACTGGGGTGAGCTGTGTCTTGGGGTTCTTAACCCTAATGCTCACCCTATCCCATGAGTAAATAGGCTGAGATGGGTACAGTACATGAGAATATGGTGACCATTAGGGTTGAGAACCCCAAGGCCCAACCCACCCATGTTGCTGCCTGCAGGGTGGGGGTGGGGTATTAGGGTTGGAAACCCTAACACCACATTTCCCTACTTTTGTCACTGTAACTAACACTAACTAGTGCATTAACAAAGTTTTTTGCAAATAATTTGTTTACTTTTTGAGAACACCAGCCAATCAACTCCTCTCAGCTCCTCTCAGCGCAGTTTTAAGAGGCTACTGCAATGCAGATTTAGATCATGAATTACAATGAGAAAGGTAAATGTCAACCTAGGACCCTAACATACCCTGCTAGTACTCTTACCACTGAGCTATGATTCACACAGCTGCAGCAGCTGTCACAGATCTTCCTTCAAAGTCGCATTCCCTTCCTCTGGTGTTAGTGTTGTATAACTTTGCAATCTAAGAAAAACATCAGAACAACAGCCAATCAATTCCTCTCAGTGCAGTTTTAAGAGGCCACTGCAAGGCAAATTTATATACTGTAATTGAGAAAGGGAAACTGTGAACCACTAGGAATTGAACCTAAAACTCTAGCATTCCATGCCAGTGCTCTTTCTTATCACTGAACTACGATTCATATAGCTGCAGCAGCTGTCCCAGACCTTCCTTCAAACCTTTAGAGATAGTATAATCATATCCTTATGTGGCTGTGGGAACACAGAGCCCACAGGGCCCTGTGCTCCCATCTCTCCATAGATGCATACATGCATGTTGCCATCGAATCATTTCAGCCAAAACAGCAACCAAATTGTCAGCATAGCTTTGTTATTACCCCACATCATGAACACTGGGTTCAGAATTTTCAAATCCCTGTGGCTGAGAAATTTCAAGTCCCAGTCAAAATGTAATTCCATGCCATCACAACATCACTTCACACCACAGGTGAGAAAACACATTTTGTCCAGGATTTGAAAATTGACAGCTGTCACATTCATGAGGTGATATAAAGAAATGGCTATGTTGAAAATTTGGGGTGAAAATATTGAAAGTTACAAAAGTTATGAGAAAGCGTAGCGAAATGACAACAGATGCAAACAACTTTAACATTTTAACATATTTTTACCACCGATTTTTACCATACCATTATTATGACCACTCCTCATGAACACATACAGTGAACATTTTGGAAACCTGCCCAAAAGGTGATGTTGCCAAACTGAAAGTGAAATCACCTTTTGTGCAGGGTTTATGAAATGTCACCAACATTGTTCATGAGGCAGGGTCTCAAAAAGGGTATCTTGAAAATTTGTCAAAATCTCTTAAAAATGACAAAGTCATGCACCAAAGTTGAAAACCTCACTGAAATACATTGAACCACATTTACCTTTGTTTCTCATATTGTAGTCACCTGTTCTAGCAACAAGATGTGTCTCCCATAGAAGAGTTGATCTTCAGCGTGGCACCAGGTGAGGTGAGGGTGTGTGGGTGGTGTGAGGGGTGGTGGGTGCAAAATGGAAGGTGGGCTTTGGGGGGTCAGATTGGTGAGGGCCTGTTTCCTTTTTTTTTTGAGTTAAAATCTACTGGACCGTTTTCTTTATTTCAGGTTGACATGAGGATCGGATTGTGGGGGGGTGCCACTAGACACCAGGGAAACTATGGGAACGCTGATCCGAGGGTGGGGGCGTCACTAGACACCAGGGAAAGTATGGAAGTTGCGAGTGGAGGGTGTGGAGTGCCACTAGACTCCAGGGAAAATATGGGAATAGAGATTGGAGGGTGGGGAGTGCCACTAGACACCAGGAAAAATATAAGGAACAATAGGGATGGTGATCAGAAGGTGAGGGGTGCCACTAGACACCAGGGAAAGGATTTTCCCATCACAAAAAAGGATCCTTTTTCATGACTTGTGATATGAGGAAGAATCTTTTGTCCTATTATGAGTCATGAAAAAAGATTTATAATGTGAAAAAAAAATTCAAGGGCACATCTGCAAAAGTTAAGTGCAGAATCCAGCTGAGGGGGTCTCGATAAGCAAGCTACATGTGTTGTGTGAAAGTATAGGGGCCCCCCCATTTTTGTTTTTCTATGGCACCACTGGACAGCCTCTTTTCCTATAACCTCTTTCTGAATCTACAGCAGCAGCACCATCTCGATCTTTGTCTGGTCTCTCTTGACCTTTTTCTTATTTTCTACCATACTGGGGTGGCCTCGCAATATGGTATCTTGACTCTGTCTAACCCCTCTGTTTTTTTCTCTTTATGACCAAGTGGTTGCCAAACATAAAAAAATGCTGCCTTATGATAACTTTGCTTTGTGGTTAAAATACCCATCTTGCTGACTGGTTCAGTGATGTTTTTGCAGAGTTTAAGTGTGTTCATTTATTTGCCATTTACATTTCTTACCCCCCCTTCAATTTCATGCAAATAAATAATTTCTCCTTTCCGCTGTTACAAAGACCGTATTAAAATTGCTCAGGATGTTTTCAATCTACCCAGGTAGTTTCTATGCAATTCTTCAGTCATTGTCCCATTTTATTTTTATGTATCTAGAGGGGAAGCTGATGTCTAAATTGATGAAATCGTTCAGCACAGAGATATAGAGTGAACAGAGATACTCATTTACCTTTAGCAAGAGATAGGCAGGCTTAGAAGCTCTCAGATAATCTAATTGCTCTTGATGGCTCCTTTTAAGCTGGAGTTTTGCATAATTAGACTGCTGAGAACTTGTCCTAGAAGTGGCATGGTTGCAAACGCCTGGCACAAGGCAGAGAGATACTGAGAAGCTTTGGACAGCACTCAGGGAACAAAACGGGCATAGGAATTAATTTACTTAGGGTAAGTGTTCGTGTTTTAAAATATAAACCATTTGGGATTGGTGGTAGCCCATAATTTTGTTCTGTCATTACCTGGATGCATCTCTAGGATACTGGGTAAGCGTCTTTCATTTGTTCACAGGTACACTTGGGGGTAGAAATATAAAGCAGCATGAAAGCAAGGAAAAGTCATACCTGTTGTCCTAGTATCTCCAAGGTACTCAGTCTCGGAACACCTCTTTAGGGCTAGCAGCCCCCTGGTTGACTGTATTTATAAGACAGGCATGATGAGAGGTCATCCGTAGAGGAGGGGCTAATTCTTTAAATGACCCTTGATTATGCATCTTACAATATGGGTGATTATCTAATGATTTTAATCAATAAACATGTTGCATTATGTTAAATAACAATAGAACAGTTGTTTGAAACCTGATGATGCCCCATTATATGTATTAGAACAGGTAATTTTCTGTATTAGAAATAGTGGGTGGATCAGATGACCTCTGATGTCAGCAGCTAGAGTATATAAAAGGCTTGCAAAGTTCTTCTTCAGACAGATAGGTATTATGCACAGAAGATAGTGGTCCTGTTGCATGTAAGGCATCACTTTGTGGCAGTACTCCAGTTGGGAATACTGATGTTCAGGAAAAGAACTATTTAATTCTGTTTTGTGTTATTTCTTTTTCTGAAGTAAGAATATTTATGATTTGGAATTTATTTTATTAAATACATTGTTGACACATGAAGTTCAGTGTGTTCTTCAAAACCTCTTTGTGTTGTGCGTTGTCACTTCCCATGTGATTTGCTACATTTGGTGTTAGAAGTGGGATTCACTGGTCATCCAAGGGATAGAGGGGGAGACCAGATGGTACCAGTCCTGGTACAAGTGACAATATGGCAACTGGAACAGATAAAAAGCTTGGTGCAATTAACCGTTCCCAGGCACAGAAGATGGAGGAGCCTCTGTATACTGGTCTTCCAGACATCAGATGGAGAATGCCCAAGGAGACACCTGTGGACAAGGACGATGAAGAAGGGCAGCAGGATAGATGCCCTGAGGTTGGCGACCTTCCCCCAGAAAACATCAATGATTTACTGCATTGGCTAGCTGTTTGCCAAATGGAGATTGAGTGACAGGGGATGCCGATGCCATGAGAGGGATCAGGATAGAAGAAGGCAGGATGCCAGGTGGGCAGATACATTACAGTTGTTACAAAATCTAGGTGTGGGACATGGATCTGGAGGTGGGTCAGCTCCAAATAATCCAAAAGACATAAAATGATCTCATATGTTGCCCACAGATGACATAGAGGGTTACCTGACCACCTCTGAATGGGTGGCCAAGGCATGTGACTGGCCAAAACAAAAATAGATGGTGAGACTCGCCCCCTACCTTTCGGGAATAGCACAACTGGCCTATAGCAACATGGACCCCCATTTAGTCGATGACTATGATCTGGTTAAACAACAAAAATTAAAACGTTATGACATTAACGCGGAAACCTGTAGACAAAGGTTCCAGGCGTTTAAGCATTCACCTCAAGATCCCCCAAGACAGACATATATCCGATTAAGGGAATTATGTTTGAAATGGGTTGTGCCAGAAGGAAAATCAAGGATGGACATTATAGAGACATTTGTACATGAACAATTCTTACAAGTACTACCATCCCATGTTCAAATATGGATTAAAGAACATAACCCTGAATCTACTGAAATGGCTATAACATTGGCAGAGGCCTTTTTAACAGCCCATCAACCATACAGAAAAGGAGGGAATTGAACTTATGATTCAGCATTTAAACAAGCCGTGGTAATAAACTCTCAGACTGTTCCATTAAAATCATTGGACTTTGATAAACGAAAAAATACATTTTCTAGTGATATAATGTGTCACACCTGTAAAGGCAGAGGACACATTGCTAGATTTTGTCCACCTAGGAAAAGTGAGCGTTGCTAACCTCTAAATTTCTAAGTAGTTCAGATACAGGGCCAGAAAGTGTTGGGATTAATTGATTCTGGGAATAAACATACCCTGATTAGAAAGGAGTTAATCATGGAAAAAAGAAAAAGGGCCCCCCATAAAAGTGATTTGTGTATATGGGGATAATCATCAATATCCCACAGTTCAAGTATCCGCTCACATTAATAGGAATACATCTCTGATAACTGCAGGGTTAGTACCCCATCTACCAGTTCCAGTAGTTCTGGGAAATGATTTTCCTGATTTTTCCTCCCTATTATCAAACTCTAACACTAATTTAGCAGCTGTAACAATGAGGGCACAAAGTAAGAAAGAATTAATGCTTGGGAAAGTCTTTCCTTTTGATGGGGAGGTGTATGGGGAACTGGGTAAAACTAAAACGACTGGTAAAGAAAAAAAGAAACTACAAAACAGTTGGAGATATGAAAGCACATTTTGGACAGGATTTAAAAAATGGCAGCTGTGACATACATGAGATGGGGTAATAAGAAGGCTATGTTAAAAATTTGAGGTCAAAGTATTTAAAATTCCCAAAGTTATGAGCATATGTATCAAAATTGCAATGGATGGTCATAACTCTTCCAGTTTTAATAATTGTGACATCAAATTTTCAACAAAGCCTTCTTTTGACCCCACCTCATGAACAATATGATGGTTGTTATACAAATCTTGCCGGAAAGGTGATTTTGCCAACTGACAGTGAAATCAAATTTTCGGAGTTGCATAATGACAGTCCTATTTTTCATGAGGGTGGGGTCCCCGAAATGCCATATTGAAAATTTAGGGTCAAAATCTCAAAAAATGCCAAAGTTATGCATAAAAGTTGAAACCCCTATTAAAATACACTGAACTGCACTTACCTTAGTGTCTCATATTACAGTTGCCAGTTCCAGCAGTAAGACATGTCTTAGATCAGGAGATCAGATCTCAATCCTGGGACCTCATCAGGTGAGCGAGGGGGTGTCAAAGGGGGTGTGGGGAGGTGGGTTCACAGTGGGAGGTTAGGTGGGGGTGTGGGTGCGATCAGCGATGGACAGTTTTTTGTTTTACAGGTAAAAAAAAAAGACATTGACAGAAGATTTTCTTATTTTCATGACAAAATGAAAATGGCAGGGGAAATGCCACTAACCACCAACAAAAGGCAAACATGGGCATCAGGTATGAGGGAGGAAGGGACACTAGACCACTGGGAAATTTACATCATTTTATCCATAGATGAACAACTAGAACAAATAATGAAATAATAACAAACAAAAAATGAATAAATGGAATAAATAATGAATAATTAGAATTTTTAATAATAATATATACAATAATGAATGGGGAAGTGCACTTAATGAAAATTTAATGGTCGCTCAAGGTGTGGGATGCTACTCAAAACCCAGAGGGTGAAGCCTGAGGGGTTTAGAAAAGCATCCCACACCAAGGGCAATCATTAAATTCAAGTTTGTCACTTCTCCATTTGTTATTAAAATATAATTGCTGGTCAGCAATTTTTTTATACATTTTGATTTAGCTCGCTGTTGTAATCAGTGCTTACCGCATTTCAGCACCTTGGAGCTCTTCTCGCTGCTACTTGTTCAATATAGCTGTTGAATGGCAGGATTAACTAAATAAAATGTGTTGACATTTGAAGAGAAAGCAATGAGCACTGAAAAAAAACAAACGGACGAACGGAAAACCAATGAAGTTCGTTAGTCTGGCGTGGCGGCTCCTCGCTATTCAGAAGGAGCTGCCATGTTTTTGAAAATGTTTAGCCCACCCAGCACTAGGTGAACAGCCAATGAGGGAGTGGCTGTGTCTGAGTGACTTGGCTCGTGTTTGCCGTTATAACCCTCAGGTTATAACGGCAAATTATAACTCGGTCAGGCAATGGGAAAACTTGCTGACCAAATATCATAAAATAATAAACAATGATAATGAATAATAATAATGAAAAAATAAAAGGTGTCATCTCCTTTAAATGACAAAAAGAAACAGCTGTATAAAAAAAGATTTTGCCGCAAATAGTGGGAAAAGATCCACATTTTGTGGTAATACAGAACCCTTTTCTGCAGTTTACAGGAAAAGATGGTTCTTTCACAAAACAAAGTGCTGCAGTTTATGGCAAAAGAATGCCTCCAATTAAATAAACACAATTTTGGGCATAGCTTTAAAAAAGTGGCCCCAGAATCTGATTCCTTGGGCCCCGATTAGGTAAACACAACTGTTGGTGTTTACCAAGAGGCAGCATGTTTTGAAATATTTGTTTGCCTCACTAACTGAAAACAAGATGGCAGTGGCATGAAAGAGATTTCCCCATTTGCAAAAGAGGTGACACTTTTGCTATCAAGAAATACTATTTCACATGGCACATCTAACTTTTCCCTTAGGAAATAATGGGAAACTTTGAAATTTATTAACGTTTTAACAGATTGATATTGTGATGCTTGGCCAGCTGGTTATGATTGTTGTATGATATCTGTAATATAAAAAAATATAGTAGGTGATTGTCTCACATAAGACAGCCTGTGCTTATGAGTGCCCCCCCCCCCAGATTTCAGTGAAGCTACAGTGACAAGTGACCTGAAACCAGGAGGTAATTAAAAGACCAGAGAGACTTAATTAAGGGTCTCCTGTTTTGCTGTCTTAATTAGAACTGACCCAGCTGCCAGGCTATAGGTCTCGTAAAGTTTTATGATTCCTATAGGATGAACATTTTATACCAACCTGGTGTTAAAAGTTGTAAAACCCTTTGATATGCCTTGGGAATAGGAACTACACCAGATCAAAGAGAACATGTTTAATTAAGGAGTCATATTTAGGAAGTGGAGTTTTTGCTGATGTCACATTATTTAATATATCTCCTGACAGGAAATCATTGTCTTTTTTTTATTCTAAAAAGGAGGAGCTAGATGACTCACCAAGTGGATTGGGAGATGGGGTTGAAATATATCCTTGTAACTTGGGGATATGACATATCATTTTGGGACTCAAGAAAGACAAATCACTGATCTAAGGCACTTACAGAGGAAATACATTATCTAGAAAAGGTCTAATTGTATTGTGGTAGGAGTTTATTTTGTACTTTGCCCTTGTTCTTTTAAGTGATTGTGTGCTTTTTGATACATTGTTCTGTGTTTACATTTTTCATATTTTTACCATCTTTTAGTAAAATCTTTATATGAAAGATACTACTTGGGTGTGTCTTCCAAGTTCCTTTTACACATGATGTATATGTGGTTAAGTTTGACAGCTGTTCTGGAGAGCTTGATGGTGTTACTAAACTGGGAAAAGGTAAGAATGTACCTAAGGTCTTATACAGAGTTTTAAGGGTTCATTTTTGGAAGCCTGTTTTGGTGCCCCTGGTGAGAGACTGTACCACAATCCCTGAAGAGGGTACATATCTGAGCCTGTACATTGGGTACACTGGCATAAGGTTCACAGTTTGAATCCCCCCAGAACTTGAGACTAAAGGCAATTCAGACCCAAAAGCAGACAGGAGGGTTACCCTGTGTTGCCTGTTCACACTATTGCACTTGGGGGTTGGCACTGAGGGAGCAGAGGGCCTGACCTGCTGAGTGCGTTTGTGACAGATCTGGTTGAAAGCGGGGGGAAAAAATTGGTAACACAAGCTTTAACTGTTCAGTGTATCAGCTTAATACTGTATAGCTCACTGGCAAAATAAGGCAGTGATTTATTTTTAAAAAGGAAACAGAACTATATCATTTTGTTTACAGTCAAGTTCCTACCTGCTTTATTTTTTTTCTAAAGTGCAAGTTAGAGTAGCCGTAGTTAGGAAAGAAGATGGCTTCCATCTACAGTGGGTACGATGCATACTGCTTGAAGTAGTTGTGCCAGGACAGAGGAGTCCTGCACGAGGTGAGAGCCACCAAGCAGAACCTCATGGATGCCCTCATGGCAGCAGATGCCCAGAGCATTGAGTCACAGACTGTGACTATAAAGGACCAAACCTTGGGCATGAAGGGGCCACAGGTCAGTGCAGTGTCCAGATCCAGTGAAGAGGGCAGCAGGGCCAGTGCAAGTGAAGGGCCACAGCAGCAGGGGAAGCTTACCAGCATTCTGGAGCCAGAAGCAATCAGGGTGCAGACTGAGTTGCCCAGAATGGAGCTGGAGTTCCAGAGAGATGCTGAGCAAGAACGTTGAGAAGCAGAGCGAGAGAAACAAGCTGCGGAGGAGAAGCGGGAGCGAGAAGCTGAATGTGAACAGTGAGAGGCAGAGTCTGAGTGCCAGAGGTGACATGAACTGGAGAAGTTACAACTCCAACCACCAGTACCAGAGCAGGTAAGTGGCTTGGGTTTAACTGGAACTACATGACTGGGTTACAAATTTAATTCCAAATTGATAGCTCAATTTAAAGAGGGGGAGGATATGGATGCCTTTTTAAATTCCTTTGAAAAAGTTTGTATTCAGGCAAATATTCTTAGTGGGTCCTGGAGCTTCCAGCTATCCCTGCTACTTACCAGAAGAACTCGGGAAGCATTAGGTCAAATGGACAATGAGGACAGTAATGATTACAGCAAACTTAAAGCTGCACTTTTAAAAAAGCTTGATTTAACTGCAGAAACATACAGAGCTAAATTCTGTAAGCTCAGGAGAAGCCCTGATATGAGCTGCAAGGAGCTAGCTATGAAACAACTCCAGTTTTTAAAACGTTGGTGGGAAGGAATTGAAGCAAACTCTGTGGATAAAATTGAAAATGCTATTTTGTTAGAACTGTTTTTTTGGGCATGCCCAGCAGAGTTGAGTACCTGGCTGGAGGACCAAGATCCCAAAACAGTTTAAGAGGCTGCTGAACTCTTGGACCGCTATGCCAAAAACAGACCTGCTCTGAGAGCAAATGGGTGGGCGTGGCAGTGCAGAAAGGGAAAAGCGAGCCTTCAGGGCAGCTAAAACACTCACTGCCTCCACCAAAACCAGTTAGCCCCAGGTTTAAAAGAAAATATTTCTCTGAGAAAAGAAATGAATGTTGGATTTGTAAAGAAACTGAGCATATTGTCAGACAGTGTCCCAAAAGAACAAGCAATATGCAGAATGGGGCTAAGAAAGAAGTGGGTTGTTTGTGTGTCCCTGGAAGCATGCCTGTGAGCATGAGGGAACACATGCACCCAGTCATGGTGAATGGTGTACAGACACAAGGGTTAAGCGACAAAGGGGCATCCGTGACATTGGTAAAATGCAATCTGGTAGAGCCTGGTCAGCTTATACCCAATAAATGTGTAACTGTACAAGGGTTCACTGGTGAGGAGACCACATTGCCACTCACTAGTGTTCTCCTAGACTGAGGTGAAACTGGGGGAACTGTGCAATAGGTGGCTGTAGCCAAAACTTTAGCAGTTGACGTCATCCTTGGCAACAATCTCAAACAGGGGATGGTGTGTGCAGTTACCCGCAGCCAAGCAGCAAGGGAAAATTTTAGCTCCCTGGACCATACAGAATCCATTGTGGAAACCACTGGGTGACTGGTTTCCCAGCCTGTGTCTCCTGATATGGAGACTAATGAAAAGGGGGTAGAAATTTCACGAGTAGCAGTTAGCCACAAAGCTATGGAGGGTTACTCTGAAGAAGGAGGGGTGACCCATTGTCAGAGGGTATGGGATGATAGTGATCCTGAGTGCCCTGATGCTAGTGCTAAGGACCCTAGTTTAGAGACTGAAGGGGACTTGTCCCATGCCTTGGGAATGTGTAAGGAGTTTGCAGCTGCTCAGAAAACTGACCCTAGTCTAGAGAAGCTGAGAGCTTGGCCAGACTCTGATGGAGCACAGGGAGGGGATGGAAAACAACGTTTGTTGGGAAAGTGGACTGATGTATACTCAGGATGTGAAGACAGAAGGAGGGGTGATAGGCAGGCAGGTTGTCATTCCCTAGGGGTACCGTGATCAGTTGCTCAAGTTTGCACATGCTATTCCTTTGTCTGGTCATCTGGGAATTGCATGCACTACGCAGCGGTTGGCCCAGAATTTCTATTGGCCCAACTTCACCCAGCAGGTGAAGGAGTATTGCAGGTCTTGTCACCGGTGCCAAGAAATAGGGAAGGCAGGTAAGAAAACCCAAGCTGCCCTAATTCCATTGCCCATTGTGGAGGAGCCATTCCAGAGGGTGGGAATGGATATTGTGGGGCCTTTAAATACCCTAGCTCCTCCGGGAAGAGGTTCATCCTGACTGTGGTGGATTATGCCACCCAGTATCCAGAGGCAGTCACCCTATCCTCAATGAGGACAGACAAAGTAGCAGATGCCTTTCTTGGGATTTTCTCCCATGTTGGGTTTCTGCAGGAGGTTATCACCAATCGAGGGGGGCTCCTTCATGTCGAACCTGATGAAATGTTTGTGGGAGAAGTGTGGGGTGTTGCAGAGGTGCACAACACCTTATCACCCACAAGACAATGGGCTTGTGGAAAGATTTAATGGTACCCTGAAGTCAATACTCCAAGCGTTTGCTGAACAGCATAGGAGGGACTGGGAGAAATACCTTCCCCACCTGTTGTTTGCATACAGGGAGGTGCCACAAGAGTCAACAGGGTTTTCCCCCTTCAATCTCTTATATGGATGCTGGGTATGTAGGCCCCTAGACTTGATCCGGGAGGACTGAGAAGGCAAGCATGCCACCCTGGGCACTTCCATAGTGGATTACGTCCTTAGGTTTAGGGAAAGGCTGAAGGAGCTTATGGGGGAGAGCCCAGAGCAACCTGGCAGCTGCCCAACAGAAACAAAAAGTATGGTACGACCGCAGAGCCAGAGCTTGCTCATACTCGGTGGGTCAGGAAGTCATGGCCCTTATTCCGGTATGGAAAGACAAGCTGCAGCCTGCGTGGGCAGGACCGTACAAAGTAGTTAGAAAGGTAAATGACCTGAACTATATCATAGAATTATCTGACAGAAGACATACAGAAAGAATGTACCATGTCAACATGATGAAGCCATATGCTAATAGGGCTGACATGGTGTTTGCAGTATGTAGTCCTGGGGAGGGGAGAGATGAAGGAGACCTCCTTCTGGACTTGCTGGAAGAAAGCAAGTAGGAGTCCTCTGTGGAGGCAGTTAAACTGTCACCCCAGCTGGCCCCAGACAAGATCCAGGAAGTAAGGGAGGTTTTAGCAGACTTTGCCCCACTGTTTAGTGCCAAACCTAGACTAACCCCCTTAGCAATGCACAATATGGAGACAGGGACACAGATGCCCATATGGCAGACAGCATATTGGGTGTCAGAGACTGTCCAAAAGGACATTAGGAGGGAGGTGGAGGAAACGCTGGATTTAGGGGTAATCCAGAGATCCCACAGCCCCTGGGCCTCACCTATAGTCCTTGTGCCTAAGCTAGATGGCTCTACTCATTTCTGTGTGGACTATCATGGACTGTCATGAAGTCAGACACTCACCCAATGCCCCAGGTGGATGAACTCCTGGACAAGTTGGGAGGGGCAACATACCTTACGACTACTGACCTGACAAAGGGGTATTGGCAGGTAGAGTTAACTGACAGAGCTAGGGAGAGGTCGGCCTTCATCACTCTGATAGGCTTATTTGAATTTAAAGTAATGCCTTTCAGAATAAAGAATGCCCTGGCCACTTTACAAAGGTTGGTGAACCAGGTGTTAAATGGTGCTGAGGAGTACACCATGGTGTACCTGGACGACACTGCCATCTTTAGCGCCAGCTGGGATGAACACCTGTCCCACCTTAGGGAAGTGCTGGGCAGGATACAGAGGGCTGGACTCACTGTCAAAGCTGAAAGGTGCCAGGTGGCTATGGCTGAAGTGTCATACCTTGGGCATGTTGTAGGTCTGGGACAGCTCCATCCTAACCAAGTAAAAATAGAGGTGATCAAGGCATGGCCCAGACCAGAAATACAGAAGCAGGTCAGGAGTTCTCTAGGGACAGCAGGGTACTATAGAAAATGTGTACTCAATTACAGTGCCCTGGCTTCTCCCCTATCTGACAATGGTAAAGAAAAAGATGCCTAAGAAAATTACCTTGGAGCCAGCCTGTGAAAAAGCCTTTACCAGACTGAAGGAGGCACTGTGCAGTGTTCCTGTATTGACAAGTCCTGACTATAGCAGATCCTTTATAGTCCAGACTGACGTCTCAGACATGGGTATTGGGGCAATACTGAGTAAGACATCCAACCAAGGAAAAGATCACACTGTAGTATACCCAAGTAAAAAGTTACTTCCCAGGGAGCAGGCTTACTCCACTGTGGAAAAAGAGTGTCTTGCCATAGTGTAAGCCCTAAAGAAGTTAGAGCCATACTTATATGGGCAGCATTTTGAGATACAAACTGACCACAACCCCCTGGTTTGGCTGACAGAAATGGGAAAGACTAATGGTACACTATTAAGATGGAGTCTTGCCTTGCAAGGGTATGACATGATGATCTTACATAGGGCTGGAGTGAACAATCAGAACACAGATGGCCTGTCACATCTATATGAGGAGTGAACTGACTTGGGAAGCTCATTCCATGTAGGGGAATAGAGCTCCCAACTTCAGTCTAGGTAGGGAGGAGTGTGATGCTTGGCCAGCTGGTTATGATTGTTGTATGATATTTGTAATATTAAACAAAATATGGTAAGTGATTGTCTCAAATAAGACAGCCTGTGCTTATGGGTGCCCCCCCCCAGGTTTCAGTGAAGCTACAGTTATGAGTGACCCAAAACCAGGAGGTGATTAAAAGACCAGAGAGACTTAATTAAGGGTCTTCTGTTTTTCTGTCTTAATTAGAACTGACCCAGCTGCCAGGATATAGGGCTCGTAAAGTTTTATGATTTCTATAGGAAGAACATTTTATACCAACCTAGTGTTAAAAGTTGTAAAACCCTTTAATATGCCTTGGGAATAGGAACTACACCAGATCAAAGGGAAAATGTTTAATTAAGGAGTCATATTTGAGAAGTGTTTTTTTTTTGCTGATGTCACATTATTTAATATATCTTCTGAGAGGAAATCATTGTTTGTCTTTTTTTTTATTCTAAAAAGGAGGAGCTAGATCACTCACCAAGGGGGTGGGGAGATGGGGTTGAAATGTATCCTTATAACTGGGGAATATGACATATCATTTTGGGACTCCAGAAAGACAGATCTCTGATCTAACTAAGGCACTTACAGAGGAAATACATTAGATAGAAAAGGTCTAATTATATTGTGGTAGGAGTCTGTTTTGGACTTTGCCGTGTTCTTTAAGTAATTGTATGCTTTTTGATATATTGTTCTGCATTTACATTTTTCATATTTTTATCATCTTTTAGTAAAATATTTATTTGAAAGACTGCCTGGGTATGTCTTCCAGGTTCTTTTTGCATGTGATGCATACGTGGTTAAGTTTGACAGCTGTTCTGGAGAGCTTGATGATGTTACTAAATTGAGAAAAGGTAAGAATATACCTAAGGTCTTTTATAGAGTTTTAAGAGTTCATTTTGGAAGCCTGGCTTGGTGCCCCTTGTGAATGATTGTACCGCAATCCCCAAAGAAGGTATGTATCCGAGCCTGTACATTGGGTACACTGGTATAAGGTTCATAGTTTGAATCCCCCCAGAACTTGAGACTAAAGGTGATTCAGACCCAAAAACAGACAGGAGGGTTACCCTGTCTATTACCTGTTCACGTTATTGTGCTTGGGGGTTGGCACTGTGGGAGCAGAGGGCCTAACCTGCTGAGTGCATTTGTGACACATATTTTTTCACCAAACCTTCAAAAGACACATCTGCAACCCAAACCCAATATACCCTAAAAATTTCAGACCAATCCCCCAAGTCGTTTCTGAGAAGGATATAGTTTAGCAATTTGTGAAAAAGAGAGTTCCTTTTTTGAAAATTGCTAAGAAACTCACAAAAAAGGATTTTCCCTGGCCATCCCCAATAATTTTATACCTTTTCTTGGTGTCTAGTGGTAGCCCCACCCTCTGATCACCATCCTGATATTTCTAAGTGTCTCCCTGGTATCTTGTAGCACCACCCACCCTCAGATTTCATATATATTTTTTAAAATATTTTCCCTGGTTCCCTGTGCTACCCCCACCCTCCCTTGTCTGATCCCATAAAGTATTTTTTATCCCTGGTGTCTAATTTACCTCCACCCTCCAATGCCCATTGGCACCTACTTTATATTTGCCTTGGTGTCTAGTGGTACCACTCCCATCATCCCATGTCTGAGCAATACTATAATAATAAAACCATCCCTCATTGTTTTAATGTTTTTTTTTGAAATCTGAAAAAAAGTCCATCAGTGATGCTCACTCCACCCCCCCGACCTCCCACTGTGCACCCACTGCCACATACATCCCGGACCCCTACACAACCCTCACTCACCTGAAGTTGTGCCAGGGTGAAGATCAACTCTCCAATCAAGGACATGTCTTACTGCTGGAATTGTCAAGTGCTGTATGAGAAGTAAGGTAACTGTGGTTCAGTGTATTTCAATGGGATCACAGTGACTTTACTTCTCATACAGCAGATGCTGGTTCCAGCAGCAAGACGTTGCCCTGATCAATGTGTGGATCTTCACCCTGGGACCAGTTCAGGTGAGTAAGAGTTATGTAGGGGGGTGCAGGGTGGTGGGTGCACAGTGGGAGATCACATGGGGGGGTGAGTGAGCACGCATCACTGATGGACTTTTTATAGGTTAAAAAATCATTAGGACAATGAAGGACAGTTTCATTATACTATGCTTTGGACATGGGATGGTGGGGGACAACTAGACACCAGGGATAAAATACTTTAATAGATAGAGCATGGGAGGATGGGGGTGCCACTAGACACCAGGGAAAATATTTTAAAAATGTATATGAAATCTGAGGGTGGGGGCACCACTAGACACCAGGGAAACACTTAGAAACACCTGGATGGCAATCAGAGGGCGGGGGCTACCACTAGACACCAGGGAAATGTATCCAATTAATTGGGTTTGCCAGGGGAAATCCTTTTTTCAGGTTAAAAAACCCCAAAGCATTAAGATAACAAGGAACAGTTTTATTATAGTATTCTTCAGAAAAGTGGAGGTTTTGAAGTCATCTTTTTTTTTCTCCCTTTGCTGCTAGAACCAACGACTGCAATATGAGAAAGTAAGGTAAGTGCAGTTCAAGGAATTTTGATGGGGTTTTCAACTTTGATGCATAACTTGGCCATTTTTGCAGATTTTGACACCAAATTTTCAATATAGCCTTCTGAGGACCCCGCCTCATGGAGATCGTCATTGTAATTTTGAAAATCTGTCCTGAAAGGCAATTTCGCAGTCACTTGGTGAAATCACCTTTTGGGCATTTTTTTGAACATTTGCACTATGTTTGTTAATGAGGTGGGTTCATAAGAAGACTGTTGAAAATTTTGGATCAAAATATGTAAAAATGGTGAAGTTATGCACATGCATTTTAATTTAACTACGGCCCCTCATAACTTTGGTAATTTGAAATCTTTATCTCAAATTTTCAACATACCAATAGCCATTTTTTTACTTTACCTCATGGATGTGAAAGATGTCATTTTTCAAATCCTGCCCAAAGTGTCTTTTCTCATCTCTGGCATGGATGATGTTGCAATGGTGCAGATTGATGTTTCGTCATGGATTTGAAAATTTTCAGCTCAGCGTTCATGACAAGGGCTCATAACAAGACTATTGTGACAATTTGTTTGCTGTTTTGGCTGCAATGCTTCCACAATAACATACAGTATATGTATGCATCTATGGAGGGATGGAAGCACAGGCTCCAGAGGACGCTGTGCTCCCACATGCAAATAAGAATATTATTATGGATTGATAGAAGCAAAAAGCCCTAGACCCTATGCTCCCACAGGCAAATGTGAATACGGTTATACTGTCTCAAAAAGTAAAGAAATTCTTGGCAAAAAATGTTGCTAATGCATCAGTTAGGGTTCCAGCAACAAAAGTTGAGAAATGTAGTGTTAGGGTTCCCAACCTGAACATCCCACCTCCACCCTGCACACAGCAACAGGTGAGGGGTGTGTGCCTTGGAATTGTCAGCCCTATCGCTCACCCCGTTTTCCTATAGTGTACCCATTATCAGCTTATTTACTCATAGAATAGGGTGAGCATTAGGGCTGATACACCCCACACCTGTTGCTACACTTTTGTCACTGGAACCCTAACTGATGCATTAATGAAGTTTTTGTGCCAAGGGAAAATATATATATATATATATATATATATATACACACATATATGTATACACACACACACATACACACACACTGCATGTTTCTTTCTGTATTGTATATAGCACATACTCATATAGTTAATTATTAATGTTCTTCAGCTCATAGATCTCACTTGTGTTTTTTGAAATTCCAGCTACAAAAAAAAGAGGCATGCTCTTAAGAGATATGGAGTGTGTGTGCATACAAATTATCCTCTATACTCTAACACTTGTCTTCGTCAGTACTTATACTGTTGTCCTTAAAGGGACACTGTCAACCCCCTTTAGGTCTCAAAGTGTCCCTAGTTTAAAAAACATATTTTATGATTGCCAACATTCTATACAGATTGCTGATGTAGCTGGTAGTTCATTTTTCACTTTTTGTAAGAAAAAGAGTCAAAATCCAACTGCCCACTAAACTGGTGTTACCACACAAACACAGGTTTCTTTGCATTCCATGATCAGCTCCGACTGCATCTTTCCTGGACTTTATGAACTGCCACAACACAGTCTAGCCCCTCATAATGCAGTGGGAGTTTAGGAGGCTACTGCCTCATTAATGACAGCACTATTTGGGTGTGTTTCTAATGCTCAGGAAGTATGCAGTAAGAACAGATACAGGACTGTAAACAAAACAAGGTTGTTTATAAATATACATTAGCATGCATTTCAGTTCTACTAAACAATGAGAGACAAAACAAACAGCAACATCAATGAATTTTATAGAAGGTAAGCAATCATAAAATGTGAGTTTTTAACTGGAAATGATATAATGAAAAACAGGTTGACAGTGTCCTTTTAATGTGATTTTATGTCCTCTTCCCTCATCGTCGTGCTTGCATGCCTAAATTGTTGTAAAACTCACACTGTAATTTTGCTGTTTTGCTATGAAATGCTGTGTACTGTATTGTTCCCCCTATGAAATACTCTGTACTATATTGTTTCCTCCCATTCCCTCCTTCCCCCAGGATGCACTGGGAGATGAGCATTTGTATTTGCTCAATGTGCCTTTCTTGGTGAAATTTTTCAATAAATAAATAAAATATAAGGAATAAAGTATGGGGAGCCATACACAACAAGCCTATGTTTCCATCAAGGGGTTGAGATGCCAGTGTATGAGCCTCGGCAGTGAAGCTCAAGAGGTCAATGCTGGCATCTCAGCCCCGAGATGGTAATGCAAGGTGAGTTGAGTATGGCCCCCCCCATACTTTATTTTTTATAGTATATGGTCACCATAGAATTAAAAAACAACTACATTAGTGCAAGTTTTACAATTGTTTCATGCCTTGTTTCCCCAGCTTGTTTCACACTCATGCTCGGTGTCAGCAGATCCATCTGCCACAAAGTCAGCCAGTGCCTTTTCTGTGTGCCTGGCCAAGGAATCGCAGTCTGAGTTTATTAAAAAAAAAAAAAAATAGAGAAATTTGAAAAAAAGGTATGGTTTGTACACACAGAACCAAATAAGGCAGACCATATCCAAACCGTTTCAGTGAAGCACTCGCTAAGCCACTCGCCATGTTTAAAGTTTTTCTGTGAAGTGATGTGTCCAATCAGGTGGAGTGCAGTGGGGCGTTCATGAATATTAATGAAAGAATGTGCACAATAACATTTAGAACATGCACAACTTTTAGAATGTGCACACCAACTTTTAGAATGTGCATAACAACATCTGAGCAGCAGCTGATTTCTATACATAATAGGGTCTTACCATATACTATAAATAAATTATGGCATACTGTACTAATGAAGCATCTGTCATAAAAGTAACTTGTCCAGTGAACATAATGTGTGATTTCTACAAGTGAAAATAAGACCACAACAAAACAAAATGATCCATGAATTTTCTGAGCTGAATTCATGGACCGTCGAACACAAGTTTTTTTAATCCCACCATAGAGCTTTCTCCTTGTCCTGAGAACTCCATAACGTCCAAACGCACACCCTTCCTGTACCTTTCCAAACAATTGCTGGTGTCCATTGCCACCATTTTCCCTGTCCTCTTGCAAGGTTTCTCTGGTGTCCAGTGACACCCCTTTCCTTTCCCTGTCTCTTTCAAATACTCCCGCATGTCCAGTGGCACCCCTCCCTCTACCCTTGCAAGTTCTCCCTATAAAGCATATTGTACTTGTAAGAGTTCCATGGGGTGAGGGGTGCACTGAATTCTCTGTTTTTACTGATGTATGCCATAAGCAGTAGCACCCCTAATGAAAAAGCCATTTAAAGCCTGTGAGTGAGCAAGGGTTGAGCAGCTAATGTTAAGTTTGCTTGATGCTTGGGAGATGTATGGCACTTTTTTAGCTAACTTCTTACTAGTTACCTACCCATTGGTCGTGGACTGCAACTTAATTAAAAGAAGCCAATTTAGATAGTGCACCTCATATAAAGGAAGCCAGCGCAGGCAGTTACATTTCAAAATATGGACCCAGCTGATGGTTGGTCTTCCTTGACATCTTGTAGCTGGACAGCTTCACAGCAGTGCACTGATGTTAATACCAAAAATACCCCTTCTTTTGGAGATAAAATAAGTAAGTGGCAAATTCAGGCAGAAACAATATTGTATTTGTAAGATTTGCCATGGGGTGGGAGGGTGTACACTGAATTCTCTGTTTTTACTGATTAATTCCATAAGCTGTAGCATCCCTAATGAAATGCCATTCAATATTTGTGAATGAGCAAGGCTGAGCAGCTAATTATGTGTTTGTTTGATGCTTGGGAGATGTATGACTATTTCATTAGCTAGCTCCTCACTAGTTACCTACCCATTGGTTGGTGACTGCACCTTAACTAAAGGAAGCCAATTTAGGCAGTGCACCTTATATAAAGGAAGTCAATTCAGGCAGTTGCATTTTAGAATAGGGACCAATCTGATGGGTGGTCTACCTTGAGGTGTGGTAGCTGGGCAACTTACAGCAGGGCCATGATGTGAACACCATAAGACCTCCACTCCTATTGGAGATAAAATAAGTGGCCAAACAATTATCTACTGTATATTGTATGTATGTTAGTGATATATATGTATTATTGTATGTAGGTCACCATTGTGAATGAGTTTATGTTCAATGGTTATTCCTAATAAACAAAGACAGAAAGAATATATTTGTGAGATTTGCCATGGGGTGGTACACAGAATTCTGTGTTTTTACTGATATATGCCATAATCTGTAGAACTCCTAATGAAAAAAAGCCATTTGAAGTTTGTGAAAGAGCAAGACTTGAGCAGTTAATTTTGTGTTTCTATTTTGAAATACTCCCTGGCATCCAGTGGTACCCTTTCCCTCTCCTGTTCCTTTTCAAGTTTTCCTGTTGTCTAGTAGCAGCCTCATCCCCTACACCAAATCCCCAATGGGCACTGCAAACCCCAACACCAATGTCCTGATATACAACAGCACAACCCCCCACTCACCTCAACCGCCGGTCACTATCTGACTGCAAATAATGCAAACCCTGATTTGCTTTGTTTTATTTGTCATAAGATCACTGCTGGCAACAGAAGTGAATGGAGGGTTGTGCCAGTCACTGCTGTGGGACTGTGGTGGGGACTGGGGTGCTTGGAACAGGGGGTGTTGGAGATGTCACTAGACATCAGGGAACACTTGCAAGGAGATGGACAGGAGGGGGCCACTGGATGCCATGGAGCACTTTGAAAGGGATGGGGTGAAAGAGTGGTACCGGTGTCGCCTTGAAACTAATAAATGTTTTCAAATACACTATTTACAAGTGGTGAATACTTAAGCAATAAGACATGACAGGGTGTGTGCTATTGTGTAATAACATCACTCCTCGGGTGGGCTGATGCATGAGGCAAAGCCGAATACTTCTACCACCTGAGGAATAAAGTTATCACCCAATAACACACATTCTGGAGTGCCTTATTGCTATTATACAATGTCTCTTATTTATTAATATTGTGGGGGGAAAATGAGCACATGTAGATGGCTAAAACATTTCATAGTTAGGCACAGCATAAGTATTGGAGCATTCCTTTTATGTACACTTGTACAGATTTATTTTTTAATTACTTAATTTTGTTTGAGAAAACACTCCCCATGTGAAAGCACTGCATCATGGGTATGCAAATAATCAATTGTATGGTATTGCTTTAGTGTGTTATGCAATAACAGGCAATTACTGTAGGTATTTGCATACCCATGATGCGGTGCATTCATATGTTGTGTTTCCTTATAAAAAATAAAACTTTAAAACTGATACTTTAAAAGAGATGTTCTGATGCTTGTTTTCTGCCTAACTATGAAATGTTGTAGCCATGACAAATATTTTTGCCCCCACAATATTAGTAAATAAGGTTTTTATATGAAACTAATCTTGTGCTACTGTACTTCAGTTGCAAGACATCATGCTCCCTTAGATACAGTGATGTTATTGTGTAATAACATCACTGTCTCAATGGGACAGCAGCCAATCAGCTTATTGCATTTTTCCTTGTCATTTTATAATGATAATCAAGCAATTTATTTACTATATTCTATTAGTAAACTAGTCCTCCAACTTAGCAGTTCCACAGAATCTGATTCTGCTGAGTTTGTTTCCTACCCTAATAATTCTTTAACATATACACTCTTGATACTTCCTACCCTTTCTTCTTTTCCCTTACCTCTCCTGCAGCTACCCTACCAGCACTTTTGGCTCTCAATCCCTCAAAATGCAACTGTCCTAATGGGTTTTGACATCAAAATCATTCAACTCACTGCTCCAGCTGTGCCCTCCCCCATCTCTGCTCTCCTTCACCTCTCCTTCCCCAGTGGCACAATATTCAGAGTAAGGAAACAGGCTAAGGTTATCCCCCTTCACAAAGTTGGTAACCCTTCTACCCCAAGTACCTACTGCTAAATTTTTCTCACCCCTGCTATGGACAAACAACAAAGGCACTGTTCCACTCCTAACTTTCCCTGCTGTTTGACTCTTTCTCCTCCTCCATCTATAGCTCTCCATCTAAAGTCCTTACCAGTCAGGGCTTGAGAAGACCTCCTCTACTGTCTTGTCTTTTCTGACTCACTGATACCATCATGAAGGGGATGGAAAAAAGGCCTGATTACCCCTGCTATCTTTGTCAATCTGGCCAAGGTCTTTATCCCTACAGCCCACTCCTACCTACAGGACATGTTTTCAGGGGCTGGCCCTTCTGAACTCTCAGTCAGAAGGTTCAGTTCTTATCTGGTGGACAGGTCCCAAGTTTAGATGATACCCTCCACCCATCAGTTCAGACGGATCACAGGGCTCTGTCCATGGTCCCATCCTGTTTTCAATTTTCCTTAATTACATCTCCAAGCATGTGCCTCATTGTACCATTACATGTGTGCAGATGACACAGCCCTATTTGCCTGTGACCTGATCCTGAACTGACTGCATATCACCCTAAATGCTATGAAAACCATCTCCATTGCCTTTGGCATCAGGCAGCATTTTTAAGCTACAGTCCTTTTTGTGTTTACTGCCTGGAAGATGGCTCCCAACTGGAGGAAGTCTTCTCTTTTAAATATACATGGATGTCTAGCTAGACAGTCATCTGGACTTCTCCTGCCGTGTAGATACCAGCCACAATAAACTTCAGCCTATAATTATCTGAATATAAGCACATGTCTTCATGCTGATGGCACAGTCATCTACATAAAATCCAAATCCATCAGTGATCTCAGTGTGCACTCAACACTCTACACTCAAGTCTTCGATGCAACCCAGCATTGGAATGCTCCTGCTAAATAACTTCAAAACAAAAGTCATACTGTTCAGTGGAAATCATCCCCCCAAACATTCATCCACTGTATGAGTGGGACAATATTGGAAGCTGTGCAACATTTCAAATATTTTGGATTGTGGCAGGATTCTAAGCTAACCAATACAAATCACATTTCCATGTGTGCCAGAATCATGCATCACAATCTTGGTCTCCACCATCGCAATAAAAGTTTTCTTAACCTAAACACCAGGAAGCTCCTACTATAGCAATCCATATTCCAGCCTTAGAATATGGGAGAGAAATCTGCAGGACAGCCAACAGCACTGCCTATTAAAAAATACAACATATGATTGCTTGCACTTGGGTGTGATAGAACTCATCACTGCACTCTCAACAATAAATTCAGACTTTGCTGCCCCCTTCTGATAAAAGAAGAAAGCTACTGTAAGCAGGGTTATCCTCCTATACAAATGTGTCATGGGTCTCCATTCCCCAATCTTAAATAGTTCTGAATTGGTCTGACAAGGAGGCTATCAGTTGCATTACCAGTCTAGAAATATCCTGCTCCAACCTTGAGAACACAAATCAGTCATATCAAATGTCTTTACCATTGCCACCCTGGCAACCTGAAATGCACTACCTGAAAAGCAATAAGAACCTCAAAAACCTGTGACTCTTCAAGAAGAGATTGTTCCATCACCTACAACCCTTTTTTTTTTACTGATAATGCCTATCCCTCTTTCATCCTCTCCAAATTGATACCCGCTCCCTAACTCTATCCTCAATTATCCCATCCCTTTTTCATATTCTGACCATTCCATGACTTAAAACTGCCGCTATCATGAATGTGCATGGTAATATTTAAAAATGTAATGGTGATAAATTGTATTTTAATAACATGATGTCTTCAGCTATATTTGTAACCTTCACATGATCATTAAAAACCCAGAGGAACAATACACCACAGATTCACAAAGACTCTGGGAACTTTCTCCCCTAACATTTTTTTCCCTACTTTTTATGTTTTGTGCTTAAATCCTAACTGATGCACTAACATCAGTTTTGCAACTAATTTCCTTACTTTTCAAAAAAGACAACATGGGACACCCTCCAGGCAGTGCTCACCTGTAGAGTGTGGGTCATTCACAAAGCACAGGATCTCTCACAGGGGCTGAGGCCAATAACATGCTTTGTGAATGGCCCTGTGGGACATTCACAAAACAAGTGACTCTTCAAAGTGGCCCTGGCCAACAGTGTGCTTTGTGAATGGCTCATAAAGCAGGGGACCCCATGCACTGTCCTGGGCTTACCATACCTTGACCAGTTTCACATATTCCCTGAATTCAGTGGCACCTTCTCCATAGCATGCCTCATGTACAAGTATCCCTGGCATCCTTTGGCACCCCACTCACACATCTCAGCCTATGTCAAAGTATTCCTGATGTCCAGTGGCACCACCCTCCCAGACCCTGGCCCATTCAAGTTATCCCTTGCTTCCAGTGGCTCCAACCTCCCACTCCCTGACACATGACTAAGTATCCATGGTGTCCAGTGGTAACCCACTCCTACACCAAGCTCATGTCCAAGTATCCCTGGCATCCAGAGACACTGCTTCCCATACCCTGCCCATGTCTAAGTATCCATGGTGTCCAGTGCCCTCACCCAAACACAACCTCATGGCCAAGTATCCCTTGAATCCAGAGGCACCCTGCCACACACCCTGCCCATGGCCAAGTATACCAACTGTCTAGTAGTACCTCTGCACACCTTCATCACCCCCCAATGCAGCTGGCATAAACCTTCACTCACCCCTTAGCCAGCCACTATCTTAATCAATAGCAATATTTACCTCAAACAAGGATTTATGAAATGCACACAAAATACACATAGTGCGCATGCATTTTAATAATCACAGGTGTGACAGAGTCAGATGGTGGCCAGCCAAGGAGGGGATTGCCACTATAATATAAACACCATATGTAAACAACACCTAACTTAACAATTATCATTGTAACCCAAACATTAGTGCAAGGTTAAAAACATATCAGTATATGGCAGTTATCTGGAATGTAGCATCACATTTCCGAGGAGTAGCTTAACTTACTTAAGGTGTCAGCGTGGCTCAGTTGTCAGCAAATCTGCCTCTGGGCCAGAAGTTCATGAGGTTTGGTCCCACACTAGGGCTGGGATCATACCATCAACACTGGCACCAAGGTGTTGTACTGGGGGGGAGTGCTGTACTTTCAGGGTGTGTCATCCTTCAGATGAGATGTTAAACCAAGGTCCCTTTTATCCATCTCTGTTGCTCTCCGAGTGAGAGTCCAGATGGAAGTAAAAGAACCCAATGCACTTTTCGCAAAAGAGTAGGGAATTTCTCCCAGTATCCTGGGCAACATTCCTTTTCTCATAAAACTGGTTCATGAAGCTGTCCAAGTTTGTGTGGGGGTGCTGATGTGCAAAATGGCTGCCACTACACTATCAGTCACTACACACTACCAGCCCAGCATTGCTTGTAAAGCACTTTGGGATACAGTGTGTATGAAAAGCACTATATAAATGCTGATTCTTCTTCTTCTTCCTTCTTAGCAAATAGACAAGTATATCAAGTGTCATTACACCCCTGTATTAATACTCCTACCTCTCAAGTAGACGTTTATGATTTCAAGTCCCACACCAGTTACCTGATTTCATATCTGTAATGTCGGGGGGGGGGGTACCGTCATGCCAAATGTGCCATTCTTTGAATGTTAAGTTAAGTCACCTTCTCTTCCTCTCTTTTGGCCTTCCAGGTGAAAGATGCTATTCAAAATGAGTGGGGGATAACCCCTGTGTAAAAACCAATATTCTATCTCTCATTAAACTTGCTGTATGGCAATAATCTATGACTGTGTCTGGATGCTGCTTAGTATTTAATAACTGCAGTATTCATCAACATATTGTATATTCTCTGTAGTGCACTAACTCATTGTTATGTAAAATGCTTCAAGATACTTTGTGCATGGAAGGAACTTCATCCAATTTTCTATTATAGTCTTGCATTTATAGTCACAAGTAAATGCATATTTTATTTATCTCTACAGTCAGAAGAAAATGCACATTTTATTCATCTTATATTTTGTTAAATCACTAGTGTAAACACAAGCCTGACTACAGCATGAGGAAAGTGTTAAAGGAAAGCTAAAATGCATTTTCATAGTTCTAAGGCAAGATATCTTGAAAGACAATACAGCCAAATGGTTATGAAGAGTAATAATGGTATTACAACTGACAAGCCCTTTGTCTTCAGAGACCTCTCATAAAAGTCTAACAAGATGGTGATGTCTAAAAAAGCCTTTGTCTAGTTAAGAATCAAAATATTCTTGCTATTTGAGAGCTTCACTCAAACTTTGACCTTAGGTTCTGTATGGCAAAAATCTAGAGTGAGTCACTGACTTTGATCAAATTCATTGTACAACCTAGACAATGGATCATTGTAAAGCTCATGTAGAAGTGTTTCTGTTCAAACACTCTGGAGTGTTTGAGAAAGCCAGCCTCTTTGCTGAGAGATAGCAAAAGCTCAATACAATTTTGTTCAGCTACTGATCAGATGTCAGAAATGACACTAGAGTAAATGGGATAGAAGATTTAGATTATGTACCAAATGATTAGGTAGACAAAGAGTAAATTTAATTTAGCAGATTTAATCACCAATTAAAAGACTTGTCAACTTCTTGTGTAATTATTTTGACATCCAAGCAACAGTTCTTTTCTACATAACACTTGGTAAAAACAAACTGTGCCAGAGTATACTGCAGTATGCCAGGTTGAATTTTCAAGGAATTATCCTTAGGCTACTATTTAGTGCGACATTCATTGGTCTATCATAGCGACCCCTACCTTTTTTTTTTTCAGACCTGCTATTGCCAATCTCTTACTGGTCCCAATGTCAAAATGGCTGCATCCACAGACTTTGGCTTGAGCCCAAGGCTGGTTCGTAACAGAAGTCTTCTTTATTTAGCTATAGGGGAACCAAAGCACACTATGAGGCATTGCCTTGAACTGGGGTTTCCTCAGTGCCCCTAGTATCATATGTAAGGGATAACTTAAAGCCATAGGGTTCAAGGACATCAGTAAACAAGGGTAAAGATGACAATCTAGATGTAGATTGCCATGAGTTTGGGGGGGGGGATACCAGGACAGGGGTACCATACTGGACACCATCTCAAAAAGTGGCAGTTGACAGGAAGCTGAAATATGAGATCAGATGGTATCAGAGCAGGGGGCTGTGCTGCTGATGGGAGACTTCAACATGCCGGTCATGGACCACAACATCCCAGTGCCAGCACATGTTAGGCACAAAGTACTGGTTGAAACATTCCAGGATACATTTCTAGTGCAGAGATTTGAAGAACCTAATAGAGAGTCTTACTTTATCTGGTACTCACAAATAGGGACACTATCAGACAGGTCACAGTTCAGGATCCATCGGGTACCACAGATCATCAGACCATGTGGTTTGATATCAAGCATGATCTTGATACAACATATATACAGAATAAGGTGCTGGAATCAGAAGGGAAGATTTTTAGAACAAGCAGGGCATACTAGGGGAGACACTGGAGGAGGTGGACGCAGCCATGAGGGTGATGAGCCAGTGCAACCTAATCAAGAATGGAGTTTTAGAGGCTGCACATATCTTTGTTTGGGTGGTAGTAAAAACAAGAGAGTAAAGAAACCATTTTGGTACATGAGGGAAGTGGAATGACAGTGATAGAAAAAGGGAAAGCTTTCAAAAAGTAGAAGTTCAGCCAAGTGAAGAAACACTGGGAGGTATATCTTATGAAGGCAAGGGAGGTCAGCACAATAGTGATGGATGCTAAGTCAAATACACTACTGAGGATAGCAAAGGTAATGAAGCCGGAGTATAAAACATTTTAATGATACATACAGGAAAAGCGCAAATTAAATTGGGGATAGCCAGACATAGAAAGTGGAAGTGTGGGAGGATGAAGACAGAGGAAAGATGAACATACCGAACAAGCATTTCTGTTCAGTATTCATGGCAGAGAATAAGGAGCTAAGAACTCCAAAACAGAATACATGATGGAGGAGTAGCAACTGAGAGAACAAATGAGAAGAACCTAGGAATGATAATTACAGGTAACTTTAAACTATCATTCCAGTGTAACAGGGCAATGGGAAAGGTAAACAAAATGCTGAAATGCATCATGGGGGGAATCAGTAGTAGGAGTATAGAGGGGATCTTGCCTCTGTACAGATTCCTAATTCATCCTCTTTTGGAGTACTATGTGTGGTTCTGGAGCCAACACTTGAAGGATAGGAGCATGGTAGATGCAGTATATAGGAGGGTAACAAAAATACAGTAATCTGATTATAAGAGAAATCCTACATGGAGAGGTTTGAAGATCTCAATATGTATATTCTGGAGGCAAGAAGGGAAGGATGGGGGGAAATATGATAGAGACATACAGGTACCTCCATGGAATAAACAAGGTAGATGGCAAGGAGTTGCTCACAGTTGAGTAGTAACACAGGCAGAAGAGGGAACTCTGGCAGTGGGTCTAGAAGGACATGATCATCTGGATATACTTTTCATGGAGAAAGCGGTGGACAGATAGAACAAGCTACCAAGAGATGTTAGCTGTGTTAAGTCAGCAGAAGGATGCAGACATGGGTAGGATAAATATATGGGTAAGTAAGGATACAAGAGGAGGCAAAGGGGATGAATGATTGAGCGACCACTAGGGCCATCGCATACACCAGTGGTAGGTCTGCGTAGACAGGATGGGCAGCTGGGACTTTTTCTGCTGTCAGTCTCTATGTTTTTCCACATCTATGTAGCTAAAGGATGCTGCTAAGCAGAGAAGCAAACTGTTACAACGGTGTCCTAAGTGTTTAAAGTTGTGGCAGTTAAACACACTCCACATCTTTTATGTGGAAGGTAGGTCAAACCATTTTTACACAGGGACAGGAAGTATTCCTGTTAGGGTTGTGGTAAGACTTCTTCCTTTCTTTAGTGCAGCTGCAGTAATCTGATAATGGGAACAGCTTGGATAAAGAATTATTGTTCAGGGCCCAATTCTGACTCTTCCCAGGTTTTGTTTAATGGGAACAACTGGATTAAGAGTACATTCTTTGGTCTGCCTTAGGGAGTTCCCATACAAAAAGCAATAATTTGCTTTGCACATATATGTCATTAGCCGTAATGCAACCCAAAGATTCTGGAGTGCTCACAAAATTATAGCCAGCTTTGATGTATTCCCACTTAGCAGGATAACATCAAAAAAGGGCTGCTGCACTGACTCCAGAACCAAGCTCTCACACTGTCTCTCTTTAATTTGTTGGGTGTAAAAAAAACACTCCTGAACAGAGAGTTTTAGGGTGCAGGGATGTGGAAATAGCTCTACATAGATTAAAATGTGTGGGGCAAAATGTAAGTAATATTTGATTTGCAGTGTGTTTTGCCATCAGATAACTGATGGTTCCAAGCCACAGGCCATGACACTTGTATCATCCACTTAACCAATGACAAAGACCAAAGCAGACTGAATGGTTGTGAATATAAACTGTGAATAAGTCTTTATAGGACATTTCTATGGGTTATGATGTTTTAAGTTCCATTTATGTGGGCCATTTTATGAGCTAAAGCACACTAATTAGCTTTCAGGTTACCAATCACAGGTTTGTAACATAACTTATTAGACACATTATGCAATAAAACTTGACATGCCTTACCCTAATATTAATTTTTGTAGCATTATCAATACAATTAAACTTATGTAAGCAATTTAGACACAAGTAAAGGGCATTTCTTGGAAATTTAATTACTGTCTGGGCCAGTTAAGGGCCCAAGGTGAAGCTGAAAGCCCTGCTGAACATAAATTCCTTAGGAAATGTCACTGATCAAAGTCAATATTGCAGTTACTGTATAAGCCACTAATCCGTCTGTTTATGATGCAAATACTAAAAAGTTACTCTTAATTTTTTTTAGTCTTTAGAATGGTCTTATAATTTTCCTGTTGCAGTTCACTGCTACCTCTACCAGGATTTTCCTGGTGATAAAGATGGCTAGCGCAGTCAATCGGAATATGAGAGATATTACTGAACATTTTAGTCTTTTCACTTTTTGTGCATTGTGTCTTTCTTCATACTGCTTTATGATCCACACAAAATATCAGTTTATGCCATGCTGATTATTAGACATTTATAGCAGGTTTAAGCAAGAATTTGCTTTGTCCAGGCACCTTGTGGAAGCCCATTAAAATACACACACACATGCACGCAAGCACACACACCAGACACACCTCAAATCCCTCTAACATTATTATTCCTAGCCAAGACAAAGATAACTACCTATGCTCCTTCTCTTCCTTTACCCTCATAACAGGACCTCCGAGTCTTTTTCTGCCATCACTGTCTATGTTGGTTATGCAAAGTAAGCTATCCCCTCATGTGAAACTCTATTCAGTAATTACGCTTACTCATAGTGAAGTAATAGCACCATTATAGTCCAGGTTGAGTAGATACAACTATATTAAATCAAGATTTTCAGCTGTTTTTGAGCTACAGTAGGCACATGACAACAAGCATACATTCACTATGGATAGCTCTGAAAATCTGGTAAAAATTGATCAACTATTTTGTAAGTTTGGGATCAAAAAATTAAAATTTAACAGCTGTGAGATTCTTTTGTATCAAAAAGTAAAACAGAAAAATGGAAAATATTTGAAATTTAAAATGTATTAATTTATTAGAACCTGTTCCAAAGCTGATACTTTTGTAGTTTGCAGAATGAAAACATGTTAAAAAAAGTTATAAACATTTGGAAAATTAATGATCACATATGCATGTTGGCACATTCACTAACTTCTTCATAAAATGTTTTTGTGAGACTGTTACTACATGGCACAAAAGTAGCCCACCCCCACAACGGCACCAACTATGGCATTGGGAGCCCATCCCCAGTACCACCAAACACCCCACCCTCCCAGCTCCACTGAAGCATTACCTACAGCACCAGGAACCATCCCTAGTGCTGGCAAACATCCTAACCCCTGTGATTTTTATGTCTAACACCAGGGCTCCACCCCTGGTGCTAGCAACCTGAACCCCACCTCCAACTTTCTAGTCCAGCAGTGGCAGTCTATCCCTGGTGCAGGCAACCACACCAACACTCCCCCAACTGCCACCCACACCTATAGTTTAGGGTAACGCCAATGCTTCTTTAGTCAATCATTCAAACCACTGGAAAACAACAATCAAGAATATGCAGAATTTGTAACTTAATACAGTATCACATTTCCATACTTCTGTGACCATGTGTTGCAACACATGTTAGAGCTGAAATATTAGTTTTGTTTTACAATTAATTTTAATACCAATCATTCCAGAAAATGCAATTAATAAATCAAATAATTCTAACATTATTTTCAATTTTTAGAATGCGTATGATTTATTTGATTTGGATCAATTTGCATGGTGGGGCCACTCTCTCAGCTTCTTAACAAAACCAGACCAATTGCTGCTACATCAGCTTAAAAATTGTTCTTTATTAAAAGGGGAAGTAAACATTGCTGGTGTTACTGAATTTCTGAAAGTCCATGAGATCTTTTAAATGAGGAATTAGGTTTGCTTCTTTGTGACATCACTTCCTGTTTCAAGATTCCATGAAATACAGTAGCTGCTGCTTTGATTTAATTTACAGATAATTTATATACAGGACTCCTGACACTTACAGGTAAGCCCAACAAGTTGTTAGAAGGATCTTTTCAAAGGCATTTACCATTTCAGTGACTCCTGCAACATTTACTGCTACTTTAAATGTTGCAGTATTCCCAAGGGTCCATCAATTGTGGGCTTCATCAAGGGATTTTTCTAGAATTAACGATATAGAAAAAAATAAATACATGCTATATACATGGATTGCCTATTTGGAAGTCCCAAGTTTATGCATTACATGTAATTCTCACAGTCTTTTTTTACCTTTAAAAAGCCCACATATTATATACCATGGAATAAGTTACAATTGTTTTTTTTGTCTTGTTAATTTCTTTAACATCTTTATATGACTGTCAGCATATGTACCTTGATCTTCTATCTTAGCCTTTTTTTTCATTTTTAATGTAAAAGTACAACATGTTCTATGATTGAGAGGGACAGGCTGTACATTAAATAATTTCTGATTCATTGCTGTGAGAAAAAAAGTAGAGGTGCCAGGCTGTGTTGGCCAAATGGAGGACAGGCTTTTCCTACCATTTCATAAATATCTTTATTAATTGCATTTTGTGCACTCAATGCAGCCCTTGCTTGTACAAATTCTGCACTTAAAACACCTAATTAACCTATCATTCTATTTTTGCTTCTCAGGACTGCTGAGGATGTACCCAACATCTGTCTGTGATGGGTTTCACCACCCCCTTGATGACTTGACTGGAACCTTACCTGTCCCCCCAGGAGATTGTGGCTTGCCCACCATGGTGAGACTTCCCCCCACAGCCTGAATGAGGAGGAAGACTGAGATGCTAATCTGGAGACATGAGGCAGTTCATGAGACAGTGGTGGTGCTGCTGGCAGGGATCCTGGACTTCATGCTGCTCATCCAAAGGGGTTTACTCACTGATGTTGCTTCCATGATGAAGGCGGATGTGTAACAATATCAGTGCATGGCCGGTATACTCCTGTCCCTGATGTGCAGACATCCACTGCTTCCACCAATACCAGCCTCAGCAATAGTCAATGGCTCACCAAACCCCAGCCATCACTAGGGGTTCATATGTTGCCAGGCACCAGATCTGTACCTCCCTGGAGAAGGTGAGCAGTTCAACAGACTCTCAGCCTTCTCTCCCTGGCTGGCCCTCTGACAAAACTGGGTTCGCACCTGAACCTCAGTCATCAGCATTATGAGTGACAGGGCTACTATTGTGCTGGCAGGCTGGTTCCTAAATGTCCATTTTTGCCTGTGAGTTTATGCTGCACTCCCCTGAGACATCTTTGGAAATGGAATGTTTCCTCTCAAAGGACTTTTATCGGTGACCAAAATCTTAAACAATGCATAAATAGCTAGGTAAATAACAAAGACCCTAAATAGGTATAAAACAAAGATCATAAATATAGTTTAGAAAGCAAACTATCATTCTGAAGATAAGGAACTTGTCAGCATTTAGACGAACAAGGGTGCTGAGTGCCTTCAATCACCCTGGACAGTAGTAGTTCATGAAATCATGATGATAGGTCATTGATACAATATCCAGATTCCTGACAGTAGTGAAGCCTAAAACTGCAAATTTCAAAGTGAAGGGCCTCTAAACGCAAATGATTTGAGTCCTGTTGCTCTGAAGAATGATACACTCCTTTAATAGATCTGTACTTCACAGCCTCCTGATAGCCATGTGAGTGTATGGTGTTTGGGCTTCTTTCTGCGGTGATGCCTTTTCATTCCTTTAGTCTTTATTATTAAGGTCAGCCTGCAGGAGACTGTTAAAAGGTTGAGTGTGCATAAGAGGGAGAGAACAACTGTGTGCTATTGTAAATGTATTGCAATGGGGAGGACATATCAGAAGGGTTCTGACAAAATACAATGGTGTAGAATTTAAATTGCTGGTAGGTATTACTCAAAGTGAATTTAATGTGGTTCTAACATTTTATGAAGATCTAAAGTAATATTTAAACTAGGTAAAAAATGTTTAATTGTTTTTTTTTTTAATTCTAATACCATACTTTAAAAAAACTCCATTATACAACAGTATTCACAGTTTTATTGATTCATTTCTACAGTGATGGTTTTGATTCATAAATCAAATGGTCTGACACTTTTTGCACCTCTGTTCACTGTGATTCTCTCAATGTTAAATGAAAAGTGGTTTAGCATTTTCAACTGCATTTAATGAAACAAATTAATACTTAGTTGTACTGTGTATCTTAAAAGTTATACTCCCAGCATGATTTTCTGTCTAATGAAGCAGTAGCGCACAGAACTGTTTTTTATAATATATAAAACAAGGTGCCTGCTACATTCACCAACATATCTTACTGTAGTACCTTGCCTATTTAGAGATAAGTAAGTAATAAAACACAATAAGGTTTGCATTAAGAAAGCAATAAGGCACGGCCAGCCCAGTAGTGAAGAGGATGAAGGCACTGGTGTCTCACCTCTCCCATGCCAGTGACCCGAGTTCAGGTGTACACTCAGGCCACTGGGGGTTGGCCGGGGAAAGGGCTGGGAGTGGACTGAGTGGCCATCAGGCAGCTCTCCCCTCCCAGACTGGGGAGGTAGGCCTTCCCAGCCCTTGGCTACCACTGAGTGGAGGCTCAATGGTAGTGCCAGGCAAATAGGGGGCTGGCAATAGGGTGGGTGGTTGGAGTGGGGCCATCACTGGCTTCTAGCATGCATGCATGCATGCCTCCATGCACATGCATGACCATGTCTGCTGAGGGATAGGGTAGAAACAGGCAGAAAACAGAGGAAAAACAACCCCAGGAGAGGAAGACAACTGACCCCTCACAGGCTCCACACTGATTGCCAGGCACATGCTACAGTCCTGTGACAGAGGATGACAGTGAAAGGTAAGTCCCAGATGAGCTGAGTGATGGGGCAGGGAGCCTCCATCAGAAGAGGGTCATGGGAGGGGGATGAAGGTGGTATAAACAAATGATGAAAAAAAAGAAAGCAGTAAGACACGATGGGGTGTGAGTTCTTGCCTGATAACAGCATGCCACAGGTGCATGACGAGGCATGAAACGCCAGAACCAAGTGCCTTCAGCACCTGAGAAGTACTCTTATCAGGCAATAACCCACACCTCAGGAGTGTCTTACTGCTCTTTAAAATGGGTTTCAAGACAAAAAATACAATGTGCAAAAATGTAAATAAAGATATACATTAAAAATTTCTAAAGTGTGTTTCTTTCCTTTTGCAAAGTAGTCCCTATTGTTTGCAGTGGTGGGTGTTGCTGCATTGCTGTTATGGGTTTGTGCTACTAGAAGGCAGTGGTGAATATGGCTGCTGTTTGGATTCTCTTTGTGTTCTCCCTTCCCCCCACACACACACTACATCTGACAAGGTTGCATTCTCAATATTTTGAGTGCTGTTAACCGATCTGAGGAGACCATTATGAGTAAAACAGTGCTGCAGCACGAAAGTGCTTTTTTATGGCACTACAGTATCGGCTCACCTCTGCTTAGGCTACAGGAGTAATTCTTGCTTCTGTGATCGGCACTTCAGATTGACTCTGCTGTTTACCTAAGAAAAAAAATTGTCTGTATGAAGCTGATGTCCCCAAGGGCAGAGTGTTCGAGGTAGTGTGCAAAAGAATGACCATGTACATTACCTGCCATTTTAAGTATTTGGGCTACTTTGCATTACTTGCATTATTTACAGGTTTGGGGAAGCCAGCAGAGGACCAGAGCAAGATATTCTGGCATCGATATGGGGGCTGCACTGCCTCCAGCTTGGCACATAAGGACACAGGTCCTGACAAATCTGGACACAGGGTTCCTTTCACCCATTTTATAAAGGATTTTAATGCATGTCCCAGGGGGTATAGTGAGGCACAAGGCTGAAGGCTGAGTAACCTTATACAACTGGGAAGCACATTAAAAACATTTGATGCACACCCTGGAGTGGCTTATCACACATATAGAGTGGCTCATTGCTATTTTAGGCAAATAGATAAACAACTGTATAGCTAAATAAATACATTATTGAAATAAATATAAAACATTTTAGTTTTGAATAAAAAAGTTCTTGTATTTTTGAAATGAGCAGCGTGGTGTGCCAATACCAGCAGGTGGCACTGTAACTGAAGTTGTTGTGTCCAGCTCTATACTGTGAGATCTTTTGCTGCTGTTTCACCTATAATTGGATCCCTCTCCCCCACAAGGATTGGGAAGTTTCTCTCTTGGTCTCACAAACTCTGCAAATGGGGCCAGGGAGTTTTGCAGCTAGCTGCCTGGGGATTGATGCTGAAAACTTGGGATGATCTATTCACACTTACTCATGTAACTCCAGTAACTCTGGTTTCTTGGTTGCCATTATCACTTTCTCCAGTTTGCCTTCATGCTGTCACCATGCTACTCTATCTCTAGTGGACTTAAATTGAACTGTGGGCTATTTTAAATCATATTTTAAATAATTTTGAGTCTCTCTCTTCCATACGCGCAAGCTGCACAATGCCACAAAAATGGTAGACTGAGAGAGAGAGAGAAATACGAGAGGTGTACTGTATGCAATTTAAAAAGAAAAACACCACTCCTCTGACCCGTAAGCCAGCCGATGACTGGCACAGCCCACCACTCACCACCATGGCCAGCCACCGACTTGAGCTATGCATGAGAGTGTACAGTACATAGTACACGCTCAGTGATTGACAGCAGCTGTCAGTCACTAAGAGGGTGCTATGTAAAGTATGTGCTCATGCATTGCTAAGTCAGCAGCTGGCTGTGATGGTGAATGGTGGACTGTGCCAGTCACTGGCTGGGTTATGGGTTGGGGAGGGGAGGGGGTGGTATGGCACTACCAGGTGGAGATCAGGGCTGAGGGAGGTCTGCTAGCACACCAGGGCAATATGCATATTATGACTAGAGATCAGGGCTGGGGGGGATGCTAGCCTACCAGGGCAATTTACATATTATGATCAGAGATCTGTGCTGGCGGGGCACTTATGTTCTTCCTCTGTACACTGCCGCAGGCTTGCTGCAACCTGTTCAGGTGCACCCTCTGTTTGGTGCACTGCTAGGGTTGCCGCCAGCCATGGGACATAACTGCCAGGACCCTGCCCAATAGAGAATTGGATGCAGAGTCCACGGTGCATCGGCAGTTGGCACAAGTTGCCTTTGGCGGCGCTTGCACTGACCCTTTGTGATTTGGCCCCAGCATTTTTATTTAGGCATTTTAAACTTGATGTATATTGTATAACTAGAAATATAATATTTACTTTTTGTTATTTCCTATGTTAAGGTATATTTTTGACAAAATACTCTTTGTCTTAAAAAAGTAATGTTGAAGTGTTACCTTAAATTGTGTTTTTTGTTACTTCGGTTTGTACCCTGAGCTTTAAGAGTCACAACATGCCATGTGAAATAGCATGATTTAATTTTAGTCTCAGCACAGTTTTCCCCTTGCTGAAAAGAAGAATAGCAGATCGAACATCTTGCTACATAAAAATGAAGTCAGTCAATATGAATATATATTGTTATTATTTGTTTAAAGAAAAACTTTTTATAATTAGCCAGTGTAGAGATAGCGACTAGGGATTAGATTCATGAAGGGGAAAATATCACGCAGTAAATAAAGAGACCACTACTATTTCTGCAGTGTCACAACATTCAGGAAGCAACAGGAGCCATACTAACAGGCAGGGTAGTTGTGTTCATGACTCACGTGGTGCAGTTTTGCAAATGGAATATTAATATTCATGAGATCAGTTCAGTAGCTTGTTATCTGGGCTGCAGAAGATGACATCACAGGGACTGCTACATAGCAGCCTGCATTAGTGCAAGGTCCATGTGATTCAGAATGAGCAAAGAGCACATGCTATCTGCCATTCAAAGCACAGTTGTCCAGTGTAAATTAGTTAATCTATTTCCTGAACATCCATTACTGTAGTATCTTGTGTGGTCTCTTGATGTGGAATCCAGAAGAACACAGGTTCAAACCCTGCTAGAACCAAGCTATCACTGTGTGGCCTTGGGCGAATCACTTAACCTCCCAGTGCTCCAGACCACCCACATGTGGAAATGGGCAGAGGCACAACCCATTGTAAACAATATGTTGCATCTCAGTTTGGCTAAGCTGGGCGAATAATTTCCAAATCAAAACAACTGAAATAAACTTCTGCATCTCTTTCCTAATCCTCATGGGCTGCTGTCAGTCTGTTAGCAACTGTACAATCACTATTTTGTGGCACTACTGTATGCTGCTGCAGTCCTGTGCTATTTAGAGGATGCCTACAACCCCTCCCCCATTTAGTATAGCAGGAGCAGTATGCATTTTGCTTCCTGAATGCAGTGCTACAGTGTTTTGAGGGCGTGGCTGGTATGCTAGTCATGGCCACGCTTGTTGAGGCTGCTCCATTTGTAGTAGCTTTGTGTGTTACAGCGCCTGCATCCATCGGGAATTGCACCACGTGTGAATGTTTTGGTGCTGTGATTGTGTTTTATTACTGTGCTCATTTAAGCCCCCTTCCACAATGTCTAAGGGTATGAAGTGATAAAGTTCCAAGGGGAGAGGGCACTCACAGCAGCAGAAACCAGAAATAGCTGTACCTACCGGGATGGCTGGCATTAGGAGAGTCTGCAGCAGGGGTGCCATTTTCTGGTGCTGGGCTGCAAGGTAATTCATGTTAGCAGGATAACGGTCCAAATAAAAATAACTGAAGTCCACACATCTTGAACAGCAACCAGGAATCCTATTTAATAAACAAACTTCATGGCACCATTTAAGCACTGACTGTACATCCTGACTGCAAGGGTCCTTACAGGAAGGATAGTGGATAAATTTTCAGCCGGGGAGGCCCCACTAACCCTGGGCATATCGTCTATGGGCCACAGAGACCATGGACAAACTGGGCAGCAATACTTTAGGGCCAAAGGACCTTTTACGAAGTAGGAGCTGCATTAGTAGAGGCCGAAATGACCCTTTCCAAAGGCAATAGGCAAACATTATCTCTCTTTTCCTCTCTCAGTCTTCATTTATTACTGCTCTAGGGGGCTCTCAGAAATAGCCTTTTCATGTTGGGGCTAACTTTCCTTTTTCCCCAACTAACAGACAATAGTACTGGAATCCTTACTGTAACTTAGACCAGGACAGGGTTTTAAATAATTGATTGGCAGTTTTTTTCTTGGGAAAATGCTAACTGTAGAGAAAGTATTTATATAGGTTTTCTAGAAGTGTTATGTTTGTTAAACACAGTGAGGCAAGTACTATGCATTTTCACAATGTTTTAGCACCTTTATGAGCAAAACGCTAATCCATTTTTGGAGTTAAATAAATCCATGCAGGAACACATTCCCAATGGAGGTGCCACAACCAGGTTGGCACCATTACCTCCTTGGAATGCTGCTTCTCTCCCTTGATACTTCATTCCAAGTTGCAGGTGAGATGGGTGACCCCACCCAGACCACAGGCAAGCATCCCTGTTCAAAGTTACCCTCTGAGACAGCATACTTGACTCCGGGGCATGTGCTGTACCCCCTGAAACCCACTGGACCCTCAGTTTTTCCCTCTTCTTCTCCATGGTGGCACTTCTTATGCAGCCAGATTCTCGAGGGCCTGACACCTGCCATCTCTGCTCACTCTGCTAACCCTGCAAGCTTCTTCCTCCAGAACTGAAAACAGGTTCCACTAGGGTGGCCAGCTGAAAATATTGATCAGGGGTCAGCTTGACAGCCACCACCACATCCTCTGATAGACTCAATGGATGCCCCACACAAAACAATAACATTCCCGAACTCCTAGGAGAAGGCAATTGGCCATGCTGTCATGCTCTCTCGCTCTCTTCTCACCATCCCACTCTCTCCCTAAAGGTGTGAAACACCCCAATTTATAACCTTGAGCACCACTGGTGACCTCTGACCTGTGGAGTTCCCACCTGTATTACACAGGCTTTAACCATTTAATTACAGGTTCAAAAGGGAACCTATGGTGTGCACAACATATACACACACCCCACGGGAGGGGGGGTTACACTTGCATTGCTGACTGTGTTTCTGTTCTCAAAGCAGATGTGTCCTGCTATCCTTCAGCTGATTAACCCCTGCAGTGAGCATGTGCTATTTCCACAGTTTTGGGCTGGAGTGCTGTTGTGTTGTGTCCCCAATAATTGCTGCTGTTTTCTCCCAGGGCTGCTTCCTAAATCAGGTGGTATGAAATAGCACATGCTACCTGAAGTACTGTGCATTTACAGTTTGGTATTTCTTTAATGAATCTAGCCCCAAGTACTCAAATGGCATCAATAATGTAACGTGGGCCCAAGAGATCAGAAAAGGAGCAGCACTGGGAATGCATGTAGTTATAACCCTATGGTAAATATGAGAAACTTTTTTTATTCTTTTTACTTAAACATCATCTATTGCCTTTACATGCTACTGGTAAAAATAAAACAACCTAGAGTTTATATTTCCAGTGATTTTCAGAGATTAAGACATGGGAAGGGATTTACAAACAGACGAAGATATGAAATTGCCAGCAGAAACAGGCCTCATGATCTATCCAGTCTGCTCAGGTGTGCAGCTAGCCTCTCATCTGGCAGCTGCCCCTCCCGCCCCTTCCCAGTATCCCTTCCCCTATTTGTTTAATATTTAGCAGTAATCACCCCAGGATAGTGTCATAAGGTAAAATTAAAGTTTAATACCCCCAGGGGTGATTAACTCATGCTGAATCAACCCCTGGTGTGCCTTTAATGATATTACTGAAGTGGGGGTACTTTCACAATTAAAAAAAATAAATGTCTCTCTTGTTTATGGTAATAAGGCTTCATATGAGGGTCTCCTTGCTGTGAACATAATCCTTTTAAAAACTTTGCAGCCAATCACATTTTTTTTTTTGAATACTGTTCTTTTGATATTTCGATGATTAGCACCATCTAGTTTACACTTATGAAATAAGCATGACATTGTCTGATTATTCTGCAACATATTCGGGACATTTTATCTAAAAACTGCATAATAGTGCTTGCTGCCTGCTTTTTGTCTGCTGCTATAGCCACTCATTACTATCAGCTGCTGCATGAGACACTTTAAAACTACCATTGTTGTTTACACATTGCCTGAGGCATCTGACATAACTGGAAGTGTAAGGGAGCTCGATGGTGAGCCAATTAGATGTGAGGTTGCCTCAAGAGGCAGGGATTACAACCCCTTTAAATCCAAACGATCGCCGCACAGCGTGAATATGGGGTGTGAGCATGAGTGGCTGTGCCACTCAGTGAAGAAAATGGATAGCATAGTAATATTAGTAAGTTTGGTGTCAGGAGGAAACACTTGCAAGGGCTTATTTTTAGTATTTGAGTTCCATGGTGAAGTATCCTAGAGACCTGTCTAGGTTGTAATATTTTTTAATTTGTGTTATAATATCAGTCATCTATCTTAGATATTAATACCTCGATTGGTAGTAGATTGAAAGGCCTATAGGCCCAAATCCTGAAATAGAAGTGTGGGATTAGTTTAGTGGTGAATAACTTAACAGGATAAGTCCTACTGATTAAGGGTACCACTAATGGGTTATATAGTTTATATTGATTGCACAACAGGTTAAGGTACCACTAAGAGTTCTTTTAAGTCAAAAGTTATTAACTGTTATAAAATGTGGTGTTATATCTTTATTAGCAGTCTGTTAATGACTCGGAATAATGCAACAGATACTAAGCAAGAAACCAATCATGGTACTTTTGCATTCAAATTTTATAGTTTCTTACACACAATAGTTTTTAATGGCAGGGCATTAGAGATAAATGGGTTCCTTATTTTTCTGCAAACATAACACTGACAACAATGTTTGATCCTTCTTTAGTTGGAAATATATTAATGCAATATAGGAAGTATAGTCACAGATTGATTAGGAAAAATTAAATAACTTATTATAACAGGACCCTATTCAGGAGGTTAGTAGTGTTGTTTTTTTTTTTTGTCATCCTGGCTTCAGGGATCAACTCAGTCATGGTCCCCGTTACCCCTCACCCCCATATAGGCTGCTCTCCCTAGACCCTGGCTTGCCACCCAGGGTGGGTCCGCGGCACCAGCCAAGGTGCCCTGGACACAGTTCTGGTTGAAGGGAGCCAGTCTGAGAGCTATCAAGGGACGGCGAGGCGGCTTCATAGAGGAGCCAAGGAAGATTTTTTTTATATGCTCCCTCTGGAGCTGAGTGTGAGCAATGACGCCAGCCAAGGAAGAACACACACGATCCCATGTGCGTTCTCCTCGAAGCATCTGCACTCGGCTCCCCCCACGCTAACATTTGTCACCTTGCCATTCTAGCCTCTGCCAGAGGGCACTTGGGTGTTGAAGCTGCAGTACCCCCCTTCCGGGGAAGGACAGCAGTCCATCGGATGCTCTATCCTTCCCCGCCCCTGCCAACCCTCGGAGACCCATGCCCATTCCCGAACATGGGTCACCAGCATGAAGTAGTGTTTTTGTTAATCTTGGGGCAGTTTAACCACATCCTAGACCCATGTATGAGAAAAATAACAATAACGAGACTCAGTTTAATTTAAAGGATGAAATCAGATTCAGAGCACCCACACTCAAAATTGTGCATTTAAATGTACAAAGTCTCCCAGCTAAGTTGAGTCAGTTAGAAGCTTGGATTACACAACATAATTTTGATATAACAACATTATCAGAAACATGGTTAAATAGTAAATAGAAGATAAGGAGATTTCAATGACTGGTTACAATACTTATAGACAGGATAGAAAGGGGAGGAGGGGGGGAAGAGACCCTGATTTACTCTAAGACCGAATTAAGTGTCCAGGTTCTAGAAACAATGGGAGAGGACTCAGGTTGTGATCTAATTTCAATAGAGATACTTATGGGGAAAGATAAACATTAAATAATTAGCTGCATCTGTATCCCACCAAAATTAACTGAAACCAGATTGGACTTAAAGTCAAAAAGAGTCTCCCTGTAAATTGGGAATGGATTCTTTTAGGAGATTTTAATTGTAATTGGATCAAGGAAGTGAAAAATGAGGCCAGAGAATTATTTTATGATTTGGAATTACAACAAATGATTTCAGATGCAACACGGATAAATTATAAAACAGGTACTTCCACCACACTGAACTGGATAGTGGTCACAGGTCCCAACAAAGTTGTTGGGTCTGGTGTGTTACCGGATTGGATTAGTGACCACTGTCCAGTCCACTGTGAATGGACAACCAAGGGGATTAAGAACCCACCCCAATGTATTGAGTTAAGGAGCTTTAAAAGAATACATTTTGAAATTATGAATGCAGCATGTAGGGAGATTGATTAGTCAGGCTTACAATGATGTAATAATATTGATGCTTTATTGGACATCTTCAGTACCAACCTAAAGTTAATTGTTGAAAGATTAGCACCAGTTAAGAAAATGTGTATTTGGACAAATAAAAATAAATTTGGTCAATCAGGACCTGCTGAAATTGATGCAGCAAAGGGATAAGAAATGGAGGCAGTATAAAAAAATAGGGATATTTCTGTAATTCAAGAATATGAAACACTAAGAAACAAATGTAAATCTGAAATAAGAAAAAGTAAAGCAAAATATGTTTTATCAGAATAAGAGAAATCATTTGGAAATCCCAAGAAAACATAGGAAGTTTTAAACAGTCTCCTGGGTAGAGGAACAAAAGATGCTAAAGTCTCACTCATGGTTGATGGCCAACCTATGAATGAACATCCATATTGGATGAGACCGTCAATGATTTTTTGGTGACCTAGATAGATATAGAACTAGCAGTTTTTAGGTGCCCCATGATAATAGGTATAGTCAAACAGATTTACGGATTCATCCAAAATCCTACTTTTAGACAGTAGGACCTTACCAAGTTAAGAAATATGTATTAAAATACAATCCCAGGCCTCTTACTGGCAAAGATGGTATAGATATTAGGTTAATTAAGTTGGCCATTGATACATTGGCTTATCCATTAGCCACTCTTTTAAATTTTTCTTTATGCCATGGAGTGTTCCCAGAGCAGTGGAAAACAGCTATAATTAGATCAATTTTTAAAAGTAGTTGTCCTACCAATGTCACTAACTATCCACCAATTTCACTATTATCCCCCCTTTAAAAAAATCTTAGAAAGAATCATATTTGATCAGACATTTGATTTTTTGGGAAAGTATAACTTGCTGTCAAATGCGCAGCATGGTTTTAAACCAAAGCACAACACTGAAACGGCCTTGGTGGGGTTCACAAGCTGCATACAGGGTGCCCTGTATAAGGGGCGCTGTGCTGCAGCTATATTTGTGGACCTCACCAAGGCCTTTGATTTAGTTGATCACAATTTGTTGTTGGATTCCTTTCTCTCTGAATTTTTCAAAGGAAGTCACAGAATGGTATTCCAATTACCTTAAAAACAGAGTCCATAGAACTAGAGTTGATAGTGTTTTATCACAGAGCTATATCACCAAATGTGGGGCACCCCAAGGATCAATATTGGGTCCCCTAATATTTTCTATTTAGATGAACTCTGCTCCAGGCACATGTCAGGATTGAATTATGACTTTGTACATTGATGATGCCATTATTTTTAGTATAGGTAACCAACCTATGGATGCAATGCAATCAGTACAAGGTGACAACTTCTATTTCAAAAATGGTTACTGTCAAAATGAATGTTACTGAAATAAAGAGAACAAAATCTATGATTTTTGCCTGGCCTTAGGAAGAAAAAGGAATCATACCAAATTGTTGACTTGAATGGAGAGACAGTTGAACAAGTAAATAGTTTTGAGTATTTAAGAATAACCATTGATTCTAGATTGACATTTGAACATCATATTAACAATACTATTAACACTATACACTAAAGATTAAGAGCTCTATATAGAGCAAAGTCCTTTTTGAGCCTGGAATCAAAGAGGATACTCACGCATAGTTTCCTACTTAGTGTGCTAGATTATGGTTTAACCATTTATACGTCAACTAGCGAAAAGGTCCTATCTAAGCTGGTGGTCACATATAAAAGTATCCTTAGGTTTATGACCAAACTTACCATTATAATACATCATTGTGAGTTGAGTAAGAAATCTGGGTGTCTGTCACATGAAGATCAAATAAAAGCTAGAATGGGTGTTCTATTGTATAAAGTTACTAATAATTTGATTCCAAATTCAGTTCAGGCTTTATTTTTACAAAGTACTAATGAACAAGACACAAGAACTCAGACTAATTATGTATTCTATCCACCTTTCTGTAAAAAATTTTTTGGACAGAAACCGTTATAATGTAGAGCTCCTCTTTTCTATGACACTATCCCAGATTATAAAACCAAAAGTGGCACTGTAACATCCTTCAAAAATAGACTTAAATTATCGTTGGCAACTGAAAATGATAGTTCTTGTGAACTAATTCCATAAATGTCCTGGTTTTTTTATTTCTATTATGCATTTATGTATATTGTGTGTTTGTCATGTACCATGTATGCATTTTAATGTTTTCTGTAATGTTTGTCACTTATGAAAATGGGTAGTAATGCTCATCTTGCTTACAAGTATAAAAAACAAAAATGAAATGAAATGACAGGGCATGGGGTCATTGTGGAATCTGATCAAGCCTCATGTGATGTGGCAGTTGGTAAATGTCACACTGGCCAGTGGCATGGAATGTCTGAATGTGATAATAAAATTGACCCATCTGTGAAAAACACCAGAACACAACATGTCTTAATATTTTATTAAAAGTGCAGTAAATGATGGTGTGATACATCTGCCAATTAATAAAGTAGTCCCAAATGTAATAGTTTTATGCAAATGGATTCAGAGGGTTTTGTCAGAGAAGGTGACTTCTCCTGAACAGGTTTCCCATTGCTGTTTCCAATACATGTGCTTTAAGGAACTACAGAGATGACTTTTTAAATAATAAATGCCTTTTTAAATTACTTATGGTCTGCCTCCCTTTCCCACACCATTTCTTTTTTCCATGTTTCCGCACATTCAATAAATGGATTTTTTTTAACATGGAATAGAAGATTTCAAAATAGAGCATAATGTGCTGGCAAAGCATCCCCCTCCCAAATACACACACCTTAAATGTTTACTATGGAATACAATATTGCAAAATTCTGCATAATTCTGCTGGCAAATGATCAACTCACCCAAATAAACACTCACACTAGAAGGCCTAATATGGAGCCAGGGCCTCGGTGTTATTTATGGCATGGTTAGCAGCACAGAGTTCCCTGGTAAACTAGTATGAATATGTAAATAATTGTTGTTTTATGGTAGGCAAGAAAAAGAAAATGCCAGAAAATAAAACTGAGTAGTACTTCATGTTTAGGTGCCAACAGCATAGCTGTAAGCACCTTTTGTGGTCATTTACACTCTTTTTTGCATTTAGTCAAGTTCAAAGGTACATTCAGTAGGAGCGATTTGGATGCATGATATCAGTGATATGGCTTTTAGGTCTTAGAATAGGATTTCTGGCATATATAAGCCTGGGCTTGATCCCCAGTGCAGAACATTTTTTTCTATCTCTAACTACAAGTAACATACTATGAGAGAAATTGTTACATGGCACTGCTAGTAATAGTGACAGAGTTTCAGCAATATTTGAAGTTCCACATTGCTGATAACTTGAAAAGTTCCACCTGAGACACTGAGATTTGAAGACAACTTGGGAAACATTACTTCAGATTGACAGACTATTCATCACTAAAATCTGCTGCAGCTGTGTACTGGGGGGGGGTCTGCACTCACTACTGGATGTCCTTTGTCACAGTATACATTTCTTGTCAAGGAACCTTAGTACAGCAGTAAAGCTAATGGGTACCAAGCAGTAGTGGGGGGAGGGCTGGGTTTGCTCTCCGGAGCAGAACATTTTTTTCTTTCTCACTACAATTTATGTAGTGTGAGAGAAATAACTAGGTGTCATTGCTGATGTTAGTGACAGAGTTTCAGCAAGGTCTGAAGTTCTATCCTGCTGATAATGTGAAAAGTTCCAGCTGAGACACTGAGGTTTGAATGCAACTTGGAAACTTTGCTTCAAACTGACATACCATTCATTACTAAAATCCACTACAGCTCTGTGTGTGCATATGTGTGTGTGTGTGTGTGTGGGGTCGGGAGGTTGCACTCAGTGTTGGATGTCCTTAACCAGAGCATGCATTTTTTGGGCAGCATGAGATATTACCGTTGGTGATTGGGCACCCACAATAATGGTGACCCAATCCCTGGCACATGTCTGCATGGCTATGGTAGGGTAGGGCAGCCAGATGAGGGGGTCAGTGAATATAGTGACGGGATGTCACTATACATACACACGGGGGTGGGAGCAGGAAGGTATGTGAGGGGTGGTGCCACAGTGGGTTGCCAAGCCGACCCCGTGGCATGGTGAGTGGGTTGGTGTCATTGGTGGGCAGGGTACTGGGTTTGGGTCCGGTGCTGGTGCATTTTGTTGCACCTGGCCGAGCCTTTAAAAATATGTTTTCACCCCTCAACATGCACCCCCCAGAGTTGAGAATCCTTAAGTAGGGGGGGTGCCACCCCCCACATAAAACATTAAAAAACGAAGTCCCCAGCACCGTTTTGCTATGCACCAGGGTGTCAAAGTGCAGAAATACATTTTTGTCAGTCTGACTTTGGGATAACAACAATCACCTTTAGGGTTTTGCCGTTATCACTTAAACCCATTTTCTGTCAAGGAACCTTAGTACAATGATATGAAGGCAGTAGTGGGTAGGGGTCTGGGTTTACTCCCCAGTGCAGAACATTTTTTCCCTTCTCATTAAAATTTATGTAGTATGAGAAAATTGTTAGATGTCATTGATGATGTTAGTGACAGAGTTTTAGGAAGGTTTAAAGTTCTATACTGCTGATAACTTGAACAGTTCCAGCTGAGACTTTGAGGTTTAAATGTGACTTGGGAAACATTGCTTCAAACTGGTAACATATCATGCTGACTCTGGAGGCCCTAGTGTAGGAATTGATCAGGTTAAACATTCTGAGTTTGCGTATGGTGTGGGATATGCTTGTTTACTTTTTTGAGGTGTATGTATGTACTTGTGTGAATGCATGTATCTGTACTGTGCAGCATCTGAATGTACACTGTTTAGCATGTAAATGCATCTTTTACTATACAAAAATGACACAACCATACCTTAGCACCCCTCAGTACCATTGGTACTTCAATTTAAATTTGCATATGAGTGTAATGAAGGGATGATAATGGAAAACAAATGACTGGAAAATATGTCTGCCATTTAAATGCTTCAAATTAGTGAACGCTCCAAGGAATAGGTGTAAAGAATTTAATATAGGCAGTGAGCCTGACTGGTCCTTTTGCTGTGGGTCATTATAGGATTTAGCTATGGGTAAAGTCCCAAACTGACCAATAAGATTGTAGGATTTTTGCTGCCCATTTTATAATTATGTACATTGCATGACATACATGACTGCTTGCAGTGAGAGGTCCACAGTTCTCCCCAGTATAAATGCTTTGCACTTACCTTCTGATCTTGCTTGCATAGATAGGTGCCACATCTAGGAAGACTACTGTATAATGTATATACCTGTATTAGCTGCTTTCCCAGTTCCCAGTTCTGTGTACTTTGCTTTGCCATTAGTTTTGGTATTCTGATCCTTTGCCAGGTTGCCATAACATTTCTAAGCTGGTTACGATGAAAAGTAGACAACTTATGGGATGCCTAACTAGTACAGCCCATACTATGTGACACAGCATGAAATGTGAGGAAAGGAATGTCATCAATTAGGAAGGCAGAGGGGCCAAGTAACACAGCCAGCAGCTACATTTCTCTCCTGAGAAAAACTGTAATCAAAAGTAAAAATTGCTTTTATTTTTTTTGTTCTGATATTTTCCCAAGGTTTCCCGTGTCCCCCATCTCAACTATGGGGCCACCAGCTCGGAGGGTAGACAAGTGTCTGCCTTCACAATTCACACCAATGCTGCTCTTTGGACAACTAGTAGAGAGAGTGAGAAAATGCTAAACAGGTCACATACTCCTTCCCTCCCTTGCCAGGGACTGTATGTCATACCTTGCCCCCAGCCAGCCAATCTCAACATAGATGTCTAGGAATTACACATGAAGCCCACTATTTCAGGTGGCAGACTCATGTGCAGTCTCCACACCACTAAGCCAGCCATGAAAACTTACTTTTAAATTCTTAAGGGATTTGGAAGATTATGCATGAACTCTTCCTGAAGCCCTGTGCAAGTACTCTACCTGAAAATGAAAGATATCTGAAACCTTTAACATTAAAACATGTGTTTCTCCCATTCTGCACCAGTGGAAATATCTTTACAGTATATGGTTCTGTGGTATTGTGTATGGAAATATATACAATTCCAGATGCTTTGTACCACAGTAGTGATGTCAAAATACTGCTGTGCCACAGGGGCCATGTCTCTACTGTAGTACAATAGCATAGAATTCCATCTATTAAGATTTCTTATTCTTGCCCAAACTGCAGATTCCTCATAATAAAGATATCTGCAGGATGGAAACACTCATAGTGAAATGTTTGTTAAAAGACGAACCACTAGAAATGTTGTCAGCTTATATAGCTATTACTGAAATCATGTTTAATATTTTTAATCTTGTCTGGTTGTTTGATATTTATTTGCCCACAGTTCAAGACAGAGTTAGAAAGAAGGTAAATTAATTAAAACAAACATATACTACATAAAACAGTATATGGAAACCATACACAACAAGGCTGATGGTTACATCTTGGGGTGAGATTATACCATAGAGACCTGTTGAGCATTGCTCTCAAGGTATAAAAATGTCATCTCACTCCTCAATGGAAACACAGTCTTGCTGTGTATAGTTCCCCATATAAAGAAACACAGACAATGACAGCAGAACAAGACCAATGGTTTATCCAGTCTGCCTGTGGTTCCCTATCTAACCCTGGGACCTGATGTCCACCCAGGGTCCTAGCCCTTCCCATCCACCTCTTATTTCCTTCCCAGTTTCAGTCACCCTGAGCAGCCACTATATCCTTCATTCTGTCCCAACCATGCTGGAAACCACTAATGGTTTTAGCTCCCACCGCGTTGGCTGATAGACTATTCCATGGTTCAACCACTCTTTCTGTAAAATAATACTTCTTCATAGCATGGCAGAACTGTGTTCTGCCAATCTGATAACCCTGGTGGAGGGATACCTTTCTTATCTTCTTTTTTTTCCTACTTGAAATCTGTTGTGCAACAGTATCTTCCTATACTATACTTTACCTTTTTGTGCCCCGGCGTACAGTAGCAGCCACAGACACTGCTAGCTATTTCCCAAAATTTCTGTGATATTTCCAGAAATATCTCCTGCTTTCTGCATTTCCACAGTAGGGGCAGCAGAGAGAAACTCTTCAGAGATTTCACAAAATATCTGGAAATAGCTGGCAACGTCTGTGGCTACTACTGTAGGTTGGCCACCTATGTCAGTCTTTTATATCTCTCACTCTACTTTTTCCCTACTACTTTTATTTCTAATTTCCATATTTCCATCCCTCACCAAGAACTCCCCAAAATAATGCACCAGGTTAAGGCCAGCTGTCAAGAATGAAATAAGGTGCATTTATGACATTTGTTGCCAAATGATATAAAGTGCCTTTAAGTATATAAGGTGCTGGTTGAATAAAGTGCCGTAATATAAAATACATTTTAAGAAGTAAAGTGCATTTTATGCCATATTTATGAGTTTAAAGTGCTGCAGTGCTTAATTAAGTTAATGCTATGCCATTTTATGTATATGGTGCAGGAATGTTTAAAATGATTAAAATGGCTGTTAAAAACAAAATAACATCCACTCTGATAGATAGAATATGAATATAATGGAGTGGCATTATGTCTCCAAATTATTTTGTTGCTGCTCCATTGTTATTTAGAATGTTATGCCAAAGAAATCCTGAATCAAAGCAGGAACTGTTTGAACTGAGCGGCAAACTTTAACTTTTACTTTTGCTGCCGCTCGGTATCTGTGTAAATAATTACTGATGCCCCTGTATTATTAGAACTACCGGCTGCTGGTTTTGTAGAAAATTTGCTGTAGAACTGTGCCAGCTAGCTGTGAAGGAGTCTGTGGCATGTGTGCAGCCAGTTCAGGCTGTTAGAGAGGCAGGCTTCCCCGAATAATCTGTGTACTCTGAAAAGCCGGCGCTTGAAAGCAATAAAGGACTATGTTGTCCCTGGACATAAAAGCTATGCAGAGCCACAAAGCAGAATTCTCTAACAGTCTGCTGCTCTGCTGCAACATGGAAATCAAATGATTTAAAGGGACAGGAAAGTCCCTATGTATGGAAATGCTTTACAGTGAAAGTAGCCATCAGAATAAGGAGAGGGATGCAAAATAAACACAATAAAGAGATAAAGCAAATTAAAGACTAAAGAGACACTGCAGGACTCTATAGGAGCCCTGTTATGTATAGAGCCCCGATATATACATTAAAGAGGACAGGAAATCATTTCTAACTGGCAGCTGTTTATACGGTTCTTATTCTCAGAAATGATAAGCATTCCCTAAATTATCCATATTTAACTATATGTGAATAAAAAGTGATATGAAAAATGGTATTTTACATTTTTTTGTTTTTATGGGCAGTATTCTGTTACAGTTCTCATCATGGAACCAGTAATTTGGAGTTTTTGCTATGTCACAGATTGTGTACAGTATGCTTATTATGAGCTGTTGGCCTATTAGAACCCTGTTTAGAGTTCTGTGCAGAAACTGTGACATAGTTAAAACTCCAAATTAGTGGTTCCATGACAAGAACTGTAACAGAATGCTGTCCATAAAGACAAAACAATGTAAATACAGTTTTTCCTATCACTTTTTATTCAGGTTCTCTGACATATGGATAGTTTAGGGAATGCATATCATTTCTGAGAATAAGAAGTTTATAAATAGTTGCCAGCTAGAAATAATTTCCTGTCCTCTTTAAAAGGCTAGTGTCCATATAGTAAAACAATACAGCACACGTATAAATGAAATAAATGTTTGCACTGTTTGCTTATATAGAAAATAGGTGCTGACCTGTTAGCAAGACCTCAGAAAAGGGGATTTCCTATAGAGGGACTTCCCATAAGTAAAACCTCATTATGTAATAGAGGAGTTTCCTTATTTAGGGACCATTCTATAACTAATTGGATGTTATGGGAGGGAATTTCTCATGAGTGGGAGGACTGTATAAGCCCTCCTCAAACATCAAGAGTCAGATTAGCTGCATAGCCAGTCTCACTTACCTGGAGTGAGGTAAGCAGAAGGAACTGTGCCTGAACAGGAATTTATCTCTAACAGCAGGAAAGCTGCTGAATTGTTTTGAGATACCTGATGTAAGGTGAACTAGCCTTGAGCTATTGTTTATTTTCTTGTTCCATTTGAACTGATTTGTTTCTATTTTTTTCTACTTTTGTATAAAATAAAACACACTGCAGGTGTGTTGTACTCTATTACTGTGTCCAGTGTTATCTTTATACCCATGTACCTGTGACACATGTTCCTCCTGAACTTCCCTCCTGTCAGTTTCTATTCATGTACTCATGACCTCGAATTGTTACTCCTGCTAACTAACTCCCTGCAGTTCATCTTGTTTATTCTTTTCAGGAACTTGAAGGTATCTACCATATCTTCCCCATCCCTTCTGGTCTCCAGCAAGTATATGATCAATACCTTGAGGCACTCCTCACACAAAGTTCCCTGTTGGCTCTGAATCATCTTTGTAAACCTTTGCTGCACCATCTCCAGCTTGTCCTCATCTTTCCTGAAGTAAGAACTCCAGAACTGGGCACAGTACTCCAGAAGTGGCATCACCAAGTCTCTTTAAAGGAGTAGTACTACCTCTTTCCTTCGGCTGTCAGTACCCCACATGATGCACCCCAGCATCCTATTTGCCTTATCATAGGCCTTATTGCACTGGCTTGATTGTTTGAAGGTATCACTGATGATAATTCCTAGGTCCCGCTCCTTAGCCATAGTGCCAGGTCCTACCCCACCCATCCAGTACTCTGTCCTGGGGATCTTCTTTCCTCTGTGCATTACCTTCCACTTTTTGGCATTGCACATCAACTGCTAAACCTGTGATCACCTCTTTAGCCTTTGCAGGTCACTCTGCACTTTCCTGATTCCTTCGCTGTTATCCACCCTCCCACAGAGCTTTGTGTAAATTGTGAAGAGACACATCCTGCCCATGTCCATTGTCACTAATGAACATATTGAAGATGGCTGGGCCCAGGAGAGATCCCTGTGGTACCCCACATGTGCCCTCCAATTCTTCCAATTTGACCCCATTAACCATAACCCTTTTCTGCCAGAACTCCCGTTAGCCAGTTAACTGCCCATCTTATTATGTCCCTAGCTGCACCCAGATCCTCCATGTTCTTTAGAAAGCATCTGTAAGGCACAGATTCAAAAACCTTACTGAAGTCGAAACAGAATAAATCCATGGTATGGCCCCTATCCAATGCCCTCATTACCTAGACAAAGAGTACTATCAGGTTAGCCTGACAAGATCGTTCTGCCAAAACCTGTGCTGCTTACCATCCTGAAGACCACTGCTCTCTGAGTAGCCAACAAAGTCCTCTTTGACTTTGACCAGTGACTATTAGCTTCCCTACAACAGAGGTAAGACTGACAGATTTGTAGTTCCCCACTTGCTTCTTGTCTCCCCCATGTAGCAGAACTACATCCACCAACCTCCAGTCCTTTGGAACTGACCCTCTCTGTAATGAGCTATTGATTAGTCCTGCCTGGGTGCAGCCAGTTCTGCTGTCAGTTCCCTGAACATGCTCAGATGCATCCCATTGGGTCATGGGGCCTAATCTATCTTAAGGGTTTCTAGTTCTTTTTGGACCCTTTCACTTGTAAATTCTGCCTGTATCAATTCCAGGACTCCCTTAGTGGCTGCTTTGATGCCATGCTCTGGCAAAGACCCAGTGTCCTCCCTAATGAAGACAGAGCAAAAGTAATCATTAAGGACAACATCCTTCTGCATGTCCTCTCCTATCACCTTACCCCCTCCCCCCTAGATCATCTAACAATTACCCCACCCTTTTTCCTCCTAACATACCGGAAGAAATGTTTTTCTCTGCCCTTGATCCCCTCAGCAATGTGCAGCTCTGTGTCTGCTTTTGCCTCCCTAACCTGTATCACTGTATATATTGAAAAGGGCCTTGGTGTTTCACTGGCTAACTTTCAGCACTGCTTTAAATAATAAAAAAACAAAAACTACTAGCCCTAATCAGAAGTAATAGGCAAGTATTCAAAACACAGGCTCATAGATATGCATCATATACGAATGCACACAACAAATATTAAACTGAAATCCAGTTATCAGAAAGTCATTATGAGGCTTTAATAACAGTACTTGACAAAAGTGCAACAGTGAAATAAGTTGAGGCTGGTGATAGGCTAGTATCTTAGTTTACAGACTAGCAGGATTAGTAGCATGTTCTACCAGGGTTTCTCCACCGCAAGCCTAGCATAGGTGCAGGGTCTGCATCAAAAGTCCTATGAGGAAAGACCAAAGGACCTCAATATGTATAACCTGGAACAGAAGAGGGAGAGGGGGATATGATGGAGACCTTTTAATACCTCACAGGGGTAAATAAGGTACAGGAAGGGAGTATTTTTTAGAAGAAAAGGTGCTCAAGAACAAGGGGACGTGCTATGAAGCTGTAGAGGGGTAGATTCAGAAGAGATGTGAGGAAGTGCTTCTTCACAGAAAAATTGCTTGCTTCCTGGAACAGCTTTCCAGTGGAGGTGGTGGGGGGGGACAGCAGTGGTGAGGTTCAAGAATGCATGGGATAAGCACAAAGGAATCAAAGTGGAAAGGAAGGGGGGGGAGTGAGAAGGAGCTATAGATTGGGCATGGTCAGATGTAATAGTGTAGGTAGGGAGAAATGGGCAGACTGGATGGGCCAGTCGGTCCTTATCTGCTGTCAAATTCTATGTTTCTATAGTATAGACATTTGCTACATGGTTTAGTCCTGTATGCCATGATATATGTACAGCTTGCTAATTTCAGTTAACTAGCAACACTAAAATTGCTTAACGATATTGCTAGAATTCTGTTCCCTTGCTAGGATCACCCAACAGAGAGGCACCATACTATCTACAGTGGGTCCTGGCTTCTACAGAATTCAATAGAACAACGCAAGTAAAGTGGTCAAGTGACTTTTCAAAGGTTTAAAAATTAAAAATGCAAAACGCAACTGCAAAGCTGCTGCATCAAGAATGTCTTCTTCTCATGATACACTTCCAGCTCTTTTGTGATACAAAAAGTGTGTCAAAACCAAAGAAGCTAAATGCAAACTGCATTAGAAATAAATCAAATGACTGTGAAGTAAATAAGCAGATGGCGGTGGTTATAAATAAAATTATGCATAAGGCCTCCAACCACATTTTCAGGCATAATTGCTTTATTCCCAAACAAAATCTGCGGTTTAAAGGATCTTGTGGCATTTTCCTGGGTCATCCTTTTATAGACGGCTTAAAAAAACTTCAACATTATAAGCTCTGCTACCCTGGACTACAACAAAATTTAAATGAATCCTCATTTTGTGGACTCTAAACTTCATTTGTAATGCAGTCAGTTGCACTCAAATAGTAAATGTTTTATAAAAGTAGACATAGACCAACTGTACATGTGCTGAGCAACTCATTAAGGAACCATTAATGTGCTCCTGCTGAGAAGCAGTTCACAAAAAGACTTGCAAGCAATTTTTTTGCAGATTTGTTCAAAGCTTTTAAAACTAACATCCCAAAGTTTCCATTCTCATTGCATGGGCCTGGAACAAGTCAATGTGACATAGTGATTTTCCGCATTCCATCAATTTGCTATTCCTTTTATGGTTTTACTGTCCAGCTTCAAATGGGCATCCCATCATTATTATACAACAAATTAACCATATTACCACATATAATCCATTTTTATTGTTAATTCTGAAAAAAAACTGACATTTTCCCATTTAGCATGTTCACCATCCTGTGTATCTAAGCTACATTATTGAGGACACTCTGTTGAGAGATGTGACTGTTGTCATCACACTGTGAACTGACAGAAAGCAGATAACCAGGAAGTGGCATCTTGATGATGATCGACTATGATGGAATCTAGTGGTTGTGGCACCAGCTGGGAAACAAGAGGATCACTGGTTCAACCCTCACTACTACCAAATGCTCACAGTGTGAGCTTGAGCAGCTCGTCTCACCTTTCAGTGCCCAGTCCATCCATCTTCTAGAATGGCTAGAAGCAGGACCCCTCAGAAAAGGAGATGTTGCATCTCAGCTGGCCTATCCTGGGCAAATAAATTGTAAACAAAAAAGTGCCAATTCAATTTAATGGTTGATTGGTACAGTGTACTAAAGAACCAGGGTGGCCCACACCCTGCAGCTGAAAAATGAATACCCCAGCTCCCGACAACCCTAACTATGTTCAGATATCATTTAGTTTAGTTCTTTCACTTTGCAGCATGGAATTTGTCTTCCCACATCACTGAATATACAGCAGTGTACAAAGTTGAAGCTGCAATTTTTTTTAGCTGATGAAATTCTTTCCTATATCATTCTTTATCAGCTGGGTATTTTTGACATCTTTAGATTATCTATTGCAATGTTTCAAGTCTATTTAGCCATTCTTAAAATTTCATTTTATTGTTTTGCAATTAGCGTGGAGACACAAAAACAAGGCAGCCCGCAGCAGTTTTTAAAAATCTCCTTCCCTGAGGGCTGTCATTATACCCAGGTGGTGAAACACATGTTTATTATGACTGTCAGCATAGTATTGCCATTTATGAGGTTGGACCTAATAAGAGAACAGAAGCTTTTCACAACTTTAAAAACACGGCTACCAAAGTGTAAACAAATACTGGCTATGGAACAAATCCTTGCCTGGCTAAGGTTCAGAGAAGAGGAGCACAATCAATTTGGATATCCTTTTGGTCATATATGTATCAGGGATATGTGACAGGGAGCTGTGTGATACATCATTTATTTATACAAGGGTAGTTTGACCTCAGGTAACCTCAAGATTGGCATAAGTCACTAGTGATGTGCCAGAATGCAGATAGATAAATGATTTATCACACAAACTCCCCATTGCATATTTCATTTATGCAATAGGCTAGGAGCTTGTGTGATGCATTATTGTTTTTCACTTGTTTGCAATTTTTTTATTCATGAAAACTCTTGGGGATTTTGTGTTGGAACAGTTACTTTCCACACCTTTAGCAGCCTGATTGCTATGACCATTTCTGATAAGGCACTGTTGTCAAGGAGTCCCCTCTGATTGGCTGAGTGAGTGGGATTTTGAAAAAACACTAACCAAAGATGGTGGACCCGCTTAGCGAGAGTGGGCGCTTCTGGAACATGTACCACTAATTTTAATTTTCAAATGAACAGTTTATCATTGTGGTGTTAGGGAAGGAGTGAAGAGAGCAGTGGAAGTCGGATCCTATGAGTGTGGAGGGAGAGCACAGTGACAGTGAGAGGAGGGTGGTAAATTCAAGAAAATGTGGAAGGAAGTGAAGATTGATATATTTGCTTCACTCCCTGAGTTGTAAACTACACTGTAAATGGTCAAGGAGTGGCAAAGCTTGTAAAAGAAAAGTAGGAGGTGGGTAGGCAGGCAGGTGTGGGGAGAAGAGAAAATGGCAGGGTTGAAGCTGCGAACATTCTGGTTGCCGTTAGCATGAGTAAACCACAAGAAAAAAAGATAATTTACTGAACTGTATGTGTGTGCTTTTAAGTGCTTTCTGAGACTTGGATTTTATGGTTTGAACTTTAGTTTGTATTATTTTGCAGCTGGGGAGGTGAATGCAGAACAGAGCTGAGGTGAATGCTGACTGAAAGTGGCAGTGTCAAAGTAGTTCCTTCAGGGTGCAGGTCAGTGGAAGATGTGGCCAAGGTGATGACATGTCTACTGTGCAGATAAATACCTGATGACATGTCTACTATGTGTATAAATGTGAAATTTCACATTTATACATATAGTAGACATGTCATCACCCATTTATCACATGATAACAGCATTTATCAGTGGAGATTTATCTCCACCCCCATTGCATAAATCTGAATACAAGGGAACAGTCATAGTTGATTTATTGGCCTTGGACTAAGGAGTCTGTGTACTAGTTTACATTTGGTGAGAGGCCTTCCACATTCCCCACCCTTGGTGTTGCTGTATTTTTTGAGGGGACAATGTTTTCTTGGTTCTGGGTGATGCTCTTGGTTATATACACTAGTACTGGTACAATCACATTGTAGACCTAGTTCTAAGCATGATACTGTATGACTCCTTGTCTTGCTATCTAGAGGTATAGTACCTGCAATTATCTCTAGGAATATTACTGTTAGACTGACTTATGTAATACTTTAATCTTTTCTTTCATGTACTGTACTTACATTGTTTAATGCTTTTCCAAATGTGCATGTCTTTCTTGTTAGCTGTATTTGCTAATAAATATCTGTTATAAAACTCCAAAAACAATTATGCAGTTATAAGAAAATAAAAAGAAACTTTTCTTTTTGTTTGTTCTAACCACTGAATTTTTTTTTATTTTTTTAGCATCCTGTACTGTTGACCTAACTGTGAATCATACTGTCTTCAAATAACAACCCACCTATACAAAGTCGGTATCATTGCATGAATGATGGATATCAAGAGTTCCAATCGTTCCACATATACAGTAACTTAAATGAACAGAACATGCCTCTACCTAATATATGCAAACTTCAGAGAGCAATGGCATTGCTGAACATTAAGCTGTGCATGCTCCCAGCTTGCCAGCCCATGATTCCGCATTATAGCATTACAGTAGATGCTGAGCAGTGAGAATGCATTGGGGTTTCAATACAAAAAAAGCTCATTTTTATTTATGATTTCATGAATAACTCTGAGATTGTAGTAGCTAGGGCCATGTAAGTTCACATTCCTCTCCCGATGCCTAAATGGAGTGAGTTTGGGAAATTTCTCCTTCATAGGTATTGTAGATAAGACAGTGTTTGCACTCCAGTGAAGTACACAATGAATCATTAGCAGCAGTGAGAATGGAAAATACTATTGGGGGAATTCAGCAGAAATAATATTTTGGGGGCGGGGGGGGATCTGGATGTAATTCCCAATAAAAAGGTTTAGATCTAATATGTAAGTTATTTGATGGACTGTTATTTTATAAACTGTTATTTTATCTAAGTTATGCATCTGTATAAGTCATAATGTTTTTTGTAACTTTTGAATTTGGTAAGTTCTGTTATCTTTCATCTTTCCAATGCATCACTGTTAAGAAGACTGTGTGTTAATTTGTTTGGTTATATGACATTTACATAGTATTAAAGAACCATAAAATGCTGGATTTTTTCCTCTTTGTGTTGCAAACTATTTTATGTAGCATTAATGTCACCACACATTAATTTTCCAGCAACTGAGTCAAACAGAGCAGATGATAGCGTTCCTACAAACTACCCTCTATTTCCACCAGTGAAGTTACCTTGCAATACCTTCATATAAAGAGGGCCCCAAATACACGAGGCTTCATTATTTATGAATTAATTTATTCATACAGTTTTTGTTTAATGGGAAAGGAAGGCTAGACAATACTGCTTATTTATAGCCTCAATGGGGGGGTGGGGGGTACAAATGCAAACCAACTGGAATTTAACCGGATTAAGCAGTAGGCAGTATTGAGTGAATAGAGGAAATTTGACCAGGAAAATGAGGAAATAACTTTACTCTTTTCTATAAAGGCCAATGGATCTTAAATACCCACCTGAATTACCACCAGAAAAGGAAGACAGGGCTTCAATCTAACATCTCATCCAAGGCAGTATAACGCAGTGGTCTAAGGCTCTGAGCTACAAATCTGGTGACATCCAGCAAACCAGACCTGGGTTTGAATCCCACAGCTTCCACTTGCATACTGTGTGACCCTGAGCAAGTCACTTAACCTCCTTATGCTCCCAGGTCGCTCCTGCAAAAAAGCTTTCAGCTTAGTGTGCTTTACCTGGTTAAACAACTAAATAATAAAAAAAAAAAAAACAGTACAGCCAGAAAGTACAGCTTCCCCATAGGACTGCAGCACTGCACCTGGGCTCCAGAGTTTTTTTTTTTTATGGTATGAGCCCAAGCCTGGTGTGGGACAAGAACCCATGACATTCAGGCCCATAAAGGGATGTACTATCAACTGAGCCATGCTGACACCGCTGCCAATTCCATGCATGTGCTGCTGACAGGTCATTGGAGTACATTTATACACATTGGCACATGTCCATATGCGGGGTTTTAAATAATTGATTTGCAGTTTTTTTCTTGGGACTATACTAACTGTACAGAAAGTATTTATATGAATTTTCTAGAAGTGCGGTGTTTGTTAAACACAGTGAGGCAAGAGCTATGTGTTTTCACAAAGGTTTAGCACTTTTATGAGCAAAACGCTAATCAATTTTTAGAGTTAAATAAATCCCTGATACGCACCCTCTACATTTCAGTGAAGGTGAGGCCAGACCCACATCTATGTAAGTGCAAATGTTCTGAAGTGCACGTTTGCATTTTTTTCTTGAAGGATGAACTGAGGCAAGCCCTGACAGACCTTACAGGAGTGCCAAACACGTCAGGATGAGTCAGTGCACATCAACACGCTATCACATTTAAAGCACTGTGTGAATGTCAAAACTCATCTTGACACACTTTCAAGGCACCAAGTGTACTGATGCACTAAAATATTTGTATTACATGCAAAACTCCAAGTACATTGACATATTCTGATGCATAACATGCCCAGAGGCATGGTGCACTGTTTCAACTGCAAAATCTAGAAAGCAGAGGTACAGAGTGTTTGCAGGGAAGGGGTACAAGCAACTCTTGCTTTCTCACTGAAAGGCATCACTGTGCATGTTGCAGAGACCGTGTCCATCACTTGCCCATCTTCCTGGTTGGGAGAACTGGTTTAATTTTTGGCTGTCCTGGAGAGAGAGAGAGAGAGAGACACACACACACACAGAAAAGGGGAGGAGAACATAAGAGGGGAAGAATGAAACTTGAGGTGCAGGTGTAATGTAGAGTCCAAGCTAAGATGGAGCAATTCAAAACAGCCCCTGCTTCCAGACTACTATTTTAATATAAAAAGGCATTTTTGCATTTAAACTTGATTTTTGCTTACTTTTCTCAGTGTTGGACAGTTTAAGGGTTGTCATGGAAAAAAGTAATCACTCCCAGGTGTCTGGGTCACAGCCAAGGAGAAGAATGGACCATCTGGCCAGGCCATGAGGTTGGCTGGTAACATAACATGGCACAAAAGTAAATTCAATTAAATCTATTGAACAGAAGCTCCACACTTTAATCCAGTCAATTAGATGGTCTAGCCAGCCATATAATAGTGACTGAAACTTTGGGACAAGGGGCTCACATCTGGGATGGCTGATGCATGTTTGAACACTTACTCAGCCACATTGTCCTTGACTTTTCTGATAAAAGAAAACAAGCAGAGTACTGATTCCATTATTTTCTCTGCAACATAGTTGCACAAATTATTTTCTATGTACAGTACATGCCCTGTTAACATGGAAAATAGACTATAAAACACTTGAGAGGCACAACAGTTTGCAAAGACTGAATCATCTGATTATAAGAACATTTCTTGAGTACAGATGTTTAGCATACAGCTAATTCTGTGGCATGGTACTCAAGTTCTCCCCCAAATGAACTGGGTGAGATTCACCCTTTTGGGGCTTTGTGCTAATGCCGGAACCATAGTCAAGATTCTAAAAAGAGCCAAGAATGCTGTAAGCCCTGGGTGCGTCGAAAATATGACACACAGGGCTTGCGGTATTCCTCAGCTGGTGATTGGGATTCTGAGTCCCATGCATTGATTGCAGCAAGTCAGACCAGCTTTTTCTGATCTAGCTTGTGACAATCTTGGGTACTCTTTTTACAGGGTTTGTGCCAAATATTTGTCACAAGCTGCCTTAAAATCGTGAAAGTTGTTGTAAATCCACCCGATCTTCTTGAATCAGGTGCAATGTGTGGCAAAGCTTCTGGCACAGCTGCACTAACCACCAGGTTTGACATAGGGCTTGACACAAGCCCTACCTTGACCTTTGTGAATCCAGCCCTAGGAGCTGTCCTTGTCTCAGAAATGAGTACTATAGCTTGAACAGTAAGTGATTCCAAGTCAGGGGAGAAAATCAGACTAATACAGAGTTTTTCAGTTTTGAACTAATATTTTCCTTTAATATTTAAAAACATTTTGCTTTTGTTATCTTACCCAAGAAGCTGTTTTTTTTTTATTCTGTTACTGTTTTTGCTTCAGAAGCCTCCTGTGAGTGCTCAGTTTGTTTTATTTTTCTGGGGCCGAAAGGAACCCTTTGTTAAAAAATACTTACTAATGTGCCACACTGCTTATATATATATATATATATATTTTTTGCATTTTGTACTTTAGAGTTTTAGGTGAAGACATTATTGAATTACCTCCTCCTAATGAAGTATCAAAAATCTGGATGACTCTTGCTTGCAGTGTATAAAGAGGTATGGCCTCCCCTAATCATTGGCTGTAATGATAACTCTAATGTCATCCAAATGGAATTATGGATGAAAGAAGGTTTTCCCTAGAACCTCCACTAAATATAAAGCAGCTCCTAACACACTCTTGTCATTCCTAACCAAGTGTTGCCCACTTCTATTCATTTCATTGTGTACTTCTGTGACATAATTCAATTTTGCAACTTATAGGAGTGAACCTTATGGGTTGGGAGTGCAAGGTTATGGTTTCCAATATTCTTCCTGTGCCAAGAGCGGGTTCCAATGAGCAAACAACAATTGAAATAACAAATGCATGGTTATGCAATTTGGTAAAAAAGGGATTTATTTTGATGAGGAATTAGGGCACTTATTGGAACAAGCATGGTCTGTACAGGAGGGATGGTTTGTATGTAAATGGGAATGGAGCTTGGTTGCTAGTGGAAAGGATAAATGGAACACCGGAAAAGGCTTTAAGCTAAATCATAGGGGGCAAAGAACCTAAAAAAATGTATGGAAACAATGACAGACATAAAGGACAGGCCATACAGCTATTACATGACAATAAAAAGGATAAATTTATGTAGTGGATATACAAGAATTGATAAGGAGAATGGAAATCAGAAGGACAAAAGCTGAAGAACCTTATTGCTTAATGCAAGGAGTCTGAATAAAAAAAGGAGGAAGAGAAGGCACTTTTCTACATAAGAAGACATTTGATTTCATTGGAGTAACAGAACCTGGTAGGCTGAAAGTGGCAAATGTGGATAAGATACAAAGGGATACAAACAATATAGGAAAGACAGATTTAGATGGGGGGACTATATATAAATGAATTAATTAAATCTAGAAAGACACTTGGGATTGAAACAGTTAACAGTGAAATTGAATGTGTCTGGCTTAAAAACAGATGGGAAAGAAGGGAAGGCAGTACAAACTGATGCATGCTACAGGCCACCAGATATAGATGCAATACAAGACCATGCATTGATGGAAGAAATAGAGCTACTATACCTCCATAGGTGACACAGTAACAATGGGTGACTTAAATATTGGGATATAAAGTACAAAAATTCTGAAGCAGCAACCAGGGTTGGAAAATATTTCTTGAAACTGCAATCATCTGTAATCACACTTAACAGGTGAAAGGAAGCAATAAGCAGCAAGCAGAGTTGAGAAAATATTCCCTGAAACTGCAAACTGCTATAATCTAGCTCAATATGTGCAAGGCAGCACTAGGGTCAATGTCATTCTTGATCTCCTGTAGTAATGAGCAATATAGGAGAAGATACTGAACAATGTACTATAAGGGAACCACTGGGGAGTAGTGACCATAACGTAGCTCAGTTTATAATTAGATTTAAAATAGTTGCAGAAAGGTGAAATACCAAAAGTTATAACTACAACAGGGTAAGTGGCAATAAATGCTATGGGCTCTTAAGGAATGGAAATAGCAACAAAAAAATGAACAAAGGAGCAATAGATGATTTTCAAAGAGCAGCTGTCACCTTTGGAAAAACTTTGGGAACCATGATATCTACAAACAATTCAGCTATTTTATATATATTCTATTGATGTTTCCTGTCCATTATGTATTACTAAAAAAATTCCAATAAAAGCAAGATCTTTATCCTTTAGAGTTCATCTGTACCAATAGTTTATTCCCTACTTGAAATCATTCATGTTCTGTTTTGACATCACAGTCTGTTGCCATAGGAATAACTGTGATATCACAATGACAGTATTATGACATCAGGTTGGAAAGAAGCAGTAAGAGCTGATCAACCCTTGATGGAAATGGTAAAAAATGAATAGAGCAGCAATGGATGATTTTAAAGAGCAGCTGATGCCTTTGGAGAAACTTTGGAAAACATAATATCTAGACACAATTAGGTTGTATTTTATTTATCTTCTATAGATTTTTCTTCTCCATTCAACATTGCTGAAGAAATTCAAACAAAAACAAAATTGTTATGCCTTAGAATCCAGAAGTCTCTACAATTTATTCCCTACTTGAAATTATAATGCTCTGCTGTAACATCACAGTCTGTTGCCAGTGGAATAATTGTGATGTCACAGGCAAAGCATTAAGATGAAAGGTTGGGAAGAAGCAATAGGAGCTTATTAACCCTCAGGGAACAACTATCCTGTTTTCAGGCATATGACCTCAGTAGTAGTAAGTAATGAGGATAAGAAATGCAGAGCTAATGAGAATTATAAGCTGCTTTGTGTTCAAATATTGTGTTTTTCAAAGTTGTTTTTAAGGCACTGGTGGCTCTTTAGAAGTAAACTGAACTGTTGGCATATCAGCACAGTGGTAGGGTTGCTGCCAGCAATGCCTGGGATGGGTTCAGAAAGAAGCCTAGTGTGATGCAGATTCAAAGGGGGAGGAAGATAGACCACTCCACAAGACACTCTCCTCAATGGGTTGGTCAGTTGACTGCAGCCTATTGCAAGACAGCCACCTGTGGGTACACAGCAGGTGCATGCCCATCCTGGACAGCAGTGGGTGGCAAGGACACATTGACTCTGTGGTGCACATGTGCACTATATAGCATGCTGTACATTCACAACCAAGTGTCTCAGAGAAGGGGAACATGAAAAAAAACTCCCTGACCCAGCAGGATGACTTTGGCACACTCAAGCCCCATGTTGCCCAGCATGAGGAGCCTCCTGCCACCAAACCAAAGAAGATCAGTGTAAGACTGGCCCCATCCCCCCAAAAGGACCCACTGTAAAACAGGAGTACAAACAGAAACTTAACCCATGCACACACAACTGTAGAGCGGGTGCTAATTAAAAACAAACAAAAAAAAATACAATCCTCCCAATAAAAAAAACATGCATAGCTTTCCAACCTTTCTGTTGGCTACTTGAAGGTTTTTTTACCTACCAAATGTGACTTTCCTGTGTGTGTCTACCATGGAAAGCAGGAATCCCCATGAGCAGGTAAGGGGCTCTGTGGGGTCTGGTTGGTAAAGGGGTTCAGTGCTTGCTGAGCAGATGGGGCGAGGGTTGCAGATGGTGGAATTAGAATAAATTAAAAAAAAGTAAACTAAACCAACTGTCAAAAAAAGCCCCAAAACAATCTTTATATAACAAAAGTATAATAAATCAGTGAGGCCTAATAGACTGATGAAAAAAAAGAGGATCGACAAGTCAAAGGGGAAAGGACAAGTGAAGGTAGGACAGAATACAAAGTAATGCTAAGAGAGATGAAGAGCAAACCCTAAAAAGGAAAAATGGAGGCTTGGGCAGGTGTACCAAGGAACTCTTAAGGCAACAGCAGAGAGTTCATCAACCATATAAATGGGATGAACAGAAACAACAAAAAACAGTGGAACTTCTGATCAATGATGAGATAATATATAGTAGGGAGAAATAAACTGCAGATAAATTTAAAGAGAAGACTCCTGTATATTTATGATTTGGATATGTCTGATGTATTTATTATACATTACATCAATTACTGTACATATGTCAATAGATCAGTCATTTCTTCTGTTGCAACACACATCAAGAGTCTGGGGCTCTGACAAAAGGTAGTAAAGTGTCAAGCAAGCCTCCATTTACATGCAAATGAGTTACTTGTAATACAGCACCTCCCATTCCCTGTTGTCACTGCAGCTTCAGTGCAGAAGGAAACATAATGGTATCGACGCTGTCTATCCTGATTTTAGTTTAAGTTTGCAATGGCTTAAGACAGTTCTGTCATGCAACTCACACAGGGAGTAGCACTTGTAGCCTCAATACTGTATGTGTAGAGCAAATAATACATCTAATAGTAATTTATTCACAGGAAACAGAATATGTTTCTTTCTACTGCTCATTTCTCTCTGTGAGACACTTGCAACATGTTGTGGAGAAGCAGTAAAAAGAATCAGTCACTCAATCAGACAATCTAGCAGTCAATCAGTCAATCCATATTGAACCAGGTGAACACCCTTGAGAAGATTCATTTACAAGGTAGGCCTGAGCAGTTTCCTAAAGGATCACACAAGACTGAATTCCTCCTTTGCACAAATGATACACCCCCCTTTTAGCAGCCTGAAAGTGGAGAGCTAGAGCACTTACTTCATAAAGTGTATTGTTTTACATTTCAAATGCTCCTTAAATCTGAGTTTCTGACTGGAAATACCAAGGCACAGAGTGCATATGACATGGGAGGAATGAGTTAAGCAAATACAGAGCACTACAAACACTAAGGCTGATTAGTTTCTTTACCTACAACAGCTGAAGTGTAGCATCTGATTTGTGAGGGACATCCTACTTCAAATGCTGGCATTACAAAGTGTGGGGGGGGGGGGCTGCCACAGCTTATCTTCAGCACCTTCACATCACTGCTAATGATTTATAATGGGAATGGGGGCACTTTTAAAGTCATGGACCTGAGGGGCCATCACAGTTCCCAAGGAGGTTAGGAGAACTTTGTTAAGGGTTAGAGAGTAAGGGACTTTAGTAGGATTTGAACCAGAGTCTCCCAGTTCTTGTGCCTGTGCTTTAACCACTAGATTAGCCTTCTTCCACATGCTGCAGCTGATGCTGTCCTGGTAACCTATTCCTTGGTATAGCTGAACTCTTTATTGTCTTACAGCAGCCATCCAATCACTGACTGCCTAGTTACAAAGGGAAAGGGGCATAGTTGCAAGATTGTTACTCACTGCTGGTGTCAATCAAAACAGAGAATGCTAACACACACAGAACATAATACAACAGTTGTAGAATACCATTTAAAACTCTTGTTGTACCCAGAGTCATTTATTGGGTAAACTGTTTTTGCTAACAGAAACAGTTACACAACACATGCAGGCACTTCCTTATATGAATACTGTATATACAAGTCAAATCAGTGCTGCATCACACTCATATGGTCCTAGTTCCTATTAGATCTGCACTTCAGGATGAGCACAACACTTAAAGGGTTTCTCCATTACTCAAGTGGGGAACCAAACATTGTGGGTTTGGTTTACTGGTAGAACTGCATTTAGTGCAGCACCATTATCTGTTGCTCTGATAACATCATCCTCCAGCAGCATTGATGGCAAAATGGAGGACAAACACATTGGCAACTTCTGAGGGCTGTATATTTTTATCTATAATCTAGATTTGGACAGTGATATGACTGCTGGCAACTGAAGGTGGCACACAACAGTTACACATAAGGAGTTGGGAAAATAGTGGTGTGAAACTATGGGAGATGTTCCCTTTAAATATTTATGTTCAGCATTTTGTAGAAAAAGAAGGGTAAATGGAAACTTGAGAAGGTCTAGGACAACAACATAAAAATAACAATACAGAGGATTTAATATCATGAAATTAGATCAAGGGGGAGTGGGAGTGGTCTATCTGGATTTCAGTAAGGCTTTTGACCTTGTTCCACCTAGGAGACTAGCCAACAAGCTGGGCAACTTAGGGGATGTAAAAAGGTTGTAAATTGGATAAGAAACTGGTTAGGAGATAGGTGACAGAGGATGGTGGTAAACAGAGTTTGCTCCGGGAAAGGATGGGTGACTAGCGGGGCACCTCTGGGATCAGTGCTTGGTATGGTCCTCTTTAATGTCTTTATAAGTGACAGTGTAGTGGATCTGGAAAGGAAGGTTTGTCTCTTTGTGGATGACAACAAGATCTGCAAAAGGGTGGGCACTTGGGGGGGCAGAAAGGATGAGCAGAGACCTGGGAAAACTTGAAAAGCAGTCAAGGGTATGGTAGCTGGGTTTCAATGTGAAAACATGCAAAATAATGCACTTGGGGCACAGACATCCAGGAGCAGATTAAAAAAAATGGGTGGAATGGTATTGGCAACAGTCAAGCAGGAAAGAGACCTGGGGCTAATCATACTGGAGACCTAAAGGTAGCCAGGCAGTGAGACAAGGCAGTCGGGAGGGCTAGTAGGATGCTGGGGTGCATAGGAAAGGGTATCACCAGCAGAAAGAGGGAGGTGATGTTGCCCCTATATAGACTGTTGATAAGACTCTCACCTTGAGTACTGTGTCCAGTTCTGGAGACCACTTCTATAGAAGGACATAGACAGAGTGGAAGTGGTTCAGAGGAAGGCAACAAAAATGGTGCTGGGTCTGCATCAAAAACCCTATGAGGAGATACTAAAGGACCTCAACATATACATTCTAGAAGAAAGGAGGGAGTAGGGGATATGATAAGAGGCTTTAAATACCTCAAAGGGGTAAATAAGTTACAGGAGGGAAATATTTCTAAAAAAAAGATGCTCAAGAATAAGGGGACATGATATGAACATGGAAGGGGTAGTTTCAGAGAGACGTGGGGAAGTACTTTGCCACAGAAAAAGTGGTGGATTTCTGGAACAGCCTTCCAGCAGAGGTGGTGGGGCTGAAAACAATGGTGGGTTTCAAGAATGCATGGGATAGACACAAGGAAATCATAGTGGAAAGGAAGGGGGAAGGAGGAAACAGCAGTAGCTCAAGTAGGCTCTGCAATAAGAATGTAGGTAGGGACAAATGGGTAGACTGGGTGGGCCAAGCAGGCCTTATCTGCCATCAGATTCTATGTTTCTCTGTGTCTATAACATAAAGAGGCAGAACATATTTGGTACAGGTAAAAGTTTAGAAAGGTTATCAAATCTTGTCATTATGAAATCAGCAGGCCCAGATGGATTACACCCTAGTAATTTAGGGGAATGTTCTTAAGCAACAGCAAGCCCACTAAATTAATATTCAATCATTACCAGAATGTTATAGGCTGGAGGACTGAAGAAAAGCAACAGTGGACCCAATATACAAAAAAAGGAAAAAAGGGAGAGGCAAAGGATTACAGGCCAGTCGGGGAGATCATGTGATGCCTCAGACTGAGTAGACGCTTTCTCGAGAGCTCCCGCTACCCTTCCTCGAAACCTCCACTTAACTTCAGCATTTTAGTGTACTTCTTTAGCTAACTTGCTTTATTGGAGTGCTGTGACCTGACTGTGTGCAAATCTGTGAAAATCCAGAGTCTCCAGCTGGTCCTGGAGGTAGAAATGTGAGCGGCTCCACCGCACCACACACCGCCAATCATGCCTGAAAAGGCTGCCAAAAAAGTGAAGGCCCAGTAGACCTCGTCGGCCAAGAGAACCACTGCTACTGTGGAGGACACACTTCTATCATTGAAGAGGTTTCCTTAAGAATTTCATCCCTTTCAGGATGAAGTACAATCCCTAGCTGAAGAGGTGAAAGTGGTGACTGGACAGCTTGAAGAACTAGCTCAATGAACGGGAGTCTGTGAAGTAAGAATTATATCTCCGGAGAAAAAATTGGAGAGAGCTGATCCTGCCATGGCACTTGTGAGACAACGTGTAACTAAGCTGGAAGCTAAAGTTGAAGATCTTATGGGAAGAAGCCGCTGCAATAATGTAGTGGTTATTGGGCTACCGGAGAGGGAAGAAGGAGCCGATGCAGTTCTATTTGCACAAAAGTTTGTCCAGAAGATTGCAGGCCCTTCGCACTTTGGTGCAGAGTATAGAGTGGAGAGGGCTCATCGGGCTCCGAGACCCTTGTCACCACCAGGGGCTCAGCCCAGAACTTCATTTTCAAATTCCTGAATTATCAGGAACACCAACATCTGCTGGCTAAAGTCAAAGAATTAAAGGAAGTACTCTGCGAGGGATCCCCAATCTGTGTTACTCAAGATCTCCCCCAATCAGTGAGGCAGAAGAGAGCTGAATTTCACAAGGTGGTGAACAAGTTACTAGTGCCGAACATCCATTTTTGGATGTTGTATCTAGCCAATCTACAAGTGTCCATTGAGGGGAAATGGACTCCCCTAGAAGACCTGAAAACAGCGGAGATCGAATTGAGGAAACTACTGCCAAACCTTTTTAGAGATGGGTGAGAGCCTAATATGGAAACAGAAGGAGTTACAGTTTATTGTACTTCACAGAGATGAGGAGAATGTATAAACAGGTTTGCAATGGACCGCTCAGGTAAATCTGATGTACAGTGCTTGTTTCTACACTGTTAGTAGAGAGACAGAACAACGACTTTTTTCTCTTCTGGGAAATGATCACCAACCATAGCTGTTCGGTATTGTTTGGACTCAAGGATTGTGTTTTCTATTGGGGGCTACCATATATGAGGGATGGTTTTCTTTGCCTTTTCTCAATGTGTGGGTAACAATGTGTCTGCAACGTGCAGACAGTGACTCTGAGACTATGCTGGAATCTAGGTCATCAGACTACTGGCATGAATGTAACTTTAAGGGACTGCACAGTTCATCATTATGAAGGAAATACTGCATTAACTGGGAGGATTATTTTGGTTAAAGGCCTGAAATGTGACACTAACAATTTTGTTTATCATTTAGGTTGGTGTTTTATCAAGTAAGAACCATTGCAAGGGAATGAGACAATTAGAGGGCATGAAAAAGTAGTAGATTACTCTGGGAAGAGGACCTTGTTAATTTTGATCATGTTGGCCATAACTTTTGCTTTATTTTTTAGCATGGTTTTAGAGGGAATTGGAAAGAGGTCACGAGCAAAAGCCCCCAAATGACTGGATCACATCACTAGGACAAGAGGGGGTATTAGACCAAGGTTTTGGTAAATCCACATTAGTTTCCTGTTAGCCCTCTTACAGAGCAAGTTAAATCTATAAGGGATACAGCAGTTTTGCATTACCTAATTTTGGAAATAATGAGGAGGGTTGTAGGGGGGAGAGGGGAGGATGCTGCACAGAGGAAGGTATTGAGCACTATAAAGTACAGGGGTGGGGGGGATGGCCCTCTTGGTGAGTCTCTAACAAATGATCGGAGGGGAAAGGAAATTTATGCTGCTAATGTACTATGTGGGAGGGAACGGGCAAACGGGACAATAAAGATGGATCTTGTGCATTGGGGAGGAAGAATATTTCACTATGGAGGAGGCGAGGGAGGAGGGGCAGCTTGGCACTTGGGATATGGGACTTCCTAGGCAACAGGACATATGGTTTCAACAGGTTCTAAAGATTGTTTTAAGGGATCATGGCAAGCATTAGGAAACTTGTGTCTTGGAATGTACGTGGGCTCCGAACTAAACTGAAACTCTATCAGGTGCTAAAGCACATAAGCTTGCTCAAAGGGGGAATCATATTTCTTCAAGAAACTCACCTTTTGGAGTAGGAAGGAACCCTCCTCCTTAGACAATGTGTAGGACAGGTTTTTAATGCAGGAAATAGCTCCCAGAGTCGAGGGGTAGCAATACTGTCGGCTAGAAACATACCTTTTAAATCAGAATGGATCATGAGGGACCTGCAAGGCTGGTTTATATTTGTGAAAAGTATCCTAGAGAGAGAGAGAACGTCCTTATTGTTGGGATGTGTATATGGTCCCAATAGCGACTCTCCCCTATTCTTTACAAATTTATTAAAGGAAACGGCACCCTATACCACCTATCCTTGTAGAACTGGGGGAGATTGGAATCTACCTTTTTCGCCTGACTTAGATAAATCAACCCCCATGAGACAGGGTCTTTCCCCAGCACAATGTGCTCTCAGAGAGATGGTGGACCCCATTGGGCTCATGGACCCATGGAGAACACTATATCCCACTTTAAAGGAATTTGCATTCCGGTCCAGTGTTCATGGGACATCATCCCAAATAGATTACTTTTTAATTAGCCAGTCATTATTGCAGGGGATAGTGTCAGCAGGGATAATCTTAGGGGTAATCTCAGACCACTCAGTAGTAAACTGTGACCTACTGCTTACACCAGATTTATCGCCAGACTCTGTGTGGAAACTGAATAATCAGCTCCTTAAAGATCCCAAAATTATAGAAACCATCACACAAGAAATAGAGGAATATACTAGTGTCAATCAGAACTCCACTCTGAGGGCAGACTGTGAGTGGGGAGCCCTGAAGTGTGTACTAAGAGGAGTATTCATTAGGGAGGCCTCCTGACATAAGAGAGAAAGAGAACAAAATTCCCTCTCACTCCTATCCAGAATACTCACTTTGGAGGCTTCACTGTCTCCTACAACCACTATAGAGGATACACAGTTACTGGTGGGTCTGAGGGATCAACACAGCTCACTCCAATGGGAGACAGCTGAATATGATATTTTAAAAACCAGAGTGAAATATATTGATCAAGGTGAAAAGGCAGGCCATCTCCTGGCATTAAGACTGAAACAGGTAAAATCTTCCAGGATTATCCCCAGTATAAGATCCCAATGTACGGGGGCCTGTGCCTTGCTCCCAAAGAGATTACTGGTGAATTTGCAAAATTTTACAAAGAGCTATATTTCTTTGAAACTTGGCTTCCCAGCCAAATGCCCTTTGGGGTAACCATTGCCTCATTGCTTGCACACTGAGGTTCTTTGTCTTTTAAATTGTTTTTTGTTTTAATCAGGTTCACCACAACATAACCCAGATAGATCACCTTAGGGTAGCTGGTTCATTCCACTGGGGTGTCAAACAGATGAGGCATACTGATGAGTCCTGGTAGGATGAAACACATGTCTATGTCTTCTGTTGGCACCCTTTGCAAACTGTGTGAGAGTCCTTTCGGCACCATGCATTTTTGCTTAAAGCTGAACCAGCATAATATTTTGTGGTGATTTGTATATGCGGTCCATGATGCTTTGCATTGTGGAGGCATGTGTAATTTTTGTATTTCTTTATATAAACCTATGCCCAATAGAACCACTGCTGAGGTTGTGGAGTAGTACCTTCGACCACTTGACCTCCTTCCTCTTACACAGACTCAACAAGAATCCTTAGTAGCCCCCATCTCAGAGCTGGAAATTCAAGTGGCCATATCCACACTAGCAGCTGACAAGGCTCTGGGGCCAGACGGGTATTCCCCTAACTTTTATAAAATGTTTAGTAAACAAATTACTCTTTGACTGTCTCGTCTTTTTGACTGGATACTGGGAAGGAACCCCTTGGATAATTCTTTACTGGAGGCTATCATCATAGTGCTACATAAACCAGATAACGATTTTGAATTAATTCACTCAGCCCCAGAGCTCACATGAGTCGAAATGTTCTATGTTTAACCTTATTCAAAATGGCCACCTGGGGCTGAATGAGTTAACAAGCAGCTATCATCCAATTTCATTATTGAACTGTGATATTAAAATTTTAGCAAAACTTCTTGCTACCAGACTCAAAAGGGTAATCTCCGATATTATTCACACAGACCAGGTAGGCTTCATGCAGGGGCGTCAGTCAACTGATCATTTTAGGAAGTTAGCACACATCTTCTCTGCATCCAGAGACTTGGACATACCAGCTGGTTTGCTATCTCTGGACGTGGAGAAGGCATTCGATTGTATAGATTGGCAGTTTCTGTTTCTAACTATGCGCAGATTCAGCTTACTGGCTAAATTTATAGACTGGATTGCATCTTTCTACCAGAATCCTCAAACCAGAATATACTGTAATGGATTCTTCTCTGATAGATTTTCCCTATGCTCAGGTACTCGGCAGGAGTGTCCCCTCTCCCCCGTATTGTTCAATATTTACTTAGAGCCATTGCTGGCTAAACTAAGAGCACATGAGGGTGTACAGGGGATCCCTATAGCCACTCACACTTTCAAATTATTGGCCTATGCTGGTGATGTGCTTCTCCACCTGATTCACCCTGTTAAATCTTTTCCTGCTGCTTTGAATGTTATTACAGAGTTTGGAGCTGTCTCTAACTATAAAATCAATTTATCTAAGACGATTGCCTTCCCCCTAAATCGCAAATTCTTAAAACAAGACATCTCCTTGATGGATGTACTATGGAATTCTAAATGTATTAAATATTTGGGTCTAATTCTCTATAGAAATGAAAGTATAATGAAGAGGGTGAATTTTGATGCACTACTGGATACCATCCAGCAAGATTTCAAAAGGTGGCAATCTCTTCCGATCTCTCTTTGTGGGAAGATTAGCATAGTCAAAATGAATATTCTACCCAGAATATTTTACCCCCTTAATGTGCTAAATTTATGGTTACCCAAAAAGTGGTTTAAAATGTTACATTCTCTTATCTCCTCTTTCATATGGGGGCATCCTGGCATGCTTATCTTAAACTAGTGGTATCCATACAAGCTGGAGGCCTTAAATTACCACATTTTGGCATGCATTATTGGGTGAGTCAGGCTACCCAGTACTTATGATGGTTTATATCTTGGGAAGAGACTGCCACAGCATCATATACACCTGAATGGTTACTATTAGAAAGACAGCTGATAGATAACTTAAATATTGCTAAGGAGGCTCTTTTGTATGTTCCTATCAGCAATATCCCTTCTGGTATCAAAAATTCCCCCATATTAATTCCCCTTAAAGTACATAGTCAGCTATGCGCTTTTCTTAAATATCAGGATATTAAGGACCACAGACAACCAATAGTGGGTAACCTGAACCTCTGCATTGGAGGGAAAATCATATCCTCACTTTGGCTTCCCCAGCTCGACAGGACTTCAGTGGGGGAGTTGTTTCTGAAGGGCACATGCATGGACTCATATTGGCTTCTTTTTTCCATAGATTGGAAATAGGTTTTTAAAGTTTGGCAACTCAGACATCTTTTGATTAAATCGTTCCTGGTCAACAGGAATCTGGAGGTGGGAGGTGAATGGATAGAATCATTGGGTCCAATATGTGGGAAGCTCCATGCAGTCTCACTAATTTATGCCTATTTTTGAACAAATGTGCCTGATAAGAGTGGTGGGGCTCCTTGATATTGGAATTCTTGTTTCCCAAGCTCACCTGAGAAATGGGAATCAATTCATCTAGACTCCTTCAGATACATATCTCAAGATAAACTGAAGCTTACACAATATTGAATATTAAATGAGATGTACTAGACACCAATCAAACTCAACAGAATAGGGAGACTACCAGATGCCCTATGCTTTCGATGTCATAATGCTGAAGAAGATTTGGTCCATATATTCTGGGAGTGTCCTTCGATTAAGAATCTATGGGACCAAATCATAGGGCTGATCCCCTGTTGTGGATTGGGGAACTATTCACAGCAGAGATATGTCTCCTGGGGACTTATCCACAATTCCAGTTAAAAACCATAGGTATCATATAGCCATGATAGCACTTACTCTTAAAAAAATAATTTTGCATCATTGGCTAGATGCTCACACTATTACTTATGAGGAATGGCTAAGGGATCTGTTATTTAACCTCTGTACTGAACAAATAAAGGTTAGTCTGGGGAGTTCCTTCCTGCTACAGGAAAGTGTGGGAAAGTTTGCACACTTTATATCTTCTACAGACTGGAGCCCCACAGTAATAAGTTATTCTGTTTTTTTGATGGGATTGAATACTTGTATTCTGGTACAGTGTCCATATACATTATGTACACAGTTAGTTCTTCTGTCCTACTACCTGGTTTTATGGAGGGATGTGCCAAGCTGGGGGAGGATGATGGGAGAGAGGAGGGGGGAGTGGGGGGCTTTAGCATGGAGAAGATTGTCTCATGATATGTATCTGTAATGTGTTGCTGATTCTTTTATTTTAAACTTTCATGAAAAATTCAATAAACTTTGAATTAAAAAAAAAAGATTGCAGGCCAGTCAAGTCTCACTTTAGGGGAAGGTATTGTAATGGAAGTAGTACACTAAAACCCCAGTTATCTAAACCTCAATTAACCAAAACTCTAAATTGTCTAAAACTGTGGTGTGTTTCACAGCTTAATAGACTATTTTAAAGTGCTATTACGTATCCAAAACTCCAGTTATCCAAACAATTGCATTCTTGTCCCCCAGCACATTCAGATAAATGAGGTTACACTGTATTAACAAAACAGATAGAACATCACTTAACAAAGAGATAGTGAATCACTTAACTCACCAGCTCCAATAGCGCTTTTCTAAGTTTAAAGATTCCGCTGTACAACCTTAATTCAAAATAGCCACATCACAGCGGCTTAATTAAGTCAAAATTATAAGTAAGATGGTTAAGAAATTAGAGACCCTGTGGGTGAGGGACAAGATCTCAGAATGAGTCAAGAACTGGATGGGTGGGAGAACACAAACAGTAGTCTTTAAAAGGAAATTCTCAGATGTAATGGGCGTCACCAGTGTGGTGTCCCAGGGATCAGTCATAGGCTCAGTGCTTTTCAACATCTTTATCTGCAACACTGAGAAAGAGATCCAAGGGAAGATGTGTCTATTTGCAGGGGACACAAAAATGTGTGGTAGAGTGGACAGTAAGAAAGGGATCAAGACACAGAGGGAAGATCTGAAGAGACTTGAGAAACAGTCAAGGGTCTGGCAACTAAAATGTAATGCTAAAAAGTGCCAAGTTATGCACATAGGGGTTAGGAACACACACAGAATACAGAATGGGAGATATAGTGTTAGAAGAAGAGGGTACAATGGTAACAGAGGAGAAGGATCTCTTAATAGAAGACAACTTACAGCAGTCAGCACAGTGCAACAGAGTGGTGGGGAAGGTAAACAGCATGCTGTGGTGCACAGGCAGGGGGATCAGCAGCAGAAGGAAGGAGATGATATTGCCCCAGTACAGATACCTGGTGCAGCTGCAGTTGGAGTACTGTGTGCAGTTCTGGATTCCATTCTTTAAGAAGGATATGGATGGGGTTGAGGCACAGCAGAGGATGGCAACTAAAATGATTTATGGGGCAGCATGAGAAGTCCTGCCTGGAGGCACTGGGGGACCTCAACATGCATACATCTGAGACGAGAGGAGAAAGAGGGGACATGACTGAAACTTTCAAGTGTTGTTTTTTTTCACAGGATAAGCAAGGTAGAAGACAAGGAACTGTTCCCCATGAGTGGAAACACAGGCACAATGTGGGGGGAGGGGGCTGAAAGGAGCTGGTGGAAGGAAGATTCAGGAAGGATGTCAGAAAGTTTGTCTTTGCAGAGAGGGTGGTTGATAAGTGGAACAGGCTGTCAGAGGGCTTGGTCTGCACCAAATCTATGGTGGAATTCAAGTGAGGGTGACAGACACATGGAGCTGGTGAGGAAAGCAGTGAAAGATGACATGAAGAGAGGGGAAGTAAGTAACCACTAGTGCATTTGAGTTATACGATACAGTAGGTAGGGCTGAGTAGACAAGATGGGTCAGTGGGCCTTTATCTGCATTCAATGTACATGTTTCTGTGATTTCTTTCACCATAGGTTTGCAGAGGGAAAGTCATGCTTAACCAAGCTGAATGAATAAGTAAACACTAGGGCTGGGTGGAGTGTTCTACAGGCGATCTGGACTCCCGGATCAAACCTGCAATCCAGGGACCCAGATAAATATAGACTTTGCCACAGAAGTCCAGTTCTGGGTCCGTGGAAATGCAATTTGTGCCATTTTGTGTATTGTTGCCACGGGGATGATGTCGGCATGCTCGCTCCACATACAGGTGGTCGGCAGCATCCAATCAGGCAACAGATGGTCATGTGACGCATTCATCCTGAGTGTACAACATGGCCCAGATCAGAAGAGGATGGATAGAGGAGCATATTGCTCACTCACTCACTGCAGCAGAGACCCACCAGAGGAAGTTGGCAAAAGGAAAAAAAAACACAAATATATATATAAAAAAAATACATTTTTGGTGGGGAGAGAAGAGAAACTAGGAGAGAGACAGGAGACTTACTGGGGTGAGGGGGAAGAAACTGATAGTTGAGGGAAGGTGACGGGTCGGGACTGGAGAAAGGAGGAATCCAGAGGGACTGGAGAGATAGTGGTGGCCTAGGTGGCTGCTGGGGTGGGAGGCAAAAGGCAGGCAGTGTGGATGTGTGACTCTGTACAAAAGCAAGGGCAGGCTGGCAAAATCTTTGACCTGTACCATTGCAGAAGATCCAGAGGAGAGAGGGAGAGGGAGAGACTACTTGAGGCCCAAGAGAAATTTTACAGTTACAGAAAATCCCAAATGAAAGTTTTTTTTTTCCTTTTCTTGGCCTCAGACAGTATAGCTTTGTGTACATGAACAAGGGTAGGCTGGCAAAATTTTAGACTTGAGCATTCCAAATCCAGAGGAGAGAGGGAGAGACTACTGGGGCCCAACAGAAATATTACAGGTACAGCAAATCCCAAATGAAAGTTTTTTTCTTGGCTTCAGACAGTGTAGCTGTGTACATGAGCAAGAGGAGGCTGGCAAAATATTTGTCTTGTACTATTCCAGATCCAGAGGAGAGAGGGAGAGAGGGAGAGATTACTGGGGACCCAAGAGAAATTTTACAGTTGCAGAAAATCCCAAATAAAATTATTTTACTGGCTTCAGTGTGGCTGTGTGTACAGGGCAAGGACAGCATGCTGATAAAATAAATATTTGACGTGTGGTGTCCAGAGGGGAGAGAGAAAGAGAATGCAGAGGGCCCACGAGAAATGTAACAGTCCCAGAAATCCCACATACATTTTTTTCCTGTCTTCAGTGTGGCTGTGTGTACAGGGCAAGGGCAGCAGGCTGGCCAAATAAATATTTGACTTGTACCATCCAACCACGAATCACAAACACTTGTTAATGTTCATACAGGATTTTGTCGAGGGGGGGGAGAGAGAGAGAGAGAGAGAGAGAGAGAGGGAGACCGAAGGGGGTCCCCATGAAAAATGTAACAGTCCCAGAAATCCCAAATAATTTTTTTTCCTGGCTTCAGTTGTGGCTGTGCATACAGGGTAAGGGCAGCAGGCTGGCAAAATAAATCTTTGACTTGTACCATCCAGACAGGAGAGACAGAGACTGCAGGAGGGCCCATGAGAAATGTAGTAGTCCAAGAAATCCCAAATAAAATGTTTTTTCCTGGCTTCAGTGTGGCTGGGTGTACAGGGCAAGGGCAGCAGGCTGGCAAAATACATTTTTGACTTGTGCCATCCAATCACAATCACCTGTTAATGTTTATTCATGATTTTATGTATTAAAAAAAATACTGTTCAGACAAACACCTTACAAGTTAATGCACCTGTGCTGCTGGCTGCAGGTGGCCAAGGGGATAAAATCTGACTTTGTGACTCATAGCAGGCTGTTTACACTACAACACAAGTAAAGTACAACTACACACAAGTGTCATCATCATCACTCATTCCCCATTATTTCTCCTTATTATCATTAGTATCATAGCATATTGCGTTACATTACATATAAGCATTAACCAACCCCAGTGTAGGAGTGCGATATATGCGGCTATGCACTAGATGTGTCTCCATCTCCAATTAAAAATCTGAGGCACACTGAACAGTTGCTGAATTTGGTCACTTAACAGTAACTGTACTGTAGGAGTCAGGTATTCTTGGAAGGAAGTGGTGGTGGACTGGTGTGCTGTGGGTGGGAGTCATCAGAAGGACATCACATTAGCTAGAGGGATCTTATTTTTTTTTTTTTTTTACAGGTTAGAATACTAATGATATAAGTATTTGCATCTGTTTGTGTCTCTCTCTCCCCTTGTCTCTCCCAGCATACTCATGTCAAGGACCCAAGCAGAATATGCCAGCATTACAGGCCAGCCATGAAGGGGCTAACAGTGAGTGATTGCTTTTTTCTTTAGCAGTTTTATATAAATTTTTATACAAATAATTCATTAAATTATTTCCTTTGGGCCTCTGTGTCAAATGTGACTAACTTTGGCCACTTTTATGCATTTTTTCAAATATTTGTCAATAAATCAGAATTAATCAGAACAAATCAGAACTTCCCTGTGTTCCAGTTCTTATTTAGGAAGGGTCAGAACTTCATCAAGTTCTCCCAGCCCTAGTAAACACCAGCGGGAGTAAGCACAATAAATCATATTAAGATTACCGTATCAGATCACTTCAGAGGGAGGGAGCGAGGGAGGTTGTGTGTTATAGGGCCAATGGGAGGAGGGTTTGCCAAGTCAGAGGTGGCTGAACAGGATGGGGGGGGAATCACACAGGAAATTAAAATAATCAGATGTTAGGATATCTGTATCCTAATATGATGCCATCTAACATTCAGATCGGATGTCTGATTCAGATATGAGTTATTCTAATATCTAACTATCTTAAAACAGACTGGACTTTTGAGTTAGTCAATTCAGCAAGATATATTCTGAGACTTTCTGGAGACAACTACAGAAAAAAAGTCTCGGAGATTTTTCCTTTCTTATGTTGCTGTACAAGACACAGGTCTGATGAAAATATCCTTGGAGATCTTCAGAGATTTGGAAAATACCAAATCTACTGTTTCTACTGTACCTTCAGACTATAATTACCCGAATACAAGCACACATCTCTATGCTGATGACAGAGTCATCTACACCAACTCCTGTTCTATCAGTGACCTCAGTGTTTCTCTACAATCTGTCTTTGATGCAATACAGCACTGGGTGACTAACAACTATCTCCTAAAAAACAGCTCCAGCACAAAGGTCACACTGTTCAGTGGAACCTTGGCTGCAAAAAGAATTCACTAATAATTTACTCATTAGGTGGAACACCATTGGAAGCTGTACAACAATTAAATTATCTTGGATTGTTGCTGGATTCTAAGCTGTACAGATCACAAAGCATGCATCCAAACGATGGCCTCCTCTATCACAATAAGCACTGTCTTGATCTAAACACCAGGAACCTCCTATTACAGCAATTGTTACTCCCAGCCATAGAATATGGGAGTGAAAGCCAATACTACTACCAAAATTAACTGTTGTTTTTTATAGTACATGCCATTTTTCACTTGTGTGTAATAAGAGAAGTCACCACTGCACTGCACTCATCAAGCCACTCTAGAAGTTGATAATGCTTTGAGTGGTGCAGTGCAGTGGCTGTGGGGCAGCAGTTTTCAGAGAGACCTTCTGGCGACTGCGGTACTGCCCCATCTGGACATACCTATCTGGGTTGAGGGAGGAGGTTGCAAGACTCCAGGCAGAGTTGTCTAGGATTTGGGGGACTTCTTCTCCCACTCAGTGGCCACCAAGTCTGCCACCGTTAACTTAGAGGATGCTAGGGAGGAGGAATGGTGGGCTCTGGAAGTGTGGGGTGGTGCGACAGAGGGACAATCTTCAACCGATACCACTACATAATTCCTTTGCTGCTCTGGCAGGGCAGATCTGCTGGAATAAAGTACCCGCGGTAGTGACCTGGGAGGCTGTGGAGGACCTCCACAGTGGAGATTCCAAGGAGGGTGATAGAGGGTCCCAAAGAAAAAGGAAGCAACTTCTGGTGGGACACTTGATTGTGAAGGGGATATATTTGGGAATAGGAAAGGTATGGGAGACACAAGTTAGGTGCCTATCCAGTGCCATGGCCTGAAAGGATAGGAAGAAGATCCTGAAGATTGCAATGGCAACAGGATGGAAGGGACAGCTGGACCACCTTCCACTTGGGGACTAACAATTCAGCTAGGGACAGCACTGGAATAGTGTAGGGGGGATTAAGGAGCTTGAGAGAGGTCTTACACAGGCAGCTCACTCAGTGGCATTCACTGAGGTGCTGCCTGTCTACAACAGGGGAAAGGAGAAGGATGCCCACATCAGACGCTCCAACACATGACTGAAGGAATGGTGCAGAGATGAAGGATTCGGCTACACTGGGGACTGGATAACCATCTTGGAGGATAAGGGCCTATACAGGGGTGATAGCCTGCATCCATCCAGAAGGGGAATTGTAATCCTCAAAGGACAATTTTTATTAAATATTAAATTTAAATGTTAATACAATGACTGTACAAAACAGCTGAGGGGGGGTACCAGAAGGAATTGGGGAGACAGAAACTGCCCCCCACCACAAGCTGCAGTAGAGCTTACAGAGAACCCGAGGGTAAAGGAATCCCCCAGGGTGCAAATTAATAAAGGAAGCAACATGATGGAGATAAAGAGCAAAGGGAATGGGAGTATTACAAAAAGAGGAGGGGAAGGGCAAAAGGGGAAAAAAGGGGGCAACAAGCAGAGGGGAAACAAAATTCAGACGACCATGTGTGTGAATGCTGGCTAGGAAATTAGATTCTAGACCTAGAGACCACCATGGCAGAGGCCAGCCTGGATACTGTGGCCATTACTGAGTCACAATGCACTGAAAACCATGACTGTGACATGGCCACACCAGCCTATACTCTGTTCAGGAAGGCCCATGTGGGGAGGAAAGGATGGGATGTGGTGCTTTATGTAAAGGAAAGCATCAAAGTAATGGAGACACAGGCAATTCAGTAGGAGGCAGAGGCACTGTGGGTCACCGCTGGGATGGGGAATGGAGCAACTTCTCTTGTGGGAGTGATCTAAAGACCTCCAGCATAGGGGTAGGAATTAGATAAGGTACTGGTGGAAGCCATTGGCAAGATTGCAGAAAAGGGGATGGTGCTGCTGGTGGGGGACTTCAGTTTAATGGGGAAAAGTTTTGCATCATACATCTAGGAAAACAATGCAAAAAATGCATACGTGCTGGAGGGATCTCCACTGAGAGAAACACAAGAGGAAAGAGACTTAGGAATAATAATAAATAATGACCTAACTTACAGATCACATTGTAAAAAACAAATAGCCAAAGCAAAGGGGTTACTGTGGACAATAAAAACTAATTTTAGAAACAGAAGTGAACAGTTGATTATGCCCCTCTATAGGTTGTATATTAGACTTATACTAGACAATGAGAGCACCATATGGGGACCCATCAACAGATTGACTACAGACATAATTGTGAGAATTCAAAGACAGGCAACAAAGTTAGTATACAACATAAAATCTTGCCCTACAGTGATTGTTTACATAACCTGAACCTGATGTCATTAGAGGCCAGAAGAACAAGATGGGATTTGCTGTTATGCCGTGATATCACACATAACTACTACCTTTTAAATGAGTTAAGTTTGGAGTTCAAAAATGACCAAAAAGAAACAAGAGGACACCCATTACAACTGAGACCAAAAACATTTAACACAAATAAAAGAAAGGCTTTTTACACTCAAAGAGCTGTCAACCCATGAAATAAGCTCCCCCTAGAGATTAATAACCAGCAAGGGCAAACAACAATTCAAAAACAGATTAGACAAGTATTTATTAGATGGTAATAATCTGACTTATTATGGATAGCCGACAGGAGCGCAAATGGGCCAACAGCCTTCTCAGCTCCTTCCACCTTAGTATGAACCTTAGTAGAACCAGAGACATCTTTGACTCTCTGCAGGGGCATTCCTCAGGCAACTGGTTAGTGAACCCACTTGTGATGGGACAATACTGGACCTGGTACTCACTAATAGGGACAATGTTGCAGATGTCAAGGTGGGAGGCCACCTGGGGACCAGTGATCATCATATGGTGTGGTTCAATATAAGGACAACTGTGGATCTGAACCACACAAGGGTGAGGGTTCTGAGCTTCAGGAGGGAAGATTTTATATAGATGGGTGAATGCCTCAGGGATGACCTGGCAGGGGGGTGGTCTGGACAGGGTGGAGGAACTGTGGCTGAAGCTAAAAGGGAGCACAACAAAGGCAACAAACCTTTATGTCAAATAAGTGAGCAAAAGCAAGAGGAAAAAGAGACTGCTATGGTTCTCAGAAAAGGTGGCTGAAAAGGTAAAGGGCAGCATTAAAAAGGTTGAAGGAGATGGAGGGGGAAGAGGATATGGAGGTGTATCAGGGGAAACAGTAGGAAGCAGAGAAAGCAATAAGGAGCACAAAGAAGCTAAAGACAGAATAGCCAAGGAGGTAATGAAAGGGGGCAAGACATTTAGATCTGTAACTGAAAAGAGGAACACCAGGGGTGGGATTGTAAGGTTAAAAAAGGAAGGGGGGGGGGCTGTGCACAGGGGAATCCGGATAAGGCAGATATCCTGAACAAATACTTTTGTTTAGTGTTCACAGAGGAAGAAGGGTAAGGGCCACCAAAAAAGTAACAGAAGCTTTGGATGGAGGGAGGTGGACACTAATCCTTTTTTGGAGTGAGAGTCCTGAAGGGATTTGCTAATCTGAATGTGGACAAAGTAATGGGGCCAGATGGGGTGCATCCAAGGGCACTGAGGGAGATCATGGAAAGTCTGACTGCACCTTTGACAGTTCTTTTTAACAGCTCACTAGAAACAGGAGTGGTTCCAGAGGACTGGAGAAGGGTGGATATAGTCCCACTACACAAAAGTGGTAGCAGGGAGGAGGCTGGCTCTTATAGGCCAGTCAGCCTGATGTCAGTGGTGAGAAAGTTAATGGAATCACTGCTGAAGGAAAGGATTGTTTAATATTGTGAATCCAGTGGGTTACAAGATCCAAGGCAGTATGCTTTCATGGGGGGGGGGGGGTCAAGTCAAATAAATCTGATAAATGTCTTTGACTGGGTGAGAAAGGATTTAAAATCACAGTGAAGTGGTGGACATGGCCTACCTAGATTTCAGCATGGGGTTTGACACCATTCCACATAGATGACTTGTAAGCAAGATAGCTTAAGACTGGGTCCAAAGGTGGTAAACTGGATAAGAAATTGGTTAGGGGATAGGCTACAGAGGGTGGTGGTAAACAGAGCTCACTCCAAGGAAAGGAGGGTGACCACTAGGGTGCATTTGGGATCAGTGTTGGTACTGGTCCTTTTCAATGTCTTTATAAGTGACATTGTAGAAGAACTGGAAGGGAAGGTCTGCCTCTTTGTAGACAACACCATAGAAAGGATTGGCTGAGACAGGAGAAAACTAGAGGAGTAGTCAAGGGTATGGTAGCCGGGTTTCAATGGAAAAAGTGCAAAATAATATACCACTTAGGGCACAGACACCCAGTGGTAGAGTACAAAATGGGTAGAGTGGTATTGACAATCACCAAGTAGTAAAGAAACCTAGGGATAATCATACTGGATGATCTAAAGGTGGCCAGGCAGTGCAACAAGGTAGTTGGGAGGGCTAGTGCAATGCCAGGGTACACAGGGAGGGGTATCAACAGCAGAAAGAGGGAGGTGGTGTTGCCTCTATATAGATTACTGGTAAGACTCCACCTAGAGTACTTTGTCCAGTTCTGGAGACCAAAGCTCTGGAAGGACATAGAGTGGAGGCAGTCCAAAGGAGGGCAACTAAAATGGTGCAGGTCTGCAACAGAAGCTCTATCAGGAGGGACTTAAGGACCTAAGGACGTACACCCTGGAAGAGAGGAAGTATATGATAGAGACCTCAAAATACTGTATGTCACAGGGGGTAAATAAGGTATAGGAGGTAAGTATTTTTCTGAAGAAATGGTGCTCAAGAACAAGGGTATATGTTATGAAGCTGGAGGGGGATAGATTCAGGAGGGGATATATTCCTTGAGTTACTCCATGTTTTTTTGAGTGTTTTGGGCATTTTTGAGCATTTTTAAACTGAATTATTATCATTTTGAGTCGTATTTTAAATTGTCTTCTTGGATTTACCTGTGTGCAGTTTGGGTGCGCTGATTCGTTATAGTTACGAGTTTGGAGACTCAGGAGTTTGTAGATTCTGGCTCTGGAAATTGTTGGAGGTCTTGGCTCGTTTCCCCTGGTGTTGGAAGATCCTGTTTGCTGGTGGACTTATTTTCCTGTGTGGAGGATCCTGCTTTTTTCCGGTGTGGGAGGACTCTGTCCATTCATTTTCTTCACTTGAGGACCTTGCTGATTTCCCGTATTGTGTTCTGGACTGATTTTTTGCCTGGTTGGTCTGTTTGTGTGCATTGAGATGCTGCTGGGAGAAGGAACTGTTTTGTTACCTGTTATTTCTTTGGCTGGAAAGGATGAAGGATTTTGCAAGCTGATAGCGGGGCTTGATCTGGGACCTATTGGGGCAGTTCCGATTGGTCTGGCGGTTGGTGTGCTGGCTTGCAGTGGCATGGGGTTCCTGCTCTCATTCACAGGGAGTTGGTGTTGAGGGTTGCGCCCTAGGTTTCTCTGGGTGGCCTATCGTATGGTAGATGCTACCAAGGATCTCTGTGAAGGCTACTGTGGCTGGCTGCTGTTCATCGGGTTTACTCAGGCTGCCCTGGGCCTAGATTGGTGCCTGATCCTGAATATGAAGAGGCCTTTTAAAGAAAGCATATCCTGCTACTTTTGGATTTCCTCCTCCCGTCCATAAGCTGGAATTATGGTCAGAATGTTCCTTTTCTGCTGGATTATCTGACAGATTGTTAAAAGCTAGTGTTTGACTTAGAAGAAACTTTTGAGCTGAACTCTATTTGGATTTCTGGACTCTTATTTTTCTGCACTGTTTAATTGTTATATTTCTGTTATTTGTATTATTTTATTTGTTTATTGACACTGAGAGTGTCATTTAACAATGTTTTCCCAGACTCTAGTAGTGAGAACACATAAGAGCTGAATCTGGGGGTTTATTTTATTATTATTTTGTTTATTTTATTTCGGGGGAAAATTCTAATTTGGGTACATCTATCTAGTGAGAGCTCCCAAGAAGACTGTCCTTTCCTGACTGGTGGTGAGAGGACCTTCTGGACCTGGACTTGGGAAATCATCCCCAAAATGGTTTAAGGGTTTTGTTTTATGTTTTTATTTATGTAACGTATGTACTGGGGAGAGTTATAAAGAAATAATTTTTATTAGTAGGATTTGATAGGATTGTGTACTGGTTTATTTTTCTTTTGGTTTGGTTTGGTTTATTTGGGTTTGTTTGAATAGTGGGTAATTCAAGGAAGGTTTTCTTTTGTCTCAAAATGTGTTGGGGTTCTACCTCCATGGCGCTGTACTATTCATCCTCCACTCTTCATATCCTCCACCCCTTTTCTCCTCCTCCTCTTCAGTTTTCAACTCACCTGTGCTGTAGGGCATTGGGTATTGTGCGGAGGAATCGAGGTAGGGGTGAGGGGTGTGAACATCGGGGGGATGAATGAGGGGGCCACCACACCGGGGTAGTGAAATCCAGGCGATGCCCTGGGGTGAAATGGATCCAAGACCGTGGTCCACCATGCCTGGTTTCCATACCCAAGGGCACTACAAATAATGGTAGGCAGGTGGCCTGGCAGCCCGGAAAGTTCACCCAACTCGGGTGGTGTTATGCAATGCTAGATCCATTAATAATAAGACTGCAATTATTGCAGATCTTGTTAAATTGGTGGACCTGGCTTGTATCACTGAGATATGGCTGGATGAAATATCCAGCCCCATTTTGGAGGCTGCAGTTCCTGCCGGGTACTCAGTGATACACTGTCCGAGACTGGGTCACGGGGGGGAGGGGAGCGGTTTGTTTCAAGGCTGAATTAAACCTCACAAATGTACCAGTGGGGGAGATTGAGTCATTTGAGTGTACTGTAGTGGCAGGTGTAGGATCGTTCTAACCTACTGTCCACCAGGTGATGAGAAACGATTCCTCCAGGAAGTGGCAGACTTCATCATCGACATGATGTTCAAGTCACCCAGGATGATGGTCCTAGGTGACTTTAATGCCTGGGTCAACGATGAACTCTCGCATTTTGGTCAGCACTTCCTCCAGTTGATGACATCTCTGAGCCTCACACAAGTTATTTTCACCACCACTCATAATCAAGGTCACTCTCTGGACTTAGTCTTCCTCCTGTGGATGGAGGACTCCAACTTGGAGGTGGAACCAGTTGGATGGTCTGATCATTACATTGTGGGGTTTAGTTTTAGTGCCCCCCTTTGTAGGCCAACCCCTGTAGAAATGATTTGGTATCGCCCTTTAAGAGATATGAAATCTCAAGGCCTAATGGTGGTCTTGGATCTCTCGTCCTTCCCAGTGAGAAAAAATGACCCAGATGCCATTGTGGTGGCTTATAATGCAGCCATTACAGGGGCCCTGGACAACATTGCTCCTGTCCGTGTTCGTCCACTCTTCCTTTGCCCTCAATCCCCATGGTTTGATGGGACTCTGAGGGAGATGCGGCAACTTGGACGAAGGTTAAAGCATTGCTGGCGGAAGTCTGCTCTTGATGTTGACTGCCTTAGACTGATGGACCATTATCAAGTCTATCAATCCAAAATCTCCTGTAAGAAGGCAGAGTTCCTGTCCAGGGAGATTGCGGCTGCTCATAACTGACCAGCTCAGCTGTTCTGAACTGTGGACAGACTGTCCAACCCAGCCTGTCTACAAGTTCGGAAAGCATTTTCACAAGAAGAGTGCAATGAACTTGCTCAATTTTATGCGAATAAAGTTTCAGACATCAGGTCAGCCTTCCGTCCGGCACACTCTATGGGTGCTGTGGTGAACCAGTGTGGGTTCGCATACCTTGGTCTTTCTTGAAGTACCTTTGGCCAACCAGCTTTCATAGATATCATGCGGATTGTCCAGAGTGGGCACCCTACATGCTGTAGTTTGGATCCGGAACCTACTTCCCTAATTTTGGGTTGTAATTATATAATTTACCCAGTCCTAGCTTGGATAGTCTGGTGCTCCTTGGAGACGGGTGAGTTTCCAGGCTCCCTAAAACAGGTGGTGGTAACACCTCTCTTGAAGAAAGCTTCTCTGGACCCAGACTGCCTTGCTAACTACAGACCAAACTCTAACCTTCCCTTTGTGGGGAAGGTGATTGAGAAAGTAGTGGCCACACAGCTGGAGGACCATTTGACCATCCATGCCTTCTATGAAACCCTCCAGTCCAGATTTCAAAAAAAGCATAGTACCGAGACAGCACTGATTCGGGTGCTCAGTGATCTCCTGATGACTAGAGATGGGAGGTGCAGTTCTATCTTGATCCTCCTAGATCTCTCATCACCGTTTGATACTGTGGACCATGGGGTGTTGCTTGATCACCTGAGGTTCATTTGTGGACTGTCGGGTATGGTCCTCAAGTGGTTTACATCATTCCTCATGGGAAGATCTCAGAGGGGGGGGTGTCAGGGTTTTTTTCCTCTGACCCGGTCTCATTAACGTGTGGAGTCCCTCACGGATCAGTGTTATCCCCCATGTTGTTCACAGTATATATATGCTGCCCCTCAGAGACATTGTAAGAAGGTATGGGCTGAGGATTCACTGCTATGCTGATGATACCCAGCTCTACCTCTCTTTTGCCCCCGATCAGGATGGAGCTCATTGGTCTTTAATAACTGTCTTGCTGAAATCCAGGAATGGATGGATGCCAGCTGGCTAAAGTTGAACTCTGATAAGACTGAGGTATTGGTAGTGGATCCTGGTTGCCAGATAGAGAGGTTGGGGGGGTCACCCTCTGGTTTATTTCCTGGGGGTGTACCACTCCTGACCTCTGAATGGGTGCGGAATCTGGGGGTAATTTTATGATGATGGGCCTACCCTACATATTCAGGAGTTTGCTGTTGTCAGTTTCTCAGTTTACCATCTGAGGAATATTGCCAGGATCAGGCACCTTGTTCCGTCTGATGGCCTTCCTACTCTGATTCATGCCTTTGTGACCTCGCATCTGGATTACTGCAACTCCCTTTACCTAGGGTGGAAATCTGCCACTTGCAACTAGTATGAACGCTGCAGCACAGCTGTTGACAGGATCCTCGTGGTCCTGCCATATTTCACCAGTACTGCGCAGAATGCACTGGCTGCCAGTTCAGTGGTGGATCACTTTTAAAGTCAGCTTCCTGACTCTTAAAGCCCTACATGGGCTTGGCCCAGACTACCTGAAAGAGCTCCTGGTTCCTCACTGCCCAAAGCAATCATTCCGCTCAGCCAACGAGGGTTTGCTAGAGATTCCGAGGGTATGTTTGAAATCTTCTGGGGCTAGAACATTTATGTATGGGGCCCCTACCCTCTGGAATTCTCTACCTCGTTGGTTACGTGAGCACATGACTGTGGAGGGTTTTAAACAAGCACTGAAAACCTGGTTGTAGAGTCAAGCTTATGGCATTGAATAGCTGGAATGAGTCTATGATTTTATGATTATGTTATTGGTTTTAGGAATTAAGCCTAAAGTATCCAATAGATGGAATGAGTTCATGATTTTATGATTATATTGTTGGTTTTAGGATGAGTTATTAATTATATTGGTATGGAATTTTAATGATGTGATTTACTGTATATTGTTAGGCGCCTTGGTTTTGAAAGAAGCCTTAAAAATAAAGTTTTATTATTACAATTAGAGATGTGTGGAAGTACGTCTTCACAGAAAGAGTAGTGAATTCCTGGAACAACCTTCCCATGCAAGTGGTGGGGGTGAAAACAGTTGTGGGGTTCAAGAATGCATGGGATAAGCCCAAGGGAATCACAGTGGAAAGGTAGGGGGAAAGGGAGAAAGAGCTGTACATCAGGTATTGTCTGCGGCAGTAGTGTAGGTAGAAAGGAATGGACAGACTGGATGGGCCAAGCAGTCCTTATCTGCTGTCAAATTCTGTTCCTCTCTATAATAAACTTTGACCTCCCCAGCTTAAAGAAGATGGGCCACCCTTATATACAAACGTGTCCAGGGTTTCTAGCCACCATACTTAAATAGCCTCCTCATCAGACCAATCAAGAACTATTAATTACATTCCAAGTCCAGAAATATTATGCACCAACCTGGAGCACAAATAGGAGCAAAGGTCTTTGCCATTGCCATCCCAGTAACATAGAATACAATAATTGCAAGCCTATGCCTGTAGTTTGATGGGCGGAACAACAAACCACTCCTCCATCAGGCTGTTAAAGGCTACTCCTCCTGGCTAGTCCAGGATCATTTCTTTCATTGCAGCCAGAGGCACTCCCTCATTCCTTGTCCAGCTCTCTCATTTGCATCTTTACTCTGTTTGTCTCTCCTGTGGGTCTGCCTTCCCTGCCACTCCCCGTCTCCTTCCCTGGGACTCGACCATGTTTCTTCTGCCTGCGCCTGCTAGCTTTTTGGTCTCCTACCAATTGCTCGAACCTCACCTGCGTGTTCCTCCCTGTTCTCCCCCTGCCTTCACCCATCTCCTGTTTCACCAGACTGCATTGTCTTGGTTTTCCTGCAGTCATTCTCTGCCTCCACTCCTCGGGTGTATCGGTGCCTGCACCATCCTGTCTGTTTTTCCAGTCTGTTGCTTCATCCCCCATCTGCCCTTCCCTGTACCTTCTTTGATTGCTTCTCATCCTACAATTGTTCACCCTTTCCTTCCTGCCTCCAGTCGCTGCTCCATTTCCTAAGGTGGCACTCTGGGTGTGATGTCACCCTAGTTCTCCCTCTTACATCACAGCCCCTGCCGATCCAGTTCTTCTTCTGGTTCTAGCCTCTCCTATTTCCACTGCTTCTCACACCCCTCTGTCAGCTCAATCCTGCTCAATATTCCTCATCCTCTCCTGTTCCTCTCATGTTCTTCCCATCTATATCTATCAACCTCCATTCCCAACCTCGATATCTTCTGACTGTTCGCCTCCTTCGATGCTCAACACCCTTTTTGGTATTCTTTCTGGGCTTCTTCCTAAGCTTCCTTTAGCCAAGGGAATCATTCTCATGGCACCTATAGGGGTGGAACCCTCCTCCTGGGTTCCTCACCATCGTATCCCTACAGAGTGGTATATCCCATGGATAGAGAGGTGAACAGCCATAATGTATCCAAGCCACATAAGCATACATCATATCAATTGTGTAAGCACATTGAATTGCAAGGCTACGCCTGTAGTTTGATGGGTGGAGCAACAAATCACTCCTCCATCAGGCCTTGTAAGGCCACTCCTCCTGGCTAGTCCAGGATCATTTCTTTCATTGTCCCACCATCCTTTCCTCCTACTCCTCCTCCAGCTGCCTGTCTCTCTTTTCTGTGGGCTTCTTCCTAAGCTACCTTTAGCCAAGGGAATCATTCCCATGGCACTTATACAGTAGGGGTGGAACTCTCCTCTAGGGTTCCTCACCATCGTACCCCTACAAGGTGGTACATCCCATGGATAGAGAGGCGAACAGCCACAATGTATCTTAAGTCACACAAGCATATATCATACCAAGTTGCATAAGCACATCAAACCGAAAGTGTGAAGAACTTCAACTACTTGTGATGATTCAAGAAGACATTGTTCCAGCAGCTATGAAACCCTTGTGACTGTTCACATATATTCCTCCTCCATGATTTCCAGGCTGATATCCCTTCCCTCACGTTGTCCTCAACTAGTCCCATTCTATTTTCCACTTCCCTGCCACAGAATACAGCATCTGATCATTCCATGACTTAAACCTACTGCAAGGAAGAGTATATGTTAATATGCAATGGTTTTTAATTTTACATTTCCTAACTTGGTGCCTTTAGCTATATTTGTAATCTTCACATTTGCAGTCTTTATGTACCATTTTATTGGCTGTGACTGTACTCCAGTGAACTCTTGAGAAAAGGGGTCTTACCTAAATGTGGCTACACTGGTGTGCAAAAATATAAATGAAATATATAAATGCAATGCAAATAATATCAAAACTATCTTTTGATACTGTTAGACAGTAATGAACGCTATGAAAATTACAGTACATTCCCAGGACAGATTGTTTGCAGCTAACAGTTACAGTTCTCTGTATCATGTGTCTCAATAAGGGCTTTGCAAAGACTACAGCTTAAATCATCTCCCACCTTTATTGTACTTTGTAAGGTATTTTAAAATGTGGGGCCATTACAGCCAAATACCCAGGTGTGGTATCTTGAAGACTTCTTGAGGGTATCTCCATACAGCCATAAAGAACTGTAAGGCATCGATGTTAAGAGATCATGGGGAAGCATTTGCAAGGTGGGACTGCCCACATCGATGTGCCTGCATGCATATTGTCAGAGCACAGCATCACCTATATAAGTTGGGCAGACTCCAACCACTTAAGTTCTTTTTCTCTCACCATCTAGAAAGCAAACATTGGACCACTGGAAGCTGTTTTGTTTTTTCCATCATCATATAGTAGTTTGTCATCAGAATGTATTTTCCTCTGCTAGCTACTTCTTCAGGAATCAATCACCAGGGTATACTGCCACCAAGAAAGGCACATTTTTGCTATTGTCACTGCAGAAATCCAGTATAGTCTGAGGACACCCATGAGATGTGTATTTGCTGTTTGATCCTATCTCATGATGTAACAAACTGTGATTTTTATCAGGATTTCAACCAGACTACACAGATGTAGGCTAAAAACATTTTGGAATGCTTTTGGAAAAGATGAACAAAACTACTGCAGTTCCTGCTATATTGCCAAATCCACTGCTGAATGGGGCATACCAAAGTCACCACATTAATCAATGCCATGGTTGCCAATGAAGTTTCATCCAGTTGGAGTCTTCCCCATTGTTGAAGTAGAGTCACTATGTTCAACAGAAGTTGAGTCGCTCATAAAGGGCAAGCTGATGCCACTCTACTGAAACATAGAAACATAGACTTTAACGGCAGACAAGGACCACTTGGCCCACCCAGTCTGCCCATTTCCATACCTATTGGATAAGCTGCAGATTCTAGTTAACCAACAGCCTTCTTCCTGCAACCCCCCACTATAATTGCCTTATGTCTGTCCCATGCATGCTTGAATTCCCCCACTGTTTTAGACCCCACAACCTCTCCATGAAGGCGGTTCCAAGTGTCCACCACTCTCTCCATGAAAAAAAAGTCCTCACATTACCCCTGAACTGTCCCCCCCTCTATCTTTAAATTGTGCCCCCTTGTTCTTACACATCTCTTTTTCTGAAAGATGCTACCCTCCTGGACGTTGTTGATTCCATTGAGGTACTTAAAAGTTTCTATCATGTCCCCCCGTCCCTCCTTTCATCAAGGGTATACATATTAAGCTCTCTCAGTCTCTCTTCATATGGTTTCTGATGTAGACCCTGCACCATTTTAATTGCCCTCCTCTGAACTGCTTCCATCCTGTCTATGTCCTTGCATAGATGAGGTCTCAAAAACTGCATGCAGTACTCCAGATGGGGTCTCACCAACTGTCTGTACAGAGGGGATAACCACTTTCCTTTTTCTACTTGTGATGCCCCTCCCTGTGCATCCCAGTATCCCCCTGGCTCTCCTTATCGACTTCTCACATTGCTTACCCACCTTTAGGTCATCTGATATGACTACCCCCAGGTCCCTTTCCATTATTGTTGTTGTTAGTACCTCTCCTGCTATTGTGTACTCTTCTCCTGGATTTTTATTTCCCAGGTGTATTACTTTGCACTTCTTTGCACTGAATCTAAGTTGCCATATGTCTAACCATTCCTCCAACCTTGCCAGGTCCCTTCTAATCCTTTCTACCCCCCCGTGTATCAACTCTGTTACAGATCTTTGTGTCATCTGCAAAGAGGCATACCTTTCCTTCCAGACCCCCCTGCAATGTCACCTATAAAGACGTTAAAGAGGACTGGACCCAGTACTGAGCCCTGAGGTACTCCACTAGTAACCCCCCTTTCTTCAGAATGTGTTCCAGTCACTATTACCTTCTGTGTCTTGTTGTGCAGCCAGTTTTCCACCCAGGCTACCACCCTGGGACCCACTCCCAGGCTGGCTAACTTGATTATTAATCTTTTGTGCAGGACTGTGTCAAATGCCTTGCAGTGATCAAGATCCCCACTCTCTAAGGGGGATAGACAAGTCAGAAGATTTCTCCAGTCTGCCACAGAAACAAGCAGGTTCCACCTCTGCAAGGCTGGAACCCCATCCTGTAAATGGCTTAGATCCAATAGCCAAGATACTGCAGCCTCCTGCTTGCACTTCTGGAACGGTGTTGATGAGCATGGTTTTGTTAACACCATGGACAGGAGTGGTTCCAATGCCAGTAATGGGAGCAGTCCCACTGCCATCATTTCAGGTGTAATTGTGGTAGAATTCTCAGAAATGATAAAGAGGCTACTGCCTGGTGTGCCACAGTTGATGAGACAGGTCATCCCTCAGCTGCAACTTCAGGAGATGTTGACTGGTCCTTCTGCTCCTCCAGAGGCCCTTTCTCAAAGGTCAGTGACTCCCTAAGTTTTTCCCCTAGAGTAAAAGGAGGATGAGAAGTATAATCTTGACCTCCTGGATGAGAAGGATTGTGGGGGACCTTGATCTTTTCCTTCCACCAGGATGGAAAATTTGGCTGGATCCACAATGTCCTCAGAAATGGTAGCTACAATTGTTTACAGGCCTAGTTCTCCTGAGAACCCTACCTTCCATAGAGTAATATAGCTCCAATAGAGTACAAGTCCTTGGATTTCCATAGATTAATATGGCAGATCCAGAAGACACTGAATTTCTCCTTGGAGAAAGAACATTTTTCTAAAAAGAATCTGTGAGATTTCTTGTAGCTAGAAACTGCCTCCTCAGTGGTCACATATCCATTTCATGCTCCTCTGGAGGATGCTACTCCATCTGCCTGTATCATAGTTCCAGTACTCTACCAGATGTTGCTAGTATAATACAACCCTACTTTGTGCCACTTTAACCACTGTGCCCATGGGGGAAGAAGGAGTGGGCAATAACCTCATGAGTGATTCTCCTGTGTCTAAGGGTAAATCTGATAATTCATCTCACCAGTGGCCATCCTCTGTGTAACAGTACAGTTCTGAAGTTTGACTTTCCTCTCACACCCCTGGAGGCAAGGCCCAAAAAGGCACTGTCTATAATAAAGTCTCTGCCCCATCTGGATGAAACTGCTCTGGCCATGCTACTGGTGTTCCTCTGGGGAAGACCGCTTACCTCTGGATTAATTTTTCTTCAAAACACACCACACACACACACACACACACACACACACACACACACACAGAGTTCCTCTTTCTGCCAGTTGTCTTGGTGCAATGGTCATGCACCTACTGCATCAACCTCCCATTACATTCTTTCTCCCTTGGCTCTAGGGTTAAATGGAGTCACCTTGGTTGGCCAAAAAATAGATTTTGATATCATACCACACTATACAGTTCATACCTCAGAAAGACAACTTTGGGATGAACAATTTATTTAACTTTAACCAATAAACTACATCTGCAGTTGTATTAACTGTTGCAATTGCATTATGAACTCTGTACCCTTTAATAATAATGGACACAAGGCACGACTCTTTAGGCATAAAGTTGCTTGCAAAATACTCCAACAATTTATTTAGACAATGTATGCAAGCGCATCACACTCATGATGGGGGATTACATAATAGGTGCCCCAACTGACACCCCACCTAGGGCCCAATCATAAATCCACAGTGCACAGTCATCATTATTCAGCATATATTAGCAATTCTTCACATTGTCCCTCACTAGCTAGCCATGGGTTTGAAACTTAGCAGCCTCAAGTATTTAACATGCATTTACAGTGATACACTTACACTGTTACACTAGTGACATAAATCAGAGATTGTAAACAACTGACCATCCCCTCACAGTCACAAGCTGGGAAAGGGAAATCCAGGATACACCCGGCACTGACAGGCATAGCCTACTCTGATGCCTCTGGTGGAGGTTAAATAATGGAGGATATGTCCTCCCAGGATAAATACTGCATCCAGCCAGCACATTAACTAATTTGAGGTAGACACCCTTACTAGATGCTGCACCTAGACTCTGCCTCCTGGAGTTTGGAGTCTGGCACCAAATCAGTCACAGCTACACGGGCTTACTATATCTGTCCCTTCACCCAAGGGGTTCAGATCATCGGTGCCTGTCACTGTACAGAATTTTCCACCACATAAACCTTTCACCTTCCAGGCCAATGGTCCCAGCCACAACATGTTTCTTCTCCATTACCCTTTATCTTGCTAGAAACTGGGTCAGATAATGCAAAAGCCATCAGGAGGCCCTTATTGAGGATGGACCCCTAACAGGCCCAACTATACTCAACCTTATATCTCAGTTGCGGACCAAGCCTCCAGAGATCCACACCAGAGGAAGCCAGTGCCAACTGGACCTAGGACTCTGTCACTATACCTGGACCCGCAGGCCCCTTCCAGCCAGTCACACACAGAGAAGCACACCTGGAGGTATTCAGAAGCTGGAGGGCTCTCCCTGAATACTGCACACTGGTCACCAAGAACTAGGGCTACTTTTGTCAGTCCCAAGCTCCTTCAATATGTTCCTTGTGGGTGTAAAAACACTAGGGAAGGCTCCAGTCCAACTGGCACCTATTGTGCAATCACAGAGAAACATTTTGTCAACAAAGCAGAACATTTGCAAAAACAGGAAACACCTCATTAAACATTTCAGGCCTTTGAGAAAGCATTGGTGATGATGTGAAATGTGTCTGACCTGTTACTCCAGCAGGACTGATTTTTTTGGTACAGTCTGACATGTAAATAAAGCTTTTACTTTAATTTAATCTCTTGTGTCAAATTTTTGCTTTTGTGAGTGCATGGTTTTTACTATTTTTTTCTGACATTGGTATCAGTTCTACCAATAGCTTCATGGTGGGCAGTGTTTGCTTTCTTCACCCTGGTTCTTTGTGCATGATTATTGGGGTGGCCCCAATCCTGTTCGTGGTGGCTGTTTTAGAACCAACAGCAGGAAACTGAAGTGGTGAGGGCTGTCCACATTACATAGGTGCCACTGTGTACCAACTACGTACAAGTAACCATGTCAATGTATGCAGCCCTGTTTTACAAAAGGTTACCACAAGGTCCTGGAGCTGATGGCTTATAGCGCCAAAGTATTACTGCTCTATGGAGAGCCTCTTAAAGATCTACTGTTATAGGTAAGCAACAAACCTTTTCAAAATGTAAGAGGGAGGTGCTTTTAAGAGTGTATGCAAAGCCCAAGTTCCTATCAGATTTGTGATATTTGGGGACAGATCATATTTCATAGCTTTGAAGATCTAGAAGTATAGGTTTTTTAGCCTCCTGGTGGCCAAGGAGGGCCACTGTAGGGCAGCAGACTGGGAGCAGTGGTGCATTCTATTGTGCTGTCCAGTTATTTATTTATTTAGTTTTTTGTTGACCAGGTAAGTGCACTAGAAAACAACACTGCCTATTTTCAGGCATGACCCAGGAAGTTACACAACAATGCTACAACAGCAGAACAATCAGACAGTTTTAAACAATGTAGTATATATAACATTAACATTTGAGCAATGTAGTTCATGTGGACATAGGTACAAAAACATGATAATTTGAGCTTAGAAACAGAGAATAAGTTCAGATTACTACAGTGCAGGAGAAAGTATAATAACCCAATCAGTTGAAGAATGGGGGAGAGGGCTCATGATTGGGATGAGTTTGAAAACTGTATGCATTAATGCAGACATGTAGGGTGAGAAAGACAGTGATAGTTGGGATTCGGCCTGGGGATTCAGTTGCAGGTGCAGACACTTGGATCACTTAGGAAGTGCTTTCTTGAAACTGAAGTGGGACTTTGCAGCTTTGAGATGGGACGGGACGGCATTCCAGATTCTGGGAGCGAAGGAGGCATCAAACGTATTGCTCTGTATATACAGCACATCCAGATTAGATAGGTGAGAATAAGAACTATTCATGTAACTAAGGTCTCCGTAATACAGCTGTGGTAAGAAAGGTGCCTGCACTAGTTCCCTCCTGGTCTTGAGGAAAAAACATTTTTATGCCAGTTTAAAAAACAGACAAAAATAAAACCTGCATCCTAAGTGTTATTTATTAATTTAGAGAATGGCAGCCTTAGTAATTAAAAGAAAAGGCAGCCTGTTGTCAATCCATTGGCCAATGTACTTGTAGGAGCATACTACCGGCAGTATATCACAGGTATACCACTGGATGTTATGCACTTGGATTTTAATAAGGTTTTTAGAAACAAAGACAATGGCAGCTGAAAAAGACAGTTGGTCCATCCAGTCGGACTGTAACATCCCATCATACTCCAAGACCTGCTGACTATATGGGGCTTTTTTCTACACTATCTGCACCAATGTTCCCTGTCTTACTGCTACCTCATGAGTAATAACTACCAAGCCATTAACTCTGTCCCAGCCATGCTTGAAACCATTAATGGTTCTGTTGCTTACCACCTCAACCAGAAGACTGTTCCACAGCTCAACCACTCTCTCTCTCTCTCTCTCTGTGTAAAATAAACATTTCTCACATGGCTCCTGAATCTCCTCCTTTCCCCGCCAGCTTCCATTAATGTTCCCATGTTCTAGATTCACTATTGCAGTTGAATAGCTCCTCACAGTTTACCTTGCTTACTCCTTTTATGAACTTGAAGGTCTGTATCATGCTTTCCATCTCTCTGGACTCCAGTGAGTACATGTTCAGTGCCCCAAGCCAGTCCTCACAAGATCTGTCCTGCTGGCCCTGAATCATATTGGTTACCCTATTCTGCAAGTTTCCAGCCTTGTTTTGTCTTTTCCTAGGTACAGACTCTAGAGTTGGGCACAGTACTCCAGGTGTGACCTCAACAGTGATATCTAGAGAGGTAGTTATATCTAATTCCTCCTGCTGTCAAACCCCTTCCCAATACATATCAACATTCTGGTTGCCATACTGTAGCCTTGCTACATTAGCTAGATTGTTAAAAGGAGTCATTTATGATAACTTCTAAGTCTCTTTCCTTAGACATAGCTCCCAGCTTAACCCCTCCCATCCAATACACCATTCTAGTGCTCTTGTTCACTATGTGCATCACCTTGCATATTCTGATGTTGAATTTCAGCTGCTAAACTTTGGATCATCTCTCCAACTTTTGCTGTTCCTTTTGCAACTCTTCTACCCCCTTCTAGCTGCCAATGCTACCAGACTTAGTGTTGTCTGTGAAGAGACACATCTTGACCTGAATTCCTTCTTCCATGTCATGGTGAGCATATTGAAAAGGACTGGACCCTGGACTAATCCCTTTGGAACCCCACTGGTGACCTCCCTCTATTCCAGTTTGACTCAGTTGCTACTGCCCTCTGCTGCCTCTCTTCCTACCAAAATCCCACCTATGTTCTTTGCTGCATTCAGATCCTTTAATGTCTTCAGCAGCCTTTTGTAGGGTGCCAAGCTGAATGCCTTGCTGAAGACAAAATATAATTGTTCCACTGCATGATTCCTATCCATTATCCTACTTACCTAAACAAAGAATGCCATTAGGTTGGTCTGAGATGGCTTCCTTGCTTTGACCTGTGCTTATGCCATGCTGGAGCCAAATGTTCTCCAGGTAGTCCACCAGCTCACCTTTAACTAGTGCCCATCTCCATCAGTTTACCCACAATGGAGATAAGACTGTACTTACCTGGTTGTTTTCTGTCCCCACTTTTGTGGAGTGGAACTATGTCTGCTACCCTCCAGTATTCCAGAACCACCCCTATCTGAATTAACCTAGTGAATATCCCTACCGAGGGTTTAGCTAATTCCCATGCCAGTTCCCTGAGCACCCTTGGATGCATCCCATCCAGCCTCAGGTCCTTACCTATTTTCATGGCTGCAAGCCCTTCAGACTAGTACCTCATGAGGAACTGACAAGAAAATGCTATGACTTGTAAATCAGTGACAGAATAATTGACTGGGAGAGCAACTGTTTAATAAATAGAAAACAAAGAAAAAGGGTAAATGGATTTAAATCAGAGGCTGGCATAATGACCAGTAGGATGCCACATGGATTAGTTGTAGAGACTGTACTCATTAACATTTACAAGTGGCCCTGACAAAGAATTCGAAAAGTAGATTGCAACTTTTGCTGATTATACTAAATTTGGGGGAAGGTACTGTAGAATTTGAGATCAAATCATTCAGCTTAAGAGGGAACTCACTAGAGTGCCAGTGTGGGCAAGACAATGGAAGATGAAAGTTAACACAGAAAAAAATGCAGAGAGTTGTGCTAAGTAAGGAAAAACATTAAGGCAAATTCCTACTTGATGAGCAAGAAAATAAGATAAACAGTAGAAGAAAGGTACCTGGGGGTGTCTGTGGCAAGGGACACATGAAGCAGGGTGCAATATAGATAGGAAGGTAATACAGGTGTTGGGTGCATTAAGAGAAATGTTGTGAATAGATTGATGGGTATAATGTTGCCACTCTACAGTCTACTGGTAAGACCACAAATGGAATACTACTGTGGATTCTATGCACCACACTTAAAAAATACATTAAATGTATAGAACAAATACAGATAAAGCCAACAAAGATGGTAAGGATACTAGAGGGCATGCCACATGAATGTAGATGGGAAAGTCTGGGGATGTTTGAAGACAAGAAGGTTGGAGGGGTTACTCTTCATGTATAAACAGGTTAAACAGGGGATGCTAAGGCAAATGCTGAATACAGAGCCAAAAAAGAACATCAAGATCACTAGGGGGAAACAGCATCAGGGAGAATAGAGAAGGTATTGTCTGTCACACAGGGTGGTGTGAGTATGGAGTAATCTGCTAAAATCATTTATGGACTGTGAGACACTCAACTTATTCAAGGAGATCTTAGACAGATAACATGAGGGAGGTACACCTAGAGAAAAATTACACCTGAGAGAAATGAGATATTCTTGATGTCTCATGCCTTTCTTCCTTCTTAATCCTGATGTCCTTATAATTTTTTAATGTTATGTCTGATTTTATTTACTGTATAGCAGGTTGAGTTAACGTCCGTTATATTTGGCGGCAGTCAACCTTCTACACATATTCTCATCTGATAGAATTCATGCAGACAGCTTACTCTTCAACACAGTACTACTGAAAATTAGCTGTCCATTATTTTTCACTATCCATTTATTTCACTGATTGTCAGCAATAGTGAATATAGCTAAAATAAACAGACAGTGAAAATAACCTTCTATACAGTAACTCTCCTACATAAAGCATTTTAGATACTTTTTTTTTGAACAATGATATATCAAATAAAGTTATACTGTAATGTATTGCCATAGATCAGTGTTTTACATAACAACATACATAGGAAAAGTTGAGAATTGTGTACATTTTCCTGTTACACAAGGACAGTATAAAAATAACACTGTGTGTTCAGTATTTGATTTCTACTGAAATCAGCACTGTTGGAAATTCACACACATTAGTTTTAGCTGTTCTCTTTCTTTAAGACCTTGTTTTACTTCCGGTATGTCAGGGGTGATATAGATTTAGCAAACAGAGTTGTAAGCATAGAGAATGCTGGATGAAAAATAACTAGCAGCCCATCCAGCTTGTCTGCTACTGTAAGGGCATTTGCATCACCATTCAGTTTATGACAACAAAAAACAGCTTATGATTTGCTGAAGTAGCTATTTTTATATGGATCTTGGCACTGAGAAGTGAAAGATGGAAACCCCAGGGAACGCAAGTTACCAGCGGTCCCCAATTCCCAGTCACTACATCTGTTGTTAAAGGGCAACTGTCACGGTATGAGGTGGGAGACAGGCAATCCATATTGTGCAGCTGCCTGCCCCAGGAGTTATTTCATTTATATTTTGCCTTTTGTTGTAATTTTTAATAAAAGTTATAGCCTCCGTAAACTCTATGTAGTAATGCAGAGCTGGCCAGGGAGCACTGTAGCCTCACCCCTAAAAAGTGCAGTTCGATGATGTGATCTTGGGAACAGGGCTGCAGGTACTCCATAGATACAGTAAGAGGATCAGAGGGGGGGGGCACCTAAAATATACTTACATTATCATTACCAATAGGTATACATGTATGGGGCTATAACATATGCTATATAGTAGTCCCATACATGTGTACCTGCCGGTAAAGATAATGTACAGTAAGTATATTTTAGGTGCTCCCCCTCCCTGATCCAATTACTGTATCTATGGAGTGCTTCCAGCCCTGTTCCTGAGATCATGTCATCAAACTACACTTTTTTAGGGATGGAGCTGCAGTGCTCCCCCCCAGCTCAGCATTACTACACAGAGTTTACGGAAGCTAAAATGTTTATTAAAAATTACAACAAAAGGCAAAATATGAATGAAATAACTCCCGGGGCAGGCAACTTCACAATATGGGTTGCCTGCTTTGATCGTGACAGCTGCTCTTTAAGTGTCTGCTGTGACCACTTAACACTAGCACTGACATTGCAAACTCATTGACCCATGCTCAGTGGGTGTTATGATCCCTTCTTGAGCATCCGCAAAGGTCACTGTATAGTCAGGAAAGGGGGTAAGAGTTTCCATGTCAATGGCTTACAGGACCATATACAGTACCATGACATCTCTCTCTCAGGCCTGGCTGCAGACACTTGTGCTTTCACCTTGTTACTCCCTCTTAAAAGCAGATGGCAACATGGGTGCAGAACTGCAGTTGTTGCATAGTGGTTTTGGCAGATCATTACACCACCAGGCATATGGACTTGCTGGGGTTATGGCGGGGGTACCACTAGATCACCAGGGTTGATCACCTTAAGTGGGAGTGGGTGGGAGGTACACTGGACTACCAGGGCCCATGATATTTAGGTGGGCTAGAGAGGCAGGCATGTTTTTGGCAAGATGCTCATTTGCCATGATGCAAAATGCCATCACGCCATCTGGCACTTGTGTATTAGTGGGTGTAAACCCCATTTGCACCTGCTGAAATCTGGACATGCAGTTTGCATTGTTCCTCTGTCACAGAGGGGACTCTTCTGCCACATGGCATGTGATGATTCTGTGTAAAGCACTGTCATGTAGCAGCACTATACTGCAGCTGAAAAGCAATCATTTTCCACCACCCTTGATTGCAACCACAAATGGGATAGGAGATGCCCATCCATTTTTCACAGACATTTTACTACAGTTGTGCAATGTTGTCTCACATCACCCTCTGCTGTTAGTAGTTTTGCAGTCCTTGATGCAGACAGCCTGCTTTACCCACTGCTATATATTGCTCTAGTAATCTGCTTCATTGTGTGATGTCAGCCAACACAAGAAGCTATAGCCAAGGTAGTTCTCTATACAGTACAATGTGATCTACAACTGACAAGAGCAGAGAGCATAGAAAAACAAAGCACTCTACATGACAAGAGCAGCACTTTTTGTAGAACTTCCATAGGAGAAAATATCTCTGACCAGCATCTCACTTTAAAGAGAGGTCACCAATTTGTTAAGCTGCTCTTTAGAAGTGCTATGCTAAAACACAAAGTGAGCTGCAGTTTATTCAAGGTTTGTCAGGCAACTCATAGGAATATTACATTTTTTAATAATAAGAAAGTATACCAAAGTAAATCAATAGTAATATTTATGGCAATTGTTTGTTACTAAAGGCTGAGCATCAACTATAGTTTTTATTCCACAGCTCTTAGATAGTTAATATCAGTCTCCATGTTCTCCCTATGGATCTTTTTTAGAAATGTGCATGGCTCAAATGCACTGACAGCAAATTACAACTTACTGTAGTTCACTACAAAATACGAACACATGAAGAAGGGGGAAAAAGCAAAAAGTCTACTGCCCATCGAATCATTTCTTCAACCAACTCTGGTAGCAAGTCAAGTCAAGTTTATTGGCAGAAACAACTCAATTGAGCAGGCTCATTTACAAGGAGGTCCTGAACATACAATTAGAACAAAGAAGAACATATGCAAAATAAGCAATATACAATACATAGAAAGGAATGAATGAGATATACACAAGGTACAGGCTTATTTCGAAACTATTTACAGTAAATAATTTAAGTATGTCGGAACAAGGAAGATAATACTTGGTAAGCAGTATGCAGCAATCAAAACTATTTACAGTAATTTATCTAAACATGTCAGAACAAGGATGGTGACACATTGTAAGCACTGTGCAGCAAACAATACCAATTGTCTTATAAGGGATCCTCATATAGTGGCAATGATAGGTAGGTAGGCAGATAGATGAGGCTGACCAGATATTGACTACAGATTGGATGGCGGTCAATTGTCAGTTGAAGATGAAGAGGGCTGGTGAGGCTGGAGATAGGTAAGGTGGAGAGTCAAGATGGCAGAGGGTTGAAAGGGCTGGATGAGGGAGAAGGATGGGATAATTCAGGTAAGGGATGGAGCTGTAGAGCAGAGAATGTTTGTTGTGTACTCAGGGAATAATGGGTGAGGCAATGACACTTAGTGGCAAACACAGAGTCATGTAGCTTATCAGCGAATAGTTTTTTGAAGCTGTTTAATGGGATTAGACTTTGTCATTTGAGTCTAGCTCAGGTTTTTTCCTACGCATCCAGATGGATACATAACCATTTCTCCTGTTTCCCTAGGTATGTATCTACCAAATATGCTTTGTACCTTTTTCAGAGTTTTGTGTGATTAAACTTAGAGTCTACAGCAGGAGACAGAGAGACCGACAGAAATGAAAACTAAAATCCTTTATTCAAAGTTTGTAGTAATGCCTTTAATATGACTGACAGAAAATTACAACACACGCTTTCAAAGCCACACAAGCTTTATTTTCAGGAAATGGGCATAGCTGACCAAGAACCAGGTCTAAAGAGCACCTGCAGAAGAAATCAAAATGATTTTTCTATCAGTACAATAAAGGGCATTACTAATATTATTTCTGTGTCAAAAATATAGTGTTTCCAGATCTCCCTTTCCCCATCTCAGTACTTATAAAATGTGTCACAGCACCAGACCCTGACTATAAAGAGCATACAGTAGATGAAGTCACCACTGAGATGCCCCCTCATCCCAAAATTCTGCTTCACACCTCTGTGGAACACTGTATGGACAAGAGGTCCTAGGGCAGATAAGAAACTCAGGGCAGACTAGAGGAACCTTCGGCCTTTTTCTGCCATCACAGTCTATTCTTCTATGTTTCTTTGTGCATTGGCCACCCCCCCCCCCGTGAGCCAGATGAGTGCAACTCAAGGTTGCTGCAGAACCCAGGGTCTGACTCCCATGTAATGGTTCAGAGCATAGAAGTCAAGCATGTGCTACAGAGTGGTACAAATACAGCAGTGGTCAGCTGCTTAACAACACAGTGCTACAAGAATTAGGTGCATTCCTGGAGGAAATGATCATTTTGTGCCACACCGTGTTCAGCATTTTTGTCACTAATATGTTTCTTGCTGCTCTACAGAAACACCAATTACACTTATGTAATGTCTGCACATTGAATGTGCTGCTGCATACAGCTGCAATAAAGTTTGGCTAACTGAAGTACCTTGTCCAGTGAATGCATCTGCCTCCAACGTAGCAGTGCAGTTTGGTACCACTTGGCAGGTTTTTACAGCAATCTCCATCACATGTACTTTATACTTTGACTAACATATCAACACGTGCCTGCAATGAAATCCTTTAGCCAGTCACAGTCCTGTTATAATGTGAGCTTCTACAGACTGGCTGCAGAACATCTCCTGGGTCAGAGGGTGTCAGTCTTGGGAACTATGTATTTAATCTTTTTGGGGGCAGAGACAGCCGCTCATCACATTAAATTGTTCAGGCCATATGGGTTATGACTGACTAGAACCCAAGTTAGGACCACTAAACTCATTTCACATGTGATGATCTGTGACAGGACTCAGAGCTAGGCACCCAGCCACTGAACCACCATAGCTTCACTGTTGTAGTTACTCTAGGTTATTTGAAGAAACAGTGCTGGGATCACAAGCTAAATAATAACCTCATGAAGGTATGTAATATCCTTTATATTGATAATCTACTTTGTGAGTGTCAGATAATGTGATTAACAGTAAGAAAGCACTACGATTATTCATGGCAAAAGAAAGATCATTATTCTGAATTACATTGATTAGAGCTCTTTGTTTTATTGTTCTGTCAAACAAACTTAACTTTCCCATTTTTTAATAAACCACTGCAACCAAGTTCTTTGAAATATAAGGAGAATGAGGCTTCCACTCTGCAGCAAGGGAACCCTCAAGGTCTCACATCTATGCCATCATTTCAAAATTGTTGTGCAATTTCTGATGTTGTTTATGTACAGCCATCCCTTATGTTTTGCAGATGCCATGCTGATGCAATATTTCACCCAGTTTTGAGACTTTAAAGCAACAGTATTTGTTAGATGCCATGCAGTTTTTCATTTCAGCAGTAATATTTTACTGGCAAAAATATCAGTATACTGATTTTTTTTTTCAATTTCTTTCATTCCTGAAAGAAGTTACAGCAATTTGAAGGTTTTTTTTTTTAGTTCCCACTCCCATGCCATGCTGTCCGTGAAAAAAATATATATTAGAAAATGGGCTTTAAAATGTACAATATCTGATTAGCTGCCAGGGGTACATTAACTAACAGACAGAGCCCAGCAGAAAACAAGTATCAATTCGGGGTGCCCCATTACTTAGGGTATTCTTGGGTACCCTGAATTTTCAAAGTTGCAACCGCAATGTTTCTTCCTCTCGCTTAGCTGCAACAGGCAGCACAGTTTTCAAAAGGCAGCCACGTGCCTCTCCATGAACACTTAAAGGAGAAGTCCACCCAAACCTTGAAAAAATATATGTTGTGCAGAGTGTTTTAATTTGTATGTGAAGTTCTAGTGTTTCCTTCCCTCTGACTGGTATTAGGAGTTTTTCCTAAATTAGCCTGCTAGCTTTAGGGTAGTTTTACGATCACTGGAGATCTCCATATGAAACAACTTAATTGTATCCCTTTGTCCTACAATGCACCTTGTTTCATGTGATGGTGATGTAGCAGAGACCATAAATCCAGCAGAAAGCATTGCTTTACAATCAGTTTACAACAGTAGAGATGGCTATATTTTAAAATCTGTAAAATTCAGCTTGGTGGCCACCCTCATCGTAAAGGTCTTACTGTCCTGAAAAACTTTGCTGCTGGTAATTTTTGTGCAGCTTGTAAAGCTTCCAAGATATTTAGTTTGTTTGGCATATGTGTGCTGAATGTTGGGTCTCTCTTACATCACTGTTACATGAGACATGATGCACTATGGGAACAAGAAATACAATTAAGCTGTTAGGGATGAAGATCCTCAGGAGTCGTAAAACTAGCATAAAGCTAGCAGGCTAATTTAGGAAAACTCCTAATACCAGTCAGAGGGAAGAAAACACTAGAACTTCACATACAAATTAAAACACTCTACACAACATATATTTTTTCAAGTTTAGGGTGGACTTCTCCTTTAACTCAAGACTGCAGCATTCCCTTGCCATTTTGCACACACAAGAAAAAGGAAGCTGTCACTACTATTGGCCTCACATAACTGCAGTCGGCAACCCATTTTTTAAAACTGCAGCCCATGCCCCCACCTGTGCCTCTCTACAGTAGTGATGACACAACTGATGCTTCCAGGGCACCTCAGAGAAACACTTTAAAAAGTGGAAATAGCCCTGTCATACACCTGCTCAACACCCCGGCTCACAACTAGACAAATTGCAATGACATCCTATTTTCTCCTAGCGCTAGCATGTCACATGCTCAGTGCTACTAGTAAACAGTACTTCCATCAGTTCCATGGACTGTGTGTCCCTGTCTTGACCCAACTTCATGCCCACTCCACTAAAAACATTTAGAGATACATTTGTTTTTTTTTGTTTTTGTTTTTTAAACAAACAAATCCAGTTCTGCTTAATTCAACAATGGCATTACACCTCTGCTTCTCATATCTGTTTTCCCCGATTGCTCCTGGTGTTCACGCTGCTATGTTCAATGGCCAGTAGAGTCTTACAGCAAAAAAGAATTTTAGAACTGTGCAGAAGTGTGTGTGTGCGTGTATGTGGTGTCTCACAAAGTAGCACACAGAAAAAAAATGCAACTGAGCTGGGGGGGTATGTTTCTAGAACAAAGGAAAAGCATGCTGCACATAGAAGTAAAACAAGTGAGAAATGATGCAGTGCCCTCTATTGGTCAGCATTTGTAAGTATATCAGTAGAGGGACTACTTTACTAGCAAACAACTTTAAGTTCATTTTTACTCTTTTTTTTTTACTTTTTTATTTTTTAAATGTTAAAAAAAACTTTACATGTAGCCCATTTTCTAAGTGCAATAATACCCTCCAGGGTGGGCAGTATTGGCAATACCAGACCTTCCAAGTACTGTAAGACACTCAACCTGTGGTGTTGGACATCAGTATGCCCCTGGGCAGTTTGGTATTGCCCAATACTGTCCACCCTGTCAGGTATTATTGCTTGCTTGTAGCACAGTGCTATGCTTTTTACCATAAGAAATGTGGTAGCCATCCAAATACATCTACAGTATAAATCTAATATTTACATTCAGCAGGCAACCTCAATGGAAGAGATTTTTTAAAATTATGAAAGGTATCTATCTTCAATGATGTGAATCATTAATTACAAAATTAGCAATAAAAGCTGCTTCAAAAATAATCTGAAAAAATTAAACATATACAGAGGATGAATCTATGGACATCAGAAATACATTTTTGCAAAAATAATCTATATGATGCCTTTTTTTGTCAACAAACAAATAACTGCTGCTTTAAGTGGAAGGTCCCCTGAGAGTTTTAATCTGTTCACCTGTGTAGTTTGTAGGCATGAACCGTGACAGCCTCTACTGCACACTCCTAATTTCATCAGGATTTAACTGTAAATAAAGTTACTTAAGTCTGGTGTGAAAACCTGCTTGATCCACTGCAAAGATCATGACCCAACTCTTGTAAGGCATCCTGGAGTGCTATGATGTTTTATTGCTAAAGCCTGCAGTAGTTATAATGTAGCAGCCAGTGCTATTGCTGCTCTATTCAGTCCCTATGTTCTTATATGCTTGCCATTACATTTTTCAAGGTATAGTAAGTACCCTGCTGTTTTCTGTAGTTTAAAGTGTATCTTAGTTAGAACAAAAGGTTTTTTGAGAATACAGGGACTTCACAAGACATGTAACAGAACTGAGATTATAACTTCTGCCAATTTGTACAGGTATGCAGCATCAACTCCCATGATGCCTTGCATGAGTGGGGGAATGATCTTTGCAATGGAGTAAAACAGGTTTTCACCCCAGGGCAGAACAGAGTGAAGCAACCTCATTTATATTTAAATTATGGGGGTGCAAGACAGGGAATGATTATTCATGCCTACAAGCTACACAGGTATATAGAAAATAGGTTGAGGGGACTTTCCCCTTTAACCAAAACTATATATTTCTGAGATGATATCATATAAGCAGTTCATTTACAGAGAAGGAAACAAGGGCCTTTTGATATACTCGCCACTAAATGTTTATATAACATTTCCTAGTCATATTTCATTTTTTTTTTCATGATACATTTTGGGGAAAATATATATATCTTGTGATTTAAGAAAAGGACAGTAGCTGGTACAAGGGAGCACTAACAATCAGAAAGGCAAACACAATTTTATTTTTACATGAAAGGTCCTTTTCTAGTCAGGTAAGGACTGTAGCTTGACTAACTGGAATGTTTCTTTGGTAATCACAGCATTCCACAGGACTTATTGACCTTAAAGGAGAACTGTGCTGAACCTGTAAGTCATTTTTCATTTGTAGAAACACACTTTTAAATACTAGTACAAATTCTCTTACTGTTCCTTCGCTGCAGGAATTTTAGTTATGCTAGAAGGTATTTTTGATTTTCACACTGGTAGATAGAACCATTTTAGAACAGTATGATGTGGTTTATCTCCTTGCTTAGCTCTTGCATTGTTGGCATAATGCATCCATGTTCTACTATAGAACTATGTGGTTCAGTGGGACATAAACTGTATCACAGAGTTTTAAAATGGTACATAACACTAAAGTGTAAATCAGAAGCACCAACTGAGGTTACTAATAGGCCTTTAGTAAATGAGTAGAAAATGTGCTTACCTCTGATTGGCTGAGCCCATTGGCAAGGGGTACATTTATGTGCTAACAGAGACCAGGAAAAAACAAGATCTATGCCAATCAGCCATACTATCACCCAAATCAGTGTTCAAGCAGAATGGTAAAAAATGAAAGTCAGTCATTTTTTTCTCCTTTAACGAAGTAATGACCCTCCCAAAACACACACACAATCTGCAAACAACCCTGACCCAATTGTGTCACAGTGTCAGAAAAACTTTTTTTTCTAAATTTTTCATACTACATTTAAAAACTACAGTCTGCCACCACTGGAGCTGTGTGCTCTGCTACTGTCAGTTTCACAGACAGTACCAGCATTTTCCAATTGTATCTTGCCCTGCCTGACATTACTTTTACCTAAATAATTTAAAAAATGTACTGGACCAGGTGAGGTACTTAACAACTGTTGTTCTCTACCACACTGCTGACTCCTCAACTGCTGTTCATCCTTCTCTAACTAAACCTCACTCATGCTACAACCACCATCCATCCTCCCCAAACCACACTGCTGAGTACAAACACGTGCTGACTGTATCGAGCCATTTCAGGGGCCATGCACTACTTACATTAGCACTGTGCAGTCACACTACATTTCTAACCAGCAGTACACCTCACCTCAGAGACTCACTGTGTTCCCAAAAGCACAGCAAACCCAACATACTTACCAAAATGAACACTTCTAAGCATTCATTTTCAATACAGCAGTACCTTGTATTATGCTGAGACTGTCTTTGGGAATCCTGTCAGTACCCTGCTGTTACTCAGGCTCTAATACCAACCATGTTGAGAAGCTGCAGCCTCACAAAAAAAAGTTTATAATTTAAAATGGACTTCTAGATGTGGGGAGGGTGTTTATGAATGATCTAAATAAAATCAGACTGCTACAAGGAGGGGTAAATGAAGAGGGGTGGGACAAAGAACTAATACAGATAATCAGCAAACTAATACAGTGCCCTCTAGTGGCAATTCTTATAGTGAGTGGACTACTTTACAAAGAAGTGTTGTTTTACAAATGTTTTTACATCATTTTGTAGCTTTTAAAATACGTTAACACTTTCTTCAATATACTCAACCTTTTATCCATTTTCTAAGTGCAATAATACCCTCAAGGGTGTGGCAGTATCAGCTGTACCAGACCTTCCAGGGGCTATAAGGCCCTCTGCCTACAGTGTTGGGACTCATTATGCCCCTGAGCAGTCTCGTATAGCCCAATACAGCCCACCCTGTTGGGTATTATTGCCTACAAATAAATGGAGCAATAACAGAATGGAATCATTATTTAAAAGCTGCTTCTACTGAGAAATAATGACATAAAGGTTCAGCACAGTTCTCCTTAAATATAATCCTAATATTTTGCCACCGTGTAGGAACTTCACATACATTTCTGTTACCCCAACCCCCCAGTAAATGAACTTGCTGAATGTGTTGCTCCACAGCAATCAGTAAAGTCAGGAAACACAGTAAAATAATGCTGAAATTAACTGGCATTGAGATGTCGTGATGAAACTGTAGTAAACACAGTCAATAACATCACGGCTCTGATAATAATCCTGCTCTAATTTATGCCAGTACAAAACAAACTAAAACAAGACACTGTGTATTTTGTTCTTTTTTTTTGGTTATTGGTTTTTAAATGTAAAACAGTTTTAGAAAAACTATAGCATTGCAACATACAGTATCTTTAGAATACCTGATGCTGCCAACAGTAACCAAAAAGGCTTCACACTGATTTGGAACCAGCTGCTAGGTGAAGGGAAAACCAATATCTATTCAGTCAGAACATGCTGCTACCATGCACCACTGACCTGGCAAAGTTTGAGACAACTCAGTTGTAAATTTCAACTGTGATTCAGTGAGCAAGCATTATGTAAATTGGCAGTCTGGAATAAAGAAGAGCTTCTCACGTATTAATCCAGGGCCTGGGGTGCTTTATAAGGAAAATAGAGGGCTGGAGACAATCCCAGACACCTGGCTTTCAACAGACCACCAAGGGAATTCATAAAGGGGCACCTAAAAGCAATTTAAAAATTAAACACAACCGAGTACAAGACTTTATCATAAAGAATCTCTGCTCTGAGGCTTTGGGAAAGTTTGTTTTAGTTATAATCTGATACTGCAGTTCATAGGCATGGCTATGTAAAAGTAGATGCTCCCTTCTCTGAAGACCTTGCATATTTTCCAGAACCATGACTACCATCAGTATCTCAGGTGTAAAGTGAAATATCTTCACAGTACTCATTGTTAGCTTAAATTGAATGTAGTTCATCAGATCTGTGCAATGGGCATTTGCCAGGGCATCTCCTATTTCTGTACTTACAAACCTACTGTGAGCTTGGCTTAAAATGAAAGTTTGCTAACAGAATATGTCTCCAGATTCTGGAATAGTGACGACTCAACAGAAACATGGATGTAGCTTTGTAAATGTCTCTAAACACTGGTTAATGACTACTATCACTTCTACAGGAAACAGGAGCTGTTAAATTGTTTCAAATCTGTACAAGTGTGGTAGGTATAATTATGACACTATAATGCAGACACCTTAAAGCGTGTGTGTGTGTGTGTGTGTGTGTGTGTTGGGAGGGGGGCATTACATAGAAAGGGTTTAAAAAACAGTTATTGACTGGAGTTACTGCAGGCTAAAGTAGGGAAATCTTAACCCCTCAAGATGAACTATTACCTTCCAATAGTCATACTGCCCAATATAACAAATATCAGGCAATAGTTCAATATGTTCCCATTACAGCCTTTGACTCCAGTCAATATTTCTATATATAGCTATATCTGTCAGGCAATATAATATATATACTCATGGCTATCTATCTGTCTAGAATATGACATAGGTGAGAGTGAGATAGTAGAAATATTTTCACAAGCAGTACTTGACCTCCTAACGTGTGAGTGGCAAAGCCATAAGTGAGATAAGAGAACACATCAAGAATAGCGAGTAAAGGTATTTCTAGTCTCTCACTCTAACCCCTATCACATTTGATTTGTACTACTGGTGTTTAGCTGGTTTTGTGATGGAAATGATAAAAAGTTACAAAAAGAAAAAAGTATAAAATGTAAACTGCACCATTCAAAGCATCTCACTGTCACCGATGTCAGTTTGAGTTGCACAACAGGGTGCAAAATTTAGTCTGTGCTCCTCAAATCATCTCACATTTGATAACTTCAGCTGCTCTCTGATTGGTTCAGTATTCCATTGTTTCATTGTGATGTTTCAGCTTGAAAGATAGCACTACTATCTTCACAGTAGGCAATGAGATAGTAGTGATATTTTGAACAGTTTTAACTCACTCCTGTTGTATATCATATATATATATATATATATATATATATATTCATGTAACACTTGTGAGGATATTATTTGGTACTTTTCACATATATTTTTGCTTTCTCTTCATCTAAAGTGTGAAAGTCAAAATATTCCCACTCTAGATCCTCATAAGCAAAAATTTCTTCACTGTAGGTTGCCATTGATTGGAGCCAGTAGCACAAGTAGCACACTTTTACTTTCAAACACCCCTGCCAACTCATGTGACTGTTCCAACTCCCAACCCCCTAGTCTTTCACTCTAAGAGATACTGGCAACTTGTCACCCAAAATTCTTATATTTTGCTCATACTGTAAATCTTTACCTTTTTTCCAACCAAATCCCATGTTTCAATCAGTCACCACCTGCCCCTCCACTTACCAGCATCAGCCTTCTCCCAGCAACAGCAGCACCTTTTCTCAGCCACACAACACACCACTGACTAGAATCCAGGCATGCTGCATCTTTCCCTTTGGCCTCAATGGGAATGCATGAATGCACTTATGCACAGATATATGATGCAACATGCACAAGCGTCATGCATAAAACTTTCAAAAACACTGCTCAGACATCTCAAAACTCCACTTAGTCATCTGAAAACTACTAAAAAAAATCAAAAAACGGGTACAGAAACACCTTCTTAAATATCAAAAAAGAAAAGTATTGCAGAAATTAAATATGCCATGCCCCCAAACAGAAACATCTATGATAGTTATCCCTCAAGGAGTCTGACCTTTGACATCACTCAATGCTCCACCACTCATGAGCAGATCAAATTGCACTTGGGAGAAATATCACAGGTATTTCTGTTGGGGACATGGCATATCCCATACAGATAAACAGATATATGTATACACACATATATACAGTAATGTAGGCACAGGACTCCACAATTCTACTTCTGCAAATAATATTAGTTTAAAAGAAAGCAACAGAGAGTGGACAAAAAGCAAACTGATTACTAGTTATTCAGCGAAAGATTTACTAGAATGTGGGCAAATAGGTAGTGTTTTTCCTAAGGATTTCAACTAGATGAAATAAGTTATTTTTTTAAGCTGTTGAGGCTAAACAGCAACAAGAATTATTCAACAGCAGTTTGTGGCAGTCTTTCAAAAGTGGTCAGATGTGCATGATGAAAAGCAGGCACAAAAGCCTTCCTTTGTGAAAATAATTAATTTGGTCAGGAAAAAGCACCTACCAAAGCTTTGTCTGGCAAACAAAAAGGAAAACGGATGAAATCAAAATGCAGTAAACTTTTCTGACTGGTCAGTAAACGTATGTAACCTGAATAAAGTAGGTAAAGATAAAAGACTTCTAAAAAGGTCAGAGGCAACTAGAAGAAAGTGTTTCCTTGCATGTGCCACAGCATGAGATGAATTAATTTTTGCTGTCTAGTAGTTTATTAATTTGAGTGGTTAGCTAGTCAAATCTTACACAGTGTTCATCTTGGGAAAAGAACAGGCTTGGTAGTAATAGAGCTGCTGCTGGGAACTACAGCCTAAGGGCTATACGAATTCTTTCATGCTGCTTTAGATCCCTTCCAATTTGTGCATTTTTATTTATTAATTATTTAAAAAAAGTCATAAAAATGTGTGCAAAGCTGTTATGTGCACAAAAGTACAACACAACAAGAAGTATTTCTCCACTTCAAATTCATCAATTAAATATGGTGCTGCTAATTGCTGTATATAAAAGCCCCCTTCTTAAGATTTCCTAAGCAACATTTTTGCTGGGTAAATGGAAAACATATTATACCATTTTCACACAAGTCAGGGCTTAACCAATGGTGTAAATTGGAGCCACATTAAATACAACTTTGCAGCAAAACTACTTTGTGACATATTGCCAATGTGGCTCAGATCTGCCCTTGCTACTAGAATGGCCTCCTGTGCGAAACCAATTGTGTAGCAAGTACAGCTTCAAAGCACAGTTACTGCTCTTTAAACTGTGAAAAATAACCATTGTGAAGGTGGCATAACACTTTGTTATACATAACTTATGTGTGATTTCAGCCAATCAGCACACAGAGCCACTGAACCCCTTATTCTGCATACAGTTGTCTCTCGTGCCGGAATGTTAGGAGTGGAGCATTCAATTTCACAGCCAATGGTAGGATGGCTTCATTTAACTTTATAAATAAAAATAATACTGAAAGCTTATTATAAATCACTCAGGCTAGGTGACTGACAATAAGTTCCTAGGGACTCTGTATGGTGTCTCTTAAGGTAGGAGGTTACTCTCATGAAAGTTAGACAATCAGAACCGCTCATCTTCCCTTTGTGGGCCTCTCCTCCAAACCTTGCCTTCAGAGTTTCTGATACTGTAAGAGAAACCCCACAGAGGCCCTATTATCTTACAAAATCATTTTCCAGGTGCTATAAAATAGAATGTTACTTGCAATTCCTCCACAGTCTCCAGGTAATGCAAATATTCTAAAGGCTGTAAACAGAAAGTAATAACACTAATACACGGAACATAAATGGACTCTATTTTGCAACTCTTTTTTTAAGGATACTATAATGGTAAGCTGTTGATAAAACATGAGAACACATATACTGTAGATTAAAACATTCACTGCTGTCTGGTGCAACTGCATGAGAAACTCCCATTACAAACACTATATCTGTTATCTTTTCCTTGCCCATCCTTCCTTAAGTGTAGAGACAGAAAAACACTCCTGCCTCAAGCCCCCATCTCTGCAAGTTTTGTCAGTACACATTAGGCTATGTTAAGATAATTGCCCAAGCTTCTCATTTGGCACAGCAGTAGCACTATCTCTTGTGATGCCAGTGACCTGATTTCAGAATTGAGCTCAAGTCACTGGGGCTGGTTGGTGGCAGGAGGACTGAGCATCACAGAGCACACCCTTCTCCTGTGAAGGGCAGTCTGTGCCCTCCACAGCAGTACTGCCACATGGGGTGACAAGAGGTGGTAGTGCAATCAGAACTGTGATGCAGTGGGTGGGTGGGTGCCTCCTGACTGGGACATTGGCATGGACATCCATTCAGTCCAAGTCCATGAGGTGCCCACGAGAGGGGACTAGAAGAAAAGGAAAAATCCCTTGAACTAGCAGAATGATACCTCCTCTCCTTGCAGGCCCCACTCTGCTCCCTGGACTGCTGACTCTTCTAGGCCTGGAAACCCTGGGAGGCTCTGCCCCAGGGAACAAACTGTGGGACACTGCAAGATTTGGAAGTTAAGTTTCAGGGACAGCAGTGTGACAGGGCAAGGGAAGTGAGAGGCTAACAGGGCAGGTCAAGTGCTGAGGGGGCATAAAGCATAGTAAAAGTTTCTCATGTTGTAAGGTAAAATGCTACTGTGTACGGTCTGCTTTGGCTGCCCTTGTTATCACCTTGGATTCAATGACAGTAGCAGCTGGATTGTGTGTACATTAGGATTATGAAAAATATGCTTCATAGATAATGTTGCAAAGCTCATTCAAATAATACTCTGTGAATAGACTTGCTTCCACTGCCATATTTATAGGTACTAGTAAAAATGCATTTTTAACCACTAAATTGTCTGTGCTCCTAAAGCTACATACAATAAATTGGCAATTTAAACAGAAATTGATAAAAAAAAATATACCCCTTAAAAAACAATTAAATTCTACTGATACACAGTTGAACATACAAACTCCATATACAGTACCATCAGGAAGTACACGATCAGAGAGTTTTAACCTTCCAACACCAGTTCCATAGCAGAGTCATGTGTCGCTCTACTTACTACAGACCTAGAATATAGTCAGACAGTTACAGATTGTCTAACAGGGGTCAAAGCTAGTAGTAGTCTTGGAATTCAAATCACCCCCAAAGCAAGTGGAGCTCTTAGACCATCCACTGCTAAGCACTCAAGCATCTCCTAGAATGATAGTTTATTCCCACAAGCTACACTTGTGGTAATGCCTAGCAGCACACACATTATCTTTTGAGAAAAGTGGTCACTGTCATGGGTGAGGTTCTCTTTCTCCTTGGGAACCCCACTATTTAACATACAAAAAAAAAATTTGTCATGTAAAACCACTTGATGCTGAAGTGAAGGCACTGTGTCACCCTAGTGCATCTTACATATACAGTATTAAGAGATTTTAAACAAGTGCCTCCTCTTGGCTTTCTATCCTGCAACCTCCTGCAAGTAATTTATTCTTTGCCATGTGCCCCTATTTCAAAATATATACCTTTCACCAAAGAAACATGGCAGATGTATGCATGCACTTAGGAGGAGTATAAATAGATTCTGCCCTAATATGACCCATGAAGGAGTTTTGTACATTCATGTGTCCCATGGAGAGTGTTGTTTTTTTTAAATTTTCTGCCCTTTGAGGCATACGTCTGCAAGTCTGACTTTAAAGAAAAGTTTATTTTCTATCCTGCAACCTCCTGCAAGTAATTTATTCTTTGCCATGTGCCCCTATTTCAAAATATATACCTTTCACCAAAGAAACATTTCAAAGCACAAAGCCCCTAACAAAAGAGATCAATTTGCCAAAATAATGATCAAGTGATACATTTGTAAAAACATCTATTATAAGAAATGTATTTCTTCCCACAGTTCAGATCTTCTTTCTATCACTAAAAAGCTTTGTGGCAAGCTTAGTTCCAAAACAAAGCATGTGTGCCTCCAGCGTGGTGCTGCTGGGGGGGTGCTATCCAACCCTTGAAGCTTAATGTTATAACAAAAAAAAAAAACTAAGACCACATGGCCACATCAATGCAAATTTTATTTTGATATTTCAAATTTCAAAAAAAAAGATTGTTTACTTTCTTCCACATGGAAGATTAAATTACACAAACATTGCCAACAAGATGAATCCTCAGACGTATTCATTTCCACCAAAGAAGCTTCCAAACCTGTCTATAATTTTGTTACTGATGTTTAGAAGCAGCTGTAGCTGACATGGCTGAATCTTGTGTGTGACACTGTTAAAGGATTAAACATTCTTAACCCCCAGTACAGAGTGTTCAGGGTAATGGATAGAAGATGGTCAGAGAATTTCTAAAACATGCAATTCAGAAGGGTAGGTTTCAACAGATCACTGGGAACTAGAAAGGTCAAATTAAATATTCTTTAGCTATGCCTGGAGATTTTACATACAGAAACAGGGGACCTTAGATAATTTACCATCCCGACACGTAATATGGCATGCAGTAATAACACAATATTACTGCTGCAGACATTATATGTAATAACACCACAGTGATTTAAATGCTTTGTGTACTTTAGAGAATTGTTTTTAATACTATAGTTTAAAAAGGCAGGAAAGCGCTTGTTAAATCCCTTTTGGATGGTGAAGGAAAATCTCAACTTCTACATGCAACTGAATATTTAGAGATGCATAACCGTCATTTATTACAAATAATGCAAACATAGTACAATTATGAATCCCAGCTATTGCCCCTTAGCTTGGCACCTTAATGTTTAATGACTTATGATTCTTGCATATAAAGCAGCATAAAAGAGGTCACTGTTTCAGCACTGCAAATGTACTACTATGTAATGATTTTAAGAGCTTTCAGTAGCAAAATCCTTCTATGTTATGCTTAGAAAAAAACATATTCAAAAACAAATAATTGCCTTCAGGAGTTTAAAATAGTTGTAATTACCCAATTCACATTTCCTATCCTGCCTTTTAAGTTAAGAATTTTCTACCAAAATGGCTTTACTGTATATAAGAATCCATTAGATATTGTGAAAAAATACATGTTTGTAAGCTCTTGTTAAGAGTTTTATGACTGGGTGAAGGACACAGGTGGAATTCTTTAGTGTACACTATGTTGCTACAGATATGCTGGTATTTGCGCTCACATAAGATTCTATCATAAAGCATTGCTAATAAAAAAATATTTTCCCTTTGGCTGTCAAAGAGTCTAAACTACCGCCATAGGGTTGACGTACAGTGAGGATGATGATTCAACACCAGAAAGGATTTTTGTGGGGAGATCCTTGCTGGAGGATTCACTTTGTTTTTGTTTTTTCTTTTAGAGATTTATGTATTCATTTATGTAATAGGGGACAGAGATTTGGACAGCTTTAAAACAGGTGCATCTCTAGACGGCTTCAAAAAAACCCATAATGTGGCTAAAACATGGTCCTATGGCAAGAAAACATTTGTAACTATCCCTATAACTAAGCTGGCTCCAAAATCTGTGACAGTGATATTTAAAATGAAGGTATTCATGTTTATGACATCCAGTTTTGGTTGCTCCCAGGGTTTGATGTGTTAGACAACCAAGAGCCAATAACAGAACACATTTGAAAAGGGAGGTTGGAAAATCATCCCATTAAAACAGATGGAAAAATGTACTATTCACCAACCCAGTAGTTTCTTTCTAAGAAGAGACTGGGTTTTTGCTTTAAGTCAGTCTAACCTAAGACTTGTTATAAATGTGCTTTCAATTTATGCATTAGCAAGGTACTGCAAGTGATAAATTGAGATGTGGACATTATGAGGAATTCATTCACGTAGGAATGTACGATAAGAGCGCCTTTAAATGTAACCTCTATGAGGGCAGTTGGCATCCGTTCCATATGCGTCAGTGGGATTTTCACAGAGCCAAGGATCCATGAACCAATGATGACCTCCTCTTAAATGAAGCTCAAAAGCAGAAAAGTAGTGCTGAAAAATCAGCTACAGACAATGCATAGGGAGACAGCCCCTCAGACAGAGGTACAGTATCTGCTGACCCTTTAGGTACTCCTTAATTAAAAGAACGGTTTCAATAAAAGATGGTTCCCAGGAGGTGGACTGTTACCACTCAAACATCCAGATCCTCAGAGTGATTCAGACACAGGGTTTGGCCAGGTGGAAGAAACTTCTTAAACTATGGAAACAGAATTAGGATCCTGGGAAGAAAAAGCATTCCAGTACCAGACATAAGTTAACAGCAGGGAGGATTTGTAGGTAAAAAAAGGCATGGTAGGTAACTGTACTGAATTCTAGTAGTAAAACAGAAGCTTAAGGCTAACAGAGATACCCTGATCTCTTATGGTGGGAAAAACATCTGTATCAGAGAAGCATGAAACAAGGCCCTCTAGAGAAAGGGGAGTAGCGAGGAAAGTAGATTCAGAAGCAACCTCCATGGAGAATAAAGTTTGAATTATGGGAAAAATCAGCAATTGGAGAGATTTTGAGGAAGGTAACACCTCTTACACCTCTTCCATAGCTTCACCCCTATCATTGCAATCATCTGAAAATGATTGTATTATAGGAATTCAAAAAGTTGCAATGAAATGGAAAAGGACGTTTAAGGGAAAGGGGTGGTAAGGAAAAAATTAATATGATACTGAAATTTATTTGGTGGTATCTCTCCTTCAATAGTACAAATCCAAACAATCTGGATATTTCTTCTCTCGGGCAAAGGCAGAAAGATGAGTGGCGGTTAGTTTCAGTGTATATGGCGTTTTAGCATTTTCTAGCATTTAGCATTCAGCACACTATGTAATTTCCTTGTATTGTCCTTATAGTGAGTGCATTTAGCTAACAAGTGGCTGAGTTTTAGTCAGTTTTTTGACTCCTCAGCTTATACGGTTTTCTATGCACTACGGGACAAGGATAATGCTGAAGTACTTTTGGGACTACCACCTTCACTGACAACAAGGTCTGTTCACCTACTAACTACTTGAAGCTGCAAGTGTGGTGAGCTGGAACCCATGTTTTTATGGGATACGTTTTAACAATTTTTTGCCAATAAAAAGGACTATCTTGAAGAAATGATGTCTTTTTTCCTGTTATTTGTGCTGACCTCATATTTGGGATTAATACCCCTTTACTGGTGCAAGTTGTATCTACTCTTAACTTCCAAGGTAAATTGAGTGCACACCCTCGAGCAGTTTTAGCTTTTATGAGCCACCCTTCTACTCTGTAGTAGAGCTGATTTGTGTGTTTGGGTTAATTTCCTAATTTTACAAATTTTGTTGGCAAATGATAGCATCAAGCCTGGAGGAAGTATATAATTGTGTATTTCAGAAAATGAAAGAGAAGTTGTCAGAATCCATGTATGAAGCCTTGATGTTTTTGTTGTTTTAAATGAAGAAGTAACCACCACTGAGAACTCTACTCAATACAGATTATAAAATGTTAGACAAAATGCTATATAATCATTTGGGGAAGGAAGCAGAGCACCTCATTACCACCATACAAACATGCTTGATAAAGAGGAGAAGCATTCAGGAAAACTGGTTTAGTTAGAGGTAGATCTAGGGGGCCCAGGTAAAATAGATTGTTGCATTATGTCTTGATGGTTACATGATGGCAACCTACATGTACCTCAGAGGGATGAACAGGTTGTGTATGTGTGTGTGTGTGTGTGTGTGTGTGTGAGGGGAGGTCTCTTTCAAAAGAGAAATAGTACCAGGACAGGGACATGTGATGAAGTTGGGGGGGAGTTAAAGTGAGATGTAAGAAATATTTATTGAAATGGTGGTAGATGCCTGGAACAGACTGTCAGTGGAAGTGATGGAGGTTAAAAAAGTGGGTGACTTCAAGCATACATGAGAGAGACACAGGAGTATATTAGCAAAGAGGCAGGGAGGTGGGAGGGTCGACAGAGACCAGTTAGGGTCTCGGAGCAGATTAGGTAGAGAACATCTGGGCAGACTGAGTGGGCCAAGTAGTCATTTTCAGCTGAAAAGTCTATGGTTCTTTGTCTTTGGATTAAGAAATTGGCAGATATGACAGGGGGACTTTATTGGTGAATTCTACATTACTAATTTATTTTCTTTGGCAAAAATTATGTCAAGTATAAATAAAGCAAAATGAGATGGATCTACATGTAGTGCTGTGACACTTTACGTAACATACTTGTGACTTTATGGAGGAAATCTGCCTACAGATTAAGAAAAAAAAATGCCTCATATTGAATCTGAAAGAATGTGGGAAGGATAAGTTGGCATGCTTTATTTATTATCAGGAGTAATAAAAAGACATGAATTTCTGAGTATGATTTTTTCCATTGTTGCTTTGTTTGCTTCTTCCTTTGTTTACTTATTTGTAAATTAATGTTAATTGAGTTTAAAAATAACAGGTATTTCCCCATCTTACAATAAGTGACATTAGAGCCTTATCTTCTACCTGGACAGCCACTAGAGATGGGCAGGAGTGAAGAGACTTTGGTTTAAGATCACATCTGAAGAACAGCACCTCAACAGTACAGGCACCCCTTAAGTGCTATATTATAAGTGTCAGTTTTGGGTATTAGCCCAAGTTACTGGTGTGGGACTACTGTCTAAAACCTTCCAGTCTGCTGGTCCCAGAAGCAAATGTGCAGCCTACTGAGCCACTGACACTGCCTAAACTATCTTTCCCTAGTCTACAGCTATTGTTCTTAGATAACTATAGGACTCAACTGCAGATCACAAGGCACAGTGCTTGGACATGAACAGTGGTTCATTGACAAGGCACAAGGTGCATACAATTATCTTGGTTCCTTATTGCAGAAAAGAGTGCCTTGTTCTACCTGCCTGTACCTTGAGGTGATACCTTCTCTGTAGTTTAACAACATAATATAATACAAAGTGAAAGAGGCAGTAGTGAATAACTAGTCTATGAATGGTTGCCTAAATAGCATTAAATATTATAGTATGTAATTATTCTAGCTCTTTTACAAGAGTCATATTTGCAGGCAGTAAAGGGCCTGACATATTTTTCTTTATGAAAGTACTCACATAATTACTAGCAGCAAGCAGGAAAGTGCTATTGAGATAAAAAAATAAATAAAGGAAGCTAAGCTGTGGATATATTTTATTTTTAAGAATGTTAGTTACAGTATATGGAGACCTCATGCACCATATAGCTGAAGTTCAGAGGGAAGAGCTAACAATGGCTTTCTACTGAGGACATATTCCAGTCAGCAAATAAAAAAGTGATTAGGCAGGATAGACAAAACAATAATTATGTTAATTTAAACCACCTTTTATGCTGTTGAGATGTGTGCATTTGTTCATATCCACACTTAATTTGGCTGCTATACAGTTGGGCAAATAAATGAAAACGTTTGTTTCCACTACCTTACATGTGGCTTTGAGAAGGCATTTCTGAACATGCTGGGAACAGACTTTCCCAGGGTTTGTGCAATGAATGAATGGCGCTGCATTCCTGAACTTTAGCTGCACTACAATAATGTACAGAACTATCTATTTCAGAGATAACAGAATTTATTGCTCAAACCACGGTTCATATATCTATTTCCTTCATTTTTTAAAGCCTACTGCCACATCCTTTTCTACAACATAGATGCCTTGTAAGTGAGCTCAGGAAAATGTGTAAGAAAGTTTTTCTCCAATTTAATACTTTTTTTTATTACAAATTTAGTCCTCCATAACAAACAAAAACATCATATTAAGTTGTATTCATCCAAAAAACTGTTTAATATTTATTTATTGGGGCACAAATTAACATTGTGTTGGTTGAAATAGTATTTTCAAAATAAACTATTTTTTAAAGTCATTTCATTTGTATGTGAGATTAATGGTTTCCAGTGAATCTTAATTTGAGAGTGTTATCATAAACTGTATATAACCCAAGATGCTCAAATGTGACTATGTCTGCACCGATAAACCTTATAAATCTGCCAGATAGTGTGTGTGGTGGGGAGATGGAGTAGTCTGTTAGATTATGAACTGTTCTCCATGGTTGGGGCTACAAACTGAAGGACAGGCCAAGGTACAGAGCTTAATTGGTTTATAATAACAAATCTCCTATTTAGGTTAAAATGTAACCATTCTGCCCAGTCCAGCAGAACTTCATGTCTGAAGCCTGACTGTCTCACTGGCTGCTTTAATCTACTACATGCTATGGATGCAGCTCGTTCAGACTCGTGGGGGAGGACATTCCTATCCAAGCTGCTTAAGCACCTCCACTGGTGGAGAACTGCAATGCCAGAGACACTGTGGGTGATGACCACATGTCTGCCCTCTGCATGCCCAAATGAAGACATTGTGAGGCAGCACTACGTCAGGAAAGTGGGTGAACTTAAAAAACAATGAACAGGTAAGTCTGCAGAATGACATCAACACCTCCCTCACACTTTGATGGCTTCTTTGATGGACCTGGGACCCCCTGCCCCATGCAGAATCCTAAGATGGCTGCCAGGCTGGGCGTGCGATCGTTCATGCTCTGAAGTTTCTGCTGCTGTTGAAGTGTTTTATTTTATAATTGTTTTAAAGTTTCAGCGTTTACGTTTATTTTGAAGTTTTTATTCCTGTATTTTATTTATTATTACTTTTCTGTGCTGAGCGCGACCTTTAGTGGTTGGGCCTTTGTTTTAAGATTTGGGACTGTGGAGGATCTGAGGGACACTAAGAAGTATATTACCCCTTCGTCCCTCTGCTCAGGGCTGACCACGGATACAAGCTACCGGTTTGGACGAACAGCCGGCTGTTTATTATGCTGACTGTTACGCGTTGAAGGGTTCGCTGCAAATGCTGTTTTATTTGCTTTTTGGAGCATTTGACGGCTAGTTCTTTTTGCCGTTGGACGGCTTTGTTAGAGTTTGAGGATTCGGTGATCCAGTGACCATGGACTGTACGGGGAGCAAATCTTCTTGGCATTAAGGACTTTTGGACTTATCTGTTTGCCGGACTTTTCTTCCCTATTCTGGTTTTTGACATTTTGGTCCATGAGTACTAAGGCCTGAGTCTAATCAGATTCCAGCCTGGTTTTTCTTTGTTTGCTTGGACTAATTCTTGGGAAGACTTTATGCTGAAGAAGACAGAATTCACATGAGCTGTACTCTTGGTGCTGGTCTCTGATTTCCCAGTGGGTCTTGTCCAGCCCGGGATTTCTGCTGGTTATTTCCCCATTTATATTGCCCTTTCTGGTGTGTCCTGGCCCCTCCATCTACAGTGGTGTGGGGGCCTTCCCTCACTGGAGAGTCAGTGGGTGGTGGTCCCTTCCTCTAGGGAACCACGGGGTGACCATTTGGGTGGGCTTCTTCGGGGTCTCGTAGCTATCTGCTGTGGCCTGGTGATGGGCTGGGTTGGCCAGTTGGGTTTTAGTAAGGGGAACATAACTAGTTCTGAAGTCTTTCTTGTGCTTCCTCTGGGGATTGACTGCCTGGTTGTGACTTAAAACCTCTGAATCAGTGAGAGTGTTTCCGGGGTTCCTGGCTGTTGGATATGCTCCAAACTTTGGTGTAGTTTTGCTTTTTACCATTTACATTCTGTGTCTGGAGAACCCTTACACCTTTGGAAGATCTGGCAGTGAGAGTGCCCAGGACTGGGACTTCCTGACATTTTCTAATGATTTTAGTATAATATCTGGATTAACTTTGTTACTTTGTTATTTTATTTTTCCATCTAATTACTTTTGTGGTAGTGAGAGTACCACTCTGCTCCTCTTGGTTACTTAGTGAGAGTATAATGTAGCCTGGGGGGGTTATGTTTATGTTTATTTTATTTCTATTATTTATTTTTGTTTATTAAGTTTGTTTTTAATTAGCGGCACCAGTTAGTGAGAGTTACTGGTTGCCTGGGGATTTAATTTTTTGGATTAGTTTATTGTTTTTGTTTGATAAGTTGGTTTATCTTTAGTTTGTTTTGTTGCCTTTGGACTTATTGGGGTGTTGTGATTTATGTTTTTAGGAGACTTCAACTGCACTTTTTGTTGTTTAGGAAATTAGGATTGCGTGTGGTGCTGCCACATTTTGGGGGTATCTTGCAGAATGTGTCTGCTTGCTCCTCCAGTCCTGCGCTATTCAGCCTCCTCTCTCCATGCCCTCTGCCCATTCTCTTCCCCTCCCACTTCCTGCTTTCACTTACCAGCACTGTCGGGCGCTGGGGATTGCTCACAGGGTGGGGGGGGCAGGGGTGGGTTGGAGGGCGAGGACATTGGAGCTCAAATGAGCGGGTTTCTCCCATAGGGGTGGTTAAGACCAGAAGACGCCCTGGGGCGAAATGGAGCCTGGAACGTGGTAATCCATGTCTCATCCCCATACCCAAGGGCACCTCCTTTTTGGGTGGGCAAGTGGTTGGGACGGCCCATGAGCATCGTCCAAGCAAGGTGTTGTTATGCAATGCCAGATCCATTAAGAACAAGACTGCATTGATTGCAGATTTTGTTGGAACAGTGGATCTGACTTGCATCACCGAGACCTGGTTAGATGGTAATGCTGCCCCAATTTTGGAGGCAGCTGTTCCTCCCAGGTACTCGTTGATACATCGCCCAAGGTTGGATTGCAGGGGACGGGGGGGTAGCAGTCTGTTTTAAGACAGAATTGTGCCTCACTGGTGTACCAGTTGAGGAGGCTGAATCATTTGAGTGCACGGTGGTAGCTGGTGTGGGGTGCAGGATACCTCTCATTTACCGTCCACCAAGGGATGAGAAGCTGTTCCTGCAGGAAGTAGCAGACTTCGCCGCCGACATGGCATTGGAGTCACCCAGACTGATAGTTCTGGGTGACTTCAATGCCTGGGTCGATGACGAATCTTCACTTTTTGGACACTTCCTCCAGTTGATGACATCACTGGGCTTTACACAGGTTGTTTCCTCAGCTACCCACAATGGTGGTCACTCTCTTGATTTGGTCTTCCTCCTGGGGATCGAGGCCTCTGATTTGGGGGTGGAACCGGTTGGTTGGTCAGATCACTATACCGTGAGGTTCAATTTCTCTACCCCCCTGAGTAGATCTGCCCCTATGGAGTTGGTCAGTTACCACCCTTTGCGGGATGTGGTCCCTGAAGACCTGATGGCGGTGATTGACCTCTCAGTGTTCGGTGAGACCAGCACCGATTCAGAGCACTTAGTGGTGGCCTATAATAAGGCTATTACTTTAGCTCTCTATCAGATTGCTCCAGTCTGTGTTCATCCCCTTCTGCTTCACTCTCGGACCCCATGGTTTGACGGGTCATTGAGGGAGATGCAGAAGCTGGGACGCAGGTTAGAACGTTGCTGGCGTAAATCTGCCTTGGATACCGACCATCTTATTTTGTTAGAGCATTATCAACTCTACCAATCAGCGATCTCCCGTAAGAAGGCAGAATTCCTGTCCAGGGAAATTGCTTTTGCAGGGAATCGACTGGCTCAACTCTTCCAAACTGTGGACAGGCTGTGCAACCCAGCCTGTTTGCAACTCCGTCAAGTTTTATCACAAACTGAGTGTGATGAGATCGCTCGATTCTTCACGAATAAGGTGGCCGACATCAGGCAGAAGTTTCATCCATCTCGTTCTATGGGAGACATGGTTGGTCAGTGCCTGGTCACCATGCCTGGTATTTCCTGGAGTACCTTTGACCTACCAGAGTTGGTTGACATTATGAGGATTGTCCAGGGGATGCGCCCCATGTGCTGTAGTTTAGACCCGGGCCCTACTTCCCTAATTTTGGGTTGTAGTGATGTTATAGGCCTGGTCTCAGTTCAGATTGTCTGGTGCTCCTTGGAATCTGGTGAGTTTCCTAGCTCCCTGAAGGAGGCGGTGGTGACACATCTTCTGAAGAAAGCTTCTTTGGACCCAGAGTCTCTGGTGAACTACAGGCCTATCTCAAACCTTCCTTTTGTGGGAAAGGTTATCGAGAAAGTGGTGGCAATTCAGCTGGAGAGCCATCCATCCACCCATAATTTATACGAACCTCTCCAGTTGGGTTTCCGTAAGAGGCTTAGCACTGAGACGGCTCTGGTTCGGGTGCTCAATGATCTCCTGATGGCGAGAGATTGGAGGAACCGGTCTATCTTGGTACTCCTCAATCTCTCTTCAGCTTTTGATATTGTTGACCATGGGGTTCTGCTCAAGCGCCTGAGGTTCATCTGTAGGCTGATGGGTACAGCCCTCAGATGGTTTTCATCTTTCCTCACCGGTCGAACTCAGAGAGTTGTCTCAGGAATATTTTCTTCCGAGCCTTTCTCTCTGTCTTGTGGGGTACCTCAGGGCTCGGTGCTGCCCCCCATGTTGTTTGCATTGTATATGCTGCCCCTCAGAGACAATGTAAAATGTTATGGGCTGAGGTTTCACTGCTATGCTGATGATACCCAGCTCTACCTGTCTTTTGCCCCCAACCAGGTGTGTGCTCTCCCAGTATTTAACAGCTGCCTCGTGGAAATCCAAGATTGGATGAGTGCCAGTGGGTTAAAGCTGAATGCGGGAAAGACTAAGGTTTTGGTGGTGGACCCTGGTCGCAGGATAGAGGGGTTGGGGTCTGATTTGCCATCCGGTTTATTTCTGGGTGGCGAGCAGATCCTTACCTCTGAACGGGTGCGTGACCTGGGAGTGACACTTGACGATGGTCTGACCCTTCACCATCAGGTGTCTGCAGTCATCAAGCTAGCCTTTTACCATCTTAGGAACATTGCCAGGATCAAGCACCTTGTTCTATCCAGCGACTTGCCTGTCTTGGTCCATGCCTTCGTGACCTCGCACCTTGACTACTGTAACTCCCTGTACCTAGGGCTTCCTGGGGTTGATATCCGCCGCTTGCAGCTAGTGCAGAATGCAGCTGCACGTCTATTGACTGGGGCTTCAAGGAGATCTCCTATAACCCCAGTGTTGCGCGATCTGCACTGGCTGCCAGTTCAGTGGCGGATCACCTTTAAGGTAGGTTTGTTAACCTACAAGGCCCTACATGGACTGGGTCTGGACTGCTTGAAAGAATTTCTGATTCCTTGCACCCCTATGCATCAACTCCGCTCAGCTAATGAGGGGTTGCTGGAGATTCCGAGGGTTAGATTGAAGTCATCTGGGGCATGGGCTTTTATGTTCGTTGCCCCATCCCTCTGGAATTCTCTACCTTGTCAGCTACGGGAGTGCAGGACTGTGGAGAGTTTTAAGCAGGCAATGAAGACCTTTTTATGGGATAAAGCATTTCCTGATTTTCTTTGATTTTATGCTCATTTTATTGTTCAATTATATGTGTTGTATTTGTGAAGCGCTTTGATATCTGGAAAGGCGCTATACGAAATAAAATTATTATTATTAGAGAGGTTAGCCTGCTGTAGAGATGAAAATGGCAGAGCATTACTGTTCCATGTAATCATGCACGCAGAGTATTTTTGTGAGACATTATTCTCTGTTTATGATCTGCTCCCTATTTATTAAGCTACTGTAGCTATGTTTTACTCTTGTCCTATCTCCTCACCTACTTCTCCTTTTACCCCTTCCTTTTAATTTCTGGTTACCAGCACGTGGATGCTTTCAACATTTAGTACTTCCATGTTTGATACGTGATGCAGTAAACCTATATAAATGTAGATGAATTCTGTCAAACATTCAAGGGCCACTCAGTCTAGTACTGACCTGGATTACTTTAACTCCTTACAAAGGCAGTTTAAATCATGCAGAGAGCATGCACAACTCATGTGGAAGTGACCCACAATTTGCTTCGGAGTTTTGCCAGTTGCTTTCTAGTTTTCACCACACCGTGGTGTGAATAAATTATTACCATTTGCAGCAACATACTTGCTTTGAAGCTTCTTTTGAGTGTTCTGCCTTTGTAAGTTTTCAGATTCTGATTCTTTGTAGCAGCACCAGTCCATGCCAGTGTGTAGTCTCTTCTGTCAGTTTTAGAGATGAAAAGAGGAAGCATCTCAGGAAGGACAGGTACCGAGTGGCATCAGCATAGGAGGAGGAGGGCAAGAGAGCAGAGGTAAGTCAACCAGGCAGATGAAAACCAAGTATAAAAATGTAACCACTCTAAAAAGGCTAATCATCTTCTCTACCTGCTGCTGTTTAAGTCAGCACTAACTTACTGTTTCTGAAAAAAACAACACTCATGTTTTGTTGGAAACTATACATGCACAGGCCTTATTCCAAATGGGCTTGGGTCCCGGCATACAACTTGGATTTTATTTTCTGGATAAAGTGAAAAGGTCTAATAAAGAAATTGTGAAGTCGACAAAAATTGTTTCAGGTTATCTAAATGTACATATGGGTTCCAGGCAGCCCTGTCAGAGAAACTGGGTAACTCCCAAGTTTCAGAATTTTATCAGTGTAAGATGAAGGTCTCAGCTTAGTGAGTAGGAGTATTTACTGTTTATGGGAGGAAACATCCTGGATTCTTTTTGGATTACATGATTTCTAGGCCATTATAAGTACATAAAACCTGTATGTGTTTCACATTTTAGAGATACCTTCAACTAATTAATAACAGGACAAGAATGCAAGGCAGAGTTTAATTAAAAAAATCTACTGATAATGTAGCTGTACTAGAAATTGTGGTTATTTTCCCAGTAGAGTCACATGTTGTGTGCACATAATGTGACAACAACCAGATCAGCTACATTTTTATTGAGGAAATAAATGGTGACTGAAATATACCACAAGCTACAAGTGCAGCCTTATGGACTTTATAATGTTAATTTTATTCAAAGACTTAATATAAGGTGCATTTAGCATATGTTTAGAGTAACACAGCATAGCAACAGCAGGATATGTATCCAACTGAGAAACCAATGACAAAAATAGTCACAATGAAGCTAAGATATTTTGTGTTTGGTCTGCTGTGCTGAGGTCATAGAGTAAACAAGATTGCTAATTTTGTTACACCTGATCTTAAAAAAATTAACAGCTTCTCTTTCTATGAAACAATACTTCGCCATTTACTTAAAATGTGTTAATGGGGAAAAACATAAACTGGCAGTTCATTCTCATTTAATTTACAGCCAGGTGCTGGAGGCCTCAATAAGGGAAAAAGACCTAGGGGTCATGGTGAATGCATGTATGAATAATTCTGAGCAGTGCAGGAGAGTGGCTAGCAAGGCAAACAGGATGTTGGGATGCATCGTAAGGGGGGATCACCTCTAGGAGCAGGGAAGTGATTCTGCCGCTGTACAATGGACTGGTTAGACCACACCTTGAGTACTGTGTACAGTACTGGAGACCACACTTGAAGAGGGACATACAGCTCCTGGAGAGGGTACAGAGGAGGGCAACAAAGATGATATGAGGGCTAGGGGATTTGACTTATGAGGACAGACTTGAGGAGCTCTGCCTGTTTTCAATGGAGGAGAGGAGAGATGGGGGGACATGATTGAGGTCTTCAGGTACCTCAAGGGAATAAATAGGGTAAACATGGAGGGGATCTTTAGACTAAAGCAGGGAGGTATCACCAGAGGGCATGGTTTGAAATTGGAAGATGGAAGGGTGAGGGGGGAAAAGAGGAGGAGGTTTTTCACTGAGAGGGTGGTGGACCCTTGGAATGCATTGCCTGGCGAGCTGGTTCAGAGATCCACAGTGGAGGGCTTCAAGAGAGGGTGGGACAGACACAGAAAGTGGATGTATCAGATGATGGCCTGGCCCAGGGGGGTGTGGATGGATGATAGGGGTTTCTGGAACACAAGGGGGGGAGGGCCTCGGCACCCAACTAGGGATGTGAGGTTCGAGCAGACTCGATAGACCGTAAGGCCTAATCTGCTGACAATTAGTATGTTCTGCCTCTCGCAGGAAAACAAGTAAACAGCATCCTAAGGTTTACTTTATAAATTTATAAGATTTACTCATAGCATTTCAAATATTCACATTATTTAAGCAGTTCATTAATTCAAGTTTTAAACTTCTTTATATTAATCGCTTTCTTTTAAGTGCACAGGCAAAAAATATCGGGCCCGATTCTCAAAAGGATATGCCTGGCGTAACTTGACTTGCACCAAAATAAATGGCACAAGTAGCAAGTTATGCCAGCAACTGCGACATACGGTATTCTGCAAAGCAGCCTGCGATGTGTCGCAGGCTACTTGCAACAAAGTGGACATACACCACTAGTTACATCCTAAACCCCCTGCAACATAGTACTAGGGGGTTTACGGTGGCAGTTATGCCCTATTCTGAAAGCGCAGCAAACAAGTCCCCAGAGTGCTAGTCTCAAACAACCCCCGGAGGACATCTACCAAAGTACAGTTACACTGGCTTTTAGCAGGTGTAGCTGTACTTATGCCCTCCGGGAGTTGTGCCACTGTACCTGCCTCCCCAACACCCAGTACATGTAGCCCTCCACCCATGCCCCATCCCCAGAACACATTAGAAAAACTCCTCAGGGCTATGTATGCCCACATGCCCTGACCCCCCCAACATTCAGAACTAATGCCCCACAGGGCTATGTATTCCTCATGCCCTGATCCCCAAACAGTCATAAAGGCCCCACAGGGCTGTCTATCCCCCATGCCTGATCACCAAAGTACATGCCCCACAGAGCTAGCACCCCCCCAAGCCCTGATCCCTGAACCAGAGTCTTTGCATTACTATATAATACAAATAATTCTATATTCATAACCCCTTTATCCCTGGTAGTCTAGTGGCCCCCCACATCCCCACTTGGCAGTGCCAGACCACCCCATTCACCCCCACCCATCCCCAGCTGGTGGCGCTTTCACCTCTCACCACCATAGCCAGCTGCTGACTGATCTCCATATGAGTGCATACTATTGTATATAGGACGCGCTCAATGAATGAACTGTCATTCATTGAGTGTGTACTATTTACAGTAGAATGTGCTCCTACGGTGCTCAGTCAGCAGCTGGCTGTGGTGGTGAGAGGTGGGCTGTGCCAGTCACCAGCTGGGGATGGTTGGGGGTGGCGGGGTGGTCTGGCACTGCCAGGTGAGGGGCCACTAGACTACCAGGGATAACGGGGTTATGAATATATAATAATTTACATTATAGAGTAATGCAAAGACTCGGGTTTGGGGATTGGGGCTTGGGGCCGGGTGAGATCAGCCCTGCAGGGTAGTTTTCTATACATATGGGACTGGGGGTCAGACAGCCATGTGGGGCTTTTCAGGCTTGAGAACTGGGGCCAGGGGACACTTGTGCCCTACAGGACTGTGGCTTGCAACATGCCCCTTAGATATGCTCTTCTTTCGGTGTACCTTTGGGAATGTCACAAGTTGCATGACTTAGCCGTGGGGACCCTGCCTCTTACAGAATCAGGCACAGGGTCCTTGGCGCAACTGCACCCCTCACATGTTGCAACCTGTGACATGCACAGGGATGCTTATAGAATTGGACTCATCACGTATAATGTACTTAGAAACAGAATTTGTCTGCAGAAAAGAACAACTTGGGTCACACAGTCTGCCACAATGCTCCTTGCCTATTCTGTCTCCGCAGACCCCAACCGGTCTCCAGTGACCCTTCCCCTCCTTGCCTATTTACCAATATTCTCATATGCCTATCCCATGCATGTTTGAAGACTCCACTGTTTTTGCCCCCACTACCTCAGCTGACAGATTGTTCCAGGCATTCTCCGCTGTTTCATTTACAAAGCTTGTCCTCACATCTCTCCTAAATTTCCCCCCTTCCTGCTTTATTGCATGCCATCTTGTCCTGGTGTACTTCCTTATTCAAAAATAGACTCCCCTCCTGTATTCAGTTCACCCCCATGATGTACCTGTAAGTCTCTGCTAGGTCTCCCCTCTCCCTCCTCATCTCTATGGTGTACATGTTGACATCTTTCACTCTCTCCTCATAGGGTTTGTCATGCAACCCTGCACCATTTTAGCAGCCCTCCTCTCGACTGCCTCCACCCTATGTCCCTTCTGACATGTGGCCTCCAGAACTGGACACAGTACTCCAGGTGGGGTCTCACCAACAACCTATACAGTGGTAACACCATATTCCCTTCCTCCTGCTGGAGATACCTCTCCCTATGCACCCCAGCATCCCACTGGCCTTGCCTAGTGCCTCAACCCACTGCCATGCCACACTGAGGTCATCAGATATTATATCCCCAAGGTCTCTTTCCTGTTCAGTGACCATCAGAACTTCCACACCCATTTAATACTCAGCTCCTGGGTTTCTATGCTCTTGGTGCAGGATTTTGCAGTTCTGGCATTAAACTCCAGTTGCCATATCCTTGACCACTCCTCAAGTTTTCTAAGGTCCACACTCATTCTCTTCACTCCCTCCCGAGTATCCACTTTATTACAGATTCAGGTGTCATCTAAAAAAAAAGGCTTACCTTCCCTTTTAGCTCTTCTGCAATGCCATTTATGAAGACACTGAAGAGGACGTGTGCCAGTACTGACCTGTGTGGCTCCCCACTGGCCACTCTGCCCTCATTAGAGTGTGTGCTGTTTATCACCATCCCCTGACACCTGTCCACAAAGCAGTTTTTACCCAGTTTACAACTATGGATCCCACCACTAGACTATGTAATTTTGTTATCAGTCTCCTGTGTAGCACAGTGTCAAAGGCCTTGCTGGAGTCCCAGTAGGCTATATCCACGCCCCTTCCTTTATCTATTTCACTGGTCACCCAGTCAGCAAAATCTATCGTATTCATTTGGCATGACCTCCCTCCCATGAATCCATGCCTCCACTGGTCTTGAAACATGTTAGATTAAAGATATTCAACTAGCCTTTCTTATAACAGGGTTTCCATTAATTTTCATCAACACTGATGTGAGACTGACTGGTTTGTAGTTGCTAGCCCCCTCCTTGCTACTGATCTTGTGGAGCAGGACTACATCTGCACTCCAAGTCCTCTGGAACTACTCCTGTTTACACTGAGTTGTTGAATAAGGCCATCAGAGGTACAGCAAGCTCCTTACTTGCTTACTCTACACTTGAAAGGCAGCACTCCATTCCTTGTCTTTACTTTCAGCAGTCAAGTTCCTATCCATAGCTGACCTCAAGAAGTATAGATTGTTCACTTGCTTTAATGCAAAGCCACAGGAGTACAGTTTTAAAATGGATAATGTATCAATGTATGCCATCATAGGTGTTTCTGACATTTGGAGTAAGCGGTCATTATACCCTCAAACAAAGTACTATGTTATGCATATCTGTCAGCAAGCAAAACAAATCTACAAGCATGGTCAAAGCAGTAATATTTTTAAAATGTTCAACATATAATTTGATAGTAATAATATATTGATGCTTTTGCCAGAAATATATCTATTTTTCTTTGTATTATATTTCATTCCTGAACTGAGATCTGCATTTTTCCCCCACTTGCTTGCCATGCCCACGGTGCGGTGAAGAAATTAAAAATCTCGATGTAATTCTGTGCTGTTTACCATCACAAACATCTGCTAGTACCATCCCAATACATTCATAGTAGGAATCTACTTTGTACAATCAAAAAGTAACCTTCAGCTGATCCAGTAGAGTGGTTTCCTGAGGCACTGGTTGCCTTACAACCTGTCACTTTGGCAACCTGGGTTCAGGAATGGAACAGAGTCACTCAGGAGCTGGCCAGGTGAGGGAGGATTGAGCATCTGAAAGAATGTTCTCCTCCCTCGGGGGGGGGAGGCCCTGTATCCTGCCATTTGACTGCCACCTGGTGGAGGTTGGGCAGAAACACTTTCAGGAGCAGCTGAGCTTGGGTGGACATCAGTAGATGTGTCCTGTCCTGAGCATGATTGGACATCAGCAGATGCATCCCGTCATTGCACACTAACATCCTGTCATTGCACAACATCCTGGGGAAGTACAAGCAAGAAGAAAAAGCTCCAGAGGCTCAGATTCCCCCAGAAGCCCCACACGAACCTATGTGGCAGGTCATCCACTGTGGTGGATAACCAGTAAGGTCATTGGACAGGTTGGGGATAGGGCGCTGACCAAGGGCTGGAAAAAAACAGAAAAAGAATGTAGTGATAAAAGAAAAAATGCAACCTCAATAGATGACATTTTAAAATACTGACAGTAATGGCCATCTTTATTGACTTGAGTCATTAATTACAAAAGTAGTAATAGAAACAGTTTTAAAATATTTCAGGAATTAAAAATTACACTGATGATGAACCCAAAGGTATCAGAAATACATTCTTACAAGAACACCATATGATGAAAAGATTCAATTATTTTGTTGACCAACAAATACTGCTGCTTTGAAAGAAACATTTGATCTTGGAGGCAGTGGTCATATACCCTCATATAAAATACTATCATGTGCGTGTGTTAGCAAGCAAAACAGATCTACAAATATTGTTAAGAGACATTTAGTTGGGCTACCTAATGACCCAGTGATAGCTCAAAGTACTCTAGCTCTGGCAACCTGGATTTATGAGCAAGACCTAGATACTAGTCAGTGGGGAGCCACAGCCTAGGCATCCTGCCAGTGGTAGCAGATCCTCATCTGAGGGAGAGATGCACCATGTTCTATGACTGCATAGACCCCAGTGGCAAAAGGGGTTTAGATCTTCAAACAGGTGAAGAGGGGTTCAGTGAGGCCCGTTCCTGAGCATGGCATGGTACAGCAAGGGTGATTATGAGACAACACTGGGAGAAAAACTAGTCTGGACTGTCTTAATGATGGTTGCCATACTCTCAAGCCCTCCACTACACAAATAAGCTATGCAACAACTGTTAGAGCTGGGAGGTTGTGGGGTGTCTCAAAGGGGGTGATGGACCAAGGGAATGAGAACATCCATATCTATCTATCTATCCATCTCTATAATGTATCTCAAGACTTACAACTGTAATACCTATCATGCAGGGAATTTCCTGGTCTCTAATTCAAGGTTCAGAAAGCATTAGAAACAGGGCTCCTGAAGGCTTAATGAGACCACCATCTCTAGACATGACAGTACAGCTCCATACCACTGGAAATTATTTTTTTAGGGATGACCTCATCTCAAATGTTTGCTTATCTGCATTCTTTCATATTACACTTTTTAAACAATGTTCACCATGCAGACCTAAGAAACAAAGACTGATGTGTTTGCCCAGTGGTAATGAATTTTTTTTATTCTATTCTGATTACGTGTCCTACTCAATCTGCTACACCACTGAGTGCAAGATTGCTGCTGCAGGATGCTTTGATAAGAGTTTACAATGCCAATGATATGCATTCAGCATGTGAATGAAAAGAGGCAAATCAATGGAAAAATGTGCACTATGTTAGCTTATATATATATATATATATCTTACTTACATGCCATTCATATAGCACACGCCGAACATGTTTTTGCAATGGTAGTGTAAATAAAAAATAAATATGAAGGTTATTGTTGTCTGTCAAGCACGTATCATGATAATATGATATTGTCACTCTAGATGGATGACAAAGCAAATATTCTCACTGTAGTTCTTCATAATAAGCTTGGCATCATTTCATTCTAGGGCTTGACTGCAATCCTCAAGTTCTATTTATAGAACATCATAACTTCTTTGAGACAGCAGATTATCCAACTATTTTAACACACACACCCATAAACCCAAATCAGACATTGCATAAATTAAATATGGCATGATCCTAATAAAAATGTTTTCTGTGTTGGGGTGGTTACTTGGTTGCCCACTTCCCTTTTTATATGGTAATAAATCTGTATATGCAAAGGAGTCTGCCTGGTTGGTACTCTAACACCTACCATGTAATATGTGGGTGAGGAAGACAACTCTTAAATTAGTTTCCCAATTTTATTTATAAAATAAAATATATGCAACATGCCACCACTCAACATTGCCAATGTTTCAGGGATTTATTATACTACTTTGCACCTCCTCCACTGCCACAGTCAGTAATTTGCTCTGTCAATAGAGTGGGCACCTGGGCATATGCAGATGTTTATTCCATTTTTTCTGCTGAAAACAAAAAATCATTGACTCTAGCTGAAAGCTGACAAAATACACAAATGGGGATGTGTACAGGGTGGAAAAACTGAAACTACCTTTAAGATATAAAGAACATGCAAAATTTCAGGTACTGTATAAAATGAGAAAATAAATTAATATGACCATCATAGCTCAGGATGAAGTGGTACATTATAGCCACAAAACACTGGCAATATTGAATGGTGGTATATTGTAATAGCCTTATATATACAAATAAACATTTGAAAACTGATTTAGGAATTAGGAATTTATTTAGCAAGACTTTCTTCACTTGCACTCTAACCTCGGATATTGTGCCCTAAGAGAAGGAAAGACCCCATTATATCAATGAGGCTCCTCTTTTCCTGCATGCAGGGTAGCAACAGACAGGAACTAAAGCATCAGCAACAGACAGTACGCTTTTGTCAAACACCTCTACTGCTTCAGTGATGCAACTAGTGGAGGCAGACATAATACTAGAGGAATCTATCACATCACATAAAACATCTGGACTCAGCCTCCCCAAGGCTCTACAGTGGACATGGGAAAAGGTAAAAAAATGGGAGATCATCAACACAAAGGAGATGACAGCGTGGTCTGATCAGACCAGTGAAAATATCTGAGGTCTCTCAGACACTATCCTGGTGGTAAAAAAACATGCTGGGTGTCTGTCCACCCTTACAGATGGCAACTGAGATGGGTAAAACCCAGCAATTCTGTCAGATGGAGAAATTGAGCAATTAAAATCCCCATGAATCACAAGTCTGTGGGATTCCAACAACTCTGCTGACACCAAGTCAGTGAGTTCCTCCACAAGCTGCACCAATGACATAGAAGGCTGAGGCACTGGTCACCTTACCTCCTGCCTTGATGGTGACCCAGATTCAGGAATGGACAAGTTCACTCAGGGGCCAGCCAGAGGAAGGAGGATCAAATATCAAAGACGGCTCTCCTCCTTTGAGGTGGGGACATCATGTGCCGTTACTTGACTGCCACCCAGCAAAGCCTGGCTCGCACAACATGTGGCAGTATCTCTGAAGGCAGGCCACAAGCATTCGAGTATGTGCAGCATCTTCACATTGCAAGCCCACACCAGTATATGTGCACTGACCTTTTTGGACAGAAAAAAAAATAATTGGGAAAAGTGAAGGCTGAGCATCCAGGAAGCCCAGCTTTCAAATCCCTGACCCATGCCATTACCCCAGGACCCTGATCAACCAGCTACAGATTCAGAGGGGGGAGATGGTCAGCATTCCCATTCCAGGCCCTGCATATGGGGCACATGTTTGGGAGAATAAAAACAGGTGAGTCTGGGGGAGATAGTAGCTGGCAGGGGAGGCAGGTAGGGGCAGAAAAGCCAGCCAGCAACCTGAAATCATGAAACTGCTCTATAGAAAAGGAAAAAACCTCCCTGCTCCCACCACCAGGGAACTGTATGTCAGGAGGATCCAACAACTGATGCCGCCACCACATCATGACCAAATGCACAAATGTATCTGGCTCACCAACTAGGACTGACTTAAAAGGTCAGATTTAAAAATGATGTGCACTCCCTCTCCTCTGCACTATGTGTGAGAGCAGTGTATGACCCAGAACCACTGGAGGACAGGTTCAGAGATATAAATACTAGCATTATCCCCTGATCAAGTCTTGATCACATAGACCAGGTCAGTGCTGAGATCAAAATTAGATTTCTCAATACAAACTCTGTCAATTTCTTTTACATACTACAGGTATGAGTACTGTACGTGGAATTTTACATGCCATACTTGCAATGTTTTATTTAAGAAAAAAACATGTCCAGAAGTAAACTAAATTCAACCTTGCTATTTACAAGACACACAAAAAAAAACACCATAGATTAACATCTAATTTCATACCAAAGATCAAGTTCATTTTTTTTTGCTAGACATTAGCAAATAATATCTTATATTTGGAACAAAACATGCTGTAGAATAAATGATAGGCAACTAGAAAATATACCATTGAGGAGAACTCGTGGAGTAATCATCCACAGACCTGAAGGGTGATTGGCAATAATTGCCTCACGAGTGCCCCACAATTACATATTTTGTTATATTAAATCTTCCTTCCTTCCTTCCGTTATATTAAAATCTCCCTTCCTTCCTTCCTACCTCTAATTTCTAGATGTGTCCTGGAGGTGAGGGGTATGGAATATAGTACAAGTGGAGAAAAAATAAATAGTCATTACAGAAGTTGTAGTCATATACAGCAATACAGTACATCAAAGGCGCATAATCATAATTATACAATGGCAAGAGCATTTCATGTATTGGGATTGGTCAGTGTGTGCCTGGATCAGTGATGTTACTGAAAAACAACATCACTATATGAAGTCCAGGCAGACACGATGACCACATGACAGAGCATGAAATCATGCTCCTGTCCTCAAGTTACCGCTACTCTGGTCAGCCGCTATAAAGGACATAAACTGCCCCCCCCCAGGATGTCATTACCCTGAAACAGAAATTCCACCAGCAGCTGAGGCACACACAAAATACATTAGTGTTGGATAAAAAAGTAGTTAATTTTCATGCCCATTGTTTTCTATTTTTTTGGTCCCTGAAGTGAGTGGCTTCACTGAACCACGAAGATTGTAACTGCTGGTCAGGCAGGTTCACTAAAGTTGGTCACTTCAAATGCCCCTAGCCTGTTGATGGCTTCACCAACAGAACTGAAATCATAAAAAATGCTGATGAAAACATCCGATTCACTTTCTGCCCTGGAAAACAGAGTAGTGGGATGAGTTTCTCCTGCCATTCACTGTTCGTGGCTCTGTGAGTGTGCACTCGGTCCTCAGAAGTCACTAATTCCCCCACACATCAGGATTCAAAAGTCAGTAAAACCAAGCAGCAGAACCACCTCAACTAAACTACATGGCTACAAACAATGCTGAGTGTGTGTGTGTGTGTGTGTGTGTGTGTGTCTGTCTGTCTGTTGGGTGGGCATGCACACAAACTGAGAAACACACAATGAAAGAGAGATGGGAAGGGAAGGGGACCTTGAAACACCAGCACCACCTGCTGGACTTCTTTTTCTTATACTTCCAATATATGCCTTCCACATTAAAAAAAAAATAATAAAAAATAATTTTTTTAAACGTTTGCTATTATTTTAAAATGACCCATTGTATAATAGCAATAAAGTACTCCAGGGTGTGTGTTATTGTTTAAAATGTCACTCCTCGGGTGGTGGAAACACTCAACTTTGCCTCATGCTTCAACCCACCCTCGGAGTAATGCTGTTACACAATAATATACCTTGTCATGCCTTAATGCTTAAACATTATAGGGCAAAACTGTGCAACAGGAACTTGTGGTAGAAAAAAACTGAGCTTTGATAGGCAAGGAAAAAGTACCTGTATAGGTTAAGTGGGGGAAGGATTATGACAGTATGCGAAGGGGGAGGGAGATCAAAGTGGTAGGGCTCATGGGCAGATGCAGGTGGGAGTAGAAAAGTCACAAAGAAGAGACTTAAGGGAGAAGGGGAAAGAGGCAGAGCAGATTGACAGCGAAAAGGTGGACCAGAGTTTAGGAAAGTGATTTGAGAAGGCAGATTAACCAACAGTAGATTTCCTAGATGGAATAGAAATGAATGGCAAATATTGCCTATTGTTTATTTGCTATAATACATTTAGATGGTTACTATTAGTACTATACTAGTATGGTATTTATATATCTCATGATTTAAGTAGCACAAAACAGGTAAATGAAACAATAAACAAAACCAATAAAGTAACTTGATCCATAAAGCATAATATCACCTCAAATGATGATAAGGTGTTGATGCCACTGTTTTGATTGTATGCTAGACCCCATCTGGAATATGCCTTTCAGTTGTGGTGCCCTTTCAGAAAGTCTGACTGCAGGCAGCTTAATAAGGTCCAGAGAAGATACAAACATATTTTATGCTTAAAGAATCAATCCTATGAAAATTGGATGAAAACACAATCTTATGTCCGTCGAGATCAGAAGACATAGAAACATAGACTTTGATGGCAGATAAGGACCACTTGGCCCACCCAGTCTGCCCATTTCCCTACCTATTGGAAAAGCTGCAGATTCTAGTTAACCAACAGCCTTCTTCCTGCAACCACCCACTATAATTGCCTTATGTCGGTCCCATGCATGTTTGAATTCTCCCACTGTTTTAGACCCCACAACCTCTCCAGGAAGGCAGTTCCATGAGTCTACCACTCTCTCCATGAAAAAAGATTTCCTCACATTACCCCTGAGCTGTCCCCCCTCTATCTTTAAATTGTGCCCCCTTGTTCTTACACATCTCTTTTTCTGAAAGATGCTACCCTCCTGGACTTTGTTGATTCCCTTGAGGTACTTAAAAGTTTCAATCATGTCACCTCCCCCATCCCTCCTTTCATCAAGGGTATACATATTAAGCTCTCTCAGTCTCTCTTCATATGGTTTCAGATGTAGACCCTGCACCATTTTAGTTGCCCTCCTCTGGACTGCTTCCATCCTGTCTATGTCCTTGCATAGATGAGGTCTCCAACACTGCATGCAGTACTCCAGATGGGGTCTCACCAACTGTCTGTACAGAGGGATAACCACTTTCCTTTTTCTACTTGTGATGCCCCTCCCTATGCATCCCAGTATGCCCCGGCTCTCCTTACCAACTTCTCACATTGCTTACCCACCTTTAGGTCATCTGGTATGACTACCCCCGGTCCCTTTCCATTATTGTTGTTGTTAGTACCTACCCTGCTATTGTGTACTCTTCTCCTGGATTTTTATTTCCCAGGTGCACTACTTTGCACTTCTTTGCATTGAATCTAAGTTGCCATATATCTGACCATTCCTCCAACCTTGCCAAGTCCCTTCTCATCCTTTCTACCCCCCTTGTGCATCAACTCTGTTACAGATCTTTGTGTCATCTGCAAAGAGGGATACCTTTCCTTCCAGACCCTCTGCAATGTCACCTATAAAGACGCTAAAGAGGACTGGACCCAGTACTGAGCCCTGAGGTACTCCACTAGTAATCCCCCTTCCTTTGGAATGTGTTCCATTCACTATTACCTTCTGTGTCCTATTGTGCAGACATTTTGCTACCCAGGCTACCACCATGGGACCCACTCCCAGGCTGGCTAACTTGATTATTAATCTTTTGTGTGGGACTGTGTCAAATGCCTTGCTAAAGTCTAGGTAGGCCATATCCACAGCTGGTCTATTACTTTGGCCACCCTGTCAAAGAAAGACTAAGGGGAGATTTACTTCTGCTGTACAACATCATCAATGACCCATACCTTATGTCTGAACTAGGGATCAATTTTAAAAGCAATTTAAGGGATACTAGAAGGCACCTTCTACAAATTATTGGTACACCATTTAATACAGGTACTTTAAAAAGAAAATACTTTTTTACCCTCAGAGTGGCTGACCCCTGGAATCACTTGCCCTCAGAAGTGGTTGTCAGTAAAACAAAAGATGAATTTAAGAAACATCTAGATAATTATATTCTCTCTGGTGGAAAATTGCAATATTATTCAAATTAATGTAATAGGAGCAACTAAGGGCAATCACATTCTTGCTCCTCACTCTCCTTAGTATGTTCTTATAATTTTTACTATCAATTGTTTATACAGCAATATCATGCAGGGAAATAACTGCTAACCACTTCTATGGGGAAAAAGTTCCATACATGTAATACAGCTTCAATAGTACATGGTCTGACTAGAAGCACTGAAATCTGTTTATACTAAATTGCAGAACATGTAACCATGGCTGAGCTATCAACAGCCAAGCTGTGCCATTAACCCTTAAAACAAGAGTGCAACAGATTGGGATTTTTTTTTGTTATACTCCACCTTTTGTTTGCTGTGAAAGAAACCACAGATCAACAACTGCATTTACTTGTAAGAAACTCCAATCCCATCAGTATTTAGGTTATTTTTAGACTGTTCAAGCATTTTCTTACTGCTCACAGTCTCATATATCTTTCTCTATCTCATGGTCTTCTTATTTGCCAGAAATCAATTTCCACACAGTACACACTATATCAACATTATGGCAATGCAATGTAGTGCTGTTCTGCAGGAGGCAATGTAGTCCACTGGCAAGAGTACAGAATCACGGGACCTGAGGTTCCCAGTTTCAAATCCCTATATTTAACTTTAGAATTACCATGGGACAGATGACTGGGAATCAGAGCTTTTAATAGCTCCTACCTGCATTCCCCTGATTAAAACTTCCGTGGCTGTCCTTGTTGCAGACGTCAGTTGCAGGGAATTTTGGGATGCCATCTGAGTGATCAGTTCATAAGATATCAGGCCAGAGGATTGACAGAATCAACTAGATCAAATTAATTTACTGTAAAAACAATTAGGGTAACATTTTGTCTTGGCCCTAAAAGTGCTACTCAGGGACTGCCCCACACCATATGACACAAGGCATGCACAAGGGCATCCCCCACTAATACACATTCATTAGTACTTCTAAAAGTATATACATTTTATGGAGAAATGTAGAATTTCATTCAGTCATGAAGCCAGACAACAAATTGATTTATATTGGTAAAAAAAGCATACAATCATGTTCACCAAGATAAGTTAAATGAGATACCAATCCATATTTAAAACTACTTTGTAATATGAGGCAGACCACCACCAGATTAATATGTCATGTTTTAATCAAGGAAATTCCAACCAGACTGCATGCAGGAATGCATTTAATTTCAGAAATCCAATATTGGTTGTGTAAGTCAATCTTCATTTATTTAATGCAGCAGAGGAAGAAGTTTGATTTTGTCATCGTGGTTTGCATAAACAGCTGCTTCCTGAAGGAAACTAGTTTTAATTCTGTTATGCATAAGTTGGGTACAGAGTGACAAATGAGAGATCCGAATGGGATTGCAGAATAATTTTTCTGTGTGGTGCCATCGGTCAATTCACTGCACATATGTCGAAGGTGATCTCTCCCATCTGTAAAACACTGCAAACTCCTGAGCCTCTCTACTTTGTGTTAATTGTCCTAATTTGAATGCACCTTTCTTCAATATCATTATTTATTGGCATTGACTGATATTACATTTTTGTAGGTCTTTAATACACCATGGTTTCTTATTTACATACATCCAGTGTGTGTGTGTGCGTGTGTTGCTAAAATGAATAGATCATGTAGCTATTGGTACGATTACAGGGCTACATGTAAATCAAGTAAGAGCAAAAATACTGCTCCATGTTTTTTTGTAAACCAGGGGCTCGGTAAGCAGTCGTGGTGGTGGTGCAAAATTAGGTTGCAAAAGGTTCTCCACTGCACCAAAACTAAAACCTGTCTTGCAGAGATGGAAAACGTTGTTGTTAGGGAAGCAGTCACCACAGTGATAGAGTTGCAACCTAAACAACGGTCATCAGATAGTTTCCAACTACAAATATGTACACTGTGGCAACAGCACTACCACAGCAGTCATCCCCCCTCACTCAACCCATGCCATTAGCCTCAAGTTTGTGACAAGATGTTATTTTTTTTGCATCTGTCCTTTACCCTAGTGGTTCAGTACCTCCTATCCTGCAGTCCTAGACCCCTGTGCAGTCTTCCATCATAACAGTGCCTTGACAATCTCTGTGTCTCACTGACACTACTGGTCTTTAATTACTCACCTGAGCCACTGTAAGGAGCTGCTTCACACAGTTTTTCAACTAGTGGTGAGCAATCAGGCTGTGCAGGGTCCAATAAGCCATTAGCATGATGGCCCTGACTCCTTTCCCTGCATTGTATCAATACACAGGCACTAATATCTCGTTCCCCAACAGGTCCTCCAAGACACCACCCATTTCATTTTGCTGTGTCTCCAAGCACCACACTCGAGAGGTCTACTTTGAAGCTATTAAGTGACAGTCATGGTTCGGCCTCCACAGGGTGATAGTTAGTAATGCACATTAACAGCAAAGGAGCACAACACCTCTACAACATATAATCTCTTGAAGACTTGGGGCCTAATACACAATCAAAAGGGACATTCACTAGGTGACCTCAAGACCACTTAATGACAGTCATTATTTTGTGATGATACAGGAGTCACAGACCTTTCCTGCACAGTCACAAAACAATTAGTGAATGTAAGGGAAAGGGATGGGGGTACCCTGAAAGTGATCTGCAAGGCCACGCTCAAATCAAGGGTAACCTGGCTACACCTGCATCTTGTAGGAATGATATAGTCAGGCAGTAGGGATGTCACAGTGATGTGACCAGGAATGGTCTTCAGCAGTGGGATGATGTTTGGTACAACACATACACACTGATCCACGTTTCATAATGGAAGGGTTTAGGGATGGGGCTTCCACTGGATGCCAGATAGAAACAAGAACATGGGTAGCAGTTGGGGGGGGCACTAGCCTGCCAGTGATGAGCAAAGAGGGACACAGAATTTTCATTACACCTGGCCCAGATGCAAACCTAATTGTAAGGGGGAAATTCCTTCTGGGAAGCCATGCTCAAGCGTACATCATTATGCCATGCTATAGCACTCTGCAGTTGGTGCTATGCCATTCTGTGACTGTATGCATCTCATGCCAGCATATAATCAACTGCAACACTAACTTTAAGGCCACTCATTTGCATTGCAAGTGTGCCGTGTGTGTGTGTGTGTGTGTGTGTGTGTGTGTGTGTGTGTGTGTGCAACACTAACTTTAAGGCCACTCATTGGCATTGCAAATGTGTGTGTGTGTGTGTGTATGTATGTGTGTGTGGGGGGGGGGGGATGATCAGGGTTTCTATACTGCTCCAGTGGGTGGTTGTGCAGTGGGCTGACTACCCAGTTTTGTGCCATCAACACTGGTGACTGCACACTGGGCCCTCAGTCCCTTACACTGCAACACTGCAATCAAGCTTCAGGGCCAGCAACATGGGTATTACTACAAGAAAAGCCAACAGCACTGAAGCAATATTAGAGTACACCAATTTATGACAACTTAAATATAAACTAAACAGGGATTATTGCATAGTTGCTGTGGCAACTCATGCTGTGCCATGTACCATAATTATGACATTTTAATGTTATGGATTGCTTCATTTTAATTATTCTTACTGAGCCATGTATTCAGTAAAGGATTTTTTATAAAGCCTTGCATGCCATTCCCACAGCATGGCACAATAAATAAAAGTTAAAAACAATTACATACACAGTTATGTATTTCTTATTCACACAGTTAGTCAATTAGCAATGCAGATCATTCCAGTATAGTGTGACTGAAGTCAGTCCAACACAGTTGTATGCAAAAGTTAAAAGTGCAATTAAAAGATAGTTATTTAGCTCAAGAATCACACCGAGTGCATCATGCATGCCCTGTGGCACACTAATCCAAAGACATGATGCTGCTGAGGAAAAGGAATGTGCCCCCACCCCCATCCCCACCTGTGAAGTGTAGCAACTCCAGACAAGTTTTTGAACCAACTGCATTTTATTCAGCAGACCTAAATACACAGGCAGGGAACATTTTACAATAATTCAGAGAAAAAATAAACAACTGTTCTTCCAGTTAGGCAACTTCAAGAATATATGACAATACAATAAAGCATATATTGTGAATTGGGAGCAGTATAAATTTAATTTAAATTTATACTTTTTTATCAAAATGTTATCTTCTCTTAAACAAAAATTAATGAATTTCTAATACCAATTTTATACATGAATTCTATACAAATAAACAACTAGAGGAACTTTCCTGTTTAAATAAAATTATATACAGCAATGTCCCCAATAAACTGAAAATGTAACATACCCATAAACTGAAAATGTAATGTACACATTGCCAAGGCAATTCTTTTAAGCACACAACTCATTATAGTAATATGGAATAATTAAAACAGAGGCAGTCTGGCCTGGGGTGAAAATGTAAATCTTTGGATCTGGAGTCCTAGGTTTAAATCCCACAACTGCAATTTACTCACTGTGTCACCCTAAACTAGTCACAAAACCTTCTGTGGTTATCCTCTCTGTGATCTTTCCTCTAGCTCTATGCTGTTTGAATCTCTGTGTGCTGAAAATGGTAGCAACAACCCCTCTCCCCTCCCACCCTCTCCTGGATTAAGTGCTTTCAGCTACACTATGTAAAAATAGTGCTTTATAAACCCAGATTATTTTCCTTTCCTTTCCTTCATGATACATTCTTCTGATCTTAATATTGCAATGGATATTTGACTATATTAAAGTCCTTCCCTAACTGTAACTATCGCACCATTAGAAAAGAATGCCTAACAAGTGTGTTACTTTTAAGGAAAATGTTTAAAAATTATTGCTTTTAATGAAGGGTCATTTTTTATGAGCAGCAAGCCAGTTACAGAACACTGGGCCATGCCCCAAAGGAATTGATTTTTATTTTATGTGCAGAATAACGCTACCTGAATCTGCCCCAGTGGATCATCCCTCACCCCCACCCCACCCTATATACACATCTTCCATCCCCACAAACACTCTTTGGGTGCACAGTTTCTCTGTTTTGCTAAGAAGTATATGAGCCAGTTGAAAGAAAATCAAAAGTGATGTCAAAACTGCATGTGTAACAACCTGGCATGTCAAAAAAAACGAACAGTATTGTGCTGTATTCTCTGGTCCTGTCGGCTAGAATCTAATTGTTCCCTTTGCGATAAAAGCAGATGCTTCTGGATAGTTCAAGATTTGTGTGGGTAAGATAAATTAAATATGAATTTCCAGTGTTAAAGTCCCAAAGGAAAAGTTGCAAGGAGAAAAATAATATTGTAAATGTTTAATAAAAAAGAAAGGCAAAAATACAGCTACCTATGAGATGAGGGATATCATGACCTTTATATTTTAAGAGTATGAGAGGCATCTTTTATAAACTTGCACTGATGTCCAGGTCATAAAACAGGAGCGTGGTTCTTACATGTTACCCTTGCGATTAACAATCTAAGAATACAAGTCTTTCTTTTTTCTTATTTTCAGATTTGAGGACTGAGATGTGAAGATGGGGAAAATGGATGATATTCTAAACATCTTCATTTTTATTTAGGGAATTCTTCAGTGTAACTTGCTCCATGATAGCTTTTTTATACATAAGATCTGTCTTAGTAGGGTTCATACAGCTTTCCAACCAATGTTAACTGAACTCTAAGTGTTCCATTAGTAGACATGTCTGGCTCCAGCAATATTAAAGGATTAAACAGCTATGCGCGCAAGCTTCTTGGCAGTGCTATGCTATAGTCTATACTGAAAGTGGAATTGTTGAACCCTATCCAGTGATAAGACAGAACAGTTACTTTTATTTCCAATGATTACTTGTACTTCAGAAATTCTAGTTATTGTGTTTTCCTTATTAAATTGTCCTAACATAATGAAAATATTAAACATTGCCCTGATGATTTCCAGTCCTCCATAAAAAAGCAGATTGAACTAACCACCAAACTTGGATTGAACCAAGAATGAATGTTTCCATCTAACTTCCACATCAGCCGTATGAAAAAAAAGACTTGGCCTTGTAATTGAGATCTACAGTAAAATAATGTTTTACTATCCAATATTTATTTAATTTTCTTTTTACTTATTTACCCCCACTTTTCTTAGCCCTCCCCCTAGACTCATCATATGCTTTCTCAGCTTACTTACTAGTCTGTCCTCCTAAATTCCCATGGCAGGGCAGTCAAGGTTCTCCAAGTCCCTTTGAAGCTGTTGCTCATTTGAGAAGGGTGCAGCAATTAATGGTGTGGAGACCGAGGTGTGCGGGGGGAGGGGGTGGAGCTAGCATAATCCTGACTCAGCCAGGGTTTCTCCATTTTTTCTACACCCTACAAGGATACCGCCTACTAGGACATCATGATGCATGTATGCTGCTCATGCTTGGGCCAACGTCAGCAGGCTTTCCCCCACCCAAGAATGGCTCCTGCTTGTACAGACACCTGTGGTTATTCAAGTGGCAGCAGTGTAGTAGGGCACACTGCTCTCTCTCCCTGGAGAAGAGCATTCTCCGGGATGCCTCTGGCCAGCTCCTTACTTCTTAGGCTCATTCCTGAACCTGGGTCACCAGCATCATAAACAGTAACCCTATCGCTTGGCCAACTGGGTGGTTTCTCCAAAATGTTTTTAATAAAATACTATATTCAGGCACAGTTTAGCTTATATTTTATTGATTTTCTATATGTATGTACCCTTGTTTGTTACAGAAGACATTTATATAACAAGCATTTGTCAATGCTGAATGTTTGCTTGCTGGCATTGGCATTGGTAGTGTAGGAGTTAGAGAGATGCATAACAGAAATGGCAGTGAAGTATTGAACTGAAGCCAACCTCACCACCACCCTACAGAGACTGACAGGCATTGGGGTGTGCCTTTGGGTCATCAGGCATAATGGCCATGCCATTTCACCACACCCTACCCTGCAGACTCCAACAAGTGTCACGGTGTGCCTTGGGGTCTTTGGGCCTTATGTTCACCCCATTCCATATGGAAATACAATGAGATGGGTGCAGTACAGGAAAATGGGGTGGACTTTGGGGCCGAAGAGTCCAAGGCACATCTTGATGCCTGTCACTGGCTGCAGGGTGTGAGTGGGGTGAAATGGCATGAGCATCACAGGTGGCAATCCCAAGTCACTCCCCTGATGCCTGTCAGTCTCTACAGGGTGGGGCGTTATGGTCGGAAACCCTAATGCACCGGGCGTCTGTTTAGTATTTCACTCCCCACTTTCTACATGGTTTTGTAACCCCCACCTCATGAACAGTGGCAATATCAGTTTGTTAGCCAAAACTGATTTTGCACAGTGACTACGCCATTTGGAACCACAGGGCCAAAAACACATTTCGAACAGGATGTGAAAAATGACAGCTGTACTGTTCATGGGGAGGTGTAAAAAATGGCAAGGTTGAAAATCTGCAGTGAAAATATAAAAAAAACTGAAGTCACACACGTGCGTAGAAACTGCTCAACACACACCCATAATGTAATTACTTTGGGGATATTTTACAGCAGATTTTCAATGCAAGCATTCTGGGACCTCCGCTCATGAACAGTGTCACTGTGGTTTTCTTAATCTGTCCCGAACACTCATTTCCCACAGCGATCATGCATTTCTGTGCCAGAAGTGTGAAATCACATTTTGGCCAGGTTGTGAAAAATGACAGCTGTACTGTTCATAAGGAAGTGTGGAACAATGCCAGTGCTGAAAATCTGGAATGAAAATAGTACAAATTCATGAACTTACGAAGGTGCGTGGAAACTGCGCAATGCACGCTCATAACACTGTTATTTGATGGACTTCTGTCACCAAATTTTCAACATAGCCATTTTAAGACCTATACTCATGAACAGTGTAACTGTGATTTTCTTAATCTGTCCCTAACATTGATTTCGCACACCAACTGCGCCATTGGGTGCTACATGCACAAAAACACATTTTGGGCAAGATATGAAAAATGACAGCTGTACTGCTCATAAGGAGGTGTGGTAAAATGGCAATGGAATGAAAATATAAAAAATTTGCAAAGCTATGAGCGTGCATGGGAAATGTGCAATGTATGCTCATAAAACATTAATTTTTAAGAATTTTTTCACCAAATTTTCACCATAGGGTTTTGGGGGGCATATCTCATGAACTGTGACATTGTCATTACATTACGTGGTCCCAAAAGGTGGTTCCACGCCGTGACCGCAAAGTCACCTTTCGAGGCCAAATATCAAAATGACAGTGACAGAATTCATGAGGTGGGGCCCCAAGAACATCATGTTGAAAGAATTCCCCAAAATGGCCAAGATATGCACTACCCCCCTGCCCAGGTAATTAGCCCTGCTCCAGCGCGTGAGGAAAAGCCAGCGTCTGCCTGCATTGCGGCTACCGAAACTGCGTGTTGGCGCCTTTTTTTGAGTTCAAATTTAAAACATCTCTCACGCCAGGACTGTATTAATTTCCAGAGCTTCTCAGCGACACTAGCCCGTAACGCTGCCACCACCCCACCACCACCTTGGCTCTCCAATTTATAGGAAGTCTGGTCAGGTGATTCGGCTGAAATATCTATCAGCCAACTTTACACAGCAGGTTATACAAACTGCACACTAGTGGCCGCTGCAGCACCTATCCCTCTCTCCGTAGTTGCTATGAACACTTTACTACTTGCTATCCTCCTTCTTGCCTGGTCCCCACAGCTCACCCCACTACCCCCCCTAGTGGCACATAACCCCTCCCATTATAACTGTTGTACCATCCCCTCAGCCATCAAAGGTACACACAGATTCTGCAACTCCATGAGCCTCCTTACCAGACAAACTGAACCCGTGGCCATTATTTTTCTCGTGCTAAACTTAACCCATACTCGTACACCAGGTATACACTGCACCTCTAGTGTCTTCCCCCGACCCCCTGCCCCCTCCGTCCTCCTATCCTCCCTAATGCCCCTCTCTCCCTTAAGCTACTTTCCTGTATTACCCTAGCCTTCCATCCCCACCTCCAAAGCAAAACGTCTCTCAGCCTACCAGTTACAGTGTCTCTCATCAAAACTCTGTTTGCTGGCCCTCCTCACGACACCCTCCTACTCCTCCTTGTATCTGGTAACATCCACCCCAACCCTGGCCCACCCAGCAAGATTACCCCCCTAAAAGCCTGGAGGCTGCGGCTAACGCTACCCTAAATATGCAGCCTTCCCAAAACACACACCCTTCAAGGCTGGATCGCTCAGCATGCCCCTGACATACTTGCACTCTCCGAGACCTGGCTCACAGATAAAATACCCAGTGAAGCGGTCTCCCTCCCTAATTATGCTCTTTTCCGGGCAGATAGGCCCAGCAAGAGAGGCGGGGGCTGTGCAATTTATGTCAAATCCTCTCTCAATGCCACTGAAGTCCATACACCAGCATCACAATACGGTGCCCAGGTACTCACAATAAAACTCTGCCTGGGTTCCAAAACACTCCACATCGTCTCGGGCTACATCCCCCCCAGAAATCAAAAACTCGCATTCGACTCCATCCTCCAAATCATCTCCCATCTGCCCAACACTAGCGAAGTCATCGTTATGGGGGACTTCAATATAAACTGGTTATCCTGGCCTCTTCCAGCTACAAAGATGCCCCGGCCTTGATCTCACCCAACTAGTCGCCTCCCCACCAGAAGGGACTTCAGATCCGGGCCTCCACCCTCCTGGACCTCATCTTCACCAACCGCCGGAAATCTCTCCAAAATTACAGTACTCCCTGATGCAATCAGCGACCACTCGCCAGTTACCTGCTGGTGGTGGTGCAAGTTGCCCCAGCACCCCTAAAATCTCCCTGGCGTGGGCTCAAACAGAGGCGGTTTAAAGAACCTTAAAGCCCACCTAACCACCAGCAACTGGCTCAACTCCCCATTTATACTGCCCAGTCAGTTGACTCCGCTCTGGATCACTTCATAACCACCTTCAACAAAGCCTGTGATTTATAGCCCCTTTCTAAGCTAGTTGTGAAATCCAGATCCACCCCTGGATCACCCCCCTACTAAGCCTGCTCCAGCATAGAGATAACCTCTGGCACAAAGCCATAGACTCCCAAAGCATCCAGGATAGACAACTCTACAGGGAGGCCCGCAACAAATGCACATGGGCTTTGCGGCAGGCGAAAGCCCACTACTACCAACACACCCTAACCTCTACCTGGGGTGATGGGAAAAAATTTTGGGATAACATAAAGGAACTTAGTGGCAAACCCCGCTCCCCCATCCCCACGCAACTCACTATTAATGGCGGGGTCACCCAAGATCATACCACTATCGCCGAAGCCTTTGCTTTCGGCCTTCTCGGATCAATCCCATCCCCTCCCTAACTCCCCAACATGAGCCCTACCACACCCCTTCCGCTCCGAGTCATCACCTCCACGAGGCAAACGCTATATTTCCAGGGCCATCTCTCATACACGATACAGCAATGACTCCTTGATCTTAAACTCCTGAGGCTCTCCCTTGATACCACTCTACCACACCTCACTAAAATTCTTAACCTCTCGCTCTGCCTAGGCCAGTTCCCTTTACCTGGAAAGAGCGATAATCACGCCCATCCTGAAGGGTGGAGACCCCACCAACACCAGCAACTACAGACCCATCTCAATACTTCCACCTCTCTCCAAAGCCCTTGAAAGAATAGTCTCTGACCAGTTAACGAACACCTATCCAAGCATAAGCTCCTTAGCCAGGAGCAGCATGGTTTCCGCTCAGGTCATAGTACCATCACCGCCCTGACGGAGCTCACCTCATTCCTACATGAAGCCCTTGACCATGGCTCAATTGCCGAGGCCATATGTGGACCTAACCAAGGCCCTTGACACGGTCAGTCACAGACTGCTTCAAATCCTCCCTAAACTAAATGTGGTCCCGGAGACCTTGTTCTGGTTCCAGGATTACCTCACAGGCCGCTCGCAACAAGTCAGGATATGCTCCACCCTCTCCACCCCTAAAACAGTTGCCTCAGGGGTCCCTCAGGGGTCAATCCTAGGCCACTGCTGTTCACCCTTTTCCTAAACTCCCTCCCAAGGCGTGCAGTGGTCAGCTGCTCCTCTATGCTGATGATGCAGTTCTGTTCTGGAAACACCACACCCTACCGCCTCCAGCAGGCCCTTCAAAGGCACTTCCGGGAACTTGAGACCTGGTTCTCTGAACACCGCCTAATCATCAACTATAATAAAACTAAATCCATGATTTTGCCCACACACCAAAATCCTCATAGTCAGTCTGCTCTCCTCATCAAGAGCGCTCAAGGTGCCCCTCTCGAACAAGTATCCAATTTCAAATACCTAGGTGTCACCCTAGACACCTCCCTCTCGTACCAGAGCACACCCAAATTCTCTCCACCCTATCAGCTCAAGGATAGGCATCCTGTATCGGCTTAACACTGCTTACCCCGCCGCAATGCGGCTAGCAGTCACCTCCTCCATCCTCTCTCTGGTGGATCACGGGATCACTATATACGGCCTGCTGAACCCACCTCCCTGAACAGGATAAACATTCTCCTGAACAAAGCCTGCCGCCTAGTCACTGGTTGTGATCGGCTAACCCACACCTGTGATCTCTATCGTTATCTGGTTGGTTAAACTTCCAACAACGATTACAGTTCCACACCTGCATCCTTGCAAAAAAAATACACCTTCGCCTAGCCCCCGTCGGACTTCTCCCCCTAATCAGTTCTGCACCCCACACATGCAATACAAGACTTGCCGCAAGCTCCCCCTTCCTTGTACCTCAATGTAGAACTTCCCTTGGGCAAAGATCCTTCAGATACCGGGCCCCACTCTGGCTCAATGCGTTACCACACTCCCTCTCACAGACCCACAGCATCTTTCAACTTAAAACAGGCCTCAAAGCTCACCTCCTTGAGAGAGCCATATGTGGCTGCGGCTAACTCAGCTCACCCGGTTAATCTGCCCTCCCCCCCCTCGACTCAGGGCCACACAAGGCCCCACGTATCTCATCAATAATCCCCGCCTGGGTATCCCAAGATTGCTGCCTAACTTCCTCAACAGTCACTAAGTTTGACTGGACTGCTCCTTTGATTTTTTTTATGTATATTCTGCCTGTTACATGTATGTTCTCAACTGTATTTGTCTACCCTCCACCCTTGTAACCGACGTGGAGACTTTGCAAAAGAGTCTGTGACTCAAAGGGTTGTAATTCTGATTGTTTCCAAATAAATAAATAAATAAATAAAGTTGAAAAAAAACATTTATGCCATTATACAGCTTACCGTCATTTCTTCAGATCATGGTTGGCTTTGAAGAATGCAGACGTGTTCCCGGTCCACTGAAAATCATCGTGCGGATTCCGGAGGCAAGAATGGGGTGGGGGGTGTGGGCAGGTAGATGCACAGAGAGTGGGCATGGGTTGGGGGCAAGACAATCAATGAGGGACCATTTTTTTCTTTTCAGGTGTTTTTCTTTTTAGGAAGACAATGCGGGACTTTTGCCACACTGGGATGGGCTCCCAGCATGGCAGCTGGAAGATTTTTTTGGGGGGGTCAGTGGGAGCTGACGGGGGATTGGGCACCCCTGTCAGCCATAAAGATGTTTGCCATGCTGGGGTGGGCTCCCAGCATGGCAACTGGAAGTCCGTTTCTTTTGGGTAGGTTCAATTGAGCCAATGGGGGATTGGGCATCCCGATCACCATTCTGACTTTTGCCATGCTGGGGTGGGATCCCAGAGTGGCACCTAGAAGTCTGGGCGGGCACAGAGCCAACAGGAGATTGGGCACCCCCATCAGCCATACTGTGTGCAGAGGGGGTGCGCATGAGCATGCTGGGATGGGCTCCCAGTGTGCTACTTGAGTGTTTGGGATGAGGGAGAGTAGACACAAAGGAAGCTGTCTAAGACAGCTGTTCAGGATGCAGTGCTGCATGTAGGCACTCAGTATGTAAATTACCTGCCGACGCCAGTATGCAAATTGCCTACACGTTACAACCGTGGTTTTTCATTTTCAACTGGATGCCACTGCATTCTGAATGGCTCTCATTGACAGCTCAGACATTCGTGCAAGCAAACATAAAAATAGGAAATATGGGTATCCAACATTATCATTTCCTCCATCTTTGCCCACCACTGAAGTCATTATCCCATGTTTGTGAGAGCAGAATTATTTCTGCTTCAACAGATTATGGAGTCAAATAGAAAATAATGACTGACTTTAACAGGGGTGGGGTGAGAAACTGCAGAATGAGATGAAGTCTGGAGGACAAAGATCTAGGTTTCATGTACATGTCCTCAGTGATAAAGAATGAGTGGACCTAAATACAGAAATTAAATGCAAGTACAACTGTGTGTATAAATTATATTTTAAAGTTTTTTTCTTATGGATACTTGAAAAACCTTTAAAACTGGTCATTCAAATCTCTCAAACAAAGCTTAAATTATACAACATAATATTTAAGCAACTCCAAATAACCACGATTCCCTTTGAAGAAAACTAGCTACTCTGTTCTAGAATACCAGAATTTATGATGTCTGGCAGGGAGGACCTAAGTTTTGCCCTTTCCTTTTGTCTAAAAGTTTCAACTTTATTAAAGCCATTCTTTAAAATGATTACCCAATATCCTGCCTTATTTAGGAACCTCTTTCAAAATGGTCTGTGGGTCTAAAATATGATTTTTGTCACAAATAGGATATTGGGGGTGGGCTATTTTACAAATGAGAACTGAAGCTTACTGTTCTGTGTCTCTGCTATATTAGCAGGACTGCTACAATATTTTCTAAAAATCAGGTCACTTCAGAAGGATAATTTTACAGCTGTAAAAGTTGTGGTGGTTGAACAAAAAATGTTTCTGGTTAGAAGACCTTAATAGTGCTGTGCTTTAGGGCTCTGAGCTGCAAACCTGGAGACCTGGGTTTGAATCCCACAGGGCTCTACGATGCTGGTTCAAAAACTATGTTGTTGACTGACATCACAGCAATGGATTTATGTTGACCACAAGTTGTGGTCAACATAAATCCAACAGGAGACCCTGGCTGTTTTTCTATTGGGGGGGCTTTGCCCCCCACACCCCGTGAACTAAACGATTCCAACTCAGGGCCAGAGTTGATTCATGTAGGGGGTGCAGGACCTGGAGACAGAGTGCTGGGGTCTCGGGCAGACCATTACATTGAACTGTCAATGTTGTCAGCATTGACGTGTTTGCTGTAATGGTGTCGCAATACGGTCAGCATACCATCCCACAGCCACACTTGTACACTGTGTGATGCTGAGCAAGTCACTTAATGTCCTTATGCTCCCAGGTCACACCTGGAAACAAACTTCAGCTTAGTGTGCCTTTCCTGGTTAAACAATTTCCCCTTTGAAGACCTTTCACACTTAATAAAGCAAAGGTCAATGCTTCCTAACTTGAGATCAGCTAAAGGGGTTATGCTAGTTGAAAGGTTATGAAAATCTAAGGGTGGTGCTTTGTGCTTGTTCTATTGCTGCTCCTCAATTTTGGAACAGTCTTTCTGATACATTGCAGTCTGCTTCTTCCTTTTATATTTAAAAAAATGTTTTAAAGTCTTTATAGTTGTTGTAATTGTGATTATAAATGTAGTTAATGTGTTTTGTTTGTATTGTATTAATTTTATGTTTTATCTATTATATATAGAATAATGACTGGGCAGGTGGTAGTAACAAGAATTTTACACACACACCCAAGGTGTGGGATGTCACATAAACCCAGAGAGTGAACCTCGAGAGGTTTATTCTGGCATCCCACATATAGGGTGTGTGTAAAATTTGAGTTTTACACACCTACACAGCCTTTATTTTATATAATTGCTGGGGAGCATTTTTTCACCACAGCAATTATATAAAATAAAAACACATTCCTGTTCAGCCGTGATTCTGTCTGGCTTAAGTACAGTTCGCAGCTTGTGAGACTTTATTTTTTTTGTTAATTTATTTGTCAGGTTTAAAGTCTAAAAAGTTGTGGGGATTAAAAGGCAACAGTCCATTATTTTGTTTATTTTAAAACATTTAACTTACTGCAGAGAGCGAGTGGCGGTGCTGTGTTCATCAGGAAGATGGCCGGCTGGTGCATGAACAGAGTAAGGGAAACCAAGCACGTATTTGCCATTATAACCAGCTGGTTATAATGACAAATTATAACCAGGTTTTACACCGGGAAAAAATGCGACCCAGTAATTATAATTGTAATTTAGCCTGGGCAGATCCTGAAAAAGGACCCTCGGGGTCCAGTGTTCTTTCCCAGTTATCAAAATTAAATAAATAAATATTTAAAAAATCTTAGGTCTTTTTTTCTTCAATACCCATTTACCAGCTATGTTGCAATCATACCATAAGTTGTTCCTAGTGTCTCACATTGTAGCCTACAGATGCACATTAGTTGCCAGAAAATGACAGTTTGCTGTCACTATGTATAGAGACTCCCTTTGACTCTGTGTTCCCGGAGTCACTTCACATAGTCCCAATGCTCAGGGCCTCTCCTTCCAAAGCTTTAGGATTCCAGTGTGCTTGTGCATGGGACAGGACGAGAGTACCTAGAGGCCACTTGTGGACAAGCAACACAGAAAGTCAACAGACAGCAGCTTTATAAAAAAGCTGACTGACTTGGGAGGGTTAAATCAAAATGGCATCACACACGTGTGTGTGTGTGTGTGTGTGTGTATATTTTCTCCACAGCATTTTTTTCTGTTCATTTCCTCTCAACATCAGCACTCCAGGTACCATCACCTACCTTTTCATGGACTTGCAGGTTAACTACTACTTGCACAGAACCGACATACCGTAGGTGGGTGGTTAGCTATATGGTCCTGCAAGAACCTGAGGGGGGTTCCAGCATGGAGTGGACTGGGGTTTTAGCCTGTCCCCCTGTCTTCTTCCTGGAGTGCCTGACATACAATGATGCAGGTATGCATGTGTGTGCTGGCATGCATATGTGCTGGGCATCTGCCAGCAACCCCTCCCACCTGTGATGCTTTCAGCTGTGCTGCCACCTGGCCTCCATCAGGTTGCAGTTATGCAGCAAATGCAGCATCTGTACCCCAAGGATGGACAATAATCCCTGGGATACATAGTTCCCTCTACCACAGCTAGCCAATAATGGCCAATGCTCATTTCCAAACATGAACTGCTGGTGTGGCAAGCAGTACTGCTGGCCAGTAGACACATCTACTTAAAGGAGATCATTCATCTACACAGAAAATCTCACTTTTTGACAGGTTGCTAAACATAATATTATGTAATTTTTGTCTTGATTATACATTTCTGTTTTATGAAGATTGTCTGCCATACTTCTGTAGCCGTTTCCCTTAAATGAAACCATCATTGTGAAACTATGCATTAGATGCATCAATCACAGCTATTTGATGTTGTCACAGGGGAAAGCAGGACAGTAATGACAACCTTGTAATGGGCAGATGAGTGCATCATAAATGTCATCCAAATACTGAACCACTGTGGAGAAGCCAATCAACAGTCATGTTTTTCTGTTTTTAGTATTGTAAAGGTATGCTACCATTGCCTTTCTTGTTCTGATTATACCTGTATACTGTTTTTTAGTAATTTGATGCAAAACCTTCTACATTGAATTGAGCATTTGTTCCCTCTAGCTGTCAAGGAGCTGTTCTGAAGGGTACCTTCTGTTCAAAGACCCATTGCACCAGAGCATTAGATGTTTGCTGGATTGTGGGAGGAGCTGTGTCCCAGAAGTACTGAGAGGATGTAAAAGTGAGAGTCAAGCACTACATGCAACTTGCTAAACTGGCCAAATAACACAACGATTGTGAGGGTGATCACAGAAATGCATAGAGCTAAGAAAAATTAAGGCATGCTATCTAGGGCACTGGATTTGGAACAGTAAGATTAGCACTAACAAAACTCGACCTGAGTTTAATGTCCTTAGATGCAGTGCTTTGTTTTTTTTCCTGTTTTAGATGTTTGGTTTGAAGACTTGATGGGCCTCTTCTGTTCGGAACAGAATTAGGATCGAGGTGTTCCTGAAGTTCAGAAAATAAACTGACATACTGTTATATCAGTGAACAATTCCAACAACTCTGACAATAAACCGAATAAACTTAGTCATAGGAAGAAGTACTAGAAGTGGTTTCTGGACACTGAATATTGGATACTGTATTAGATTATTATAGATACATACAGAGTGTGCTTATGTGGGATTTTCTTTTTACTTTTACATATTTTATATATTTTAATTGAGTGCACATAGCCATAGGTGTGGCCAAAAGTTACAGGTGAAACAGTGCCCAATTTGCAACTCATACGTGCAATATTATTTTTAATAACCAGTGTAAGTTATTAAGTCTAAACAGTGCCTTTTCTGGAAAAAGCCACCAAACATTTTCTGTCTCAAAAGAATTGAAATTTGCACCTTTTTTGATTACTGTGATGTTGTGCTGATGTTAGCACACAGCACATATTTATGTTAAAGCCAATAACTGGTTATCAGTTTTGGGTCCCAGTGAAGTAAAAAGGAAGCTAGCTGCAGCTTTAAACTGCGTGGTGAAAATGTGTTTGTTTATATTTTTTGAAAGCAAAGCCACCAATGTCAGCACAAACCCAGTAAATGGGATATTGAGACTTCAGTTCCAGTTACGAACGGATGTCAGCTTACAGTAATTTTCCCTGTTTTCTGTTTATTATTCTCTGCAGTAACTTTAAAGTGTGCATGGTGTTAAAAATTCCTTGTCTAGAGCAATTTCTATATTAAGAGACTACGGGCTGGATATTTAGACTGTGCCTGGCAGTGGCGCAAGCCTGGGTGCAGCGCAACTGGGCTGCGCCGGGGCCAGGAACAGGCGATATTCAACAGTGATGCGCCATGGCTCAGCACCATTGAATATGGCACGGTTGGTGCACAGACTGTGCAAGGCACAGTGGCACTGTGCCAGCACAAGCCATGGAGAGGGAGCATGGAGATGCACCAGCACAAGTGCAGTCGCAGTAGGTGCATCACCTGCGATATTCAGCCAGTGGCATGCAAATGAGGCCATAATCTATGTAAGGCACATATGGGGCCATTTGCATGTCATCATGGCCCCATTTGCATGCAATGCACTGGGTGTCCCAGAGAAATGCGCCTGGTGCCCTGCCAAGCTGCTATCGGTGGGTGATGGCTCCCTGGTGGGCTATTGCAGCCCCCCCTCCCATATGCCTGCTTGTGGGCTGTAGTGAAGTTAAACATATTCCAATGCCCGATTATGGGTGGTAGAACAAATAAGAACATCCCCATGCCTGATCATGGGTGGTAGAACAAATAAGCACATCCTCATGCCTGATTGTGGGCAGTAGTAAGCCTAGACATGACCCCATGCCTGATCACGGGCAGTAGAACAAATAAGCACATCCCCATGCTTGATCACGGATGGTAGAACAAATAAGCACATCCCAATGCCTGACCATGGGCAGTAGTAAGCTTAGACATGACCCTATGCCTGAGCATGGGCAGTAGTATGTATAAACAAATGCCTGGTGGTCTAGTGGACCCCACTCCCTGTATGCCCAATCACAGCCAGCAGCACAATGACAGGTAACCCTATGCCCATGCCCGATCACAGGCTGTAGCTTTACGTGAGGGCAACCTGGTGGTCCAGTGCTACCCCCTTCCCCACCCACCCACGGAGGCCCCCAGCCAACCTGCACCCCCCATCCTCGGCAGGCGGCAGCACCCTGCAGCTTATCGCCCAGCCGACCACCAAATGACAGCATACAGTATGATCTGTGTGCCTGTTGAGACCACAGTGTGGACCAATGAAGCTACGAACCATACTGCACTACCTGGACAGATATGTGAATAAGCGCGTCCATTCATATCAGATGCAACAATACGTATGATCTGCAATGATCACTGTGAAACGTACAGATCACCTGCATCGGTATGACGAGGGCGGTAACGCGAGCAGGGTGCGCCCGCCAAGGAGGAGTGCTGGTGGCGGGGGCCTCAGTGGTGGGAGGAGCAGCGGATCACCAGGTGCCCTAAGGCTGTACTACAGCCATGAATGAGCATGGTGTGCTGTCATTTGTGCAACCGCGTTGAGCATGCAGATGAGGTCACTGAACCACCAGGCACTGATGCTCATACTACTGCCTATGCTCAGACATAGGGCGCGTAAACGCTTACTACTGCCCATGAACTTGGGGATGTGCTTATTTAGTTCTACTGCTATGTTCAGGCATTGACTATGCTCAGTTTCACTACTGCCCGTGATCTGGCGTGTGGAGTGGGTGGGGCACTGGACTACCAGGAGGGACCAGATGCTTGTGGATGGTGGTCCTGCTGGGTGGGTGGCCACCCACGACTGGTGGCTATTGTGCTGCGCCTAGCAATACCGCTACCCACCTGTGGGTGGCCAGCATTTGAGCCTGTTGTTTTCGGCTTAACTTCAGGCACCAGTGTGTAGCACATGTAGGGGTTGCACCAGCATACGTGCCGCACATCCCGGGCTAAATATCAGGATGTGCCGCATATGCATGGGCATGCCCCCTGCATCTGCACTGCATACATTAACAATGCACCCCAGAGCATCAGGGGTTGCGCTGCGCAACATGCCCCTCTGAATATTGTGCCGGGGCACATTGGGGGGTTGCACATGGCACAACCCTGTTGCACCAGGTGCAACCCCTTTGAATATCCCGACCTATGTGTTGATCATTATTATGCAGCACAGAGTTTTGAACAAATCTGTGTTTTAATCAGATTCATCCAAAGAAGCTATTATTAATGCTTTTTTGTTTTGCTTATGTCTTCACTTTCACAATGTAAGTTGGTCATGCTTGTTGTATCACAAAGTATATAAGAAACAATATTCTTTCAAAAAATTAATTTCTAAATTAATATTTCATTTTTTTTATTTTGTGCACAACCACAAATTAAGTAGTTTGTTTCTTGTATATTTATATCAACAGGATACATTGGATCCAACACTTTTGGGGACTAGGCCACAGACCAGAAGCAAGGATAAAGTTAGAAGCCAGTATAGAGCCTCAAAAGACCAGAGCTGTGCTAAACCTGAATGGGAAGCTAAGTGATAAACTTTTTACATGAGACTTGTTGTATACTCTGTTTAATGTTAAACTAAGCTAAAGAGCTATATGGCAAACTTTATTTTCAATATTAAACATAAAAGCTAGACACTTTTAAGAAGTTTTAGAGGACACTTTTCACAACAAATCCATTTCTTAAGTTATTCCTATGTATCTATTGTTAACGAATTGTTAAGCTGTTGTATTCTGTCCTTGATTATTGTAATTATAAGAATAGTGCATTTCACAACAAGGCATTATGGGACAAACAAAAAAACAATGTTGAGAATAAGACCACAAAAAACTCAAACTAAAAAGAGATGCAATTTAGTTATCAATTCCGTGGTTATCAATAATACCAGGAAGAAAATAGCAAATTTTTTTAGCACTTCTGATGGGCACTGGGCCTTGTGCGTCAATAAATAAATTCTGAAAATGCAACTAAATCCCAGAAGAACTTCTTCTCTTAAAAGGCACATACAACACCTGGAATTGACCCTTGGCTCAGTGTGCCTTTCCCAGTTACCAACTTTTAAATAAATATTTAACAGTCACAACACCCTCTACTATCTGTAATAAAGGTGTTGGAAGAGCCCTGTAATATACAACTAATATAGTTGGATGACCCAAATACAGATGCCCAACAAAAAGCACCTGACAGCCCAACAGAAGCAGGTCTGGGTCTCTATTAAAAAGACTTGTTTGTACCCCCGTTACAATTAAGAAATAGGTACAATATAGAAGTCCCAATGGAATAAGTAAAGCACGAGTTAAACATGCCCCCATATATAACAAAAAAATATGGTGCAGCACAGACTACTCAAACTAAAAATACAAAGGACACTCAAAGGTCATATTGAGGGATTTGGCAATTGTATATCCTCATCTGTTAAGAAGCTAAGCTTAGAACCATCCTTTGGCATTCACGTGATATCCACCATGTGTGGTAAAGTGAAGTCTTGAAAGACAGGGAAAGAACTTTAGATCAAAATACTGACAAATTAGATAATAAGCCACTCTCAGAAAAAAAAAAAACACTGATCATCACGTTCACAATGATAGGTGGAATACTGGACCTAAGGAATGTGTGCTGACATTTGGTTAACATATTGGTATAAAACTTTACCAAACAAAGGCTGGATCTTTACCATTATAAATATGCCTTAAACAAGGAATATGCTAATCAAGGCAAGAGAGGACGTTTGTGGATTAGGAGTGAAATTAAATACTTCACTAAGAGATATGCAAGCAGTTGAAGAAAATGCAAAATATGCAGGAGAAAATAATGGGAAATCTGAAAACAGAAATGGTATTCAACAAAGAATAACAACATTTTTTAAACCTGTGGAATAGGAACACATTTTAATAGGCAACAAAACAGAAAAGCAAAATAAGTACATTAAGGGGAGGCACAAGAAAGGTGATAGAATCAACTTTATTGTTTTATCAGATGTTGGCATTACAGTAACAGAAAGTACATTATTGTCAGAGTTATTAATTGAGGACAGAAAAGGAACAAATTCTACCATAAATCTAACTGACATTGTAGAATGACTTGTTTTAGAAGGAAAAGCAAAGAAATTTATAGATGTGATCTGTTGGAACACCTCCGGGGATCTCCTCAAAAATGGGTTAATAATATGTACAAATAAGATGTGATTCTACTTCAAGAGACATGGGCTACCATTCAAAATTCTATTCATATGGATGGCTCATTTCCAGTGAAAACCACACAAATAAAGACAGTGTGGTCAAAACTATTTCGTCATAATTGCGCGAGATGGAAAAGTGAAAGATAAAAATTACAGACTGCATTTAATCAACAGCTTATAGAATATGCCATTGGTATGAGCATGTGTTCTGGCACACCCGCTTTTTTGCCACAAGACATTTTTTCCTTAACATGGTTTGTAATCCTGTCTGTACACTTCTTTCCTTTGCATTATTTATGGAGCTGTCGATTGACCACGCTGTCTTTGTGCGGTTTTGATGTGGAACCTTGATGGCTATAGGACTTGGAGTATTAGAGCTGCAAGGGGGAAAGATTTAGGCATTTAAAGTGGGGAATACCTATCTTAGTGAATGTGCTTCAGGCATTTTTACTTCTATGGGGGATCAGGGCATGGGGGGTCTGCTAGCCCTGTAGGGTTTTCTTTACTGAATAGTGGGGATTAGGTGCAGAGGGGGCAGATCGATAGCTCTGTGGGGCATTTTTCTTCTATGGTGGATCAGGGCATGGGGGATATGCTAGCCCTGTGGGCCTTTCTTTACTGAATAGTGGAGATCAGGGCAGAGGCAGGATCGATAGCACTGCGGGCATTTTTACTTCTATGGAGGATCGGGGCATGGGGGGGTGGGCTCTTGCGCCCTTCCACCATGGTCACGGCAGTTTGTGCAAACCCATCAGGTATGCCCTTTGGTGTACAGTTCAGGTTGGCGCAAGTCACAGGACTTAGCTGCGGGGACCCTGTCCAATAGAGATTTGGGTACAGGGTCCTTGGCGCAACAACATTTGGCTCAAGACACCTTAGGCGTGACTTGTACCAACCTTTCCAGAATCGGCCCATGATGGATAAAAATGATAACACTAAGGGGTTATTCTTATAAAGTGCATTAATAAAATCAAACTATGAATTCTAAATGGCAGAGCTGGGGAAGACGATATAGAATACAATACATTACCTTTTCAACAGAAGCGGGGGGGGGGTAATCTTTTACATCTGCGGATGTGCAACATTTATTCCTATAACAGGATAGAACAACTAAGCATGCTCAATGTATGGGAAAGTGATCATTTTCCCATAACTTGTAGAATAAAATGAAAGAGTGTTATGAAAGTTAATGTGAGAAATTTGAAGGATGCCAATAATAATGTGCATAATTTATAATACAAAAATTAAGTGGAGTGAATATACATCGCAAACACGTAAAGAAATATTATCCTTAAATACTTCAGTAAGGTACTGAGATTCAATGGAACTGGTGGGATCATAGGTTGACATTGACAACCCTATTACTGTAGTAAAGTAGTTCTCAAATATAATTGAACATACTACATCTGAACTAACTCCTGGTGACAGAAAAAGAGGAAGGTATGAGTGTCAGTAAATTCCAACCATGGTTTGAAAGAGCATTAAAAGAGCAGTTAATAAGGAAGGCAGGCTAACTGTTAAAACAGAGATATCTGTGTCAAAAGGGGTCTGAATAATTTTAAATCTGAATATACGTATGTTACCTGTTAAAAAAAAAGAGAGATTATAAAAACTTACCATGGAATAAACTACAGGAAGCTATTTTATTTTAAGGATAATTCTATGTTTTGGGCTCTGGTAGCCTATGGCTCTTCAGATGTGAACAGAAAATATAATAGATACAGTTGAATCACAGCAAAAAGCTGGATAACACGAGTTAAGTACATTTACAAAAATCACTGAAAATTTTACAATTCAAAGTAGAGATTTAGAGGCAACACTTCTGGATAAAAAAATATTGTAAACACAGAAGTGGGGCCTCCATTTAATGTAAATGTGGTGAAAAGTGCAATTTTGGCCCATCACAAGAACAAGGCAGCTGGCTTTGATGCAGTGTCAGCACAAATATATTTAAATAATACTGATTATTAGGGAACCATTCTTACCCCTAAATTTATCTTGATAAATTCCCAAAAAAGGGGAATCAAAAGATCAGTCATGCTATAGACTCATTACATTGCTACCAACATGGCTAAAAATATACTCCAGAATTAAACTGGGCAAACTGCAAACCTGGGTAATGCACGACCACCTAATTTCCAATTTTCAGTGTGACTTCCATAGTAACCATGCAAATACAGAGCTGGGACTCAATTTTCAAAGCCCTGAGAATGCTGCAAGCCCCTGGTGTGCGGATTGTATGATGCACGGGGCTTGTAGCATTCTCCCAGCTGGTGATCAGGATTTTCGATCCTGCATGCCAAATGCCACATTTTAGACCAGCTTCTCCCAGGTTTAACTTGGGCCATTTGGGGGGCCCTTTTTATGGGGTTTGCACCAAAACTTTGATGCAAGCTGCTGTAAACAGAGGAAACTGTAGCAACTGCATCCGATGTACTAAAACCGGGTGCAGTTGCATCAAACTAGTTTGGCACAGCTGCGCCAACAAATGAGCGTGATGCAGGGCTTGATGCAAGTGCAGCATCTCCCTTTGAAAACTGATCCACTGATGTTTATTTCGAATTATATATTGTAAGCATATTATACAAGGGAAAAAAAAGATCCATGCATGTTTTACAGACATAAGGGCTGCATTCAACTCTATAAAAAAAAAGAGATATTCTATGGGACATGCTAAAAGATCAAACAACTGGCAACAGACTGCTTGCTATCTTGAAATTATTACATACAAATATTCTGACCAGAATCAGTTACAATAAAGATGGGGCTTTAACTGACCCAATTTCTATCACTCAGGAGGTCAAGCAGGGATGTGTGCTGGCTCCTTGTTTGTTTAATTCGTACATAGACAGTTTCATAAGATGGCTAACCAATGTAGCCACTTTCTAAAATCAATAATATAGATGTTAATCTGTTAATGTACACAGATGAAGCAGTGTTGCTCTCCAAGATCCCCTTAGGTCTTAAGAAAGGCTTGACAGCTAGTATACAGCACCTTAACTTACTGGAACTAGAGTTGATCGAGTCCAAAACAAAAATCACCACATGAGGAGATAGGAACAGACATGAAAATAACTAGGTTACTAATGGCAACATTACTGAATAAGTTAGCTTCAAGAGTTACATTTTGCCAATGGAGGTGCCGGCATTTAAAAGCCACTCTCTCATATTGATTAAAGGCATTTCTAACAGATACAGGGACATTCACCAAGGCGTCTTTCTATTGGGGTTGCATGCCTCTTCCAATGCCCCTCAGGAAAGGACTCTCCTCACGATGAAACAATGTATCCAGAAAGCCCCCCCGGTGTCAGTGTTCTGGGACATCTGCTAGTAGCTGTAGCTTCAGCAGCACCACTCATTCTCCAGATACCAGAGGAGTAAAATATAGTACCAGAGCATATACTCGCAAACTGCTAAACTGTCCCAATTACAAAAAGGGCTCACTCTGAGAGAGCCAGTGCTCACAGTAAATAACAATCCACAACAAAAAAACAAACAAAAAAATGATACAATATAATGGCCTGACCGAACACAAGTCACCCCCTGACCACAGCTGCAGAGTGCAAAATTGTTATTATTTGCTATTCACGTCTAACTTTGTGTACAATTCATACAAAGCTTTAAAAAATTACTTTGGAGGACAAGGTAATTAACCAAATGTTATATGGGAGCATGGTGTGGGGTCTGTGAAAGAAATATTCAGAATTTCGTCATAGGAAAAACACCATGATTACCATGTGATATGCCAACTGCATTTCTGCACTTAGAAGCAGACTTACTACCCTTAGAATTTAATATTGTTATGGGCATAACTAGATTATGGAAGTGAATAATCAATATGGGTGAGGCCAGGCTTCCAAAAATATGATGGACAGATGCCCAACACAGAAAAGGAAAGAACTGGTTTTATACTCTTTACAAAATCCTGACACAAAATGGACTGTATAGTATATGACCTGAAATAGCATTATGTTCAACAGCAACGTATGCTGTTGAAGCAGAACAGGAATTAAAGGACATTATTAAAAAGCATGCTAGAAAGGATTCATAACTTTGACAGTACTAGAAGGTATTCTAATATAAGAAAGTTGGCAAGAATTAGCAACTATTTAATGGTTTGTGAAAATAGTTCCCACAGAAAATTCTATCAAACTTTATATAAGGAATTTTGCTGGAATACTTACCAAACTCTGCAAACAATTATGGGACATATTATATATCAGAATGTGGCTATACAATGAGCAGTCAGTCTCAACTGAACATATTTTACTTTACTGTCTGGCCTTTGAGAAATAGAGGGATAAGCGGATTGTTCCATTGCTGTGTATAAAATATAGAAAGCTTCGCTCTCTGGGTTTATAAAGCATCTAACCCCTCGGGTGTGTGTAAACTTCTTGTTACACACACCAACCCATATTTTAGTTTATATAATTGCTGGGTTTCCCTTTTTTTCACCTCAGCAATTATATTAAATAAAAAGATGTTGCCAGCTGTCGCGGTCTGGCTTCAGCGTGGTCTGCAGGCATCCTTATTTATTTAAAAATTGCTGTAGGTCTTTGTAGGGTGTCGGCAGCTTACAGTTAATTTTTTTTTCTCTGTGGTATTTGTTTGTTTATTTTGGAAATGACTTACTGCCAAGTCCAAGAGTGGTAGTTCAGTCTCCCATGGAAAAAACGACGGCGGCCAGTGGTCCAAAGGAAGAGCTAGACGGGTGCATGTGCACAGTGAGGGAAATCGTGTGCATGTTTGCTGTAATGAACACTCCTTCATTACAACAAATTACACCACAGTTTCCCTATGGGAAAAAAGGGAAACCAGTTATTATAGTGTTTTTATCAAATAACTAAAAAAAAAATAGAGTCCATGCTAGGCTTTCTTACCATACATCTAACTGTAACATTAAAAAGTTACTAAATAACATATGAAATCATTTTAAAATGTTCTATATTTACTTAAATGTTGTGGGTTTTATGTTTTGATATGTATATGTGATTTATTCTAGACTTTTTTTTTTAAAGATAAATGTGATAAATCTATGGATTTTATACATTTCAATAAACTGAAACTAAACAGTAATGAAATCCTTGTAGTAAAGAATTATGAGCAGACAATTTCTATGTCTGCTCTGCATATACTTGAGAGAAATGGATTAAAAAATGTATTTAGTAAGCTGCAGAAAGGTAACATTTTCAACTTCTCTGAAGTCCAGGCTAGTCTGATCCCTGACTGCAAACAAAATTGCAGAAGGTCCACTTGTCCCCCCCCCCATCATACTGCCTTGTTCCCCTGCAGCAGCATCCAGTCAGCCAGCAAAGAAAACAGCACATCTTAAGCCCATCTCAAACAGAAGGGGTTGCCCCTAGTGCTCTCCTTGCCCTGCACTTGGGGCTATATGCCTCACTCCTCGACTCCCTATACACTCTCTTACTACCAAGCTGATTTATTATGGCCACAGCCACTATCTGTATTCCTCTGGCTCTCCTCTATCAGAGGTGACATACAATTATCTTGTGTGTCCAACACTATCACCAGCCATGCTCACTCTCAGCCCCACATTCACTTGTCAAAAATGGTTCTACAGTCCATCTGCTGGCTTTCATTGAGGCACATCAATCTACTGATCCCTACTTCCACCATAACACCAAACACTCAGATGTGCAAAACAAAATCAAACTTCAACACAGATTTATGTCTTCTGCTATGCTTCTCTGTTTCTTAAATCCATTACTGAAAACTGTATCAATATTACTAATTTATGATCTATCCATAACTCCAAGCCTTAATTAAAAAAAAAAAACAAACTTACGTTTACAGCTCCAGAATTTCCAAAGTTAGACATTTCAAAAGATAACTGCTGGATTTTCAGCCCTCCCGGGACTAAGTCCCATTCTGCAGTGGCCAGTGCGGACTGAAATATCTGCATCTGCAGATGTCTGTATTTTCAGTCTGCACCAATGCAGGTGATGTTATGCCTGGTTCCACTAGGTGTATCATTTTGGCGCAGCAGTGGAGAAAAACTGTTCGCAAGCTGCTGTAAACTGGGGAGCCAGTCACAGTCTGGTTCCCCCTCTGAAAATAATGTACAATGCCTGTGGGGAAAACTGTGGCTCCACAAGTGAAACTCCACTTGCAGCGGTTTTTCTCTGGAGCTGTGAGAATTTTGGAAGGGCTGAAAATCCAGCCCAATCTTTTTTAGGCTAACTTTAGAAATGTTAGGACTAGATACATATCAACAAATATTTTAAAATACACATATTAGATTACTGATAAACACAAAATTGTATCAATATAGCTCTTTTATGGTGCTGCACAAACGCCATGCTTTTATTAATTTTTTTTTAGCCCTAATGGTTCCAAAGCTACCTTCCTCTAAAAATTATTTCTTTGAAAAAGCTAACTTTAAAAACATTAGGGACAGAAATATACATATCCATGAACTTATGAAATTACTGAAAATTCAACTATTTTGATATAACTCTTCCATGATTTTACTTGGTCCAAGCTTTTATTAAAAAAAAAAAAAAAAGATTCTAGCCCTAATGGTTCCAAAGTAACTTTCTTAAGATAACTTTGATATGGTCCTACACAGGAGATTAGTCAACAAGTCTAGGGGTGTGTGCAAAGGTGGTGATGTGGGTGCAGAACTGGCTAAGCAACAGGAGCCAGAGGGTAGTAGTAAATGGAGAGATCAGGAGAGGGGGAGGTGACAAGTTTGGCATCACAGGGGTCAGTTCTGGGGCCATTACTATTCAATGTATTCATTGGAGATATTGCAGATGGACTGGAAGGGAAAGTATGCCTGTTTTCAGATGACATAAAGATCTGCAACAGGGTGGGTACACAAGAAGGAGTGGATAGGAAGAGAAGGGAATTAAACAAACTGGAGGAATGGTAAAAGATATGGCAGTTGGGGTTTAATGCTAAAAAATGTAAGATTATGCACATGGGGTGTAAGAACCCAGGGGCAACTTACCATCTAGGTGTGGAAGAAATGGCAACAACTAACGAGGAAAAGGATCTAGGAGTCATCATAACAGAGGACCTCAAGGTGTCTAGTCAGTGTGGTAAAGCAGTGGGTAAGGCAAGCAGGATGCTGGGATGCATTGGGAGAGGAATAACAAGTAGAAAGAGGGAGGTAATTTTGCTTATAGGTCCGGCGAGGCCACACCTCGAGTACTGTGTCCAGTTTTGGGGGCCGCATCTCAGAAAAGATATCAACCAGGTGGAGGCAGTGCAAAAAGAGCTACCAAACTGGTCCAGGGCATGCATCAAAAAAAAGGAAAGGCTCAGGGAGTTAAATATGTACTTGCTGCAGGTAAGAAGGGATGGGGGCACATGATAGAAACATTCAAGTATGCCAGAGGAATAAATAAGTTAGGGGAGACCAGCTATCTACAGAAAATAATGAGGACAGGGGGACACAATATGTAGTTAGAAGGGGGGAGACTTAGAGGCAATGTGAGAAAGTACTTCTTCACAGAAAGGGAAGTTCAACCCTGGAACAGGCTACAAGAGAATGGGTGGGGCCAAAAACTGTGGGGGTATTGAAGCATACATGGGATAGACACAGGGGACTAGTGAGACTAGGACAGAAGGGAAGAATGGAAATAGGTCAGGCAGAATCTCACAGAAGGAAGCAAGACACTTCTTAAAGCTAAACCAGGGCAGACTGGATGGACCTGGAGGTCCTTTCCTGCTGACTACTATGTAACTATGTAACTTCATTGATGCAGGCTGACTTTGAAACCATTAGGCTAGAAATTAATTTAAAAAAGGATGGAAACTTGTAGACTTGAATAAGTTACATCAACAAAGTTTACAGTTAATGATTTTTTGTTTTATAATTTATTCTTTATCCCATCCTGGCCTCGCTTACCTCCACTGCTCTACTTCCAGTGACCTGCTGTTCCAGCAGACCTTTGTACACATTTATTTGCCGAGGCACTTCCCCATGTGAGACTTGCTCCATCCTCTTGGTTCTTCAACAGCTTGCTCCTCAAGGCAGGGCCACAACAACCAACCCATACACAGTCAGCCTCTGGGGGTATTCATAATCAGCAGAGTGGGGGATGGTTGGCATTCAACAAGATGAAAGTGACTAGGCAGTGGTGTCATAATTCATATGGGGTGGACATTTTATGCACCTGTAAGGCCCTCAAACCACCCTGGCATCAGCCAATGGGAACCCATGGCATTATCCTATGGGTGGGGTGTGGTGGCAGACATCAATGACATTAATCCCACCACTAATTACACCACAGGAGCCGTCATACATTGGGCTGCTCATCTCCATCCCCAAAGGGTTAGTGCATTCTGCACATTATGCCCTGGATCCCTCTGCAGTCAGGGGTGATTTAGTCAATACTGGGAGTTGATCCTTAGTCACCAGACTGTGCCAGGAGGCCAGGTGAATTACTGAATTTAAAACATTTTCAATACATCTTTTTATTATTTTGTGTCTTTCCCCCTGCTGACCTCCTGCTCCTGTCATCTCATCAGTCTGCTGCTGCTCTTGACTGCTACCCATCAGAACACCTTGTTGCTGCCCTCTTCAGAGCCACCTCACTCACTGGCCACCAAAAAGAACCCTCTCCATGTGATAAGGGCCCAGTTCCCCAGGACTGACTACATGTTCAGACAAGTGGAGACAGGGGATGAAAGAATGGAGTAAGGGTACAGTATATGTGGGGGCATGGGGCAAAGATCTTGTGCACTCACAATCAGATAATTTCCCCCAATAGAATCCCTACCTTGCTCTGCTTGGCACACCCACACAGTACCTGACTGCTGAGTGGGAGGGACAACACTGTGTGGTCACAGACGACTTCAAGACCCTCCACTATGCCGAGCAGAGGAGAAGGTGCTGTTGTTGCAGGGCAGGTGGATCCCTCCCTCTGGAATCTAGGTATGCTACCTCTACAGTGCTTCCTCAACTCCAGCAGTCCTTGTAGAGGAAATGGAGCTTGGATGCAAACCCAGGTCACCTGCATGCCCGACAGGGTGGGTGTTATGCTGGGATAACATGCCACCTCAAGTGGTTGAGCCCATAGACATAGGCTGAGGGCATCCAACACCTGAGAAGGGATGTTATCCCAGCATAACACCCACCCTGGAAGGCATTATTCCTATTATACAATGGCTCATTTAGATTTACATAAAAAAAAAATAGGTTAAAAATAACATTTTATTTACCTTCTATTTTTGCCCCATCTCCCCCAACTGATGCACTCTCTCGGAGCCTCCAAACAGTCACACTCCACTGTGAGGGCCAAGGCATCTGCTCCTAGACTGCACTGCTCTACTATTTCTAGAGAAATGGTTAACCCCCCCGGGTGGGGTGAAGGAGGATTCCCCCTTACCTCCTCCGATCCTCAGGAGAGTGTGCGCAGCAGAGTCTGCCCTTGGTTCCTCCATGGAAGTGTGGTGCGGTGACTCATCACCTGGACCAGCTGTGGGGTGTCTTTCCTTTGTTCTGTTCCCACCCCCTGCTGATGTCAGCACTCAAGGAGGGCAAATGAGGCAGACATGCACAGAGACACATCTCCGCTCAGGGCCCTCAGCCGACATCAGCCCCTCCCTTCATTCTCTATTTCCCAGACCACACTGCTAATACCTAGGTTCACCCAGGAGATGGCAATAATGTTGCGGGGCTAGCTCACAACCCTCCCCAGAGAAGGAGAGCAAGCCATGGGGTGCTCAATTCCTCTCCCCCCCAGCTGACCCCCAGCGGCCAGAGTCCATCACTGAACCTGGGTCACCAGTGTGGCACGAGGTGTGGCATCCAGTGCCTCAACCCTCAGAGCCACTGGGCCAAGCCAAAAATAAACATTTTAATTGTATATTTTGAACTTTTTTATTGTGGAAGGATACTGGTTTAAAAAGTAGTTCCTTCCTAACACTGTGCAGTAGGTGGAGCTGTTATTCTCACTTTCTGCCTGAATTCTGTGGCTTTGTAATGGCTGCCCCCATCCCCTGCCCTAGTTACTGTAGGACTACATATAGTCATGCAAAGTTTATATTGTGCTGTGCTTCCCTCAGACTCAATCACACCCATAAATGTTTGCATGCCTCAGGCTGCATAAATGAACTGATCGCAATGCCTGACATGGAGTGGTTTCTTTTTTCGCACCACAGTATGTACAATAAAGAGTGTAACTTTAACTCACCTCTTCTGCATGCTCTTGTGGTTTATGTGGAGCAAGTGGCTGTGCCAATAAGGAACCTAGGAAATAAACTGTTAGTTTTGAGGACTGTGTTGTTCACGACCACATGGTCACAAGGGGAGAAACAAAAAGCCACACTTGGTGAGTTGGCACAAGGCATAAGGCAGTTTCTCTCATGGTTGGGATTGTCATGCTTCACTTTCCCTCCCACTCTTCTATCCTTATTTAGAGCAGCTAGTGACATAAAGACATACAGTACCAATACATCTTTGGACCATGAAAGAGTGAGTTACCACAAGCTGACATGCCAAGCAGGGAACTGGGAAGTCGACTCTGTGGTTAGCTCATTGTTGACTCCTGTTTGTCTGACCTTTTTTCCTTTTTGTACAATACTTTTATTTTCAATTTATAAGCTCAGTCTGTTTAATTACTCCCCTATGGCCTCCTTTCACTAATGACTTTGGCATTCATTTGTGTTATGCAGTGACACACAACGTACAGTAAATTTCACTATAAAAATAATTTTATGGACAGGGAGTGACTCACAATGATAGGGAAAATATTTTTACTGAACATTTTCTAGTTCTACGGTATGTCTGGTGAAATATTTTTTTCTGTTGTTCAGTAAAAAAAAAATAGAGAAGGAAGATGAGCTGCACAGCAAGCGAGCGTTATTTGAATGTTCATGTGCTGACTGGGAAAGATGCCCGCTCACTTGGTCAGCTCACTTTTAATTCTGATAGAGTATTTTTTTCTTTTTTACTGTTTGTCATTTAAATAGAGCAGGTAATATCACTAGCTGTTGAGAAGGATCCAGGAAGTTAAGTCGTTGATGGTGGCATTGGTGAGGTGGGCAGGAAGTGAAGCCGGCGATGGTGGTGTTGGCAAGGCGGACATTGGGGAAGGAGCAGGAGACTGCTGTGAAGCAGACTGAAGATGGCTTTCAGTTGGGTTTCTTTTTTTTTTTTAAGTAATGAAATGCAAGTTTCTTTGGGGGCACGTGTGAGGGCTCTGCATTAACGTAAGCCAATCAGAAATGCAGCTTTCAGCAGGAAGCAATGAAGCTGATGCCAGCAATGGCTGTGGAGTTGTTGTTTTTTTGGGGTGTTACTTTTAACGGGGTCATAGCTGTGCTGGGACTACAGTACAAGTCACATTAAACTGTTCCACCAATGAGTTGGTTTAGTAATGATTTTTACAGATGGCAATGCATTGGCAACTCATATTGCATTGTTTTTCAGTGTTTAACTAGCTGAACAGCAATGTTTGTAAAATATATTTGTAACTCAATATGTATGCATCTGCAGTCCAATCAAAGTACAATGCAAAGTTGCATTTTAACTCCTAAGAAACAGTTTGTGCAGGACTTTGTGCTGGAACCAGCAACACTTATGCAACTCAATCAGAAATGCTAGAAAAACTCATTGGAGGAACAGTTTAATGTGACTTGTACTGTAGAGTCAGGATGTTATGCTGGGATAACAACCCAACCCTAGCCCCAAACTGACCAATCAGATATTAGCATTCTTTCTTACCATGTTTTAATACATTTTAAATACACTGAAAGCAGCAGTGCATGTTAGCAATGACAATTTTGAGTTACATTTTTTATTCTATTTTTTGAGTGTCTTCATAATACCCCTTTTCATCAAATCTGAGTCTGGTTCAGCACTTTTTACCATTTGAAATAATGAAAGGAGTGCTCCTTCTAATATATCTTTAGCCAGGTTTTTATTAATATTCTTTGCTGTTTTTGAAAAAATAAAACTGATTATCATCACTTTTCTTGTGACTAAACTGAGCTAGCATGCATTAGACTCTGCTACCTGACCTTTGGGAACAAAAGGTGCACATCTACAGCTAACAATGCCAATAAAAACATGAAGCCAGCCATAATAAAAAGAATGCTCCTTTTCATATTTCAGATGTCTACAAAAAGGGCTGAACCGGGTTCAAAATGAGAATGTGATGATATCACACAAGACAGGAGATAAGGTGCAATCAAAAATGTAATAAAAAGGTAAAGTCAAAATTTACACTATGACATGTATTGGTGCTTTAAAATGATCAGCAACATTTTATAATACTGACAAATCAAATCTGCATTAAAATAACTTATTTGTATTGGCCAGACTCCACATTTTTATTAAAAAAAAATGAAGCCCAAACACTTTTTAAGTTAATTAATTCTAATGATAATTTCTTTGAAAAAGGCTAACTTTTGAACAGCTCACTACAAACCTGATTTAATGTCTTAAAGTTAATGCTTGGAGCTCTGTCAACATGGTTCCACTGATTTACAAATGGGTGTTGTAATCCAACAACTATTAACAAATCTAGAGCAGATATAGCTATAATCTTCAAAATAAAGGCATAATTTATAGAAAAACACTTTTGAAAATAGTAAGTTACTCAAACATCAAAAGAAAAACAAACCTTCCTGAGCTGAATGTTTCAGTAACTCCATGCTGAAGATGTCAAAAATGCTTCTAAAACATTTATTATTTTCATGTGGGTTTCAAGGTGCTCTCTGCATTGTTCAGTTTTTGCTGGATTATATTTTCTAAATGTTAACATGCCCTATCTAAACCCATCCACTATATATAAGAATAGCTCAGCCAAAGTAAGAACTCTTCAAATACTGAATACTGGTATTGTAGAAATAAAGGATTTGCACAGGAGATAATGGACCATGTTCTTTTATAAAATGGGACATAACATTCATATCAGGGCCTCTCAAATGAGGGAGATCTCTTTGGTTTTATTTAGGGATGTCACAGTATAAGATTTTGATGGTATGATAAACATCATGTAATACTGCAATTATCCTAATACATTGGTACTGCAGAAGTAGACATTTCTGTACAAAAAGGAAGTCTCCTCAAACTTTTACTAGAATGTTGGCATTGAAGAGACAGTTATACCTTAACACACAAATAATAGTTGAAATCCCTGAAAACAGCAGTCTACTATGAGCCACCATTATTGCGGTATCAGAGATTGTCCACGGTATCAATACCATGACTGGATACCACAGTATACTGTGAAATTGTCATTCCTGAGATCCCAAGTTTTATTACTAAAGTCAAGAAGATTGTCACAGGATGGTAATATACAACAAGAGCATGAGTATATGATGGTAGAAGAGAAGTGTTAGACTCACTAAATGTCAAGAGGTACAGTTTGTTCATAGACTCCGATTTGTGGAAAAATATAACTGTACCACAAGATGTCAGCGGAATGGACAAAACAAAATGAAGATTTCTGGAAGTTATGAAGGGGCAATATGTCCACCTACTAGTAACTGAAACAACACAGTTGTCAACATATCAATAAATTAGAGTACAGCTACAAGCAATCTGCACGCCATGACAGGAACACTTCTTTCTGCACATCTTGTCTTTCTTTTTGAAATGCATTCAGGTGTAAGACCTAAGTAATTAGTTTACATTGTATAAAACCCAAACCAAGGACTCTGCAAGGTTTTGGCATGCTACACACTGTCACTTGCTATGCAATGTAATAATTTCCGCTTTAAATCAGTTGCTGTAGTTATAGAATGTGGTCCTTTCTGTGGTTAAGCAGTGTACTGAAAAAGTTAGTTTCTTTAAGCTATATGCACAGTCCACACAGTACGCAGCTGCCTCCATTTCAGTAAAGTAAATGAGAAATCATAACACTGAAAAGAAGCCTTGTTTATTTGCTTAAGTTTTGTACAATAGAAAGTCTTCCACTCATCACTTGCTGCAAGTCAGTTGATTTCCCTTAAGTGAACCAAAAGCATCAAAACTTGAAATTAGTAATGGTTCACTTCCCTGGCCCATCCTCTACTGCATTTGTGCTGCAGTTTCCATTTCCTAATAGTTCTCCTTGAACACAGATCAAGCATTAGTCACATACCACGGAAAACAGAGTGTAAGATGACAACCGCCTTGCATTTTGAGTACTTCTACAGAGTGGGTAAGGAACATCTTTAAACTAGTACATCTTTGCACTGTTTATGTATTATCCCTGATTTGAAAGCAGGGGTTTGATGGTGTGTGTGGGTGGACATGATGAACCTACAGTCCTATCCCTCCCTAAATTACTATGTTACTATGATCTTACTGTAAGTGCATGCTAACCATCATAAATCCCAAATCAATGAAATATTAAAAAAAAATGAAATCATTGCTTCAGTTGGTGCAGTGTAATATGAGTAACTCTTGAAAATGTTAAGCACAATTTCTGAGTTTATCGCTAGCTCACTGTAGTATATACCAGTTGCTGGTGCTGAAAACCATGAAAGCAATTAAACTTAATACAACTAAATATTTCCAAATCACAGTATCTGTTGAGACTGACTAATGAAAGAATAATATTAATACATGCACAATTCCAGCAGAAACAGAACTATACAAACTGAAGAATTCAATTTATCATGTTATAAATTTTACAGAATAGCTAAATTAAGCTTAATTTTTATTATAAGTATGCCAAACTCTTGCACACGAACATTCAGAATAAAATAATACACATTTTTCAATCAGCATCACTGCATTTCCACTACAATTGATTTGAAACATATTGGTGATGTTTGACTTGGCATGTGTAAGCCACTGGGCATGCAAGTAGGATGAGGAGCAAAGGAAATGATCTGCAGTGGACTGTGGGGACAGGTAGCAGAGCTTAATTTTTCATTGCACTGCCTAATTCTGTGTTGCTTAATTCAGACCCTGCACTTACACATCTACTGACAGCATTTCTTTGCTGTTAGGACTAGAGGAAGACGCCTTGGGCATGTCAGGTCTCATGGATGGCGCCACATCAATCCCCCATGGAAGAGGAGGACATTCATCCTGCTATCCATCTATCAAGCTACATTTGTCTATTAGCTTTATATAAGTGGAATATTTTAACACTTTTTTCCATGCTAGGCATGAAAAGTATTTTTAGCAGGCGCCCTAATGGCACCCTTTAGTGCTCTTTGAAAGAAAGCACTATGAATTTTCATAAGATTTCATATGGAAGTTCAGTGCATTGCAACTGGCAAAATACATATTGCACAAATAGGTTTTATTTTGAGAAGAAGCTCCAAGGAACAGTGAACTCTCATAACAAGTGCTGAAGGAAGGCTTCTCTTTAATTTTACATTGCACTTAGGGGATGAATGCCATCGTATGACAAATGCTTGTGAAAAGCTGATAAAATACATCTTCATGCACTTCTCATCCCTACCCAGCATGAGCATTTTTTAATCGAACATACAATGAAAGCTTATGTGCAGAACAATCACAGTCATAATTCATCACCAATATAAAAGCTGAGAAGCCAGCTAATTTTTGAGCAATTATTATACAATTATCCTACTATGTTTAAGAATGGGAGAAATGTTACTTCATAACATTTTTAAAATTTGCCTAACCAGCGGGTCAGTGATAAAGGCATTCGTTTTCTCTCTAATACGGTGCTGGGATGTCTGAAGGACAGGGGGCTTTAGTGACTCGCTCAAGGACAAATCACACAGTAAGTAGCTCTGTCTGGAATCAGTGTGGGGGATCTCCTGGTTCACAGTTCTGTGCCATCATCATACAGCTGCCCCACAATTAAAATTCTAGTTATTGGCTGCACAGGTGATAATAAAGAGTAATTTCCCTTTCTTCCTGCACCTCATGATGTGTACAGTCTCCATCATCACCTAAAATGCCTGCATTGGATTAACAACTACAAAAAAAAATATTTTCTCATACATTGTCATACCATATTAATGTACACCTTTTCAACAAAGCCATTTGTTATTCATCTGCACTTCTAAATGTTACTTTGTATTTTGAATCTTTTTAATCTGTTTTTGTGTGTGTGTATATATATACATACATACATTAGAGATATCTGTCTTATGTGTAGTTTGTGTATGGTAGAACAGTAGTGATGTAAATATAGTTAGGCAATATATGTTTACTAGATAATAGAAATGTTATCGTCATAGTTTTGTGTATTAATGTATTTCTGATATGTAGCTTCATATCTTTTAAAATCTTATAACTGTAAACAGGACCACCTTGTAAACAGGACCTTTGTATCCAATGGTGTGATTGTACCACTCAAATCCTGAATAAAAATAAAGATTTTACTGCTACATATGCTTGATTAAATAAGTGTGTTTCTGCGGTCCCTCTAGGGCCTAATGAACACCAGATATAGTGTATGATGGAATGATGTTTTTGTTACAAAATCCATCACTTTCAAAATGTTGTTATGCTGTAGTAGCGATGTCATTGCAGCTATTATGCTGCACTAGCTATGTAGCTACTACAGCATAACAACATCAAACGTGCTAGCTCATGCACGTTATAAGACCAGGAAGTGGCTGCGGCGGCAGTGAAAACAACAGTGAAACAAGTGGCAAAGTGGAGAAATATAACAAAGTCATGCTTCATAGCAGTTGGCATCCTACACTATAAAAAACAGTGTATACCCAGCTATCCGTATCAAGCTGTGTTACTTCATCTCGAGGTTGCCAATGGCGACTGAACCTCTCGAGCTACACTCGCGGTTCAAATGGTCATCATGGCAACCTCTCAATGAACTAACCAGCTTGTTACCGATAGCTGGGTATACATTATTCTCCATGTTATCTCTCATAAGGCTACCATGAGGAGCAAAACTGGTAAAATTAAGAAATGTTAAAAATAAAATTCAACATTCTATGAACTGTAAATGCCTTTCTCACACACACAAAAAAAGGTTAAAGATTTTTTCACATTTGACTTTGACAAATAAAATGAAGTACCCTAAACCAAAGTACATATTTTGAAACAAACTACATATAGTTTTATGTCAGGAAATTAATTGATCACACTGTTCAGAGGTTATCAACCTGGAGACGGCAATGCCATTAAACTGCAAAAAGGTTTTGGTGCACCAGAAGTATTACCTGAAAAGTGCTGCTGCTGTAGTTACTTACTTCAGAGGTAAATGCCCAGATAAGTGGATATGTTTGTCATCCTTCATGGCAAACAGACACAGTATATTGTTAAACAACAACTGGGTTCTTTACTCACAAAGATCTGTGCCTTAAAGCTTGTACTCGAAAGAGTTCTGAGACTCAAAGAGAGAAAGATTGAAACTTCATGTTCTAGCAGAATTTAAAACAGTTGACCTGGATTGATTTGGCGAAAAATATGTAAAGCAGGTGAGGGATACATTCTTGACACAATCATTCCTTTCTTTTATTGTATTGTCATTAATTCCACTGGGTTGACACATCCTGCTACATATTCATAAAATATAGACTACTGCTAGAAACATGCTGTCACAATCTTGTCATAGTGTTTATTTTTCAGCCCTTCGCCTTATGACCTATTTAGATTTTTTTCCTTCTTTTCTGCATAGAACAGTCTGCACTCTGCAGGCTTCTAGTGCCCCAAAGCATCTGTGCATGGGTGCACCATGCTTTGTTCGAGTTCCATACTTTTCCAACACCACATCCTTCTTCCCCATAATTCAAGCAAAGTGGAGGTCCCCAATATTGTTAGTTACAGCATTTGTGAAACCACAGACAGGAAAAAAACTAAGGAAAAGAAACAGAAAGCGAGAGAGTGAGTGTGAGTGAGTGTGTGTGTGTGTGTGGGGGAGGAGAAAATGAATATGAAATGTACACAAAGAAAAATAAAAGTACCAGGACTCGGAAGAAAAAGCAAAACCAATGACTGGGACAGTACTATCATGCCTATGTTGCTCAACAAATGTCTCTATCCTTTTAATTATATTCTGGGGGGAATCACTGCTACTCATTAAAAATAGTCTTCCTATAAATAAATATTAGAAATATAAATTAATCCAGCTCTATTAAATATAACATAGGTTTCTTTTTCAGTTCAGAAATGCTTCTTGTAGAAGTGTGTATGTAAAACAGACTGGATGAGGGAGTGATAATCATGAATGGGTACAAATGGTAAAAATACTAGAATCTTTAGCTCAATTAAATGCCAGCGATCAAAATCAAATTACCAAGTATGAAAAAGCAGTTGAAAAACTTACATGTTGAAAATGTATATCAGTTGTGGTTACTACACCTGTTGTTAAATTAAAGTCAAACAGAGCATCTCTACCATGTAACCTCAGCTCTATAGGTCAAATCAACCAGTTTCCCTCTAAGTTAATTTTGTGAATAAACACATTACATTTAGCAGCCTACCTGCAGGTTGTGGACATATTTTTCAGTCACAGTGCCTTATTTACAAAGTCATCTTGACTGGAAATTATCTTGTGGGTGTGGATATCTCTTTTGGAAACAAAATGTCTTATTCTGAAAGCTACTGTGGCAAATATATGTGCCTACCTGTGGCTATCCCAGCTGGTCTGGATGTACAGTTCTACACTCAACTTTGTAGAAACCAGCACTGCATAAAATGTGTTAGACTGAACAACTCATATTCCATTGTATATGTTTTAAGTGTAGATTAGCTTTTATGTGTTAATTTAAACAGCATATTCTTTGTCAGCAATACTAAATACTATTCTATTCTTATTATTTTCATAGGATGACACCCCAAGTATAGCAAAATATTTTTGCTAAAAACAAACATGATATACCATTTTTCTTTTTGATATATCAAGGAACACTGTCTAAGTAAACATCAGAAAGACAGTTTGATTAAGTGAAGGGTTAAATGTCCTCATACAGTAATTTTCTAAATTTTCTTAATGATACCTCCATATAAGCATCTTCCATCATGTCTTAAGTGAGAAGCCATAATTTGTACTATACAGATCAATGATTTGGAAAAGTACACACAAGCTCATATACATGGCCCTGATCACAGAAGGGTAAGGATTACAGCACTTCACATTATTTGTGTTATACTTAACCTTTACTGGGTCCAAGAGAGGTCACCTTGACCCCCCACATCCCATGTAACCCTTCTGTATTGTGAGGAACCCTGGCCCTTGTTCTGAAACAAATTGTATCTCTGGACTAAGAAATGCAGCTATCAATCATCAAGTTAATTCTACATAATAAGACAGGTTTGAATGCAGACTAATCCATGGTAGAATGCTGTATTTAAAATTGATTACAACAGCACTCAAAATGAATGCAGTCTTTGAAATCATTTCTTTGCTCAGAAACATTAATCTCAATTATAAGAAGCACTTCATAATGGTAATGCCTTGTATGAAAAAAGTATGAAATAAATCAGCTTTCTAAGACATTTCAATTAATCAGTTTTTGGAACTACTAGAATGAAGATTTTTTTTTTTTTTTTAAGATGAGCTTTCTTCTTTGTTACTTTTTGACAACATTTTCTGAACCTTGAAGAACTTCTGTCTTTATATTAACTTAGGGCTGCATTTCTTCAAGTGCATTTGAGTTGATGCACAAATCTACTGACTATTATGCTTCATAAATGGAGGCCCCCAAAAGAACCTGCACTCTCCAATCCACTGACAGTACAAACCAGCTGCATGTTCCTCAAGCAAGGATTGCAATGTGTCAGACAGCTTTTAACTCTCAGGCATCCAGAATCTGGAATATTTTCCAGTAAATATCAGAATGATCAAACACCAGGTCACCTTTATGCAAGACTCAAAGACCATTTGTCTTTGTCATCTGCTTGTACTGTAAATGTCGATGGCCACTTGTTCATTTCCTGTATGCTCATTTCATTATGTGGTGCGATGTCTTGCAACTCATACTCTGGTTTACTACTGTGAAAGGGACACTGTCCTAGTGATACAACCAGTAAACAATATAAATAAAAGGAAAGGGAAAGGGGAAATTGTTTAACCAGGAAAGGCACACTAAGCCAAAGCTTGTTTTCAGGTGTGATCTGGGAGCACAAGGAACTTAAGTGACTTGCTCAGGGTCACACAGTACACAGGTGGGGTCTGTGGGATTCAAACCCAGATCTCCAAGCTTGCAGCTCAGAGCCCTAAACCACTGTGCTATACTTCCTCCCAAATAAATAAGCTGAAGTATCCCTTGCCAGTAATTTAAAAACTAACATTTAACATGTTATAACAAGATAAAGCCAGTTCCAGAGAAGACAGTTGTTTTGTGAGGTATTAAAGAGCTGTAAAATTACTTGTTCAGTCAGGTTCGAAAAGATGTCAGTATGTTTCGATAACTATTTGCACAGTGCTGTACTGCAGTTCTCTGTTTATGTTGGAAGTAAAATAAATAATCTATCATATGCTTCTTCCATACCCGAGACTATACAATGTAAACGGAATGTAACACAGCATCAAGTTCTAGCAAACCATATGGTGAAGAATAAAGGGAAAATGTGTACGTGGGAAGCAATATACTGTAATAGTTTCCAGTATGGCCAGCCATTTCAGTTTTGTACCCAGTCCTATAGTTTGAGGGCAAAGAGTCGGTATTCATTTTTACTTCAACATGTAACTTAACAATGACATGCACTCCAGTGCTCTTTTATAAATAAAAACTGTATTCAGCAAACAATAACTTGATGTTCATTGTCTACTTCTGATACTAATTCCTGGTAAACACCCCACCCCCAACCCCAATTAATTGTAACCTAGAAAATATTCCACTTGACAAATGTCTTCGTGTAGACATTCAAACACTTCACTAAGTCTGCTTCATGTCTGTGCTTGAAGACACAGCAATGTTGCCAGCTCACTGACTCTAAATAGACACATTTTTATTTGTTAATAGATTCATATCTCTCTATTTCCTACATTTGTTGTAACCTACACTTTTTGCTGCTTGTTCTGGGCATAATTATCCCTGACACTGAGGAGCTTAGCTGATGTGCTGGTTAGAACTTGCTAAATGGATTATGACTGTTTTTCCAAGGTTTTATTTTCCCACAGATATTAAACAAAAGCTACTATTAAGGATGTTCCTGGAACTTTTCACCACACCCTTACCTATCTTCTCAGTTTTCACACCAGTCAGATGGGTATGACTTCACTGCCTACCATAAGACATTACTGAGATGAAAGTCATTCAAAAACAGTATCAGTGTCCCCTCTTACAATCTGAAATCTATTGTAGATCTGGATTTCAGATACATGAATAACAATATATCCCTTTTCTATGACTTCAAAGTTATGTAACAAAATATCCCCCATAGAATCGAGAGTAGTTTATAATGTTCTAGTTATTGTAGTTGAAATTATTTGACTGATGGTACCAAGGGCCAGATATAATTTATATTAGGGTGCTTGATTCAAGACTGCTTTTAAAGAAGGAATACAACACTTATAGTAAGTAAAAGGAATAAAGTTTACAAGAATTTGTTACTACTGTTGCCCTCAACTGTCATCCAAACAGTAAAATTATGTAGATCTAAGATGCTCATGTGTAATATGTATCAGCAGCTATCATTATTTATCAGAATTATGAGGCATACTTTTTGCATATTGCGTGCATTACCAACTGGAATTTAAATATTTACTGTACCTAGAAAAAACATCTGAAACTTTCTAGGCATCTGATTAGTCCAGGCCGAAAGTTAGTAAAAATCCAATCTGCAAGTAATATTTTTAAGTCATATTTAGATGTGATGCTCTGCACTGTATTGTCCATGTGCCAATGTTTGAAAGAAATGTATTAATAACATTATATTGGGGCTATCAGTTAAAGTAAGCCAAACCTGCAGTCATGTCTATTTCAAATATTTTCTCATACTTGTATTTTTGGGCTTTATCTGCCATGTATAATATTGACAGATCAATACCATCTACCCTGCTGCTGATATTTAGCTAACACTGCTGCTATCAAATCAATTTCCATGAGTGTGTACATATGACTATATTTCATATGGTGTGTGCATTTGCAACCTCACCCTTAATCTTCTGTATTTGCTCATCCACATATGCAAAACACATTTGCCCTGACAGCCTACTAGTAATCTAATGAATTAATCTGTACAGATCAATTGAAAATCGGGTAACTTTTATACCAGTGTTATAGCATAATTTACTGCTGCGGATATATGGGCATTAAACAGTGTCCATCTATCAATATCACTTAATGGAGCTATGTTTTAGTGACAGTAATTTACATTTAGATATTGTAGTATATCTAAACATTTAACAAACTAAAAAAATTCACTCATTTGTTGTTCAATGGGCTCTAAGCAAAGAAGTTGGTCAATGTGTTTAAAAGGGCATTGTGATATATTTCTTAGTATGATTTAGTTCATCTATTTACCTCATTGAGATGTTCCAATACTCATTCATTATGTCATGTACTGTCCCTGGTCCTGCCTGTAAATAGTCAAACTGTTTGGCTAGTGCACTTACCCAGTAAACAAAAACTAACTAAATAAATATTTAAATAAATTTTATAAAGATTTTGCCCAATAAATACTAATTTGATCCCAAACAGTATAACTCTGGGGGATGTTAATTCAGCTAGTCAAACTGAGAAAAACTGGCAGTCCAACCGAACAATCTAATTGTCTAGGCCACAATACAATCGCTTAGTACTTTGTCAACTAAAATGATGAACATAGTCTCACGATCATATCAGGGTCCTGTATTAGCTATTTCCAAACGCCAGGAAGTAAACAATGTTAATCACCGAAACTGCCTATACAATTTGCCAAAACACTGTATACACTGTCGATTTAAGAAAAAATAACAGTAACGCGAACAAATCGTATCTATAGATTCAGTGATGACCCGACTCAAGTTAAAATACCACCAGAGTTGACTCACAAGACTCGATGTATATACAGTACATTGTTGCAGCTTGCTTGTCTGGAACAGGTAACTAGACAATTCCAGTAGTTCATTCCAAGAACAACAGTTTCTGCGGTATTACTGTACTGCATCCAGGGAGAATGAAAGAAACGAAAGTATTTTATCTCAAATGCCATTATCACTAAACAGCAGGATTCATATTTGCTTTCTAAAAAATGACACTCCCCACAAAAAAAAGGAAAATATAAAAATTCAACCAGACAAAAAAAAAAAAAACAACAACAACAATCGATTAGTAGTATCACATACTTAGTTTTCTGCAGGTGTAACTCAATACAATAAAACATCTATATTTTAATGTAATCTACAGACAGCAAAACGGCTCTCATTTAACTAGATAAGGTACCATTTGCAGATGTTTGCGCCAGGGATGATACACTAGTGTGGCAGCACGAGACCCAGGAACTCCTTGATTGGTTGCCAGTTTGTCATCATTGATTGCTGCAGCCTGGCACAGATGTCACATTATCCGGCTGTAGTGGAACCTCCGTTCACAATTGGGGCTACACACTACACATGCACATATTACTGTATACGCACACTTTGTATTTATATACCCACATCACATTCTCAATGTTTACATTGGAGGGGTCAGATTTGCCAGCCTAAACCCAAACATCCCCATCCTGGCTCTTCAGTTGCAGTCTCCGGCAACTACAATGACAGTCCTGCCAAACAGTACTGCAGTCTCTGCGCCCCCTGCCCTGACCGTGCGGATTCTGACCCCGCTCTTCCAGCCAGGGACATTCCCCCAGCCATTCCGCTCGCCGCTGTTTACAGCCCTGTCTCATCTGCGCACCACCACAACACTGCACTTACAGGTAGGGGTTGTAGTTCGTCACGCAAATCAAGGTAATGGTTACAAACGACTCACTTCGTGCTGTAACACAAGTCATACCTCTCAACTGTCCCTGATTTTCAGGGACGTCCCTGATTTTGCCTCAAAATTTTACTCTGTCCCTCCTAAAAAATTGTGTTTCCGTGACCATACAGTGGAATTTGTAAGCACAAAATAATGTCAAACATTAAAGTTGCAGACTTGTTCCTCCTTAGAAAAGACATTTTACACTAAGCCCCTTCTTATTCTACCAGCTTCCTGAGTTGATATCTCTAATTTTGAAAATGTGTCCCTGATTGTGGTCCTTTGTCCCTGATTTTTTTAAGCCTTGTCCCTGATTTATGAGGCAGGAGGTTGAGAGGTATGCACAAGTGTGCTGTCGGAGTAAGAACAGAATGCAATGGCTTCGCTGGCAAAAACAATGCAGCTTGGAACAAGTTGTAGGGCTCACAAAAAGTCCTGAGTTCGCAGCAGTGGTGGCTGCTGCGGTGGCGGCGCGGTTACTAAGTTACATCTTAGAGCTCTCCCCGTCTGCCAGCAGCTGCTACAAATATCTCAGTAGAGCGCGAGAGAGGCAGAGTTCTACTTGAACATCATACTCTTCATTTTGGTTCCGCTCTTCCCTCCATAACCTGCGCAACATGTACTCTGCAAATTGGCTGAAGCGTCCCGCTTTCCATTAAATACCAGACTAGGAAAATATGTGTTAGTCCCCCCCCCCCCTTCGTTATGTTTTACTATCGAAATGACAAAATGATGACACCAAGTAAAAGCTGCGCCGAGCGCCCTTACCTCGTCCTCCTTCCTCCTTAGTCCCCTTCCTCTCAGTGTCCCATTGTCAAAGGCATCGCAAAAGTTTGGCGAAAGTGCGCGCCTGCGAGGGAGCGAGCATGCCTGGCAGTCAGCATGTGAGTATGTCTGTCGTGTTTTACAGTTTGTGTCTCAGTGCTCGTGTATGCGTCTCATACTCCTACCCCATTCTTGGTAATGTCCCAATGAGTGTGCATCTAAGCGTGCGCGTTGTGCTCCGGGCTCTGTTTTGGTTTCGCGAGAGTGACTGTCTCGAGTGTTGCTGCTGCTCCCCGCCTCTCAGCTGCACTCTCTGTCAGGGAACACCGAGCAGAGACATCACAAGTACCGGCGACTGCATTCTCTCTTTCCTCCTCGGATTACGCTCCCCTAGAGTTCCGCTCGTGTATGTGTGCGTGTTTTTTTGAGTGTGTCTTTTTTTTTAACGGAAGGAGGCGGGGGAAAAGAGGTTAAGAACCCACAGTGACAGCTAGGGATGCGGGGAATTAATCTACAACACCGTAGTGAAGGAAGTCGGAGCCTTTGATGCGGTTGACAAGCACACTTGCGAAAGTGCCAGGGAGCTTACCATACGAACCACACCAAGCCCGGTGGTGGGGGAAGGGGGCATGTCGCCAAACATTGCAACAACAAGCCCGAATGCTCGCTTGCGCCTCTGATTGAATTTGCCATCCAATACAATCAATAGCTCATTTAATGAGTTCTATAAAAGGCGCACTTCCCCCTAAAGCATATTGGTTGGTGCCTAAGCAGTTGCGACACTTCCCCCTGTCTTTTGTGTTCTGATGGAGAGTACCGGTGCGCCCCTGCTGCGTCCAATCAGTGCATCTACTACTTGTACCATGATTTAGGGGTCAGCCATGAATAACACTTCACGCTGATGAATGGCTCTTTGCTGCTTGCTGCCCTGTTGAGGGGGTCTGCTGGCTGCTGATTACAAACACAAATTAACTTAAAGCATCATTAGACTTCTGGGCAGGGACAGTTCGATTAAAAAAAATAATTATTTTCGTATTTGTGTCGAACTTCTGAAAACGGCACATCATTTACTTAGCAGGGTTATAAGCATTCTGGACAGTGACATTTATGTCTCAGTTCTTGTCGGTTCAACGATATCATTTTGGGTCACTGAACATGTTTGTGGGAGAGTGTGTGTAAAATATATTCAGAATATTGATGCATATAGGAGAAAGCAGTCGAGAATCTGGCGTCACCTGCAGCTGGTGGGGGATGGGGTCGTGAGGGGAAGACCCTGTGAGATCATAATAATGCCCTAACTGCATTTTTGCGGTCAGGTTCTGCGTTTACAACCCCAGCTGGTTCAACCAAACCTGTTTTCCCCTGTGTCTCAATGCTATGCTCAACTTTTTTTTCTTGCTCACTGTATTTAACTTTAAATTTATATCAATCACTGTAGGAAGAAGTAGCCGCAGATCGTTCTCCCTGTGGCATATGGAAAGAGGTACAGATCCTTGCGCGTTTTCCTAAACACAAAATTTGATCTTTATATGAATTTTAGCGGTGTCAATGTTTTTACATCGTCAGTTAAGCGCAATTTGCATTTTTTTATTTTGCATAATTTGATTTTTAGAAACAGAAACCAAGGATCCTGACTAAACCACCAATATGTTCTTATTGAAAGTGTTTGCGAATGTAGAGTCTTTATTGAAAACGATAACAATATGAGAGAGTTTTGTCGGAGAGACGTTAGACCTCCAGCACAATCAAGTATACTTGCAACAGGAAGGGAAAACTAGCCCCCAAAATTTAAATAATAAACTATAACATAACAGAAATGAACCAGTACCTCCATGAACTATCTTGGGTGGAAATTAAATTGTAGACGCAGTAGGGATCCCATTAGACAGTAGTGTAATGTGGTCAAAATAAAGCAATCTGTTGGGTAATTATAGTCATTTGGGTTTAAAAACCGTGCAGTTGAATAAGTAAACATGAATGGTTTAAACCTTAGAATTTACTCTTCATATGTAAGTCTTTTAAAAACAATCTCACATTTTAATTAATGTAATCCAAATACTAGTATCCATTACAGATGAACCAAAGGATATTAATGCTTCAGTATGTGAAATAATTAACCTTAGATCATTAAACATCAGCTGCGAAACATGTGCAATGTGTCTAGCACTATAATGCTTAACAACATCAAAAGCCACAGCAATAGTGGAGGAGGCAGTCCCAGGAAAAAAATTAAAAATAAAAAAAAACTGCTTTAAAGTAGCAGTCCTATTCTGCTGTACAATATATAATAATCATTTTATTTCTGATAACCAAATACACCTTAGAGTCAATGGATTGTTTACTGTGGTTTCCAGTAGAAAGGCAAGGCAGGAACTGGTTACAGCCGAAGGTAAGAGTTAGTCACAATAAGGTAAAGCAGCAGTGCATGATAACAGTGACATTTTTGACCTATATTTTATTATATTTTAGATTGCCTCATATCTCCAGACTTGTATGATACCCTTTTCTCCCTATTTTGACTCTGCTTTACCACTTTTTTAAACAGTTGAAATATTAAAAGGAGTGCTCTTTTTAATATGGCTCCAACCCAGTTTTCATCAGTATTCTGTGTTTTTGAACACCCACTGTTTCCCATCACTTTTGTGACTAAAACGAACTAGCATGCAACAGACACTGCACCCTAACATTATGGGACAATAGGTGCATAAAACCTTCCGAGAACACTGATGAAAACATTGCCTGAGCCATAATAAAAGATTACAGTCCACATACACTTAGCATAAGGAGACTGACTACAACATAGCAGCCATACAAAGTAGTTCAAATCAATAGATAGCCAGCACCAACCATGGCCTAGGATATATGGCAGCAGTGTACCTACTCAGCCACATTATGGTTTAGGTTGTGAGCAATGCAGATGTGTATGGGGCGAAACATAGGAAGGAGACCAGAGACTGGACACAAGCCAATAGGTAGGTTATTCCAAACCAGATGGCCAGCTTGAGAAAAGCAGCCAGAACATGTTCTGGTTTTCTTTGGGGGAAGGGGATGCAATATTCCAGCATGGCAGCAGATCTGATCACCTTCTGGAATGACCAAGGCTCTAATAGATTTTATTTTTGGTGTTTGCAATAAGTCATGATAGGCATGTGATTAAGAACCAATAATCTCACACCTCAGGTGCTATGTCTCATGCCTTTAAACACACCCTAAAAATGCCATTATTGACCATAATTACGTATCCTGGAAGCATCTTCCTGGACTTATAAAATTGGTCCCAGATAAGAAACTGAAAAGAAAATGCATTATTTTAAAGAATCTTTTTATGAAATTCTTCTAAACATACAATTTCAGGAATAAGAGACCATTGATCTTTTAAGTTCTTCCTCCACCACCTCAGTGGGACTACCCTATCACCTCATGTTCTTCAAAATACCTATTAAATCTAAGTTTAAAAGTACTGTAGCTGTAGCACTGACTGATATCCCCTGCTCTGGGTGCACGTTCCACATATGCACCACCCATTCTGTGAAATAGCTGTTCCTGATATTTCCCTTTAATTTTTCTGCTTTCACTATCATTGTGTGCCTCTTTTGCTTTGTCACCCTTGGATATTCTAAGAAAGTGAGCCGGGCTGTTGGTGTTGTCCCTTTAAGGTATTTTACTATAATGATTATGTCACTCCTAAGTCTTCTCTTTCCAGTAAGAAGAGCCCTAGTTCTGCCAATTAGGTCCTCATTTAGGAGAAAGAGTAGCCCCTCTAACAAGGTTTGTTGGCTGTATGAAACTGCCCCACTCCCTTGTCTCAGCAGGTTTTGTAATGGCCATACAAGATGCTTTCTTTTTAAAAACATCACAACATACTGTCACACTGTCTGACCTTGTTTTTTTTGTTTTTACTGGTGGAGCTGGATGTTAAGGAGCAGTCGATGCCCAGTCACAACCTTGGGAGCAGATGTCAGGAGAGCTGTTGGATGCTGGGATATAGTCACTGATTTTTCACAGCCTTGGGAGAACAGTCATGGGAGCCTTTGATACCTGGTTACAGCTTTGAGAGCAGGAGTCCGAGGAGTAGTTGACACTATCACTGAGAACTTAATGTGGTGCAGGAGCCAGACTGCAGGAGGCATGGGTACTAATGTATCCCAATGCTAGAGGCATTGAGAGTGCTGCAGGGAGAATGAGGCAGATCCACTACTAAGCGGGGTGCAGCATAGATGCAATGTGTATGGGAGCAGCATCAGGTGGTATTAAAAAAGAACCGGGGAAAAAGAAAAATAAATGTAGTGGAGTTATTGCAAAAGCCATTATATATGAAATGTAGGAAACTAGTTAGCAAGTTGTGTGCACTGGAGCAGGAAACATGTTTCTTCATTGCTTTATGTCTGGGGGCAGGGGAGAAACAACACACAATAATATTTATTTGGCTGGGAACTACATACTTGTGTAATTATGGAGAATATGTTACATAATTTGGAGCGCCATAGTTCCTGGCCAATAGGAACCCTGGATTTGTTTAATTATATCAATTTTCTTAATCCTGCTTCATCACCAGGCCCACTTGAGCATTTATGTGTTAGTTGGAATGGTACAGTGCTACTGGGACGCATGAATGGCATTGATCTGGTGTGTTGCATCATGGTGTGGACGTGACACTATCTATTTTGTGGAAACTGAGGTTATCTTTTGAGGGTTATGAGGTAGAGTAAGATCAGCAGGCAAGCAGCTACCAAGAGTACCTCTTTATTGTCCCACATTTCAAGGTACATTTCTTTAAGTTAATGCTCAGAAGCCTTTTGTCCAAAGTGGTGAGGGAACTTCCCTACATTTTGTGTTAATACTTTTAAGCAATAATTCACAGTAATCTGTGGTGCCAGCTAACCAAATTTTGTGAACACAAATTCAGAAATTTCCACTGGGTTCCATCCATAGTTCTCTAATATTTAATGATGTGCCTAGAGTTTGCCTAATTTTCCCACATTCTGAAGAACAGTCACTCATATCTAGGTGATGAAAGATTTAGAGGTATGTTGCCATATTGTTTCCTGACAAAAAAGTTTAATTTTCTACTTTTGCATAGTGAGATCTATGCTGATGTATAGCAAAAGGGGGACAGAGAAAAGGGGGGGTCTGAGGGCATGACCAGATACCAAACACATAGCAGATTGTGTGCTCTGCCCACCACTCAGTGAGTGAAGTTGAAGCACATCAGTGTGAGTCAATGTGTTTTTCTCCAACCACTCTTGAGCTCTCCGATTGGGTGCTTCCTCTGTCTGTCTCTCACTCTTGGTCTATTCTCTGGATCCAGACTTCTTTTCTTTTCTCTGCTTCCTTCCTCGCCTCTCTTCAACAGCAGTGTTCAGTGCCTCCCTGTCCTTATCAGGTGCTTCCCCTCTCTCTTTCAGTCTGTTTCCTGCCCCCACACTTCTTTTCTTCCAGTGGCAGCCCACTGATGCCTCCCATATTTGTGCCTTGAGAAACAGTGCATTAGACCACACTGCCTCGTCATGGGAACCTTTACAATTTTAGCTGGCAGCAATTATTTTCAAGTAGACAAATGTTCCTGAATAGTAGTGAGTCCCCGGATTTGGTCACAAACACACACCTTCCTTCCCCTGATTTAGCAATATCAGCTGCCTAACTGGCTTGTGAAGCTACAGTCCTTTCATTTGAGGATCTGTGCCCCACTGACCTTGCCTCAAGTCTCAGTCTTCCAGGACCTTGCTGTCTGTTTCATGGGCTGCCTCTTGTCCTGCCAGATTGGTGGTAAAGTGTAACCTCCATAAGCTCTGATCGTGGTTGTCCAAACAATGCATCAGTCAATTGTGTTCCTAAGAGAACTGTTGCACTATTTTCTTTAAAGGAGCAGGAGAGTGGGGGCATATTTTTGATCACAGAACTAAAAGTTCATTTTTCAACCAGTTCCAAATAGTTTACATCACATCATCAAAATAACACTCTCAAGTGGAATGGAATTTGCTTATAATTCATGGAACTATCCCATAAGTTATTTAATGACACTTCATTTGTTGTGAAAGGTTAAAAGCATGGGATCATGATTGGTTGGTTACTGTGCATGTGCTTTGCTCACATCTCTGGTGCCTATCAACTTGCTGTCCTTGTACATCGGGGTGGGATATTCAGACTGCGCCAGGCTGTGGCGCAAGCCTGGGTGCAGAGCAACTGGGATGTGTCAGGGCACTGACAGGGTGATATTCAATGGTGTTGTGCCATGGCGCAACACTGTTGAATATCATTCTGTGGCCACCCGCACTGTGCATGGCGCAGTGGCACTGCACCAGCGCAGGTGGCCAGAGAGGGGCGGGGATGTGCTAGCGCAAGTGCAGTTGTGCTAGGCATATCAACCATGATATTCAAAGGTGGACATGCAAATGGAGCCATAATGCATGCAAGGTGCAAATGGGGCCATTTGCATGTCATTATGGCACCATTTGCATGCAGGTGTGCCCACCCCTGGTGACTTGCACCTGGCACCCTGCCAGGCTGCAGCCATTGGGGACCGATGCCCCCTGTACAAGCAGCAAAGTGCCCCACTGCCCAATCGTGGGCAAAAGTATAAAACTAATACACTCCTATATCCCTGGTGGTCCAGTGGACCACTCCCAGCCGATCATGGGCATATGTATAACAATAAAACATCCCATATCCCTGGTGGTCCAGTGGACCTCGCAGCCGATCGCAAAAAAAGATTAAATCCCATCCCTGGTGGTCCAGCGGTGCCCCATCCCCACCCTCCCACTGAGCCTTGCCTCCCGCTTCCCCGGTCAGTGGCGGGTGGCAGCTCCTGCCCGCCGACTGACTGCATACAGTACAGCTGTACACCCATTGGACCACAGCATGGGCCAATGGGCATGCAGACTGTATTGTAGATTAGTATTAGTCCAGATATGAATGGATTCATTCACATATCTGACTGTGTAGTACGGTACCCTGTGAAATTCTCTACCTCATTGGGTGTGAGATTGCCTGACCATCCAAAGTTTTAAAGCTGCCCTGAAAACTTATTTGTTTAGCCTAGTGTATTCTGATTTTTAATGCTGCTATTGTTTATTGATTTTAGCCTGTTGTTTTATTTATTGCTGTATTTTAATTATTTATTGCTGTACAAGTGCCTTGGTTTTAGAAAGGTGCTCTTTATTAATAAAGATTGAGTTGAGATGTTGAGTTGAGTAGTGACTAGGCGAATAAAGTTAAGGATTGATTTATAAATCTTGAGATTCATCAGCTAATTGGAGACATTATCAGACTTAAATTGGAGGGCAGTAACTGGATCAATGATTGACTGAATAATTGTCACACATCCAGATAGATTGGCATCTTGGGAATTTTACCCGATTCTATGAGTGATCATGGTCCAGTCTTTTTGAATCATAAACTAATGTGATGAAAAACCTTCCTCTATATATCTTTTTTGAAACTTAATGTTGTTGTACCTGGAATCCCATAGAAATGTTATTAGATCAGTAAATTGGTAATTTTTAGAAATCGTTTCGAATCTCAATGGTGCTCTAGAAAAAATTAGCAAATATTTGTGTGATATTTGTGATAAAGTAGCACCAAACAAAAGAATGAGGATTAGGGGCTCAAAAAAGTGAAGGATTACCTCAGATCTTCTAAACAAATGAGGTTCAGAGATCTCTAAGAGTACAAGTGACTACACAATAGGTGTAAAACTGCAGTCAGATTGGCTCAGTCACATTTTTTTCAAAGATAAACAATTAAGTGATCTTGGAGATCCAAGGAGGACCTGGCAGACACTAAATTTCTTATTGGTTCAAAACTTGTCCCCTACTTCTGTTTCTTTCAAGGATAGGAGTGGTTTGGTAGAAGATCCCCAAAAGTTGTAAAGTTTTTTAATGACTATTTTGCAGACTTAGACAAATATTGGGACAGTAGCACAAAATTATCTATCACTGGTGTCCAGGAAGTAAATATTTTGGACAAATGTCCTAAATTCTGTTTTCAGTGTCTACCTCCTGAATTTGTACAGGATTATGTGCTAAGACATGACCCTCATCCTAGCACTGGACAGGATAAAATTGACTTTCATATTGTGAAATTGGTTATAGGTGAACTAGCCAAGCCCTTACTTTGATTTTTCATTTTCCTTATATCAGGGAATTTTTACTAGCACATGGGAATTGGCCACCTTAATGCTCATACACAAATTTGTTAACAAGGCGGTGGTTTCAAATTACTGTCCAATATCTCTACTAACCCCCCTTTCAGAAATTCTGAAAATAATTGTTTTTGATGAACTATCACATTGTTTACAATAGTATGAAATAATTATATATTCTCAACATGGTTTCCAGCCATCCCACAGTACAGAGAGCCTTGGTGAGGTTCACTAATTGGGTGCACAGTGTCTTAAAGCGCATTGTGCTGCAGATATATATATATATATATATATATATATATATATACACCTCACCAAGGCCTTTGGGCAAGGGGATCATATGGTTCTTTTGGACTCCCTAGCTAAGTCTCACTTCTCACAGGTTGTTTTGAAATGGCTTTCTAATTATCTTACTGAAAAGTCACATCAAACTTCAATTCAGGATCACTTTCCTGAGTTACAGTCAATTGGCTGTGGGGTGCCCTGGACTCACTCCTGGGCCCAATTTTCTTTTCTTTGCTTTTAAATTTGACACCCACATCATGTAAATCACCAGAAGTAATACCTTATGCTGATGATGCAGTTATATTTAGCATAGCCCCTGTAATTAAGGAGGTGAATGGTAGCTTAAAGAAGTACTTTGATTCTTTTCAGCACTGGCTGTTGTCCAGGAAGTTGGTTCTAAATACAATATATATAGATTCATATATGCAATTCTTTCCTCAGGAATGAAGTAATGTGGATTTTACTCTTCGGTGGAATTCTTTAAGTATTTAGGGGTTGTACTTGATAGGGCTGTTTCATTTGAACCCCATATCCAACAAGTGACTAAGATAATATATCAAAGGATGGGTGTATTATTTAGGCTAAGAGAATGTTTGATCCCTGAATCCCAGCTATTACTAGTAAATAGCTTACTATTTTCTGTTGTTGATTATGGACTTCCCATTTATGCAGATATCAGTGAGACAGAATTAGTTAAACTAAGAATCAGTTATCGTAGCATCTGCCACTTTCTTACTAAATTGCCCAGGTTGACACATCACTGTCACATTAACCAGGCTGCTGGGTGTCTATCCCTTGAAAATATGATTGACATCCGCATAGGGATTTTGCTTCATAAGGCATTTTTGGGGAAACTTACCACATCAACTGCTACCTGTTTCCTAGGGCTTGTGGATTGCAGGACACCAGATTACAAGTCTCAAGGTCAAAGATTCCCTATTGTATAGGGCCCTACATTTTATAATTCATTGCAATCTGATATTGTTAACAGTTCTTGATTAGGCACTTATAAAACTCATTTAAAAGAGTAGCTTATTCAAAGGAATATTTGTGACTGCGTTTGAATTATATTTGTCTGTTACTTGTCTGTTAAAAATGTTGTACGAATATTGCTTTGTTCATATATGTACTTGTCGCTAGTGTAAACAGGCAAATTGCTCATCTGCTTACAAGTATAAAAATAAAACAAATATAATCTGAAAGCTGATTTCATGAAACGACTGCAAAAATGTTTCAGACGAGATTTGAAAAATGATACCTGTGATATTCTTGTGGTAGGGCACCAAAAAGTTATGTTGACTATTTGGGGCTAACATCTGCACAAATAACAAAATTATGGGTAAACTTTGGAAAAATTCAGAGTTTCATCATAACGTTGTTGTTTATTTACATGTTGACCCCACATTTTCAACATAGTCACATTATGATCAAGACAGGTGGAATTGTTTAAATCCCATCTGAAAACTGATTTTTAATGTGACTGTGAAACATGTTTCAGAGGGGATTTGAAAAATGTCATTTTTTAATGTTCATCAGGTGGGGTAGCAAAAGCGCTATTTTAAAAACGTGAGGCCAAAATCTACAAAAATTACAAAGTTATGAATAAATGTTAAAACAAAATCAATGTTTCTTCATAATGTATTTGTTTTTTGACATTTTGACCACCAATTCTCAACATAGTCTTTTTATGACCCTACCATACGAACAAAATAGTCAATTCTTTTAAAATCATGTCCAAAACATGATCTTGTGACCTTCACAAGTAGGCATGAACTAAGTTTTAAACTTACACACATTTGGTGAGTGGTCTACTTCTTACCTGTGCTCACTAGGAACTTGTAGTGACTTACATAGGCACAGGTTGCTCCCTGATTTGGTGTACTCTCCATTTTGTACAGTCACAGAGACCCCCAGTATTCCATTTGGGATCTTTAATGTCTGCCTGAACAACCACCAGAGCAGGCAGTTGGGACCTCAGTTTAACATCTGATCCAAAAGATGAGATCTCAGGAGTGCATCACCCACCACATGCTCTTGCAGCACCAATTTCTTGGTGTGGGGCTATAACCTGTACCTTGCAGATGACACCAAAATCTGTAATAGGGTGGATACTCATGAGGGGGATGGAGAGAATGTGTAAGGACCTTGGGAACCTCAAAGAGTGGTGAAGGACATGGCAGCTGGTGTTCAATCCCAAAAATTGCAAAATCATGCACCTAGGGCATAGGAATGCAGGAGATGAGTATATGATGGCGGGAGGTATTGATAGTTAATAAGTGGGAAAGTGACCTTGGGATTATCATATCTGATGAACTCAAAGTTACAGGGCACTGTGACAAAGCAGTGTGGATAGGGCCAGTGGAATGCTGAGATGCATAGTGAGAGGTATCTCCAGCAGGAAGCATGAGGTAGTATTGCCACTGTATCACTTGTTTGTGAGACTCCACCTGGAGTACTGTGTCCAGTTCTGGAGGCCGCACCTCAGAAAGGACATAGACAGGATGGAGACAGTCCAGAGAAAGGCAAATAAAATGGTGCAGGGGTTGCATCAAAAGCCCTATAAAGAAAGACTCAAGGAATCTCAACATGTACATCTTGGAAGAGAAAAGAGAGAGAGGGAATATGATGGAGACCTAACTCACAGGGGTGAGTAGGGTGCAAGAAAAAAACAAAAAAAACAATGTAGAGTCTCTTTTGAATGAAAAATAATACCAGGACCAGAGGGCATTGATGACGATGGAGGGGGTGGGGAATTTAAGAGGGATGTGAGGAAATACTATTTAACTCAAACAGTTGTGGATGCCTTGAACAGACTGCCAGTGGAAGTGGTGGAGGCAAAATCAGTAGGTGGCTTCAAGCATGCATGAGATAGTTATAGTGTAATATTAATAAATATGCAGGGAAGAGGAAGGGCTGCTGGAGATCAGTTAGGACCTGTGGAGACAGACTAGGCAATGATCATCTGGTCAGACTGGATGGGCCACATGGTCCTTTTCTGGCAACAAGTTCTTTGGTTCTGTTTCTTCCAGTCTTCTGGCCTCAGAGGGGAGTGTGGAATCAGCTGAGCCACTGACACTTTTAATTTGTTAGAAATATGAGCAAACACCAGCATGGGGACCTCTGCTGATGTTAATGCCTAGAGACCCTTTCTGGGTTGGATAGTAACCAACCCCATATCATTCTTTAATGCTTAATTGACACATTCATTTAGAATGTTGCCAACCAATCTGAACTCTCCATTTCTAAACATTGTTTTATAATGTGATAACACCCTAATGGAAGCACTACTCTCTATAGAAACAGTTACATTTCCTCCTTTTTTCTGTTGATGGGTCAAGTTTATTGAGGGAAATAGATAAACACCAGAAGGAGAAAGGAAGAGAGAGTGAGAAATTGTAGAATTGCAATTACAAAAGTGTTTATTCTCTCTCTGTCTGACATTTTGCTCATTTATAATGAAATACATATTCAGCCTGTTTTGTGAGACATTAAACATTTTATTTGTTTTTTAAGACTATGTCATCCAAGAATAATAACATTATAATTAATTTTTTTTGTAATGTTTGCAATAGTGCCAAACACAGCATTGCAATCATTTTAACCCTTAAATGTAGTCAATTTTTAGAGCCATTTGCTTGCTTCTATGGCACTATTTGTATTTTGTACTGTTATGCCTCCCTTGGAGCCATTTCAGGAACAGAGGCTTAGAGCCAGTATTCTGGCAGTAAAGCTTGTTCATACATACTGTATGAAGCAAATTAGTGCTGGTGCTAAAACAGAGCTAATCACTGGTTCTTCTATTAGCCAAAATGTTAACTTAGTATATTGAGCCTAAACTTTACTGTGCAGTAGATTAATAGCTAATAATGGAGCTACACATTATAATCCATTTCCTAATTGTGTTTCTTTTTTTTTTTACAATAATGTGACTGAGATATTTTGTTGTGCTACATTGCAATTCAAAATCTGAACTTACTGAAGTCATATTCTTTCAGTGTCAGAGAATTTGTATACATAGACAGTATGCCAAGAAAATTAGTATAACAATAGTGAGTCCTATAATACTAACAATTTCCACACACAATGTTCAAGTTAAACCCTTATACACAGCACTGTAAAATTAGACAGCCAAATGGTAAATATAAGTGAAAGAACAAACTAGAAAAATAATATGTATATTCTTAAACAACCACTAATATCTTCTGTCCATTTCAAAAAATAATTATGATCTATTATAATGCTTGAAATCATATTTCAAAAGCTGTAACTTTTGAATGCTTAGAGTTAGAAATTTTAGGTTTTTAATAAGTAAAAGCTTGGAGTCTGATCAACGTGAAAAGATAATGATACAGTTCTCATGTTTTAATACATGTCAATTGTTATTAAAAGTAAAAGATTTAGCTGGTCCGGAAGCAGAATGGTAGCACTACCACTTGTTCTGCCAGTGACCTGGGATTAGACATAGACTCATATCTCTAGGGGGTTAGTCAGGAAGCGAGGATCGAGCATCTCATGGACAGCTCTCTTCCTTCAGGCATGGGGGACAGCACATACTGCACCGTGCTCATACCAAAGCAAAGGCTGGGTTGTGAATCAGTAGATGCCACAAACTAGAGGGCCCTGGCACAGACACTGATAGCATGCTATGCAAAAGCATGTGCACATGAATCATTTTATGTGAGCAGAACACAGAACTCTTAGGACTAGAATGGAAATGCCTGCTTATGACGATTATGTCAGGTCACATAACAGTGTTTTTCACATAGAGAAACACTTTCCTGTATAAATGTCATTTATGGGGTAAGCACATACATACAGGGGTCTTTTCCATTCTACTCCTATGAGTTCTGTGGAGCAGACCTTGGGAAGGAAGAAAAATGCAGGAAGAATCCCTTAGCTGGTACAATGGCAATGGCACTCCCATAGGTGTCACACTGCTAACCCTGGCACCCACCCACCACATTGAGGTCCTGGGCAAGTTGTGGAGAAAGTCCTGGGTAAGGTAAATGATGGGGCGATGGGCATCAAAAGGGGATGATTGGGGTAGCTCAGGAGCAGAAAATGTAAGCTGAAAAAATAATAGTATTTTAAAAATGCTTTTAATCAATTAATGCTACTATATATCTATAAAATTCTGTTTTTAGCCCTAAGGATTCCAAAGTTATCCCATTTTAAACACATTATCTTTGTAAAGGTCTAATTTCAGCACCCTTGTAGACAGAAAAAAAATTTCTTTTTAAACAAAAGCTTGGAGTCAGGGCATTAAGAACTACACTGTATTAATACTATTTTTATGTTTCATTTCATGCACGCACAAGTAAAACATACTGGTGCTGCTCTGGAAGTGTAGGGTCTGGGGAGGTGTGTGCGCTGTAAGCAGCCAATGCATCTGAGCTGCTGGAGGTATTTGAGTCAAGACCGAATCCTGACAAGACTGCTGCTAATGTTGCTTTGCTGGCTTATTGGGTGGAAACCTCTCACATATGAAAGTATGCAGCCACACCTATTACAGTGTGGCTGCATCCCTTCATATTGCTGCCATCAGGGAAAGAAGCAGTGTCCCCCTCCTGCCTGACACAGCATTGTAGCTAATGTTAGGTGCTCACTCCCACTGCCAGAATCCCCCTCCTATCCCAACCAGTTTTTGATCTGTCGTTTGCCCAACCCCATCACCAGAAAACTCTGCAACACCCCGTGAAATTCTGGTGGCTGGGTGCTCAACCCTGCAACCAGAGATATCTACAGTGCCCCACCGGCCCAAATAAATGTCAGTCAGTCAGAGGCTGAACAGCACCACTGGAGAAGCTTACAATAACTTTCCTGAAAGTCCAGCAGTTGGATGTCCCAACCCACCACTGAAGAAGTAGTAACCCTCCAGCAGCATGCAACAGCAGAGTGCCCATCCTTGGTGCCCCCAACCAACACACTGGTGCTGGGGTGCCCAATTCCCAGTATCAGTACTTGTGAGAAAAATATAATACCTAGTTGCACTCTTTTTTTTTTTTTACCTGTAAAAATGGAAAACAGTCCATTGATGTGTTCTCCCCCCACCGCAGACCCTACAACCCCCTGACCCCTCTTTTGGCACCCTCCACACTAACCCCCCACACCCCTCACTTACCTATCTGGTCCTTTTCTTATGACCTATGACTTTCCAGTTGCTTCCAAGGCTGACAACGAACTGACTGAAAACAAGATAAGTCTGGTCAATGGCTTTTTAATTTGTTTTGAACTTTTACTTATAACTTTGTTACTGTTTAACATTTCTGCTCCAAATTATATACATAGCCTTTTTTTCACCCCACCTCATGAACAGGGAAAGTACAATTTTAAGTTGAATATTTAGAAACATAGAAACAGAGAATTTGACGGCAGATAAGGACCGCTTGGCCCACCTAGTCTGCCCATTTTCCTACCTAACAGATAAGCTGCATATCCTAGTTAACCAACAGCTTACTTCCTCTTACCCGACCCTAGGACTGCCTTATGCCTGTCCCATGCATTCTTGAAGTCCCCCACTGTTCTTGACTCCACGACCTCCTCAGGGAGGCTGTTCCATGCATCCACAACCCTCTCAGTGAAAAATACTTCCTCACATTACCCTGGCCTTCCCCCATCCTCAAATTGTGCCCCTTGTTCTTGAACATCTCTTTTCTGGAAGATGCTACCCTCTTGGACTTTGTTAATTCCTTGAGGTACTTGAAAGTTTCTATCATGTCCCTCTCCTTCTTTCCTCAAGAGTATACATATTAAGCTCCTTTAGTCTTTCTTTGTATGTCTTCTGGTGCAGACCCTGCACCATTTGAGTTCCCTCCTCTGGACAGCCTCCACTCTGTCTATGTCTTTGCGAGATGGGGTCTCCAGAACTGCACACAGTACTCCAGATGGGGTCTCACCAACTGTCTGTACAGAGGGATAACAACTTCCTGTTTTCTACTATTGATGCCTCTTCCTATGCATCCCAGTATCCCCCAGCCTTCCTTACTGCCTTCTCACATTGCTTGCCCACCTTTAGGTCATCTGATATAATTACCCACAGGTCCCTTTCTATTTTACTGTTGTCAGTATCTCACCCCCATTGTATCCTTCCCTGGGTTTTTGTTTCCCATGTGCATTACCTTGCACTTCTTTGCATTGAATCTGAGCTGCCATACATTTGACCATTCCTCCAACCTTGCCAAGTCCCTTCTCATCCTTTCCACTCCATCTTGTGTATCAACCCTGTTGCAGATCTTTGTGTCATCTGCAAAGAGACATACTTTTCCTTCCAGTTCCTCTGCAATGTCACTTATAAAGACATTAAAAAGGACCGGTCCCAGTACTGAACCCTGCGGTACCCTGCTAGTAACCCTCCTTTCTTCACTGTGTACTCCATTTACTACTACCCTTTGCGTCCTGTTGTCTAGCCAATTTTTATCCAGGCTACCACCTGAGACCCATTCCAAGGCTGGCTATCTTGTTTATTAATCTTTTGAGTGGGACTGTATCAAATGCCTTGCTAAAATCTAGGTAGGCCATGTCCACAGCCCTCCCTGGTCTACTACTTTGGTCACCCAGTCAAAGAAATCTATTAGATTCGTCTGACATGACCTTCCCATAGTGAATACATGCCCTCGGTCCTGTGCCCGCTGCCCTCTAGGTACTCAACAATTCTTTCCCTCAGAAGTGATTCCATCATTTTCCCTACCACTGAGGTCAAACTAACTGGTCTGTAGTTTCCTGCCTCTGTCCTGCTCCCACTTTTGTGAAGAGAAATCACATCTGCCCTCCTCCAGTCCTCGGGTACAACCCCATCCTCCCATGATTTGTTAAAGAGAGAAGTCAGCGATGTCACTAGTTCTACCCTTAGTTCTTTTTTTGGGGTATTTGGGGTATTTTATATTTGGGGCCAAAATGGCAAAAACAAAATGAAATAATAAAGAAACATGGATTTTTTTTGCGATGCTAGTTAGCACTTTATTTTTTGAAATTGTGGACCCACATTTTAAACATAGCTGTTGTGTTACCTCACCTCATTAACATGACAGGTGTCATTTTTCAAATCCTCTCCAAAACATGTTTTCACAATCACTCCATGAAATCTCTTTTCAGATGGGATTCAGAAGGTAGCCTGTAATGTGGGCGCATGCACTAGGGCGACGCCCGAAATAATGACTCTTTATTGGCGAAAGCTAGAATAGCATTGGGGAGGGTAGGGCGACTGGATGTGGGGTGGGTGAATCTGGTAACAGGATGTCACTAAACATACATGTGCGCATTAGGGAGAGTGAGCATGGCGAGCCTAGGCTGAGAGGGGGTGGAGGGGATGTAGGGGTGGTGCTGCAGTGGGTTGCTGAGCTGTGCTATGGCATCGTGGGTTGGCCTGCAGTTGGGGTGGGTGAGGTACCAGGTTTGGGTCCAGGTGCTGGTGCAATTTTATTGCATCCGGCCCAAAACTTTATTTTCATGCTTTCGCCCCACCCACATGCACCCCCCTGGATTTGAGAATCCTTTAGTAGGAGGGTGCAGGGATGAAGCTCCCCCACAGAAAGCATGACATTGTAAATCACCAGAGATGTTGTTCCATGCGCCGAGGATGTCAGACCACCGAAAATGTTTTCGCTGCTCTGACATCGTGATAACGCAGCTCGCCTTTAGGCAGTCACTGTTATCACATAGAACCGATTCAGAACATTCCACCTGTCTTGATCAAATGGTGGCATCATAAAAAGTTTTTGTTAAAAATTTGTGATCAAAATATGAAAAAAAACAAAACAATGAAGTTATGAAGAAATGCTAGAATGTTTTCAGTGCTTACTGATAACTTTGCGATTTTTGTAGATTTCGACCCCTGATATTTAAGATAGCCCTTTTGTTACCTCACCTCATAAACATGACTGGTGTCATTTTTCAAATCCCCTCCAAAACATGGTTTTGCAGTTGCTCCACAAAATCACCTTTTGGATGAAATGTAAAACATTCCACCAGTCCTGATCATAACATGAGCTCATGGAAAGACTATGTTTAAAATATGGGGTCATCAAAATGTCAAAAAATGGCATAGATACGAAGAAACAGTGAGCTTATAAAGATGTTCTTTAGTCTTTTAACCATTTTTTCAGCTCTATACCCCTTAGCTCAATGGACCTTAGTCCATGAGTCCCTTAGTCCACAAGGCAATGGCTACAGGGAGAAGAAAGGTCTGCCTGCAGTCTCAATATCCTGCTGTTCAGACTTGTTACACTATGCAAGCAAACATGTTCAGCATTAACAAATGCTTGTTTGTATTGATAAGCTTAGGCCAGGAGTAAACCTCTTCTCCGCCCCTGCCTCCACAAATGAGGTACTGCATGCCTTGCTGTCCCTCAACACAAACAAATCCAGCTCAGATGGCCTACATCCCAGCATCCTACGCCTCTCTGCCCCTGCCATTGCTTTTCCTGTTGCGCATATTGTAAACTTGCCCTTCTCCACTGGAGTCGTCCTGAAGGCATGGAAATTGGCATGCATTGTACCTCTCCACAAAGGAGGTGACCCCACACCCCCTGGAAACTACTGTCCAGTCTCCCTCCTCCCTGCCTTATCCAAACTCCTGGAATGGTTGGTGCAAGCCAGACTGACTACTTTCCCGCATACTACAGATTTCCTATCCCAGTACTAATCTGGCTTTAGGAAGAACCATTCCATCTTATCCTCCCTTCTCTGGGTCACAGACCATATCCAATCTGTGGCTGACGAAGGACATCTCACTGTAGCAGTCTTCATCAACCTGGCGAAGGCATTTGACTCAGTATTCCACCCTCTCCTACTGGACACTCTTGTGGATGCCGGGCTTGCTCCACCCACCATTCAGTGGTTTAAATCCTACCTTACCGACAGATTCCAGTCAGTTGAAATTGCCAACTTCACCTCCTCCCCTCTCCCTATCTCATCTGGCATTCCCCAAGGTTCTATTTTCAGACCCATGCTGTTTTCCATCTTTATCAACAAACTCCCATTTGCCTGTTTTACAGCACTACTCCACATGTATGCAGACGGCACCATTTTATATACATCCGGCCCTGACTCTGCCAATATACATTCGGTGCTACAGCATGATTTCAGTTCTGTTCAGTCATGGTTTCAGGCAAAACAACTAAAGCTGAACACCACCAAAACTGTCTCAATAATTTTTGGGACTGCAGAAATGCTAGCCAAGGCATCAGACATCTCCCTGATCATCTCCCTTGATGGCTCCCCCTTAAAGACTGTCCACTTGTACAAATACTTAGGAGTCTGGCTTGATCCTCTGTTATGTTTTGCCACACACATCGACTACCTGACCTCCAAATTCCATCCCAAGCTTGGTGTTCTATATCATAATAAAGACTCCTTCCCTATCCATGTCCGCCGGGAACTTCTAACCAAAATGATCCTACCTGTCATTGATTATGCCAGTGCTGACTATGGCACTGCCAACTCCTCTGCCCTATCTCAGCTGGACTCCCTCTATTATGCGTTCTGTCATTTTGCCTCCAACTCTCCTTACTGAACTCATCACTGCTCCCTTCTGTCCTTAATCCTTCCACAACTCGCTCATAGATATTTTACTCACTCCCTATCCTTTATTTCCAAGTATTAGTTCAGCCTACTCCCCTCCTATATCTCTTTCCTCCTCTCTTCTACCCCAGCTTCATCATACCCCCTGTGCTCCAGGGACTCTCGCTGCTTTTCCCTCCATACCCTGTCTTCTAACATGGGCAAATCTGCCTTCCACTATCGTCTCCACTATCTATGGAACTCTCAGCCACCTCTTCTTGTAACTCCTCCTCTCATCCCTCTGTCAAAATGTCACTCTGCCTCCTTCCCCACCCAACCTGCTCCCACTATACTCCCTAGGACCAATTCTATCTCCTGTATCTCCCACGATGAGTCATCATCTGTACTAGAATCACATAAATTATGTTGGTGCCGTTCATGTCAAGCATGACTTTTGACACTCTTGTGTATGCAATTTTTTTCTGTGTGTCTCCTGATTGTATACATAACAGCTGCCAAACACAATGCTGTTCTGAATTTTGGTATTTACTGTATATGCTATGTATACATTTTGGTACTTATTGTACATATTTGTATTTTTGGTATGTATTGTATATATTTTGTGTACTTTGCTTATATTGTTAATTCAACTTTTGTGATGTTCTGCCTTACTTAAACCTGTATCTTCTTGTAACCCTCCCCCAGGTCGCACCTAGAAATGAGCCCTGGATTAGTGTGTCTTTCCCTGTCATCAAATGTTTAAATAAAAATAAATAAAATAAAAATACATAAAATTACATGACTGTTTTGAAAACAGAACATTTTTTTTACTTTTTCTGAATTTTGGTGCTACTATACATTTTTAAATTAGAAATTGTGCCATTTGCAACTTTCGTTTATTTCATGCCTGCAATCGCATTGCAAAAAATTCACTCTCCCCTCAAGCAACCCCTGCTCTTCCTAGCTTTTGCAGGATTCTGTAATAATAGATGGAGATATATAATTCCATCAATGGATTCTAGTGATATCATTACCATGCTAGCAAAGCTTGAGTGGTTCAGTGATATCACCATAATCCTGAGAGGACTTTATAGTGGAAGTATTGATAGTTCCTTATTTTTTGTAATATGTGGAGCTAAGTAGTTACTGTAAGTATTTTTTGTGGAAGGCACCACCATTATATGTAGTTTTGTTTTTATAACAAGTTGATTTTTATTGTGATGGTTACAATGAAAGCTGACTTGTACATGTGGATCTTGAATAACATTCAATCTTGTACTACCTTCAATGTGATGTCAGACTGATGGTATTACCGTTTTTTGACGTCATATTAATGGGTGTTACAGAAGCGAATGTTACTGATTCAATATGGGAAAAAGTGACCCTCTGTATATTATGAAGTTCATTTGTTTACATAGAAACATAGAAGTTGAAGGCAGATAAGGACCACAAGGCCCATCCAGTCTGCCCATTTTTTCTACCTTACGAATGTGCCATAGACCTTTACTCTTTCAATGGTCTATTTATTCATACTCATCTGTATTGCTCCCTTGTGTCTATCCTATGCTTGTTTGAAGCCCTGCATTATATTCATATCCACCACTTCCTGAGGTAGGCCATTCCGTGCATCCACCACCCTTTCTGTGAAAAAGAACTTCCTCACATTACCCCTTAATCGGCCTCCCTCTAATCTCATGCTGTGTCCTCTTGTTCTGCTAGTTTACTTATATTGAAACATGTTAAAATCTTTCACCTTGTTAATACCCTTAAGATGTTTCAATGTTTCGATCATATCACCTCTCTCCCCCTCCTTTGCTTTAGGGTATACATACTGAGCTCTTTTTTCTGTCCTCATATGTTTTCTGATGCAGTCCCTGCACCATTTCAGTTGCCCTTCTCTGGACTGCCTCCATTTTGTTAATGTCCTTATGCAGGTGTGGCCTCCAGTACTGCATGCAGTTCTCCAGGAGGGGCCTAAGCAGTGTCTTGAAAAAAGGGATTATTACCTCCCTCTTACAACTTGTGATACCCCTACCAATATACCCCAACATCACCCTAGCCTTACCTACTGCTTTAGTGGTCTGCTTGGTTGATTTCAGGTCATTTGTGATGGTGATGCCCAAGTCTCTTTCTTCCCTTGTGATTGCCAGCAACTCCCCTCCCAACCAATAGGTAGCTTCAGGGTTTTTCTTCCCTATGTGCAATCTCTTGCACTTCTTTGCGTTAAACCCCAGTTGCCACTCTTCAGACCATTTTGCCAGTTTTCCAGATCTCTTCTCATTCTGCCCACCTCATCTGGATCTACTCTGCTGCAGATCTTGGTGTCATCTGCAAACAGGCAAACCTTACCCTCTAGTCCATCTGCAATGTCACTGATGAATATATTGAAGAGGACTGGCCCCAGGACTGATCCCTGAGATACCCCACATGTGACTTGCATCTCTTCTGACTGTATACTGTTTACCACCACTCTCTGTTTTCTGCCTGCCAACCAGTTTGCCACCCAGTTGACCAACTTCTGACCCACCCCAAGCCTCTCCAGATTATTAATCAATCTTCTGTGTGGAACAGTATCAAAAGCTTTGCTGAAATCAAGGTAGGTGACATCAACTATACAGCCTTGGTCCACCACTCTGGTTACCCAGTCAAAGAAATCTATGAAATTAGTCTGATAGAACCTTCCTGTTGTAAACCCATGCTGTCTTGGATCCGGTACTCCTATGGATTCCAGACGTTGCACTATCCTTTCCTTAAGGAGTGCCTCCATCACTTTGCCCACTACTGAGGTAAGACTGACTGGTCTGTAGTTCCCTGTCTTTTCCCTGCTGCCACTCTTGTGGAACAGGATCACATGAGCCCTTCTCCAGTCTTCTGGGACCTCTCCTGTGCTCAGAGACTGACTAAACAGTTCTGCTAGTTGCTCTGCTAGTTCCACTCCTAGCTCTTTAATACCCTCGAATGTATGCCATCAGGTCCCATTGCCTTGTCCACCCTAAGCTTAGCAGGCTGTTGTAGGACCCTTTCTTTTGTGAAGGGACTTGTGCACATCTCCCTCCCGCTATGTCCATGGCACTGAGCTGTGGGACCTGCCCTACCTTCTCCTCAGCAAATACTGAGCAGAAGTATCTATTTAGGATAGATGCTTTTCCTTGGTCCTCCTCCACACACTCCCCCTTATCCCCTTTGATCTTAGCAATACCTCCTCTGGACTTTATCCTTTCACTAATGTATCTATAGAAAGTCTTGTCCCCTTCTTTTACTGTTCATGCTAGTGTTTCCTCAGTTTGGGCCTTTGCCTACCTTACTGCCTTCCCTGCTTCCCTTAGGGAAGTTTGGTATTCCTCTCTATCTTCATCTCACTGCGTTGCCTTATATTTCCTGAAGGCCAACCTTTTGGCTCTGATCTTTTCTGCTACTGTTTTTGAGAACCAAAGTGGCTTCCTCCTTCTTTTGCTCTTGCTTTTCTCCCTAACACTGTGGGATGATGCTTCACGTATTGCATCCTTAATGCTTACCCACTTTGTCTGTACCCCTCACCTGTATTTCTTCTTACCAGGGCTAGATTAACTCTGTTGGCCATCTTATCAAAGTCAGCTCCTCTGAAGTCCCATACTTTTGCCTTGGAATGGGATGATTTAGTTCTAGTGGGCAAATTGAACCATACCATGTGATGGTCACTGGCCCCCAGGTGACCTCCTATCCGGAGATCTGTGATCCATTCACCATTAGGCAGTACTAGATCCAGGATAGCTCTGTCTCCTGTGGGTTGTTGTACCAATTCTTTGGGGCCCTCCCCCTGCAAGGAATCCACTATGTGTCTAATTCTGGCAGATGTTCCTGCTAATATTGACAAATCTGTATCTGGCATGTTAAAGTTTCCCATTATCAGAACCTTCCCTTTAGCTGTCATGTTTCGTATATCTTCTAACAGTAATGTGTCTATGTCCTTCCCCAATCTGGAGGCATGTAGACAACCCCAGTTTGTATGGCTGTCCCCTTTCCTGTTTCCAGGGTGACCCACAGTTCTTCTGGCTCCTTATGTGTATTCTGAATGTCTGTAGCTTTGATATTTTCATTGACATAAAGGGCTACTCCACCCACCCTTTTTGCACCTCAGCCTTTACTGAACAGTATGGGTACTGAAGTTGCCCAAGTGTGGTTATTGGTGAACCATGTCTTGCTAGTGGCTACTATGTCCAGTTTAGCTTCTGTCATTGTTGCCTCTAGGTCTGGGATCTTGTTTCCCAGACTGCAGGTATTTGTGTACATGATTTTCTGCTGGCCAGATTTTGGTGCGTTAGTTGTGGGGTGAGGCCCAACTCTTTCCCTGTGCATTGTATTGGGAGCCAGACCTTTTTCCTTACCTGGTGATGCAAATGAACTACAAACATGCTGAACTCCAGTTTGATCACTAGCTGACAGGGGTGGGGTGTTCTTCCCATTCGATGTATTGGGTGCTGCAACCCTCTCCCCATTTGCTAGTTTAAATATTCTGCAAAGACATCAAACTTCTGCCCCAATGCTCTGACTCCCTCCTTAGTCAAATGCAGTCCATTGAATTTAAAGAACATTCACTCCCAAAACGGTTGCCATTTACCTACAAAGTTGTGTCCTTTTTCCTGGTACCCACCCTTGTGCCACATGTTTAGCTCCCCTATCTCCCCTTCTTTGACCTTCTTTCCATCTGCCCCCCCCTTTCAGGTCAGCAGAATCTCAGAGAAGGAGTTGCCAGATGAAGTGGATGACAGTTTGTCTCTCAGCATGGTCAGGTTTCCTTGGTTCTCCACAACTGACCAGCTGGCGAGATCATTAGTCCCTATGTGCACCAGGACATTGATGTTTTCTCCTGCTTCCTGCATGATTTTAGCAGTGCGGTCAGTGTCTCTCCACACTGATGTACCTGGAAGACATCTGACCATTACCCCCTGCTGGAGGTAGGTTTCAAATCTCAGAATCATGGAGTCTCCTATGATCAGAAGTGTTTTGGATTTCCTTTTTACTTTTTTTGTTTTGGTTTGTGTTTTGGGCAAGTTTTGTAGCACTAGTTCTTGTGCTGCAGTGTCCTGCTCTGCATTGTCCTCTGCCCCTTTGATTTTGGAGATAGAGGCAGATATCTGTTTGTAGTTTTTATATGGTTTGTGGAGGTGATACATTGGTGAGCATTGATTAATGGTGCACCTGATTTGCCTCTCCTAACTACCTGCCAACCTCCTGGACCAACTACCCTCTGCAGTCGAGGTGCTTCAGTTGGATGTTAGGGAAATGGCGGGCAGTTCTTGTAATATATTTCCTCCTGAATATGTGATTTGAGGCATGCAATCTCTGCCCATGCTTCCTGGAGCTGAACCCTTAGATCTCTGATGGTCCAGCATGTAGGACAACATCCTCAATCCTGTATAACTGCCCTTTTGAAAAGTGTCCTGCAGTACCTGCAGTTAATAATATCCATTTCAGTTGAGTTGCCGAGTTTATAACCTGGTCCAGGTAATTAGATGGAAAATGAAAGCAAAAGTGTGTTTGTTTTTTATGACTTTTTTTGCTTTTTTTGTTTTTGTGTAACTTTTTATAACAAGTTAAATTAATTGTGCCCCTGTAAGTGAGGTCACTGTGTGGATACCCCTCTGATCCTCCCATTCCTGCTTTACTACAGGAAGTGTCATGACTGTGCTACTCTATAAAAAGGAGTGTAGCAGGGGGTGGTTGGGGATGGGTATGGGTGGTTGGGCCCTACCCCTGCCAAAAAAGAAGAACCATGGATGAAAGAAACAAGGATGTAAATGCAGAAACAATCAACCAACAACAAATGCAGTTGTTATCCCTCAGTCTGTATTTCGTATGTGCTCCTGTAATTACCCTGAAAACTTAGCCTAATGAGAGATAAAACTGTCAAACCTGTAAGCACCACCTGTAGCAATTTCACAGAAGATATACCCTGCCAAAAACACATTTGCTACAGAGAAAAATAAAATGGTAAAAAAGTAACAAAACCTGTAAACCCAATCTGCAGAACACTTTAACAGAAGATATACTTCTGGAAAAAGTGCTTCTTGGGCTTACCTCCCCCGCACTGGGCCACCTCTTTACACCGGCAGTTCCCACCAAATCAACTAGAAATGCGGCTACTGATAGGCTGGCGATTCCCTTCAAAAGGACGAAACTCACCCAGAACTCAATCCTGTACCAGGGACCGAAATGGTACAATGAGCTACCTGCTAACCTCACAGATACATCCAAGATTAGTACCTTCAAATCTGGGCTCAGATCCCTTCTTAACACAAAAAGGAACTGTGCTTACCTGCACTAATGTGGCAGAATTTCAGCCACCCAACTCCCCATCCCCCCTAAAATCTCCTCAAACCCCTCCTCCCCCATCCCCAAATGAGGCCCACTCAGCTGACAATGCACTTCTTCGATGATGGCACCATCCCTGGTTGACCTCCCTACCCCTTCCTCCTAGTTTGACCTACAAACTAGTGAACCACAAGGCTGAAACCTATTTGACCCTATCCTCTTTAACCTATCTTTGGATGTATATAATTTCCTGGTATTTGAATGCCTGTGTAACTGTTTTTCTGTTTTCTGTAAACACTGTTATATCTGTAATGTTTGTACTACAATGACTTGGAACTTTTGAAAATGAGTCCCGGACTCAAAGGTATTAATCTGAAACTGAAATAAATTAATAAATAAATATACCTTGCAAAAAACTATTTGAATCAGAGATTACAGCAGTAATCTGTAAGCACAGAACAGTAACAAACCTGTAGACACATCCTGTAACAATGCAGCAGAAAGCATACCCTGCAACAGCAATCTGAATCAGAGAACAATAAAGCAATAACATTTTTTTGTGGTTAATAATTTTTATTGATTTAACTTAGTCAAGCATTACATGGAATAAAACAACTGGCTACATTTCGATGATACTACATACTATTACATATGTCTGTATAAATTCGGTTAGAGGAACAGCATGGCCGTGTCTTAAAGAGCAGAACATAACAGACAGGTATCCAATTAACTATATTGCTCCCTGAGTGGATGCACAGCACCTATCCAACAGGAAATTACCTATGGAAATAATACCAGCTGATGCTTTGCTCTATAAATATTACATAGATTGGCTTACCTAGACCATTCCTGCTAGTACCTGCAGTGCTGGCATAACCTTAGAACTCTAGGAAGGTCCAGAGCTGCTGTTCTCTGATCAGGGCCTACAAAATACACACAAAGCAAACCTATCTAGCCATAATCAGTGAAGAAACTAGCATTTACTCATATTGTTCCAAGTTATCAGTAGATCAGGGGCCCACTTAACTACACAAAACTTCTCTCCTACCCCAGCACCAGATTAAACACGAGAGGAGGATTTACAATAATGGTGCTGTGCCTAGTCAGACGATTCCCTCCCCCGGTTTCAAGTACAGGATAAAGGGTTTCCATAGGCTGGTATATTTAGGGAGGGTGTTGGCTACAGCATGCAATGTTTTAGACCAGTTGGCAACCTGAACCAGTGAGCTAAGCACCTCCCCCACAGAGGGGATTACATGAGTCTGCCATTTACACAAAAGGAGTCTTTTTACCTGCATGCTTAGTATCAGCAGTAATTTCATCTCTGAGAGGCATAAATGGGGGGCCGAGGTCTAGAGTCCTAGTCACAGCAGCTCGGGGGACTGAGACACAGGTTTCCAAAGTATTTTGGACCCCAACTCGCAGGCTGTTTGCTATAGGGGCTGAATCAGCCTACAAGACCATAATATGTGGAGCAAGTCACCTGGGAGCTCCTGACATCTCCAACAGAGGTCAGACTGAACCAGTTTGGCCTTGGCCAGGTCTACAGGAGTCCTGTGCCATGAATAGATTATCTTATTCTGTATTAGCTGGCTGCTAGTATCAGAGTATGCCCCATGTGAGCATTTTAGACAAGTCTTCCATTCCAGATTTGTAATAGGGGCATGCAGTGCCTGCTCCCATTGATGCTTGGACTCCTCTGCTTGGGACACAATACTGTTCCGAAGGGCAGCGTATATTCGGCTTGACTGTCCTCTTTCTAGGGCCAGCCAAGACTCTACCTGGGACACTTGTTGCCTAATGTGTTGCTTATGGGTGTAGTCAGAGATCGCACTTCTTATTTGGAGGAAACGTCAGAAATCCCCGGGGGGAATCCAATATGTATTCCACAGCCCTTCAAATGAATCAAGGGCATCTGTGCTGGGGATGAACATGTCTCGGAGCACTGACAAGCCTCCTTGTTTCCATGAAGGCCAGGACATTGGTTGTTTGTTGATGGTGATCTCACTATTGCCCCATAGTGGAGTGAGTCTTAGGGGAGACAGGGGGATACACAACTTCCTATGCATCTTGGCCCAGTAATCCAGACAGGGGCCTATAGTGGATGAAATTGGATGCCCTGGGGGGGGGGCAATTAAACAATGGTGACAAATGTGCTCGGTCACAGACCTCTTTCTCCATACCTAGCCACTGAGGAGTGTTGTACTCTGGAGATGGGGACCATTTTAGCATCTGAGCCATCTGAAAGGCCCATTTATACCCCTCCAACCACGGAAGACTCCAGCATCCCTCTGTCCAGTGTGCTCTCATCTTGTTTCCGCTGTGTCTGGGTTTCTTACCCTCCCATATAAAAGATCCCAGCAGGGAGTCCAACTTAGTAAACCAGTAGTGGGGTATTTTCAGGGGAATATGGGAGAGAAGATACATAATTTTAGGTGCCGTGACCATTTTAATTGCAGAAATTTTATCTACGAGCATGAGTCGAAGAGACTTCCATCTATCCAGTTCTGTATGAATGGACACCAAAAGTGGCTTCATATTCAGGTCCCAGAGTTTATGCAGAGTAGGGGAGATAATGATGCCCAAGTATGTGATCCCCTCCGGGGCCCATCGGAGCCCAAGCTGGGCAACCATATGGGAGGAGCATTTAGAGTTTAAAGGGAGGACATCCATCTTGGATTGATTAAGCTTGAGCCCTGAGAAGGTAGTAAATTCTGACAGGATGTTCAGTAGTGGAGGAAGGGAAGTGACAATATCCACTAAAGGAAGCAACAGGTCATCCGAGTACATGAGAGTAGGATATTTCACTTCTCCCACCTGGACCCCAGAGATTAAAGGGTTCTGCCTAATAGCTGCAGCTAGATGTTCCACTGCCAGTACAAAATGTAATGGGGGAGAGTAGGCATCCCTAACGGGTTCCCCTGCCCAGTATAAAGGGGTGATAGCATTGAATTGGTGAGTATCCTTGCTGCGGCAGAGGAGTACATTGCCCTGATCCAGACCCTGAGCCCGCCCCAACCCCATAGTGTAAAGCATCTGTTGGACATAGTCCCACTCCAGGGAGTCAAAGGCCTTTTCAAAATCTACTGCTATAGCGGCAGAAGGAGAAGATAGTGTTTTGGCCTTATGGATTAAGTTTACCAGTGATCTAATGTGATCTGCACTAAAACAGCCCTTAACAAAACCTAACTAGGAGGGATGGATCAAACTGGGAAGAAGAGGGTTGAGTCTGTTGGCTAGCACTTTGGCTAACACCTTGCTGTCAGCATTTAAAAGCAATATAGGGCAGTAGCTGGATGATTTACGAGGGTCCTTACCCTTTTTAGGCAGGATAGTGATGGTCACTTCCCTGAGGGAGTGGGGACAGGCCCCTGAGTGCAGCGCTTCAGTAAATACCTGTTGTAATATCAGGGAGATTGTGGACTGTAAAAGCTGCCATATTTCGATGGGAAACCCATCCCCTCCTGGAGCCTTTCCCTTTTTAAGACAGGATACAGTATCTGCCACCTCCTGAGGTGAGATCAGAGCATCTAAGGCAGTGGCCTGAGCCTCTGAAATTTTAGGAAGGTGTAGGGATTCTAGAAATGGGAGGACACCCTTGGGGTTGGGAGCTCTGGAGGATTTATATAGCATGGAATAGAATTCCATTATTATATGATTGATTCCTTTCATCAAGGTGTGGGTCTTACCCCCTGCATCCACTAAGGCAGCAATGTGCATTTCAGCTTGCTGCTTTTTGAGACGGTATGCTAGGAGCTTACCGCCTACTCTTCCCTTCCCAATATTTGTGCTTAAGCCTAATAATGGAGATCTCAGCATTCCTAGATACAAGCTCGTTCACTTACATCATCAGGGAGGTGACTTTGTGTCCTGCCTCTGACCTGAGGGAAGGAACGTGGAGGGCCTTAAAGGTAACCTCCACTTCTTGGAGCTGTTGTTCAAGCCCCTTCAGATGCTGTTCTCTCCCTTTTCGGAGCTTGCTCGCATAACCCATTTTTGCCCCTCTTAGGGTAGCTTTAAATGCCTCCCATGTAGTACCCACTGAGGTATCTGCTATGTGATTATTCTGAAAAAATTCTGAGGCTTCCCTTTGAAGCCAGGGGAAGGGAAGTCTGGGTCGTGAAGTAGCAATGGGTCCAGCCTCCATGTCAGAAAGGTAGGGGGAGGGGTGCCCCAGGTGAAAGCGAGGTGCACAGGGGCATGGTCCCAAATGACCAATGGATGAATTAAAGTGTCAACAGTGTTCCTGGTAATAGCTGGAGAGGTGAGCCAAAAGTCTGTCTGACTGACGGAGTTATGTACTGGGGAATGGAAGCTGTACTTATGCTGGGAGGGGTGAAATACCCTCCAGATGTCTGTAAAGGCCATGTCTTGTTGTAGCTGAGCCAATGCCATTGCAGCCCTGGAGTGGGGCTCCATATTTGAGGGGGATCTGTCCAGGAATTGGTCCAGAGTGAGATTAAAGTACCCCCTATTAATATAGGGGTATCATCAGGGGCCAGGGATCCCATCGCCTGGGTCAGCTTATGGAAGAAGGAGGGCGAGTCTTCATTCGGGGCATACATGTTGCCCAGGATCGGGGTCCTTCCCCAGTATCCAGGAGCACAACCACCCATCTGCCCTTGGGGTCACTCATCTGATGCCATGGTTTCCATTGTAGTTGCTTGTGAAGCAGTATCGGAACCCCTCTCTTTCTGGAGGTAGCCGAGGCATGTATGACCTGATCTACCCACTCCCACTTCAATCTATCAGGGTGCCCCCAGTAAACTTGGTCTCCAGTAGGAACATGACCTTAGCTCCCAGTCTCTTAAGGTGATTTAAAACCTGCTTCCTCTTATTGGGAGTATTAAGCCCCCTGACGTTCCATGTCAAACAAGTAGTATCATCTGTTAGTAAGAGGGAGCAAATATCTATTTAGGAAATGTATCAAGAAGCCAGCAGGCTGGGAGCGTGGTCGGCCCATCCAGGAGAAGCAAGTTTTTATAGGTCAACACCAGGTATGGAGAGAGTAAATAAATTAGGTCTTCCTTGACAATAGCAACTGACCTTATTCTATCAACTAGCAGTAAGTCCATGTGTGTCTCTTGCATTACGAACAGACAAAAAACAAGTATACAACCTATATACAGTGTGCACAGTATTCTGTGCATATTGGGGAGATAGCGGCATCCCATTGGCTGAAGAGCACTGCTGTAGGCTGACCTCTATTCCTAGGGCATTATCTTGCAGTATTGACACCCCCATTGCTTTAAGGGGAGTTTGGGGGAGGGTGAGTCCCCCCAGGTACCTCGAGCAACCCAATAAGGAGGTTGATCCAGTTAGCTTGTTACAACCCCAGATGGTTGTGGAAAATGCTTCAACAGTATGGAGCGGACAATGGGGTACAAAAGATGGAACTATGCAGTGCCGCTGTTGGAATGGAGGAATCGGGGGGAGGAAGTTGAGGGAACAATGCCCTCTGTTGTCAGTGGGCCTAAAGTTATTCTGGAGGAAGCATCAATGCCTTCATGACAGGAAGTCCTTGTGAAGATAAAATGAATGTGTGTAGGGAGGTTGCTCCACAGGGTCCAGGGATGAAAACACAGGGATCAAAACACCAAAAGCAAACCCAAAAAACCAACTCAACTACGATTGTAAGGTAAAAATAACAGCCATCTTAATTTATTATATACAATAAATGATGAGTAAGTCAGGCATACTCAGGAATATACCCATTCAGGGACCTATTTGAATAATAAAGCCACTTGCCCTTCATGTGATTTTCTGGTCCACCCTCTCAGTGGGTATATACCTTTGCATACCACACTTACCCTTCTTTTATTTTCTGTCTGTCTCTCTTTCTTTCTCTCTCTCTATACATTTTTTAATTTATTTTAGTCTTTGGTAACCGGTTAAGGCCCACTAGGCACGAGTGCCTGTTTTCAGGGGTGACCTGGGAGCACTGGGTGGTTAAGTGACTTGCTCAAAGTCACGCAGTATGCAAGTGGAGGCTGTGAGAATCAAACTCAGGTGTGGTCTGCTGGATGTATCAAGCTCATTCACACCTCATTTCTCTAACTCATAGTTTCATAGTTTAGTGGCATTTTGGTTTTGGGCACTCTTTGGCCCTTGTGTCTTTCCATAGTGTGGAGTTCCCTATACATATGCTTGCAGATTTGACTAAAAATGTTCTGAGACCCACTTGTTAATTCCCCAGAAATGCACAGCCTGGAACAAGTTCAGGCAGTGGGATTCATAATTTGGGCCAATCACATACAGAATTCATGACCTATTTCACTCATCCATGACTGCCATCACAAACAATAGCGTAGTTGTGTATTTGGGCTCCCATACACTTTTCTTTATAGGGTATGGTGCCCAAAATTACCAGACCACTTACTTACCAGGATTTTGTTGTCATCATTTGCCTCTGGGAACTGGATCATTTGTTCCATCTGACCACCATCCGGCTCACACGTAAGAGGTCAACCGCCCTCTGTCGTATGAACATCGCTGATGGGGGGGTTGTATTATGACATCCTCACTAACACAGAATGAAACATTGTTCTGCATTAGTATGGATGTCACTACTGAAGCAGAATGACTTTTTCTGGTGTATGGCTTTCTATACATGACCACATTCCACCATACACTATACCCAAGTACTATTCACAGTTTCAATTCCTGGTGCTCCTTTGGTGACAATGAAAAATTCCCCTTCTGTTCTTATTGGTTTGCCAGTGCAATACCTGCAGCTTACACTGCCACAGATAAAAATGAGACTATGGCTCTATTTAAAGCCTTTCTTTGTGTGTGAGGGGGAGCACATTCTGCCCATGGAATTCTGCAGAAGTTTGAATTCCTGGATTCCATTATGAAAAACATTCCATCTATTGAACGTGTGGAAAGACATATGATTAGAAACACAGAAACAGAAAACTGACAGCAGAAGAAAGCCCCATGGTCTATCCAGTCTGCCCTGTTATCTACCCACATGAGACAGTTTTAACAGGTCAGGAGGATTGACAGGTGAGAAGAGACTGCTTTTTACTATTTTCTTTTAACACAAGAAAATACCTTTTCAAAAAACTGTCATCTTTCCTATTTTTTAATTGTTTCTCAGTTTATCCATTTGAAAAGCATAGTAAAACACTCCAGGTCATTGGATGTCTGGTGTTTATGTACTTTCAGATGCTAAAGGCACTCAGCATAATCACTGTATGCCTCAATACATACCTGAATGTGCATGAACCCCAGGCAAATGATACCCTGTCTTGTCTTATTGCTTACATATTTTAAACAAGTCAAATTACAGGTGAGGCAAATTAGATTTTAACAAGTGAGACAGAAAACATGCTTAATAAATGAATTTTCTGTGGGCTAGCTTATGTAGTAAATTCAGTAAAATTATCTTATTTTACATCTTGATTTCTGTCCCATGACATCCTCCCCCCAAGCTTTAGATTGAGCTTATTTCCTTTCTCCTGGTGACCTCCTAGCCCCATCTGCCCCTTCCCCCACCATTCCTCCCAGCAGGGGTTACAGTGAAGTGGAGCCTGAGTGGGACAGAGACCACCACTGATATGGTGTCACTCTTATTCTCCACTTGCGACCCCTAACCATCCCCAGCTGCTACATAACTGCCCAATGTCAGCCTCAAGCCCAGTCAGCAAGTTCTGCAGTGGGGGGGAACAAGATCTCTGGCCTTCCACCAGCTGGTTACCACAGCAACAGAATGTGGTAGCATCCCTCCCCACATTGTGGAGCACTGCCAGAGGTAGCACCTGCCCAGTCAGGCTGACCAACTGCCATCTTCAAGGCCATAGCAGCACAATGGCCTGCCATTAGGCCAATGGGCATCCTAAACTCTCTCTTTTTTTAACATATAATAGTGGCACAGTAGTGCCACTATAGTTAGAGTTACGTAGCCATTTCTATGTTAAACCTCAAAGTTTGCACTTTAATAACTTTTGAACCATTTGTCCGATTTGCCTGAAATTTGGAATGTAGAAAGAGTTATCAAAGATCTCAGGATCTGGATCGGACATACAGTTGCAGAATCGTAGCGCGCTCAAAAAGTGAAAAATCCCCAACATTCCGTTTTCTTTAGATGTGCATATTGGCCTGAAGAATGCATTTGACTGGATTCAAATTGGATGGGCTGCATGGGTCCTGGAAAGCAGTGGTGCCTTTTGAAGATTTTGTGAAAAAATCTTGATATGTAGAAAAGTTATAGCATTTTTAGTGTCCCATTATATCCTATGGGAAAATTTATATGTGCACTGTAAAAACAATCGCGATCACGTTTTTTGGTCGAGCTTCCCCTAAAATGTTGTCTTGCTGCCACCATCTTGTTTTCAGTTAGCGACAGAGAAAAAAACATTATAACTCAAAAAATTCTGCACTTTTGAAGCCACCAGTCATTGGGTTTACCTAAACGGGCCCCGAGGAACATGCCAATGGCATTGGTTTTTGGTTAGCTGGCCTGGAAGCATGTTTTTAATTTTTTTTTAAATTTTTGATCGCAACAACATTTTTTGTGCCATGAAAACAATTGCAGCAACTTTAAATATGATCATGATCACATTTTTTGGATCACGATCACATCCCCATTATAAAGATAGGAGATTTTGACTATCTCTTGCATTTATTTGGTACTTGATTGTGGCAAGGTGGATTGTGCTATTGGCATGACATTTTCAGGGTGCGAAGCCCTAGTGCTGCGGATGTGCCTTTCTCTGGTTTTGTATGGAAAGATTAAAGACACCCCTAGTTATGTTATTTAAAAATTTGAAAATTTCCCCACAGGATAACATCACGGCTGTGGTTTTACTTTGTCCCCTCATTGTGGCAATGTGGATTGTGGTATTGACCTGAACATTTTATGGTGGAAAGGCCTACTCCCACAGGTGTGCCTTTTGGTGGTTTGGTGCAAAAACATTTAACAGGATCATAGTTACAGCATTCCAAAATTCAGAAATTTTCCCATAGGATAACACTGTGGCACCGATGATGCCTTTTGGGGCCCGTATATCAAAAACGGTTTGAGATATGGACATTTTGTTGGAAAATTTCTTAGTTCCCCTTAAAAGGGGGACTAAGTAGAGAACTAGGTTACAAAGCCATGAAAACCCTGAAATTTGAATTTTTTTTCTACCTTTTACGGTTCCTGAGATATTTGAGTATTAGTCTTCCAATTGCTTATTTTCATAGCTCTAGGCCACAATTATGACCTCGGGGCTTACCACTCACATTGTGTTTTGATATCCCTATCTCGAAAATGATGCAAGACATGGGTTTGGATGATTATTCTTGTGTTTACTCACTGTCATGATTACAACAACACTTGAATTTTTTTTCTAGCTGTTATGGTTCGTGAGATATGGGCACATTAGTGTTACAAGGGCTCCTTGCCTTATAGGGCTGCGGTATGGCTCCATAGCTATGTGTGAGTGGAAGAGCACATGGCCTGGAGGGCCCTGTGCTCCCACACACACATACACATACAAACCATTATGCACAACTGGGCAGCTTGGTGGGAAAGCATGGGCCACCAAGCCACCCATTTCTGTTACTACTTACATTACACTTTTAAAAAAAGAAAGGAAATTCTTTGCAAAAATGTAGTTAATGCATCAGTTAGAGTTGTTCCACACTGACAAAAATGTGGAAATTCCATGATAGGGTTACCACCCCACCACCACCCCATCTTCCACACACCACCAGGCATTGGGATGTGCATTAGGTGGTCAGTCTCTCACCCCATTCCATGTGTAAAGAAGCTGTGGTGGTGCACTCGAGGGGAACGGGGTGAAAGTTAGGCACAACCACCTGACGCATACCCCGATACCTGGTGGTGTGTGGAGGTGGGTTGGTGGTGGGGGTGGTAACCCTAATAATGAATTTCCACACTTTGTTAGTGTGGAAACAACCCTAACTGATGTATTAATGACGTTTTTGCAAAGTATATATATATATATATATATATATATATATATATATATATATATATATATACATATATGTATATATGTGTGTGTGTGTATTGTAAATAAATGTGTTAATGCATCAGTTAGGGTTGCAGCAACAAAAGTAGGGAAATGTGGTGTTAGGGTTTCCAGCTCTAACACCCCACCCCCACCCTGCACACATGAACAGGCATCAGGGTGTGCCTTGGGGTCAACAGCCATAATGCTCACCCCATTTCATTAGTAAAAAAGTTGAGATGGGTACAGTATAGGAGAATGGGGTGAACATTAGGGCTGACGATGACAACCCCAAGGCACTCCCCAGATGCCTGTTCATGTGTGCAGGATGGGGTATTAGGGTTGGAAACCCTAACACCACATGTCCCTACTTTTGTAGCTGCAACCCTAAAAGATGCATTAATGAAGTCTTTTGCAATTTATTTCCTTACTTTTTCAGATAGTATATTCGTATCCTTATTTGCCTTTGGGAGCTCAGTGCCCATCAGGCCCTGTGCTCCCATCCCTCCATAGATGCATATATGCATGTTGATGTGGAAGGGCTCTGCACTTCCATTTATAGGACAGCAGCAAACAAATTGTCAGCATAGCCATCATATTACCCCACCTCATGTACCTGGTGCATAAAAGTGTTGAATTCCCATCAAAATGTAATGCTGTGCAACTGCACTGCCATTCTGCACCACATTTGTGAACACGGATTTTGACTGGGATTTGAAAAATGATAGCTGTGACATACATGAGGTGGGATAATAAGAAGTGTATGTTGAAAATGTGGGATCAAACTGTTTAAAATTCCCAAAGTTATGAGTGTGCATAGCAAAATTGCAATGGATGGTCATAACTTTGCCATATTTATATATTTTGACCACAAATTTTCAACATAGCCTTCTCATGACCTAACCTCATCAACAATATGACTGTCATGGCACTAATCTTGCCAGAAAGATGATTTCACCAACCAACCATGAAATCCACTTTCGGGCAGGAGTTATGTAAGGATAGTCATATTGTTCATGAGGTGGGGACCCCAAAAGGTCATGTTGAACATCTGGGATCAAGATCTCAAAAAATTACTAAGTTATGCATTAAAAAGTTGAAGCCCCAATTGAAATTAATTGAACCGCATGTACCTTAATTTCTCATATTGCAGTCACTGGTTCCAGCAACAATATGTGTCTTCAGTGGGAGAGTGGGTGTTGAACATGAGACCTTTTCAGGTGAATGAGGGTGTGTAGGTGTGTACTGGTGGGTGTGGGGTAGTGGGTGCTGAATGGGAGGTGGGGGTGGGGGGCTGTTTGGCAATGGACCATTTTTTTTACAGGTTAAAACAAAAACATTGAAGGACTGTTTTCTTTATTACAGGTTTTGCCTGCAATTGAAGGGTAGGGGTGCCACTAGGCAGCAGTGAAGAAGAAATAATGGGGACAGTGATCGGTGGGTAGAGGGTGACAATAGATACTAGGGATTATATAAAATCATAAGGGGGAAGGTGATTGCTGGTGGGGGGTGCCACTAGACACAATGGATTTTATTTATTTGGGGGGGACTACAATTGGTGGGTGGGAGGTGCCACTAGACACCAGGGCAACATCATTGCCGAGGAGGTAATGCAGTATATGAGGGGGAGGGCACCATCATATACCAGGGAAATGGCAGCTCAGAGCTCAAACTGCAGCCAGCAGCATGAGTTCCAGCTGTGCTTGCACAAGTCAAGAAAATCCCACTGTTCTCATACAGAGAATGTGGGGGAAGTGCTCCTCGCACTAAGCTGGACACCCAGAAAAGGTATTTCTTAGTATAATTTGAAAAAAGAAAAATATCAGAATGTAGCTAAACAGGTCCCGTTTAGCTCAGTTCTGGTGTTTGTTGTAAATCCATTCATTTTTGTGTTTTCTTTCTCTCGCTAACTGAAAAAACAAAATGGTAGCAGATCAAAAAAGGATTGCCCATCTGCAACACAGGATGACCCAATCTGCAAAAAAGGATTAGATGCATGTGGCAAAGAATCCTTTTTTGTGTTGAACATCTATATTTTCCAATTAGAAATATTGGGAACTTCAAAATGTAATAACTTTGGAATGGAATAAAATTTTTTCACCAAACCAGCAAAAGGCACATCTGTAATGCAAAGGCTTTCTATCCTGAAAATTTCAGATCACAATTTAAAACAATTTCTGAGATAGAAGTATACAAAAAACACCATAAACTTAACACTTTTTGATGACTCTGTATTTCAGAAACCACACAAGTGACTGAAATGAAATTTGCCACATCAACAGACCTACCCCACGACATTATGCATGCAAACATTAATGCAAATATGTAGAACCATTGCAAAGTTATCAAAGTAGAAAAACTGGGCTTTAATATAGAAGCCTTCCCTCAATCTTAACTATACTGGTGCTATTGTGCCAGTATAAAAAAATATATATCTATATTCATTTTATATTTTTTTTATTTTGAATGAATTCATTATAGAACACTTCCAAAAAGGAGGCAACATTACACAGTACGTTCAAGTTGCATCACATTTGTATACTCACAACACTGGAGAGAAGTGCAATATGTTGAAATTAGTAAAATGGAATTAGTGAAAATTGCCTGCTGCTGCTATATGACAAATGTACCAGTTAAATCAAATGAATTCTAGGGTATTTATAGATCTATCTTCTTTTGTCTTAAAGTAGTCCAGAAAAGCACTTAATAATGTCCCAGTGATGCAGTAAGGACATTTTGAACAGTTGGTGGTCTACAGGCTGTCCCAGCGAAACGTAAAACAAAGATATTTCTAATAGAAACAGCAGTCATATATTTCAGGCCATATATAAGAAGTTGAGAAATTGCCTTCTGGAAATGATGATAAAAAAACAAAACACACAATGAAATTTAGAAATAGTTCTATGTTTCTATGTTAATAAAGAACTTCCTATAAACCAAGGACTGAATATAAGGGTCAGGTTAACAACAGTAACATAGAGAGGCAACTTTGCATAATTGTTGCAGATATGACAGGAGCAGCAGAGATAACTAAGGCCTTGACAACACCAATTAGTGTACACCAAACCAAGAATAATTCCACCACCAACTGCTACATGGCTGTCACCATTTTCATTCCTTAGTAACCTAAAAGATGAACGTCCACACTGCCATAAAGCACACATAATACAGAAATAAAAAAGTGAAAATTCCCAGATCTGGAACCCCAGCTTTGTGCCCCATCCTCCACCCCCTCCATGACTCCTGCCACAAAAGAACAGAATACTGTGAAATGGAGTAACTGGCATCCCCTACTAATTAAGTTCTGACCTGGGATTGTCCTCATGGTATTCACCTTTGCTCTGAATCTTCTCCACCATTCTGCAACCTCTTTTGGTTCCCAAAAGACATATCTTTCCCCATAAGCAATTCAGAGTTTGGGAGAGAACTGCAAGGCATAATCTGTCCCCAGCTCAAAAGGCCCACACTGAATAAAATGTTTTTGCAACATTGTCTTGTTGAACAAATGAGAAAGTAGTAAAGATGGGTTTCATCTGCAAAATACAGTTTCCCTTTATACTTTTGTCACTGCTAGCAGAAGCTAATCTTGAATACACTGGCCTGCTGTAAGAAACAACAAAGTATAGGTCACATGGAGCTGTCTGCTCTCCTCCATGGTATAATGTGGTAGGCCCACACAATGTGGGCCAGTAAGTCCAACTCAAGTAGAGCAGTAAGAGGGGTACATAAATCTCACAAGTCTTGCAAAGTCTTGCAACCTTCACTCATCAGAACATGGGTACAAATCTGCGGCACAGCTCCAGTGTTTGAAACTACTAGTTCTGCTTTTCTTTCTACTGTGGTCTGCCAGAAGTTTAATGAAGCCACCTTTTTGTTGAGATCCCTCACCGCTTGTTTTTAATTTTTACTTTTTTTATTTGATATTTTGGCAGGGAAAGGAACATTGAACCCCTGCAAATTTCTAAGTGAGAGAAAAGTACAGCAAGTAAGTGTAGGATGGCTTAGAGAGTAAGTTCTCAGTGGTGGCAGTGGTGGTGGTGCCAGGAGACAAGATAATCTTGCCATGTCAACCTGAGCCTAAAGAACTCTTCTGTTTCATGAGTCTCCTGATGTTGCCACCTTGGTTCTCCACCATGCTGATACACAAGAAATTGGATACTCAACTGCAGAGCTTTACTAGCATGGGGAATGAGTTGAAAAGAAGCACCAAAGCAGCCAGGAAAATGGCTAAAATAGGTTTTTATCACAATCACAGAAAAATGGAAACATAGACACTGACAGCAAGGAAAGGCCTCATGACCCACCTATATTATGTTTCCAGATTTTGTGAAATTTTGCTTCCCCTGGAAAGTTTCTGTGAAGTTGCAAAATCTGCATTCGTGAGGCACTTCACAAAGTTCCCACTACACCTTATCACAATCGGCTTTACTGGGACATCATGGAGAAGCTGCAACTTCACTAGCAAATTTGCATGACTTTGTTTGAAAAAGTGTCACTTCGCTTGCCGAAAATGTTGCGAATTAATTTGCAAAGTGAAGTTTAGCAACTTTGCACATCTCTAGTTATGTTGTGAATACCCTTGCAGTTACTGACCAACTCCACTCTCAAGTTATTCTACCTGCTGCCATTACTAGTCTTATATGCCTATCCCACCTGTGCTAAAATCCTACCACTAATTTGGCACAGATCACCTTCCATGGTAATTTATTTCACTTTTCCACCACCCTCTCCATAAAGAAATACTGATTCCCGATGTTCTTTATGAATTTCCCTCCCACCAGTTTCATTGAGTTCTCCCTTGTGTCCATGTTTACACACAGTTTGTGAACAATTCCATGCTGTCCACTCTGTTTTTTCTGTATAGAAACTTGTATGATTCAATCATGTCTCCCCTCTTCCTCAAGGTCACCAGAGTGTACATGTTAAGGTCCTCAGCCCTTTCCTCATAGGCTTCCCTTGTGGTACTTGGATAATTTTGGTAACCCTCCTCTGCCCCATCTCTACACTTCCTCAAGTGTAGACTCCAGAAATGCATGCAATATTGCAAGTGCAGTCACACCAGGGTGTTGTATTCAACCAGGATCACCACCTTTCTTCTGCTGATGATGCTCCTACCAATGTGCCCCATCATTCTATGCACTGCCCTGTAATACTGCACCAATTGCTTACAGTTGTCTGCTATTATAAGTTCACCCCAGATCTCTCACCTCTGAAGTCTTCTAATACCATACCCCCCCATCTTTCACTTTGTCTTGAGGTTTCTGGTCCCTATATGCATGATTTTCACTTTTTTGCATTAAATTTCACCTGCCAGACCTTTGACTATTTCTCAGCCACCTCTGACTCTCCCTAAGTGCCAGTATAACCTCCTTACTGTCTACCTTTCCATGGAGTGTTGTGTCTTCTGCAAAGAGAGAGAGCTTTCCTTGAATTCCCTACCAAGTGTCACATATAAGTTTATTAAATAGAACCAGCCCTAAGACTGATCCCATGGGATACCCATTGGTTACACCTCAACATCTGGGAATTCCCCATTCAGGACAACTATCTGTGATCTTCCCCTTCCAACCAATTTTTGACCCACCCTGTGATTTTGTTCCCCACCCACGAATCCTTCCATTTTTTAACCATCCTTTCATGTGAGACTGAGTCAAAGGCTTTACTAAAGTGCAGCTACAGTACATCTGTTGCCTGGCCTTTTTCAGCTACCTTTATTACCAGTTGAAGAATTTGTTTGACAAGAACTCCCTCTGGTGAACCCAAGCTGCTGTTCATCCTGGAATCCATTGTCTTCAGGAAGCCCACCAGCCTATTTTTAATAATGGCCTCCTGCATCTTACCCTCAAAGGACACCAGAATGGCTGGCTTAGTTATCTGGCTCATCCTTCCTCCCACTCTTATGCAGGGTAACAATACTTTCTGTTCTCCAATACCCTGGCAACTAGCACCCCTGACTCCGGTGATCAGATAAAGAGATTCACCAAGAATGTGACCAGCTGCTGTCCCAGTTCTTTTAGGATTCTAGGGTGCAACCCATCCAGCCATATTGATTTGTCAACCTTTAGAGCTTTTAGGCCCTTTAGTATCCTTTCCCCAGTGATCGGTTCAATGTTGCCCCCCCACTCCCTTTCTCTCTGACCTTGAGTCTACATTCTGGTAGTGGACACTTGTCCTCTACTGTAAATACTGAGCAAAAATATTCATTCAGTATGTCTGCCTTTCCCTTTTTCCCTTCTTTCCACCCATCCCTCCTCCTTTTTCAATCTAACTATCCCTTCCTTGGATTTGCATTTTTCTCAAATGTAGCTGAAGAATGTCTTGTCTCCTGTCTTTACTCCCTCTACTGCCCTTAATTCTGTGTCTGCTTTGCCCATCTCACCTTTCTATTTGCCTCCTTCATCCTGTTCAGGTACACTTCCCTGTTTTGTTCTGTCTGTTGGGCCCTCTAGTTTTTAAAAGGCTTTTCTTTTCTTCCACACTGCCTCCCCACTTCCTTTGTGTACCTCAGTGGTTTCTTATTCTTTCTGTTTTTAACTACCAACCTGAAACAGAGACTTGTAGCTTCCAAAAAGCACTGCTTAATTACACCTTAGTTGCCATCTAACCCACTGCATCCTCAATTTCCTCCAGCCTCTCCCTAAGTACTTCCCTCATCTACTGAAATCGGTACTACTAAAGTCTATTATTACTATTGTAAGTGAGTGACTACTTTCTACCTTCAGGCCTATTTCAAACCACATGGTCTAGGAATCATTGGATCCTAGAGGTCTATTTTGACCTCTCTAATGTTTTCTCTGTTTGTGATGAATAAGTCTAGAATGGCCCCTCTCTTGTTTGCTCATCTACATTCTGAATGAGAAAAGTCTCCTGCAAGACCTCTATCACCAGCTGGTTTCATGCAGTTGCTGCTAGTGGGACCACTCCAGTCCACATCAGGCATGTTGAGGTCCCACATTAACTATACCACACTCTGTTCTCCCACCCTCCTAATTTCATCCTTCATTCTCTTATCTACCACCTCCTTTGAGAAGGTGGCCTATGTACCACAAAGCCCTGATAGTCCTTCCCCTTCAGAGACTACCTGAACCAATAGTGTTTCCACCTCTGTGCCCTCTGCCATGTCCCTGACCTCAGTGAACTTTATGTCATCCCTCACATACAAAGCCAGTCCTCTTCGCTTTCCCCTGTCCCTCCTGTATAGCCACACACTGATAGTTCCCAGTCCTGGTACTGTGTAGTCCATGTTTCATACAGGGAACACTAGTCTGACTCATATTGTCTGGCTGCCAGCAGGCTCTACCCTGCACCACAAATAAACATACTTAAAAGAATTACAATTAATCCAAAAAGAAGCACAAAATAGCAAAATGCGATTGTTATCTGATGTCTGAAGATGTGGAAGAATATATTTTAACAATTTATTTACCCAGAAAGCCCAGTTGAGATGCAACTTCTCATTTTCTGTAGGGTTCTGCTGTTACCCATTTATACAGTTGGGTGGATTGAAGCAGTGAGAGGTTAAGTGGCTTGCTTATGGTCACACAGTGAGTAGGGGGCTCTGGTGGGATTTGAGCCTGAGTCTCTAGATTTTCCAAGCATATGATCCTTACAATAGACCATGCTGTTTTTTGGGAGGATTTTAATGTTCCTTTCTTCCTCCAGGCATAGCCCCTCAGACCAGATAACTTCCTGGCACAAGCAATTATCATACCCTGGACTGGGGAAAATGTCCACAGTTTTGTCCCTTATGGTTGGTCCTCCAGGGTCAGTGCCTTTTCTTTCAGTAAGCTAGCTGGGGTCACTGGACAAGATTGTAAGTGCAGAGTTAGAGAGTAACAGCCATCACTTACACCTCTGAAATTTCTTCTAATTTTCTCCCCTGAGGTGCTGGCATTCAGCAGCCCTCTGATGCATCCAGCAGTGATGTTGTACCACTGAGACCCACTGGCATCACTCCCTATTGCCAGGCAGCATTGGCTATAACTGTACCACTGGGCCACCAGGGATCAGACCCCAACAAGCTGCGACACCCACTGGAGGCTCAGAGCATCTGATGGTACACTTCACCAGCTTTCCGCAGGCCCGCAGCATCATGTCAGGCTCAAGATGCAAATTCAGGTCACTGGCATGGCAAGTGGCTGCTGAACCATTATGCTATTCACAACTGACTATGCTGATGCTTGTTTTCATGTGAACAGACCCTGCCATAATCGTAGCCAGTTATTTGTTTGTCTGTTTATGACAATGCAATGTTTATAATGAAAGTTTCTTGACATAACAATTGATTCAAAAGGGAGGCAATGTGGTCAGTTCTAAAAACCCAAACGTGAATCAGGAGGTCCAGAGTCTGAATCATAGCCACCATAACTACTGTGTGACACTGAGCAATCAACATGGCCTCCGTGCTCTTCACTCTTCCCATACTGAGTTGGGAAAAATGCTAGCTTCTGAAAAGAACCTAAAACTGGCTTTTTTTTAATATAACATTTAAAATGTCTTTTGTCTGCTTAGTCTCAATAGTGTACAGCTTCTTGTGTTCATATTGAAATAATATTGCTTCTATTTTTCTATTCAGCGTCCTTTGCTGATTCTGTCTTCCCCAATAGAGATTCAGTTTTGTTATTTTAATGATGATCAGGTTAACAATCTGGTGACAGCAGTTCTCTGGAAACTGGCAGTGAATGTTTCATCCTAGGTTTCAACTCAATTGATGTCAATGGCATGTGATATCGAACCTATGGTGGATTCAGGAGGGGGAAGGCCATCATCCCCCCAATGCCTGAGTGCAGTTCTTCTGACAGGAAGTCTGGTGCTGCAGTGGGTGGGGCCGCAGTATGTGGGCATCATGAATGTCTGCCGTACCTTCCATTTTTACTCTGTTATCTCCATGACCCATCCCATAGCTATGGCATATTCAGGCAGCACATGGGTAAGGAGGTGCACATGTGCCCCAGAACCACAATTCCCTCCCCCACCACATGACTTACATATGTCGCATGGAACTCCCATGGGTTACCACCAGCTAAGACAGCCAGTAAGTCCTGACTGAGGGAAGTGAATAAGGAACAAAAACGTACTTGCAGTTTTCCCTCAATGTTTCACAGTACTATGTTTTTAAAACCCATTAGCAAGCTCATTAATCCCAAGTTGGTGTCTCATAATTATAGTAGATGAGAACTTGACAGAAAGGGTGAAGGTGTGTCACCACATGTTAGGGCAATTCTCTATGTGTACTTCACCCCCTCACATAAGGAACAACCCCTGACTCCTGCACCTGTCTTAACCCAGTGAATTAAATGCTATGGACCAGTGCTACACTGTACTGTCATTTCTGGTAACCAGCTTGGTCAGTGAGGTAGCCCAGCAATCCAGTTGCCAGCCTTTTGCATGTATACCTAGATGCATGCACACAAGTAACACAGCACCTACAAGCATCACCAGCTGAAGGTTATCTTAGGGGAAAAAACAAAAAAGCACAACTTATTTTACTGCTTAATAATCTTTTGTCTTTGTCTTGCATTTCATCACCTGTGGCACAGAGATGCTCAACTGTAGGTCATTTGTTCTGTGCTTAGCTAGTTTAACTTCACAGACCAGTGCATAACAGTCCCATACATGTTGCCGGCCATCCCGCAGTCCAACTTAACCATGCCTCCATTCTGTGGTAGGGACCTAGCCATTCACTGGTGACAGTTTCATTATGCAGCAGTTGTGCAGTGCCACAGGCTCTCAAGAGCTTCTCTACAGTCCCCCTCGCAGCCACATAATGCATGTTCACTGAGGTTCCACCAAGCCAGTTCAACATAACAAATACTGATGGACTCTGCACTAACATCACCGTGACAACTCCTACATCAACAGCTGACAGAACTGAAATGCAAGCACAGTGACAAATACCAGTAATGGAACACCGACTCACCAACCAAACACTAGAGTTGAACTATAAATGAGGCAGGGCAATGCCCACCCGCACCCCCATATATTAATATAACAAACTCCATGGCGCACATACCATGGAGAAAATGTATACAGCAGTTCCCGCAACTCCAACTCCACAGCAACAGAATGTTTTCACAGCCCAACCCACATAAAAACCTCGTCTCTGTAACACAGCCAACCTGTCAGCCCTCAAGACCCACTGAATTGGCCATCCCCCACATTGGTTGAAGTAATACACCTGTCAGAGGCATAAACACCTCGCTCACACTGCATTCACCGAACATCAGTCACTGTAAGTAACTCACTATCACTGAATTGGTAAATTAACAGCATACCGTCAAGTGACCTGCAAGTGTAAAGAGTTGTTAAATTCCCAATATTTATATATAAAACCAAACTCCAGAGTCACAATTGCGGCTGCTGAGCAAGGCAAGGAGGAGAGGAAGCCACAACAAATCCAGAAACTATTGGTTGACACCACAAATCAACCTCGTGGTAGAGAGACCATGCGGCTAGAAGTCTCAAAGTGACCAACCTGGTATTACAACTAAATTCATATATGCAGCAATCAAAAGAGGTGCTCACAGAATTCTCTGGTCCATATTCCAGTCAATTATTGGATAGTGTTGTCTTGTTTTGTCAAGGGGGTCTAAAGTGGGGCACTGCAGTCCTGGTTAGCACCGAGGTCCCGCTCCCACTCCATCCTCCCAAACTCATGCCAAGTAGCTGGCCAAGTGCTGCAGTCCATCTCATATTTATGTGAGTTTAAATCTGGGGCCAGCAGTGCCACGTGGCACCATTCATGCTAAGTGGACACTGGTTGGGTCATAAGGTGGTAAATGGCAGTCTCAGCTCCTACTAGCCAGGACTCCATGCAGCAGTTGGCACTGGGAGGGTAAGCATCGGTTCTGCAAACTCTCAGCAGGACTCCAATGCCTAACCCCATGAATTACTCACCAGATACCCATCACAAACAGGAGCAGTACATCTCATGGAGCTGGACCAGTGCCTCTCGCAGAATTTCCCCCCTCTGTATCCATATCCTTGATATTAATGAATTCTTCTGCTGCCTGTGTGGAGTCAAAGAACTCTGGTGGTTTTCCTGATCTGGTAATGCAGAGATGAGATGGTAAAGGTGGGGCAACTTCCCAGCCACTAAAGTGCAACTTAGTTTTCACTACTGAAAACTGGTGGCGCTTAGACTGTAATTCTCTACTGTGGTTCTAAAAGATAGACATTGTACCATTCTTCACAGATATCAGTCTGGTAGCCCTTGCTGCTCTGAGAACAATTTCTCTTTCTGAATACCTCATGTAGCAGATCAAAAAGTGCTTTGGTGTCTCACCAGGTTTGGGATGGGGGCTGATCCTGTGCGCTTGCTTGATTTCAAAGGATGCTGCTTCCATATCCAGCTTCAGCTTATCGGCTATCCATTTTTGCACTGTTGGTCCAGGATTTTTACCATCTAAGTCTTTGAGCAAGCCCACAATGCACAAATTGGACCATCTTGCATGTTTTTTCTTGATCATCAGCTTGATCATGCAGTTCCTTCATTGCTGAGTCCCTGTCTCTAGCATGATCTCTGAGGGCATCTTCAAGACTGCCCACCTTTCTCTCAATCTCATCAATCTAGGCAGCATGGGGACTGGCAGTCTCTGTAAGGCTAGTAATGATAGTCTGAACATGCCAAATCTAGGATGTTACATTGTTGAATCTGGTTCTGATTTCTTACTGAAAGTTTTCTTTTCATGGTGGCCAGTGGTCTGTCTGAGTCATCCACAGCCTGGTTCCTGCCCAATGCTATAGCACAAGTCCTGGTACAGCCTTCGAGAGAAGCAGGTCCCAACACTTTGGTTTCACTTAGGCAGGCTCCAAGTTCAACAAGGATTGCTTTTTCTGTGCTTTTGATGTTGCTATGAGAGAGTTGCAACTGCCTGATGGTTTCAGTAACAGGTTAGTTCAAAGTATGCCTCCAGATTGCCATTTTCAGTAGGTGCCATTTGAGAGCTGATCTACAGAGAAACCATCATCTTGCCCTCTCAGGCCATGCCCCTCCTGCAGCTTTGGATGTTGAGAAATGTCTGCTGTTCTCATACAGAGAATGTGGGTGAATGGCTTTTTTCACTAAGCTGAGCACCCTGGATTTTGGGGTGCCCAGAAAATGTACTTCTTGAGGTTTTTTTTTTTAAAGAAAACAAACACCAGCATCTAGCTAAATGGCTCTAATTCAGCTATGTTCAGGTGTTGTTTTTTAAAAATGCACCATTTTTATGTATTTTCCATTTTTTTTTAATGTTGGGGAAATAAACAAGATGGTGACTGCCATGACATGAAAAATATTCTGTGTTGTGAGAAGCAAGTGGTTGAGAAACCAAAAACGGTCTAGTGACATAGAGTTTTTCATGTTGTATCAGAGGATTATTCAGAAAAATCCTACAAAGCATGCTCAGAACTACTCAAAAACCAAACTTTAAATCCTTATAACTCTGGAACTGTTCAATAGTTTTTCCAAAAAACCTTTGAAATGCCCTACCTTGGCACAGGCCACTTCTGCCCTGAAAGCACTCGGAAGAAAAATTCCATTCCATCTAAACTGTAGGTAAGAGTAAAAAAAAAAAAAAGTACAGACAAAAATATTAGCCCTCTACAGGAACACAACACATGTGGAACTCAGAATGTGCACAAATTACCATCATGAAACTTTCCACATATTTAGACCCTGCATCCTACACAATGCCTGTCACATTTAAGGCAATTTCATTGAACAACACCAAAATTATTAAGGTGCAAAGTTAGTGGTTTAATATAGAACTTATCAAGCAACACTAACTATGCTGGCACTACCATGCCAGTATAATATAAACACAAAATTTGTCAGCCAAAAAGGACTGCTTGGCCCACCTAGTCAACTCAGATGTTCCCTGCCTCTTATGTCTCCTCAAACCCCACTGGTGTCCTGCAACTCGTCCCCATCTCTGCCTGTTTACTAATATTTCCCTATGTCTATACCACACATGCTTGAAGTCCCCACTGATTTCACCTCAATACTTCTGCTGGCAGTCTGCTCCAGGTATCTACCAACCTTTCAGTGAAGTAGTACTTCCTCACATTCCTCTTAAACTCCCTATCCCCCTTCCAACTTCATTGCATGCTCCCTGGTCCTGCTGCTCTTTCTCATTTGAAAGAGACTCCCCTCGTACACCCTGTTCACCTCTGTGAGGTACACGTAGGTCTACACATATCCCCTCTCCCTCTGCTCTCTTCCAAGATATACATTTTGATATCACTCAGTCTCTCCTCACAGAGCTACTCCTGCAGCCCCTGCACCATTTTAGTCACTTTCATCTGGACTGCTTCTACTCTGTCTATGACTTTTCTGAGGTGTAGCCTCCAAAACTGGACACAGTACTCCAAGTGGGCTCTCACCAGCAGGTGATACAGTGGCAAAACCACCTTCCTCCCCCTGCAGGAGGTACCCCTCCCTAACATAGAAACATAGAATTTGACAGCAGATAAGGACTGCTTGTCCCACCTAGTCTGCCCATTTCCTTACCTGATGGATAAGCTGCAGATTCTAGTTAACCAACAGCTTACTTCCTCCTACCCCCCCACTAGAATTGCCCTATGTCTGTCCCATGCATTCTTGAATTCTCCCACTGTTCCTGACTCCACAATCTCCTCAGGAAGGCTGTTCCATGCATCCACAACCCTGTCTGTGAAAAAATACTATCTAACATTACCTCTGAGCCATTCCCCCATGTTTAAATTGTGCCCCCTTGTTCTTGCACATCTCTTTTTCTGAAAGATGCTACCCTTTTGTACTTTGTTAATTCCCTTGAGATACTTGAAAGCTTCTATCATGTCCCCCCTCTCCCTCCTTTCCTCAAGGGTATGCATATTAAGCTGCTTTAGTCTCTCCTCATATGTCTTCTGGTGCAGCTGCACCATTTTGGTTGCTCTCCTCTGAACAGCCTCCACTCTGTCTATGTCTTTGCAGAGATGGGGTCTCCAGAATTGCATGCAGTACTCCAGATTTGGTCTCACCAACTGTCTGTACAGAGGGATGACAACTTCCTGTTTTCTACTGTTAATGCCTCTCCCTGTGCATCTCAGTTTCCCCCTAGCCCTTCTTACTGCCTTCTCACATTGCATTCCCACCTTTAGGTCATCTGATATAATTACTGCTAGGTCTCTTTTGATTTTTTGTTGTTATTATTTCACTTCCCCCCCCCATTGTGTACTCTTCCCCTGGGTTTTTGTTTCCCAGATGCATTACCTTGCATTTCTTTGCATTGATCTGAGCTGCCATATATTTGACCATTTTTTCAACCTTGCCAAGTCCCTTTTCATCCTTTCCACCCCACCTGGTGTATCAATACTGTTGCAGATCTTTGTGTCATCTGCAAAGAGGCATACTTTTCCTTCCAGGTGCTCTCCAATGTCACTTATAAAGACATTAAAGATGACTTATCCCAGTACCGAACCCTGCGGTACCCCACTAGTTACCCTCCTTTCTTCACTGTGGACTCCGTTTACCATTATCCTTTGTGTTCTGTTGTCCAGCCAGTTTTTTATCTACGCTACCACCTTGGGACCCACTCCAAGGCTGGCTAACCTGTATACTAATCTTTTGTGTGAGACTGTGTCAAATGCCTTGCTAAAATCTAGGTAGGCCTTATCCACAGCCCCTCCCTGGTCTACTACTTTGGTCACCCAGTCAAAGAAATCTATTAGGTTTGTCTGACATGACCTTCCTGCTGTGAAACCATGCTGCCTTGGGTCCTGTGCCCCACTGGCTAGTGGGATGCTGCGCATCCCAGAATCCTACTAGCACTATCCACTGCTTTGCCACATTACCATTCACCTTTGAGGTTTTCAGTTATGACAATCCCAATGTATATGATAAATGCTGGATATATAGATAGCAAGATAGATAGATACATACATACACACATATTGTATGCAGTTCAACAGGAGTACTAAATGGATTGAAAATAACTGAACCAAATTGAAGAGAAAGGATTATTTTTACTCAGTATAAGCATGACCTGTTTCTACCACACACCCAAGCCTATATTTGACTTTTTCTTAGGAACATGATATAAGACTAGGTTTGCTGGCAAAGGCACCCAGCTTCACCTGAGCTCTTTTCTTCTAGGTTTGCTTGTAAGGACAGAGCAAGGAACAACATTATCAGAGCAAGGTAAAAAATTAAGGCTTCTTTTGGCTAGGCAGATTTACTGTGTGCGCTACTATTTTTTGCTTAAATTTTACTGCTTTGACTGCCACTAACATAGAAACATAGAAACATAGAAACATAGGGGTGCTAAATAGGATGGCAGCATAAAGAACAGCTCGACAACCCAGAGGGACATAGCTATCAAAATCTTTTTTTTTCCATTTGGTAGTATCTCCTCATCTTATTGAAACAGTGGGGGTACTATGCAAGGACTCTGAAAATAACGTCATCAGTAAAAAAAATCTGTCAGTTTCTGTGTGAAAACTTTCATTATCTGGAGCAGCCAATTTGGCAAGGTAGGCCTGCAGCATGGCTGACATGTGCTTACCTCAATCCTGGAAACAGCCTTTAGTTGAAGTGATGTTGGGACAACTCATGGCACAGATGTCGCAAGTCACTGTGGAGACCAACCGGAACACTCAGGTGGTCCAAAGCCTGGAGGCCAGGATGTTGCATATGGAACAGTGGGTCTCTGTGATGGAGGGGCAAGTTTGGGACCTGAGGGCAGCACTATGGGAGCAACAGCAGTCTATAAAGAGGTTGCGTAGCAAGATGGATGACCTTGAGAACTGAGGTCACTGCAACAATCTTCAATTCTTGGGGTTCCCGGAGGGCGTGGAGGGGAAAGATACTGAAGGGTTTCTGCAGCTAGCCATCTCTGAAATGCTGCAGCTGAACCCATCAAAACATCTTCAGGTAGAACACGTGCACTGCATGCTAGCCCCCATGTCCCAGACCCAGGACAGGCTATGGCCTATTATAGCCCATTTTGTGGATTACAGGAAAAAAGGGAAGGTCCTGGCCAGAGCCCAGGAATTGCAGCAGGTAATGTAGAGGATGAGCAGAATCCATATTTTCCAGGACTTCTCTAGGGATTTATCAGATAGACGAAGGGCCTACACTGAGGTGAGGGCATATAATGCACAGTTGGGCTGGTTCCTCTAACCTCTAGGCTATACTGACAGCCCTAATATATTATGGTAGCACGTACTACCATAGTTAGGGTTGAGGAGCCATTTACATGTTAAACCCAAAATTTTGCACCTTAATAACTTTGCAATTGTTCAACAGATTTGCCTGAAATTTGTAATATATGATCAAGACCCATACACCTTGGGAGCTGCCAAGTTTCATACCAGTCGGATTTATGGCTGTGGAGTTATTAAGCATGATCTGCACACGCGTTTACACTTTTTTGGAATTCTACGTTTGCGCCTACAGGTCGCATGGTTTGTGTGACCGGTTTGAAATCTTCAGGGAACATGTGGCCAGGGTCTCCAATGTGCCTTTTGAAGATTTCATGAAAAAATATTAAACGGTTCAAAAGTTATTCAAAAAAACAAGTTAACCATTATAAGTCAATGGGAAAAGTTAACAAAAAGTTCGACAGTGTCACAAATGCAGTTATTACTTTCGCAAATGACCCTTTTACTGTCGCAAATCCACCATTCTGTTTTCAGTTAGCAATCAGAAAAATGCTTGGCATTTAAATTTGGGATCCTCTAGCAACCTAATTCTTTTTGTATTCACCTAGTTGGACCCTGAGGATGCTAGCCATGTCTTTATTTTGTGGTAAAACACCCCAGAAATATGTTTTTCAAATTTCTGGAAAAAGTACTTTAGCAAAGTACTGTCGCACTTGCGACACTGTCAAATGCATTTGCGAAAGCTTTCGCAAACTGCGACAGTACTTTTCTAGGCTGAGGGAAGATGACAGCAATTCTTTGGCACCCTGCTGCAAAAGAACGGTTTGGTGTTTTGGCATGAAATATGGAGGGAACGCAGCCGAAATCTCACAAATGTGCCTTTCAGTATTTTGTTGAAAAAATATTACATAGCGGCAAAGTTATGGCACTCCAAAGTTGACGCTTTTTCCCATAGGATAACATTACAGCGTCCGATGCATTACAGGAATCCTTTGGCGCCCTGCTGCAAAATAATGGTTTGGTTTTTTGGGATGAAATTTGGAAGGAAAACAGCCAACATCTCACGTATTTGCCTTTTTGTGGTTTGGTGAAAAAATATTACAGGGAGCCAAAGTTATGGCACTCCGAACTTCTGTTTTTTTCCCCATAGGATAAGATTACGGCGTTCGCCGTGCCTTTCAGGGCCCGTATCTCAGAAACGGTGTGAGATACGGACTTTTCGTTGGAAAAATACTTAGCCCCTAACAGGGGCTAAGTATAAAACTAGCCAGGAAAGTCATAAATCATACGACTTTTAAATTGTTTTACTACGTCGTATGGTTCCAGAGATATAAGCAATTTAGTATTCCAAGTCCTCATTTTCTGCTCCGAGAAACATTATTATGCATACATTCTTTGTACTCACTGTCTTTCTTTATGCAGATTTGGGGGAAAACCAGCCTGTGTGCTTACATTACTGTTACCGTTACCGTTTTCGCTTGTGGTTCTGTTCCCATTTCACTTACCGTTCACATCTATGCCACCATGTGCGTTACCCTTTGCGTTTTCATTTACGCTTGCTTTTGTGTTGTTTTTAACATTTCAGTCTACACTACTGTTTCTCTTTCTGTTTTGCTTTGTGTCACCATACACATTACTATTTGCATTAGCAGGCACAATGTTACTATGTGACAAGACATCATGTGGCGGGAGAGTACAGTCACTATTTCTCGTTATCATTCTCAAAAAGAAGGGAAATTAGAGGCAAAAAAACTCAATTTAATGCATTAGTTAGGGTTGTTCCACACCGATAAAAGTGAGGAAATTCGGTGTTAGGGTTGAAAGCCCCCCATGGCCCCCCTGCCCACACCCTTAACTGGCATCGGGGTGCGCATTAGGGTTGTCGGTCCTAACTGTCACCCCATTCTCCTACACCTCTGCTTCTTTACACATGTGATGGGGTGAATGTACAGTATACTTTAGTCATCACTTTCTCCAGTTGAGTAGACACTATTCCAACATACCAAGCTGTAAAATTGTTTCAGCCTGTTTTTAAAGATTTTATTTACAGAAATATTGAGGTGCTGGAGGGAGTCAGTACAGGAGGCAGGGTGAACACAGGGATAACATTACACTGTTCAAGTTGGTGTATGATGCAGGGGTTGTGTGAGCCCAATAAAAGTCCACAATCAGTGGTGCTTTTTGCTCAGCTGGTAACCTGAGGTGCAGTTTTGAAAATTCAATGTAGGGCACCAAAACACTGTCCATGCATTCCATCATTGTGAGCTGGTTTGCCTAATGGTTTTTGGAAAGACTAATGACCCAGTCATTACTGAATTTGTGATGTGGGTGGCAGACTAATATTTTCCACTTGTAGATCAGCTAGGTGGAGGAAATCTCCTGAAATGATGAATGACAGGATTCTGGATACCTGCCATATTGCACAGACTGGTAAAAGAGACCTATTTAGAGCCAATCTCAGTCATTGTCCACTCAGAATATGGCTCCATATCAACACATGTCTCATTTATATTGATTGTGAGTTCTGCTGATATCAGTTCCTGAGCAACAGCATCATGGATATGGGGCGCAGAAAGCTTGCTTTAAGATGAGGGACTACAGATGATATTTTGCTCCCAGCTTTTGTGCCTTTTTTGTTGACTGAAGCTCATATGGCTTAAAAGCAACCATACCTATTTTGTAGTGAAGTTCAGTCTTCCACCATTCATGATGTGCTACTGAGGCAAATTTGTCTTTACAATACCTAGTGCAACAGCGTGCACAGCGTGGATATTTACGATAGCCCCCCTCTGATCACAGTCTATGGACAATTTTCTTTATTGTGCCTCAGGGTCCTCCACTAGTAATGCTGGTCAGTCAAGAGAATTTTTGGGCAGCTGAGGTGTTAACAGATTTGGGTCGGGAGTAACATGAAGCTAAGCAACACAGTCTGTTAAATTTTATGTATTATACAGTGCTCTCATTTGTTACCAGTTTCGTTTTTGCCTGATAGTACCTGACAGTTGCCATCACACCTTGCTGAGATGCAGATCAGCCTGGTTTAAACCTTTCCTCTGAAATGTACATGGCATAAGAGGAGGGATGTAACTTTTTGCTGGGAGGTGGGTTAGAAGTTGCTATTTCCTTTACAATAGATGCTGCAACACTGCTGTCAATTTAGGAATACTGTCCAAGTTCACCATCATCACAACCATTTACAATAAATGGATACTCCCTACTAACTTGCTTTTGCCTGTATCCAACCAAGAATTTACATTTTATTATGCAGTTCTGTCAGCTCTGTTGCAGTTTCCAGCTTCCAGTCACAGTGTCAGAGTGTGTGCATTTGAGCTGATGCCAAAATTTAACACCCTCATAACTGATGCTGAGTGAATCACAGCTGCACAGCTAAGAAACAGCAGACTGTCAAAGCAAGAATTCAAGTGGACAATGAACCAGGCCCGGCAGACAATGGTGCAAAATTTAAAATATATATATAGCCATCAATTCTCAATTAAAAATGCCCTATATTAATATCTTTGTCTATGAGGCCAAGAAGGTCAGAAAAAGATCAATGAAAAATGGGCCCTGTAGTACTGGCAGCAACATTGCAACACTGACCACTGACAGCCATGAGTCATCAACAATAATCAGAAAGCTTCAAATGTTTTTTGTTCTGTGCCTCACTTAAAGGGGAACAATCAACACTAAGAGCCCCCACCCAAGTGTGGGGCTAATTCCAATTTGCACTTTGTGTGTGAAAACATTTTTTGTACTTATTGTAGCTAGGCTTTGTGACTGTATGTAGCTCAGGGAGGATAGCAGGACCAGCAAGCAAAAGAGCAGTGCTTATAAAACATCTAACAGGTACTGCAGGCTACTGAATCTTCCACTACTGCAGCTCTCCTCTGATGTCAACTGCAGGGGATTCTGGAATTTGAAGTTGCTGAAAATGTCAGCTTGCAAGTCAGCAGAATTAGTCTGACACAATCTACTAAGCTGCAGTAAACAGTAAGTAGAAAAAATGTTTTTTGCACAAAAAATGCAAACTAGGACCAGTCCTACACTTGAGTGTGGGGTTTTTAGTGCCGACTGTTCCGCTTTAACAATGTGTATAGTTTTCAGGATTTGTCCTCATTTAAGCTTATGAGCATCACTGTTTTTCCCCGTAGCTCAAAGTGTTCATGCAGATCATAGTAGTGTCAGGTTTCTCCAAGGTTTTTAAATAACAGACATCAAAACCATATTTTATTATCTTGACATTTGCCTTAGTAGGTTGTAGGAATGAACATTTTAATGCCTGATCTATTTTTGATGGGTCTATGGCAATTTTATATTTTGCTGCCTAGTATGTGGGTTTATGGCTGAAGTAATCCTTCAGGGATTTAAGCACACAGAGACTAATGGTAGTCAAAGCCACCAGTGCTGGTTAGCTTCACACTAGCAAAACACCCTCTACAGTATGTTTCATTTTAATCAGATTGGTGCTAACGTGATATCAAGTACATTTTCTCCTGCACTGAACAGTGACAGAAACCTAGCAGAATGAATGTGCACAGACTGGGAAACCCAAGACTGGCTTGCCATTAAAGAATGGGGCTGTTACATGGTTCATGATTTTCTGGTATGTTATAGTGTGTTCTGCTATAATGTAAAAGATCATGTGCTGCTAATTTCTTCAATTAATTTTTATGGGTTAGCCTTCAGACATGACAGCCAAGGCTCAGAAGTGATAATTTCATAAAAAATATCCCATGCACAGTACTATACAGTATTTTTTAAGAAAATAAATACCAATAGAGACATGTATTACTGCTGCAAAGAATTGGCTGTATTGATTGTGAAAAGATTGAGGGTTTATACACTAGCTGACCACATACTTCAGAAGCGATAATTTGGTGCTCACAAGTTATTTTAAATGAAACCTTTCATCCTTTATTACACACACACACACACACACACACACACTGTTAATGAAGTTATTTAAACATCACTGGAAATGTATACTATACATTGTGCTATCTGCAGTGCATAGTTGCATTTGCAAGAAAACATTCTTAACTAGATAATGTTGAAAAATATTCCACTTTATTGTGGTTTAGTTAGTGTTGCCTCTGCTCAGAGTTCTCCGATTCATAACATTCCATGTGGAACAGCATGATTCCATTGTAGTCACAACATCATTTCTTCCTGCCAAGAACAGGCACATTAAATCCTTTGAAATATAACATTTATTCTTTCACAATAAATTTATACATTATTACGTATTTTTATTACAAAAACTAAGAAATGATTAGGAGTTACAATAATTAGAAACTAATGAACATCAGAATATTGTAGGCATGAGAGGTCAGGAACTGAGCATCTGTAAATAAAGAATATTGGCACAACACTATAGCCTCCAATCCTACAGTAAACATGAATAACAGTTCTTATATGTGCTTTCTATTAGCTGCATATCCCACTAATAAAAATAAAATTCCGTATAGTTTATTGTTCAGTATGATGTAATGGTGCTTCAACTGGCAGCTTAAGTAGGCTGGTTTTTGTAAAAGAACACTTGTGATAGATGCTGCACATTTATGTTGTTAACTGCGGGGGCCCCTTAGACATTGATACAGTCACCATCAATCAGAACTGCTCTGTAGATGTTCTACAGATGGTTTTCACATACAGTTTGACATTTAAACCCTTTCCCCCTATTAGGAATATCATAGTCGTCCATTCCTTTTTTATTATCCATTTCATTTGAATTACTAGGAATGGATGGAGACTGCGACTGTAAATAAAAGGTCATGCCAGTTATTGCATTAATTTACTATTCTCCTTGTGATCTGATTCATTGAGTGAGGTGACTACACTTATAAAATTCCAATTAATGTGAAAAAAATAAGATTAGGAGCAGAAATAAAAGGCATGAGAAGTGACAACATTTAAAAAAAGCATTTTCGTGTAACAAGCTCCTAATTAAAGGAACCTTTAAAAATAAGTGCCATCTGGTATAGGACATGTTTTGAAGAATATTCTGCAATTAAATATATTTTGATGTTACAGTACCATTTGAAAATTTGTACTGAAATCAAAATTAAAAATAACTTGTTTTATTCTGTATTTCAGTCTACTCCTTCAGTAAAAAATGTATTGAATAATACATGAGCAAATTACTTGCACCTTTTTTTAAGAAAAACATCTCTGCTGGTATTGTGGAAGTGATCGCTGTGTTTTTTTTTTCCAGTCTGTTTTACGACTGTGTTTCTAATTGATCTGGCATGGAACTTAGTTTCACGTGTTGATGTTGCAACCCTAGTCTAGTCCTTGTCTGCTCTGTAAAGTGATGCCCATATGTGCCTGCACTAGGAACATTTGAAGAGTATGCCATCATGGTATAAATAGTAGTATAAATATACTTCAATTGAGCATATCCAGACAATAAACATAGTTAGTAGCTGGGTTGACCATGGTATCATATATTTACAGCATACCAAAAACTGATTTAGTACTATCATTTTTAAAAACAAGACGATTTTTCTTCTTATCAAAAGGAGGGGGGCAATTTATCACCAAACACATTATGGTTAACAAAATGTGAAGTAAATCCTGTCAAAACTTTTCCTTATAATAAAATCTTATATAGCAATAACCTAGTAGCCTAAATGTGTAATTAAGTAAGCTTAGATGTCTTAAAAAACAAGCATTTTGTGATGGATAATTATAGAAGCCTCTGGTTCACTGATCCAGAGCTTCTGGATTCTGAAAATTATGAATGTTTACAAACTATGTAACTCTTTCACGTTATATATAATTTTAACTCCTATATTTCAAAGTTAAGGTTATTTCTTCTATTGTAGTGAACAATATAAAATATGATTGCTGATGGCCTTCAAATGCAGCATTTAATTGGCTTGAAAAAAGATACAGTTTCTTTAATTAAAAAAGCTGCCTCGAACTAATCCCTCTAGCTGAAAAAAGAAAAGTTTTAAGCAATCTCTTTCTGCTCTGGGAGAGAAAAGCAGACAATACCATAACAGATCAGAAACATAAGCTATAGTGTGCAGCCAGGAGCACAGCAGGAAACTGAATGCTGCTCTGACTGTGTCATTTTTTAATCCCCATCCCAGTTTTCCCCGTCTGACCTCATGCTGAGATGAAGTTATCACAGAAGACAGCTTTACTCTCACCAATGAATCCAACCCTGGGTCTATATTATCCTCTACAGATCAAAACACTGCTTTCATCAAATAGCATTATCTGCATAAAAGGCATGCAATTGCCTGATAATTTCACCCAAAACTATGCTATTCATATAAGGACATGCAAAGAAATGAAATTCAGACTTCTTTTGCCTAGAAAAGCTAACTCAAGCTTCTCACATGGGAACTTTTTTTTGTAAAGAGAAGATTCCCAAAGAGGGCTCCATTAAAACTTTTTTGCCCCTCCTGGTCCAAGTCTAATTCTCGAAATACAAGTGACAAAACTACTAAATCTGTGGAAGGCTGACAGAGGGGAATTCAAATTGATCACTGAAAGTCTTGCAACTGAGTCTATTAGCCATGCTTCTATGAACCCCCACCCCGGGGAAAATACAAACATAACTCAGATTTCCTGATCCCAGAATAAGCTGAAGCAAACGTAATAGAGGTGACAGCTTATATGGTATTCTCAACGCTAACATTTCTCTGGAATAATATTCATCCAGACGTCTTATCAGTTCAGCTTGCTATGTCAGAAATGCACATTAAGAAATTCTTGACATACGATTATGAAGACATGGAATAGTAGCTGAATTCTTAAAAAGTAAATTTTTTTTTGCTTCTGGCCAACCCGTGGTGCATGTTTAAACACTGAAAACTTTAAGTTCACATAGTTCTCATTTCAGATGTTCTCCTATCATATCTACTGCAGACCTGAGTACATAATGATATAAATGGCTCCTTTTGCTGATAATGGACATATTACCTCTGTGAATGACATCATTCAGTTGGCACATGTTCTACTGATAGGTTTTAAAGCAATCAGACTAAGCAAGCTCTTTGTGTCAACCAAATAGCATCACTGAGACCCATTAAAATTCCTGTGTGGTTGCTGTATTATATATGTTACCATCGCTAAAATGTTTTGTAATTTAACTTCCTTGTAATATTAATGATTTCATTTGTAGACAGAACGCTTTCACATAAACTTGCTGATTTTTTTTGCATGCTTAAACACTTTTACTCTGGGTGTCTCTTACATGGCATACAGTAAAGCACTATTCACCTATAATTTAATACGTGCCCTAACTGAAATACAGTGTATGAATGTGTATCAGTATACTTTTCAATGATTTTTATTTGCTTATTATTTTGAATGGGAAAGCATACATTGATGAGAACAATGAACATTTGCATGGTCTGCAACTGAAACGATATATGTTATGCAAGTTATACAATATGCTATACAATATATAGTGCTATAAAGTGAACAGCTTCTGCCACTTTGTTGAACATCATACAACAATGATTCCCTCTGATGAAGTGTCAATGCTTATGACAGAAAGCACTGGCGTACCTAATGCATACCTTCAGCATGCACTTAAATTAAATATTTCTGCCATTCCTGCATAACTGCCTCAGTTTTGTATTTGGGATGGAGTGCTGCCAGTTTTATTTCAGTAGATTAATTTGGGCTAACACCCACTACCAGATGAGAGTGCTTGGTTCTTGCATGTTTGTAACACCTGGAAACCCTCTTGGATAGGAAAAGAGTGTAAGACACTTATTAACAATAAATCAGTTTAATACAGTAATATAAGTCAGGAACTCCAGGGATTGGGTGGCCTTCATTAATTTAATCTTAGCAGTATGAGGCACTTAGATTTACCTTGTGCCTTATTATCCCAGTAGTGTTACATTAACTCCCAGTGATCAAGTCTCTTGCCATGCCCTAATGTTTAAATGTCTGAACAATAGTAGTGCCCTGATTTACTTTCCCCTTAAAAATGAAAAGGTAAAATTTTATAAACTGTGCCATGCATTTTTTTTAAATAAAACTACTGATAACTCTAGTTATAGTAATGCATGAAAGACTATGGTATAATAGAAAGCCCTGACAGTTTTCATACAACTGTACCACAGGAAATTGCAAAATAGGATCTGGTTTGTCTTAAACTACTAAGTAGTCTTAGGGTAGTGAAACATAAATACTAAAACATAACTTTTTATAAATTGCTACACTATATTTCCAAATGGCTTTTACCTTGCAGTGGTTTGGTCACCCTGTTTATTGGTTTAGCTGAAGCAAAACCGTCTGTACAGTATGAGTCCTGCTGCTTTGGATTAAAAATTATTGAGAAATTGTCCATGAAAGTACCTAAGGGAACCACGTGGGCAGTAATGGCTTTCATGTGGTTGCAAAACAATAATGAAGCTGTCGAATCAATTGTTCTGAATGGCAATAGATCACAATAGAGGAAAAATGCACATCCTTATTGACCCTCTGTGTATTACATTGCTTTTCAGCCCTTAGATTTAACAATGTTCTCTTTCAATTTACTTGTGCAAAAGGCATTATGTACCTTAGGAATATAGCCGGTTACTTTATTATTTTAGTATCACCTAAACAAAACTATTTTCATGTAGCGTGCAATGCAGAGTACTTCTGCACAAAAACTATTTACATTCTGTGACCTTTGGCTTGATATACTGTAGTTTATGCCAGAACACTGCAAAATCTGCAAAATTTTCAGTTATCTTCAGTTAAGTACTGACAATAGAGTCTTAAATGGCCCATCAGAAAACTGATCCGAGGTGAAGAAATGAAGTGAACATTTCATCTAAGAAAAACATAACAACCTAAATTGACCTTGAAAGAGCCTCAAGGTCCAGTAAGTAACTACATATTAGGCTTTTATTGCTGGTACTGTGGTAGGACTTGGAGTCTTTACATTTCCAAGACACATACAAAAAGTATTTTTATAATTGTTTTGTGCAGGGTATAAACAAACCACTGAAGCCTAACTGTGAAATCTGCAAAGTTGGAAATCAATGTAGATGACTGTTTCTTAAGGTATATAACCACAACAAACATGAAGACAGATATAGGCATAACATTCACTCGATGTGCCTGAATACTAAGGTGGGGAAAGAAGTAGGGGGTGCCATCATGTGTTACTATATCAATGAACTGCTCCCTGTGTCAGATGGCAATGAGCATATGTACTGTACCCACCACAGATGATATCACAACTTCCTGTTCTCAGATTCAGCCTTAAGGGGGACTATGCCAAACTGCACTGTAAGAACTATTCAAGCAATCTATCCTTTTTGGCCTACATAAACAATCCATGTTAGCAGCAAAATGTGATTCGTTCAGCATATATCATACAACGTGTAACAAAATTCTATTGACTGGGATGATATCTAGTGAAACCTAGGCAACATAATTGCTGTAACTATATTTTTGCATTCTTTTTTATTTATTTTTATTTAAACATTTGTTGACCAGAATAGCCATGCTGCCAAGGCTCATTTCCAGGTGTGACCCGGGGGAGGAGGGGAATTGGAGATTACAAACAGTTACACACAAATACATCATTAACAGTGATTGCAAATAAACAGAAACAATGGTGAATTGAATATTTCAATAAAAATGCATTTTTTGAAAGAACTTCTGGTGCCTTATTACCCTGGCCGATCGCTCTGCTCGACTGAGGAGGGGTTGCTAGAGATTCCGAGAGTGACTTTAAAATCTTCTGGCTGTAGAGCTTTTTCTCATGCTGCCCCCACTCTCTGGAATTCTCTACCATGCCGGTTATGGGAGTGCACCTCCATGGAGGAATTCAAGAAGAACTTGAAAACCTATTTGTGGCAAATGGCCTTTTTGGATGCTTAATCCTTCTTGGATGCTTAAGTAAATTTATTCTGTTGAGATTTTTTATTTGTATTTATTGATTTTAATAATTATTGTTAACATGATATGATTTTATTTATATGTATTATTGCTTTATATTTGATGCTGTGGTTTTAATATGTTCAGTGCCTTGGTATGTTGAAAGGTGCTATACAAATAAACTTATTATTATTATTATTATAACAGTCGTAGTGGCAGATCTGACAAAAGTAAAGCTGAGTAAGGTTTTTTTTTTCAGTGTAACATATTTTGAATGACTGTAAATTGTTCTCTCACAACTTTTAAGTGTTTTGCTCTAGTCGGGCATTTGAAAAGATAAAGTAGTGTTTTACTATATGCTTTCAGCAGCCCCGGCAGTTGCTTATTTGAAAAGGTTTAACGGCATTGTCATCCTTCTTGAGGTGTCTTTTAAAAATCCAAGTCATACTTAAAGGCAGCAAGCACTGTATATGACTGTTGGATTACTCATAGAGGGTGAAGGGGTTAGTCACAGACCTTATTTAACACAGTTCTAGTCCTTTGACAAGTAGCAAGGCAGTCCTGAGCAATGCATACCGACTTCAACAGCAAGGTGTCTGCTACTGTTTTTTATAAGGCTTCTACAACTTGGTGACAATGAAGATAAAAAATGCATTTTTATTGAAATAAGTAACTTCCAAGGCTGCTAAGGGCTGGTAAGTAAAATAACTGATTTATGCTCCTCACAGCACTCTGTCACATAAAATGATGCACAGTGTGTCAGAAAATGTGACAGAGCCTCATTAGTCATTTAAAGGTACAGTGTTTAAAGGGACAAAAAAAAAGCTCTGGGCTTAAGAAAACATTATTTTGATTGTGGAACTTTTATAGCATTTGATGATGCAGCTGGGTGCTCAGTTTCTGCTTTCTTTTTCATAAATCGAGAGAAAACTCTGTATTCACTGCACTGGTGACACTGCTACAACACAACAAACTTGTTTTTTTACAGGCTCCATCTGCATACTGTACTTTCTGGACATTGGAAACACCCAAACAGTCTGCCCACTCATCAAGCAATGGGACGAAACCACATCGCTGAGTGTTTGGAATATTTGTTGGGGTGTTCCTAAAGTTCAGGAAGGATATTGTAAAGGGGTATCAGGGACTGTAAATAAAACATATTTTAATATGATTATATCAACAAACTATTTTTAACTTTTCATAAGAAAAGAAAGCCAATAAAAAATAGCTACATCAACTAATTTTACAGCATGTAAGCAGTCATAATGTGTAGTTTTAAACTAGAAACAATCTGAGGCCTCGGAAGGTGAACAACATCTGTTTAATGAGTCTCTGATGTCTTGTGGAAGAATTTTAAAAACATAAAGTGTCACAGTTTTACTTATAGTTCAAATATTTTTTTATTTCCTTCCCCTTTATTCTTTATTAGTAAAAATATTTGCATGTCAACGCGGTTCTCTGTCACTTAATATTTATCTGCTCCAGCTGCTTATTTACATGTGGTGACATCATAATCTTATTTCATGGAAATCTTGACTGTTTGCTATAGAAATCACCATGTTCTGACAGGAAGTTTATGATGTAATTCCTAGGCAAGCAACTACAGTAGAGGAAGGCCGTCTATGAGAAGAATGTAAGAATATGAAATAATAGGTCAACCTGTATGTACTAATTAGATCATTTAAAAATAAATGTTGCAGACTATCAGAGGCACTTTAAGTCAACCTTCTGTGTTGTCCACTGGGAGATCCTAGTTCATGAGTGGCTTGTAACTGGCAGATGAATATCATGTCATGGTGAGGCAGCCATGCACTTCTTTCTAGCTGATCATGGACTGCGCTAGAGGACAGAGTGATTAAAAAGAGTAGTTTAATTATTTTTTGTAACTTTAGAGGGGTGGTGTATGAATGGCAGTGTATTCTCAAATGATATTTATGAGCTTCAACACTCAAGAACATGGCAATCAGTGGAGTCCTATACAAAAGGGCATAGCTTAATGCCTTGCAAACCACTCAGAAAATGGATGAGTGTGTGTGTGAGAGAGAGAAAGAGATAGTTTTTCTGGGTTTGAGAAAAACGTTTATTGTTGCCATCAACAGAAATCAGTTATGCAACTCCCCCCCCCAAAAAAAGAAAATTCATTACAGGACGTCACATATTTATTACTGTGGACATTTTCAGGATCTTTTCCCTTTTGACTTCACTTCTACACATTGCTAATACCTGTGGTGAAGTCACAATCCACTGCTTATGGCACGACAACTTGCTGCCACCAAATTGATTCTGACGTCATACACAAAATATTGTGGGCCCGATTCACAAAGCCCTGAAATGACACAAGGTGCCTGCACCAAACATTAATGGCATAAGTGGCACCTTATGTTGAAAACTGCCCCCAGAGCTATTCGTAAAAGCAGCCTGTGTCAACTGCAGGCTGCCTGCCGCAAATGAGGCTTGCACCACCTGTGCACCCAAAAATGGGCTATGATTTGGTGCTAGGGGTCATGTGGCAGACACAAGCTTCCACATTCACATAAATGCGATTCTCATAACTCCTCCAGAGAATGATTTTCTAAGTACCCTTAGACCAGCCAGGGATGACAAGTGCAGTCAAGGAACAATTTCCTCTGAAGGGGTATAGATTGTTGCAGCAATGTGACATGTTCCCACAACACACACACACACACACACACACACACACACACACACACACACACACACACATACACACCCGGCCCTGCTATGTACCTTATTGACTTTAAACATTTATTTAACCCTGGTGGTTTAATGGTCCCTCCCCCCACCACAATATGCCCATTATTATGCATGATAAAATTAATTTACCCTGGTGATCTAGCAGTCCCACCCCCACCCCAATATGCTCGTTATTGTGAATGTTAACTTACCTCAGTGGTCTAGTGGTCCTTCCCCCTGCCAAGATATGCCCATTGTTATGCATGACAAAAGTATTTACCCTGGTCTAGCAGTCCCACCCCCCCAACCTGATATGCCCGTCATTGTGAATGGTAAAATTAATTTACTCTAGTGGTCTATTGGTCCCTCCCCCCACCCTGATACTAGCCAGTATTGTGTATTTAGAAATTAATTTACCCTGGTTGTCTAGTAGTCCTGCCCCCACCCTGGCATGTAGTGCCCACCACCCCACTCCCTCCATCAACCTTCACCCCAAGCCAGTGCTGGCACAGCCCTCCTCACACCACTTCGGTCAGTGCCAACTGAACTGTCACTGAACGCTGCACTACAATACAGTATGGGCTCCTTGTTCAATGATCCCATACTGTATTGTAGTGCAACACTCAGTGATGTTTCAGTCGGTGCTGGCTGAGGTGGTGTGAGGAAGTGCTGGCACACCAGCTCGGGTATGGGTTGGGGAGCAGGGTGGTGGGCTACATGCCAGGGGTGGGGTGGAGACCACTAGACCACCAGGGTAAATTAATTTCTAAATGTGCACACCGCCATATCCGGGCAGGGAGGGATCACTAGACTCCAGGGTAAATTAATTTTACCATTCACAATAATGGGCTAATCATGGTGAGAGAAAGAACCGCGATACCACCAGGGTAAATTAATCTCTAAATGCACAATACTGGCCATATCGGGTTGGGGGAGGGACCACTAGACCACCAGGGTAAATTAATCTCTAAATGCACAATACCAGCTATATCGGGGGAGAGGGACTGCTAGTCCACCAGGGTAAATTATTTTTAACATGCACAATAGCTGGTATATCAAGATGGGGGGGAATGCTAGGACACCAGGGATGGGGGACAAGGATGCTTGCCATTGCCACAGGAGCTTGCAGCAAACCCCTCCAGTGCACTGGGCATTTGTCACATGGGAGAGGTTGCCGCAAGTTTGGGGACTTAGGTGCTGGGACCCCTCCTTTATTCAGAATAGGGTGCAGGATTCCTGGTGCACTGGTCTTTGGCGCAAGCTGCTGTTTGCCCCAGCTTATGCTGATCTATGTCCCTATTATGAATTGTACCCCGTGACTTCAGAGCAGGAAAAGCAGCAGGAAATGATGAAATCTAAGGGGCAAGGAGTCTGTTATCATGCAAGCATCCTTAGTAATAAAGAATAGAATATCTTGAAATTCATATTATGGGAATATTATGAGATTTGAGTTCTGCTGGTGCCAGCTGTAATTTTTTGCATAAAATGGGAAAATCCACTTAAAGGTTGAGCAGTGTCATTCCACATAAGTCTCTAAGAAAAGTAAGACATCCTTTAAAACTTAAATTTCTTTGCAATCTTTAAAAATATTCTCATCTGTATCCATGCCTATTAAAACAATGTTTTTACTTGTTTTTAAAGAAAAAGAGTTAAAAAAAGTGTTCATTTTACAAGGCAGTCATATTTCAATGCCCTACAGTACAACTTCATTTTGTGTACTACATAGTAGCAAGTTAAGATCAGAAGGAACTCTAAGTCCACCATGAAACCCCCATTTCATAAGCAAGGATGAATGTGTATGTTGTACAACCATGTACTGTGCTAATTTAAGGGGGTTCCCTGCCTACTCTACAACTTAGGTTACCCTGAGATTTCCTTGAACAGCAGATTTGTCCAGGTGTACCATGAAGGCCTGCACTGTCTTCATGTCCACTGCCTTCATGTTAGGTAAGTTCCATGGGTTCATCACCCTCTTAAAGAAAAAGTGCTCCCAAACATTATTGTTGAAGTTACCACCTATATCCCACTGGAGGACACCAGCTCAAACATCTTTGTCTGTTCAAGACTGATGATACCCCTGAGTATGTGGAAGACTGAGACCGTCTCTCTACTTACCATAGTCTTCTTTTCTCTAAGAAGAAAATGTTAAGAGCACCAGCCTGTCATAATAGCGTTTGTCTTCAATACAAGTGGTCATTTTGTTGGCCCTGTGTTGCCTGTTCTTGATTGACTCAATGTCATTTTTGTATTGAGGGGCCCAGAGCTGCACATAGTACTCCAGGTGGGGCCTGAACAGGGCCTTCAAAAGTGTCACAATTACTTCCTCTGCCCTGATGGTCACCTCTCTTTTGATGTGCACTACTATTCTGTCTTCTCAGTTTGGCTGCCTTCACGTGCAACTCTCTCCCATTCTCCCTTAGGCCTGCCCTTAAACCTCTGTGGAAGTTCAGTTTCCCATCTTCTTGATCCTGTCCTCACTTATCAGGTGCCTGATCCAGCTTTGCCTCTGCTTTCATTACCCTAAGTGCGATCCATTCTAGCTCTGTGCTCGTCTGTATGTTTTATGTATTTATTGCACTTAACTGTTTGAATTTCTGTTTTCATTTTTTTGCCCACTGTTTTGAGAGGTCACAGTATGTTGTAATGTATTGTGATGCTTGAGTTGTTGTCCTATTACAATTGTCTGTTTCTTTTTTTCTGTTTATAATTTTTATTGCCGCTATTACACCAAAAAATACATTACAGTACCACAAGAGCTGTACAAATACATTTACAATTACAGTCAGTTATATTTCATCAGAATTTTTTATCATAAAACTGAAGAGGAGTAGGAACATTATTTGAAACAAGAACTCAGGTTCTACCATATAATGATAAGGAATGATAATTTAGGAATAGGGCTGACAGGGATCAATTTTACAAAGTGGAGATTTAAAATAAGAGGACCACATACTGTGACAGTATTGCAAATGGCAGTGGTCCACTGCACCTTTATTCCACTACCTAGCTAGAGATCAACTAGATAGATTAATCCACTTCTGGCCCAACCACTCAAGCAGTGTGTACATAGTTAATATCCTACTTCTGGACTATGCACTGAGCCTCCTCCACCCTAGTTTGTTTCTTCTCTGCCTACCTACAAGTTTTTATTGAGTTGCTGCCTGACATGGTGGTCCCTGCCTATTCTGAGACTACTCTAATGTTATCCTACCTGCTGTCTACATTGTAAAATCCTGTTGTTTTCTTCTAATGACCTTGTTGTTGATGCACTTTAAATGTAATCTTACTTGTTTTGCCTGTTCATGAATGTACCATTGTAATCTTCTGGGTTGCACCTGAAAATAGGCACTTGGTTGTCTAGTGTGCTCACCCGGTTAACAAAAACAAATAAATAAATAAATAACTTCCCTTTAGCTATATGTGACATATGAGAAAGAGTTGCTACATGCTGAATAGCCTGCTGCCACTCCAGTATTTGAGGTATGTATGTGGTGTGCCATTTTTGGAGGAGCAGGAGTTTTGCTTCCACTCCCACCTAAATGCACCATCATACCGATGGGTCTGTATAATGGATGGGGGGCGGTGCCTAGCAACAGAAGTTTGGGAGTAAGTGGAATATCAGCTCTTACCACTAGTTTGTAGGCTACAAAAGTTGTTTCCAATATGTTTGGATTGCAGGGCAAGACCGTAGAATGTGGTGAATAGCTGCTCCTGGAGAGTTACAGCACCAGGAGGAGTCTTGAGCAAGAAGACCTATCACACAAAGTTTGACTGGGGTTCTATATGCCCTATGGAGAATCTTATTTTGGATAAGTAAGCTCCTGTTATCAGGACAAGCACTGTAAGCCACCTTCCAGGAACTGTCCCACTCCAGTGGAGTTATGATAATGCCAAGGGCTGATGCCCAGTACTCATTAGAAGATTATGTTTGGTCAGGGATGGCTCTATGAACCTGAGAGTAAAGTGTGCTCGCTTCCCCTCTAGTTTTGGACAGCCATGGTCAGAGATCAGATTCTGACTCCTGTTTTCCTGAGCTTAGGGACTTTTTTATTAGAGGAGACAATGCTCTCACTGCACAACTATAAAAATTTCCAGAAATCCATCTTCACAAGCGATAAACTGGCCTGTAAAAAGTTGAACATTTGGGTACCAGGGATCAATAGATCTTTAAGGTGGACTATGCCCTTATGAATCCATGATACCCAGTACAGTGGCTGACCATCTATACGGACAACAGGGTTATCCCAAAGGGGAAGGTATTTTAGCAGTGTATGGGAATATCTATCATTTTTAGCTAACCAACTCCATGTGTGAATGGAAGCTGAGATGGTACTCCATTGCTGAAGGTGATGAGGAAAAGGGGAAAACAAGTAGGCCAGTTGTGGAGTAGATGAGCATAGAAGAGATTCAATGGAATGCCATACTGGTGGGGGATTTGAGGCAGGGTAAACCATTGGCAGTTTGCACTTCAATGAAGGCTATGTGGTACCCCTGGAACAAAGGAAGGTTCCAACCCCCTTTTGTCCAGTGTGATTGAAGTTTGGCTCAGCTGAGTCTTGGGGCAGTTCTTTCTCATAGAAAGGACCCTATTAATGTGTCCAGCTTTACAAACCAGCTTAGGGGAAATTGAGTGGGAAGATGAGAAAGGCAGTGAAAGATTGTGGGGGCGGCCATCATCTTTACTGCTGCTATCTTCCCAGCTAGAGAGAGACGCAATTTTTTCCAATGATCCAAGTCAGCAATTACATTTTGAAATAGTGGATTGAAGTTAAGAGTAGAGATTTTAGTGAGTTCCTCAGATAAATGCATGCCAAGATATTTTATAGACATGGGACCATTTCAGCCCAGCCTGTTCAAATGGGTCCGGGGTACATTTTTATTTAATAGCAAAACCTCAGTTTTCCTCTGGTTGATTTTTAGGCCTGAAAGCATGGAAAATTCCTTAAGGAAAGAGCTAAGATGGAGTAGGCCAACTAGAACAGCCGTAAGGAAGACTAAGAGGTAATCTGCATACAGGCTGGTTCAGAACTCCTTTTCCTTGATTGAGATCCCATGCATATCAGGATGACTGTGAACAGCAATCACAGGTGGCTCAATGGCCAAGCCAAATAACACAGGAGACAGAGGACAGCCCTGCTGTGTGCCCTTTTGGAGTAGAAAGGGTGGTGACAAAATGGAGTTGGTCAGAACGTGAGTCACTGGGGCCTGATATAAAGTCTGTACCCAGGTGGAGAAATATGGCACAAACCCCATGTAGTGAAGGATCCTGAGGAGATGCACCCATTCCACAGAGTCAAAGACCTTTTCAGAATCAATGGCAACAGCTGCAGTGAAGGTGGGAAGTTGGTTGGCCGCTGAAATAATGGAAATTAAAGAACAGAGATTATCTGAGGCTAGCCTTCCTTTTATGAACCCTATTTGGACTGGGTGGGTAAGTGTGGGGGAGGATTCCATCAATACAGAGCACCAAAGCCTTTGCTAGTATCTTGGCATCTGTATTAATTAATGATATGGGATGATTGCTAGCTGGTGGGTGCAGGTCTTTCCCTTCCTTGGGTAGGATCATTATTATAGCCTCTCCAAGTGTTGGAGGAAGGGATATGAATGTGTAAGCTTCTGAGAACATCTTATGAAGGTAGGGGCTTACGATGTGGTCAACATGTGCATACAGATCTACGGGTATGCCATCTCCACCTGGGTATTTATTCTAATTCAAAAATAAAAAAAAACTTTCGTATTTTGGAAATGGAGAAAGGGGAGTCCAGCTTGGCCCTGTCTTGGGGTGACAATTGGGGAAGAGATAAAAAGTTTTCTATCTGGTTATTTTGAACTGTTCCTAATGAACTATATAGTTTTTCATAGAACTGCACCATTATCTTATTTATGGCAGCTGGCTTGTGATGGAGGGGTGCCTGTCGTGTCCTTCAACATAGACATATGGTGCACCACTTGTTGTTTTCTGAGGCGGTAGGATAGCAGATGACCAGTTTTTTCCCCTGTGTCCCAGTACTTGTTTCTAGTATGGAGAATGGCTAGCTTAGCTTTCTGGGCCAGTAGTGTATTTATCTGGAGATGTATCCCTGTTACTTTGGCTAGAAGGGGCTTCACCTGTTTTGAGGTTTTTGCTTTTTGATATTCTTGGTCTTTCTGGGCCAGGGTGAGTTCAAGGGCTTTGAGTGCCACCTCTCTTTCACATCTATGCTGTGCTGCAAACCTATAATACTGCCTTAGATTGTTGCTTTGAAGGCTTCCCAGAGAGTGGCGGTGGAGATGTCACCTGTGTCATTTTGATAATTTTCTGGAAGACATTTGAATAAAGTATCTAAATTCTAATTCAAGATTTCTTGTATATTTTAGGGTGAGCGTGCCTTATTTATCCAGTATTACTTTTTTTGACTGTGTCATTTTCATTAAAAAAGCTACTGGTTTTGTCATTAATCCATTTACAGAAAGAGTTGTCTTTCAGAAGTAAAGCATCTAGTCTCCATTGAGATGATCTAGGGGTTTCAGGACCCCAGATCACCAGTGAGAAAACTGGTGCATGGTCTGAAATGACCAGTGATTCTATATCACAGGTTACAACTTTTTGGGTTATGTGAGGGGATCCCAGTAGTAGGTCCAGTCTGCTGGTTGACCCATGAACATAGGATATGTAAGCAAAGTCTTTAGCTGTTTTGTTGAGAGACCTCCATAGGTCAGAGAGAGAAAGTTCCTGCCACATACTTGTTAGGGCTTCAGCATCCTTTGGGTGCAGCTCCATGGAGTGGAGAGATCTATCTATGTCCAGAGACATAGTTGTATTGAAATCTACCCATAGCAGGCAAGGTGCCATGGGGGGTAAATTCCTGGAGCTACTGGCAAAAGGTATGGAAAAAGTTTGGAGATGCAGTATTGGATCCATATATAGAACTAAGGACTAATGGACCTTGTAAGGTAGCAACTTGTGTGAGTACCCATCATGCCTCAACATCATACTCCTGCTTTTCGATTGTTCAGGGTAATGAGTTATGAATTAATATAGAGACACCTCTTTTGGATGTAGGAGCACAACTATGAGCTTCCAGGCCCACCCATTCCCCGTGAAGTTTGACAGTCTTCAGGGTGGAGGCTGTCCAGGGGAGGGCAACCAAAATGGTGCAGGGGCTGCAACAGAAGACATATACGAAGACAGACTAAAGGAGCTTATTATGTATACCCTCAAGGAAAGGAGGGTGAGGGAGGACATGATAGAAACTTTCAAATATCTCAAGGGAATCAACAAAGTCCAAGAGGGTAGCATCTTTCAGAAAAAGAGATGTGCAAGAACAAGGGGGCACAATTTGAAGACAGAGGGGGATGGCTCAGAGGTAATGTGAGGAAGTTTTTTTTTATGGAGAGGGTTGTGGATGCATGGAACAGCCTTCCTGAAGAGGTAGTGTAGTCAAAAACAGTGGGGAAATTCAAGAATGCATGGGACAGACATAAGGCAATTCTAGTGGGTGGTAGGAGGAAGTAGGCTGTTGGTTAACTAGGATCTGCAGCTTATCCACTAGGTAGGGAAATGGACAGACTAGGTGGGCCAAGCGGTCCTTATCTGCCATCAAAGTCTATGTTTCTGTGTTTCTCCGAGGGAACCAATTTTGTCTCCTGTAGGAAGGCTATGTTTGTCCACAGTTTTTTGAAAGAGCAGAGGACCTTCTTCCATTTAATGGGGGACTCAAGTCCTCTCACATTCCAAATTACACATTTTAGGTCAGCCATGGAGGGGTGGTGTAATTTATTAAATATATAGAAGGGCTGGACCTAAGGGCTTGTTTGTTTGAGAACAGCAAGAAGGGGGGAGGGCCACACTGGGGTGATGTCAAGGTATCCAGGGATACCAAACCAAACCCCCCCCCAAAAAAAGAAAAAAGATTTAAAATTAAAAACAATGGTGAAGTTTAAAATAAATTAATAATTTGTTAAGTGCTACCTATCTGTACCAGTTGAATGCTACCTATCTGTGCCACTTTTGACACCTTTAACACAAATATTCCCCTGATTTCTCCAGATCTCAACAGTGAACAGCAGTGAACATCCAGGGATACAGTATGTGAGATGAGCTATTGCAGAGATATACCTTATATACAGATAATGACTCACTGAGTTCCTATTATCAGGTACATTATCAAATCCTGGTGGTGTACGTATGCAGTTTAGCTTAAAACAATGACTAATCACATTGGGGCCTATTCATGAAGGTGCAGAGTGGGCTACGTGCCACACAACTCAGGCGCTTAGCCCACTCTGCACCTGCTTGGCCCCTGCATGCATTCACAATGCACATACGCCCCCCTCATGCACCCAATCCCCTGGCCGATCATGAAGCCCTGCATGGGGCGGGCCTGGGGGGTGGAGTGGGGGGGTCAAGCCAGCACTCTGTGCATTCACTATGGTGCGGAGTGCTGTGCTTGAAGGGCTGCCAGCTAAGCCTTTGCAGGGCAGCTGTAAACCATTGGGGCCAGTTATGCACCCCCATGGAAGCAGCTGCCAGATGCAGCGGGGGAGCATGAGCCCCCCAATAGCGATGCCCCTGCCATTGGGGCGGTCAGCAGGGGTACCTCCCTCAACTGTGTGGTCAGTGCTCTGCACACTGTCCAACAACATTGCACCCCACAGGTGCAAGGGATCCACTGTGGGACCCTGCCATGGCAGCTGATTGGCTACCTGCCCGGATCCACCACTCCATACCTGCTTGCCCCCCATGGACCTGCACACTGAGGGGAAGAGGCCATGTCTGGGAGCCAGTTGGTGGCTGGTGTTTGTGAATGCAGCCCCCATGTGGATCTCCCAAGGGTGCAGTGCTGCATGCCCGGATACGAGCCTTCGGGGTGCACATTAGTGAATAGACCCCCAATATACATCATCATAACTAGAAGATTAGCAATATTAGGTAGGTAAGCATTTAAACCTAGTCAACAAGTCAGAAATGTATATAATAGAGTTTGTAACCAGAGAGTTGTGATCCCCCTTAAGGCTGGCATACGAATGGTAGTCAATAGGCCTGGGGGTCCAACCAGAGAGCAAATGCCATAGATAAAGATAGCACTACTAGGTAGGCAGAGAGAGACCATATTGCTGGTGTCAACCTATTGTATGGGTAGGGAGGGCAAGATGAGAACACACTACGGGAGTTGATACCTCTCTGGGGCTGAAACTCCTCAGACCACTCCAGAATTGTATATAGTCTACAGTAGCATGGGGCTAAAGTTCTCACCCATTTTGGAAGCCTCCCCTGCTGTATGAAAGTATTCACTGGGAGCAGTAGAGAAGGTGCCTTGTGCAGGAACATTGAAGGAGAGATAGAAAATAGGGGTTGGGGATCTGTCCTCTGTGCAGAAGCATGCACCATTAATAGGCATGAGGGGAACGTGATAGGTCCATAAATTCCTCTTTGAAAGCTTATACTGCAGTAATAGGAAGAAATGCCCCGTTTATACTGAGTAAGAGAGGAATTGGATTGGTTCTAACCTGGAGAGTCCCCCACAAGGGGGGAAGACCAAGGAGACTGAGGGATCAAGTAATCAAGGGTGAGATATATCCTTTAATGTAGTTCATTTAAGTCTAAGTACTAGCAAACAGTACAGCTATAATCTCCCCTGAGCTCAATAAGCAGCTATTACAAATTGCCCAGCTGTAAAGCACAGTTTTAGGGAGTTCCATGTGATGCTATGGAGGCGAGGTCATTGGTAGTAGCGGTCAGCTCCCTAAAGTAAGACCCTCATTCATCCAGGTCCATCAGGTACACTATTCATGACTATGGGTCCCGATGAGGTAGAATAAATCCCAATATCATGTTTTGGTATATCAGGTAGAGTGAGGGAAAGGGAGCAGGGAGTAGTTATCATGGGTCTTCACTGTACAGAGAGAGGGGAAAGTAGCAGGGGAGAAGATCTATGGATTCCTGAAACAGCCCTATTCATGTCAATGCATTAGAACTAACAATAAACCTGACACTTTCTCCAGAAAAAGGCACTGATATTAAACAGATAAACACAATAGTTTTTGGCAGTACAACATTAGTAACAGCAAGGAAACTAACCATGGAACAGAACACCAATCCCTGCATACATGGAGCCGTACTAATACAAATGAGCTCCAAGCAACTGCATCACTAAAGTGTTGTTGAACTTGAACTTGGTGCTCAATTTTTGTGTGGAAACCAAAATATTTAAAAATGAACACAAACAAAATCAATAGGATTTTACAATTAAATGGGTAAAATAGCCTATAGAACGTGTCTTACCATTTGCACATTTATTACCAGGCTTTCTAGGGCAGGGAAGTTTAAGCCACTTCGTAGGCTATGTTCCGAGATTGGTCGTATGAGCACCTTAGTGCGTATACAATAATGCAGAGAAAATATAACAAGTCCGCAAATAAGGAGACCTTCAACTACTTGAATAAACTTTAAATAATGAGTGGTGCTCTACATTAAGCATAACAGGATTGCTTGAATCCAAAAGACAAGTACATATGGAGTTGGCCTCATGAAAGACTCAAAAGGCTGAAATAAACAGGCCCATTACAACACAAGGTTTATTGCATCACCCCAGGGAGATCTCTCAAGTAGCCACATTGTCACTCAAGTCAGTGATTGGGGCCCTTTTTCTTGGGGGTGCTTGGGTCTTCAGTCCCGGAGGAGGTAAGCACCGGGAGATGGGTCTCTGCTGCATGATTGGCCCAGGATCAAGGATCCCAAGGGGGAGTTCGAGTTTCCAAATTGTCTGGGGAATCAGTAGGATGTTCAATTGTAAATGCCTCTTTGGTTTCTAGAGATGCATATCTGTTCTGAGTGGTGTGGTTTTGTAGGCTGTGTGAGGAAGCTAGGGGGCCCGATCTTCTACTATGGCTGCGGGAGCTGTGATTATCTGCCTGGGTCTCCCAATTTACAGCTCCCTGGTACCTTTGTCTGCCCATGTTTCTTTTCACCAGCTGTCATGGGAAGTCTGAAAATGTATGCAATTTCATGTCCCTGTCAGTTACAGAGGTGGGTTTGCTCTGCAGTTGGGTCCAGGACAGAGAGTGTATCCATCAGTGATGTTGAAACTTGTGAATGGGACCGGGCTTAAAGAAACTGTTCCATGGCCTCTGAGGTTGCAGACGCTTGTTGTACCCTGTTGATGTTAATGTTAATGTACAGTGTGCCTGGATGTCTCATGTTATATTGGTTAGCTCAGCTGGAGTAATTCTTTTCCTGGCTGGTGTAAATGCTCAGCATCTATTTGAAAGTTCGGCCAAGAAATCTTGAAAAAAATCAGATGGTGTGGCCCTGCCAGATCAACAGGCCCCGCTCATGGGCTAATCAAAGGAAGTTGTCTTTAACTGGAAATTGGAGCAACTTAGCAATAATAGGGCAATGAGGTTGCCCAGGCCTGGGCTTTGGAGCCAGACTCCAATGTACCCTTTTGAATTTGATGGAAGGGTAGTCTGGTGCATTGAGGATCTGCAGGATTGTAGCTTGCAAAATATGTACCATGTCTGGGGGATCGATTCCATCGGGAAACCTGTAACATGCATGTTATTCCTTCTTGCTCTTTTCCAAGTCATCAATTTTCTTAAGTAAGCAGGTGATGGTGGACTTTTGTTCCCGTAGCTGGGTGTGTGTTTGGGCTGATGTTTTTTCCTGTACAATAGTTAGGCAGTGTTTGGTTTTGGTAATCCTGTTTCCCAGTTGCTGTAAATCTTTTTTGGTTTTGGTAGTAGTTTAATTCTGCTGTATCCAAGAGAACTTGAGATAGCAATGTCACAAGATGATGCAGATCTATTGTGACTGGTGTGGTAGAGCTCATTTTCTCTGATATTAAGGCAGGCTGGAGTAGTGCTTTGAGAAGGGGGCTAGGCCCCAGTTATAACAATCAGTGCTCTAGGCAAGAAAACACCAATTTCCAACAAGACTGGTATCAATCTGTTGCCAGAAAGTTGATCTAAACAATGCTGCAAGTTGTCAGGCTGTGCCCTTTTGTTGGACTGTGGAGGATTTTGTTGACAAAGAATCAGCAGGAAAAGATTAAGCTGCCATCTTGCTTGGTGGATGGCCACGCCCCCCACAATTGTCTGTTTCAAGCATTAACTCTTATATTTGGCAGCCTGTAGCCTCATGATTTATTCCTGTCAACTTACTATTAAATTTGGTCTCCATTGATCCACTCCCCTCCCTCCCTGGGCTGCACCTGGAAATGAGCATCTGCTTAGTGTGCCTTTCCCGGTCACCAGTTTTCAAATAAATAAGTTTTCAAATAAATTGTTCTGGCCCTCTTGACAGGGGCCACTCACTGAGTCATACCTCAGTCCCTTGTCCTGCAGGTCATTTTCCTCCTCATCTGCAGCATTAGTAGATCTACACATGGTGTATGTTTTACTTATGTCTTTCCTTCCCAAGTGTAGCACCTTGCAACAGGCTACATTTGATCTGAGACTCCATGAGTCTGACCAATTAACCAGCTTGTTCATATCCTCAAGGAACATTGCCAGCTAAGTGTCATGAATGAATTTAAGCAATCTGCTACAAATCCTAGCTGCTAAATCACTGATAATAATGTTGAACAGCAGTGGCCCCAGCACTGATTCCTTAGGGACCCATTGAATACCCCTCTGCCCTTGAAGTAGTGCCCATCTACCACAACGCTCTTCTTCCTGCCCCAAGACAGATAACAGTCCACCTTGTGTATGTTTCATATTTTCTGCACTGGTGTACTTTGCTGAGTTGCATGATATGCACCACAATGTCAAATGTCTTTCTGAAGTCCATATAGACTGTCAATAAACCTGCTCCTGTCCCACCTCCATGGTCACCCCCTGGAACAAGATAATCAGGTTGATGTGTGTATGTGTGTGTGTGTGTGTGTGTGTGTGTGTGTGTGTCCCCATCATAAAACAATGCAGAGAGTGGTCAGGTAGCAATTAATTGCTCCATTATTCTGTCCTTGAAAATGTCTTTCAGGACCTCCCCAAGCACAGATGTAAGTCTGACGTGATACTGTCTTTCATACATTCCATTCCACAATTCAATTTAATTCAGCTCAACTTTTATTTAACCAGGCAGAACATCCTTGAACAAGCTCATTTGCAAGATCGACCTGGGAGGACAGCACAATAAAAGTACAATAAATGGTGAAAAATGTCATTTTGCAAAAAGAAAATGAATAACCCAATATGAATTAAGATACAGTGAACACAATATGAATTTAGGTACAATGCTACAGAGACAAAAAAAAGTGCACAGACATAAAATGCAGAAAAGGATCATCGACTACACTTCATCCTAAGCAGAATACCCTAGAGGTATTCTCGTTAACAAAATATAAGATCTTAGGTGAAGTAGATAGAAGGATGAGGGTAGGAGGAAAAAGAGAGGTGGAAAATGATGACTGAAGGAAAAGGAAAAGGTGGAAAGGAGGATGGGCAATATTAGGCATGGGGTAGGCGGGTTGCAGAGGGAGGGGAGAGTGGGGTAGTAAAGGGCTAGACAGGTTACATAGGAGGTGAATTGAGGAAGGGTAATTGAAGTAAGGAAGGTGGGGTAAACTAGGAATGTGTTTAGTCATCAGGATATGTAAGATATACTGAACAGGTTGTTGGACATTTAGGGATGACAGTTACAGTACATGTTTCATTTAGCACTCTATTTAGCATGGATTTAAAGATGGGGATGCCAGGTATTTGAATAAGTTTTAGGGACTTCTGGAGAGTATTCCATAGAGAAGGGAGGGCAAAGATGATAGAAGAGGTGCCATAACATGTTCTGACCTTTCAGATGTCAAAAGTGACAAGGGAGTAGCACCTCAAACAGTAGGCCCCTTACGCCCATTGGAAGAGCTCGATAATGTATAAAGGCAGTTTGTTTGAGATGGCTCTATGAATCCAAAGAGAAGCATTCCTTAGCCTCCTGGCACTAAGGGAAGACCAGCCTGGCATTTGTGTACAACAAGCTGTGATGGGTGTTAAAAGGAACATTGGTAATAAAATGCAGTGCCCGGTGATACAGTGTGTCTAGTTTGAATAGTGCAGCTTTTGGGCAATGACTATAGAGAATGTCCCTATAATCTATTAATGGAAGAAAGGTAGATTGAACCAGTTTTGTTTTAGCCTCATGACTGATAAAGGTGTTTGATATGGAAGAATATGCCTAATCTCTGACGTAATGTTTTGGCTAGCTCATCAATGTGGTGTAAGAAGCTAAGATTACTGTCCAGCCAAAAACCCAAGTGTTTGAATTTATCTACTGTTTCCAGTGGCTCCCTGGGGAGGGTTTGGATCTTTAAAACCTGATTACTTGCAGCAGATTTTTTTGAAGGTGTAGAAGTGAAGATGAACATGACTGGTCTTTTTTTTTTTGCATTTAAGAGTACAGTAGTTGCAACTACAGAAGGTTGTGTTGAAGGATATCAAACCCTCTCTGTAGTTCTGCGCATGCAAGCTCAGCTGTGGACTTTGCTGTATAGAGTACCATGTCATCTTTGAAATTATGCACATTTGCCATAGTAATTTTAGCGACTATCTTACTTACGCAAATTGCAAAGTGAAGAGGTCCCAAAATAAACCCTTGTGGCACCCCTCTCAGAAGTATTTTTAGAGGTGAGAGGTCCCCTTGCACCTTAACTTTCTGTTTCCTGCCAATAAGGTAGGATTTAAACTTCATGGCAGTGTCATCTAGACCAAGACAACACAGAGTGGTTAGAAGCAGTTCATGGTTGACAGTATCAAAGGTCTTGCTTAGTTCTGGGAAGAGTGTGCAGATGTGATTTTTTGAATCAAGCACGATTTGCCAGTCATTAGCTACTTTAGTGAGGGAAAAGACCGTACTGTGCTTAGGTCTAAAGTCAGACTTGATTGGATTTAACAGGTTATTAGATGATTAACTGGATTACTAAAGAAGACAAAACAGTCAAAAACAATAATTCTACTGTAGGATGTGCAACAATGATTGAAAAAATTTAGAACAAGGTTACAATTACAAAATAGTGCTAGAGTCCCTAGGCCATGTGCTTCTGACAGAGTCAGAGACAAGACAGTAGAAGAGAGATGAAACCTTTATGCTGCTTTCTGGAAGGCATCACCCATCCTCTTCCATGAACACAGAACAGAAATAATTGTTCAGTAAATAGGCCTTCTGCCATCATCTTCCATCCACCTCCTCCTTCCTGAGACAGCTAATCCCCCCTTTGGTTTTCCTGTTTTTCCTACAATACCTAAATAATTCCCCCCATCCTCCTCATCCTTTATTAAATCTGTGCTTTGCTAACTATTCTTCTTGCTTTCTTCAAATTCTTTTAGTATTCTTCCCAACTGTCATCATATTGCTTATTCGTGCATTTGCTAAAGGCCATCCATTTTGCTCTCATTGTTTCCATACTTCTTTGGAAAGCCAGAGAGATTCCCAGTGCTGTTTTCCTAGCTACCTTCCACATGCAGCTTCCTGTGACATCCAGGATGCCTCTTTTATTAATCTCTTACTTGGATTCTGCCCCCACCACATCTGTCAGCCATTTACCTTCCCTCTGATTTCCTCCCTGATCTTGATGAAATCAGACCTCCAAGGTTCCAGGACCAGCTCTTGATGAGGAGTGCCTGCTCCCCATGGCTATTTTAAGTTGTGATCGCTGGACCCCAGCAGTTCTCTTACTTCCACCCCCTTACAGTTTCCCTGTTGGTTAATATCAGGTTCAGGGTGGCTTCCTACTTGTTGGTCCCCATACCAGTTGCACCAGAAAGCAGTCCTGTAGGACACCCATTAGAGATTGACTCCTTGCACTCCTGGCCACAGAGGCCTCTCATTCTACATCTGGCATATTGAAAGTGCCACTGACATGACTGGGAAAACTTTAGAAAACCTAATATTTACACACGATTCATCTTGCATTTGATATATCTTTCATAGATTTTTCCTACCTCTTATTTATTATTTAAAAACTTTTCACTAAAACAGGATCTTCATCCCTGAGAGTTTGCCCCTACAGATTATTCCTAATTTGAGGTCCTAACCCTCTGTTGTGAAATCACCATCTGTTGTCAAGGGAGTAATTGTGATGTCACAAGCAGAGCATTATGTTATCAGGTAGGGAATAAGCAACAGGAGCTGAAGAACTCCAAAGGAACAAAGATCCTGTTTTCATGCATATGACCTCAGTAATAAATAACTGATAGGAGAACTGCAGAGCTAGTGTCAAATATAAGCTGAATTGTATCTAAATATTATGATTTTCAAAGTTCTTCTGGAGGCTTCAACCGCTCTTAAAGTCCACGACTATCAGCATTCCCCTTTAGCAGATACTTTCCTGATTTCCTTCCCCAATTCCCTATTGTCCTCGTCATCCTTCTAGCTTGGAGACCTACAGTATATACCACCCCCATCCTGATCATCTTCCCACTTCAGATGGGAGCCACATCCATAATGATTCCACCTCTCTGTACCTATTAAACTTAGAGTCCCCTGTTGCTTTGATATTTTATTTCACATTTAAGGCAGCCCGGTTTTCGGATGCCACTATTATGTTAGGGTTAGCCTCTGTCACAAGTACTTGGAGGTTGTTACCTAAGCTTTTAGCATTTAGGTTGATGCCCCTCCATTTGCCTTTCTGAGACTCCCCCTGAACCTTAGGGTGTTGTTGGTTTCTGTTGCTAGTTCTTTTTTGTTATCTGGTTCACCTCAGATTTGTTTGTATCTCCCCCCATTCTGCATTCCTCTTTCTGCACCCCCACGTCACATTTTGAGCTCTGTACCTGCATCTTGCTGTACCCCTCCCTCTGCTTATGTCTTTTCCATATACACCCTTTTAATTGTCTCCCCAACCCCACATATCTAGCATAATCATGCCCTCCTTCCTGACCATCATAGTCAGGGGACCACTAGCTAGGTCCTCTACAAACTCCACCACTAGAGGAGCCCTCAGTCTTAGTCTTCCCCATTTCTACTTTAAATGCCTATCAATGTAATCATCAGACTTCTGTATCCATGCCCTTGTCTCCATATGTGTTAGATGGAGGCTTCCCTCTTGAGCAGCCACCTATCCCAGATGTGGCTCCAGTCCCCTATGAATCTGTACCCTTCATTCTTGCACCACCCCTCCAGACATGAATTGAATGCTTCAACTTTTAATTGTCTTATGTTCCCCATGTCCCACACTGGCAGGACCTCAGAGAAGGTCACCAATGCCAACGTTGCCCTTAGTCTTTCATCTGACTCATGGAATATATCTAGGATTTCCGGTTTAGGTGTTTATGAGTCAGGAAAAAAGGTGTTTATTTTTCAGCTTTTCTCGCACCCTTTTATAGTAGCAAAATTCTGTGTATTTTGGTGGAAATATAAAAAGCAATAGACAATTTCAGTATATTTCAGTGTTTATTTTTTTTTTTAAAAGGCACTGTGTGCACTGATGTTTATGTTGAATAAATATCCAAAGTAATTAAAATTTCACATAACCCCATTTTTAGCAGATACAGCAACAACTTTAAATGCTGAATTTGTTATAGTAAATCATTCAATGCATTTTTAGTGCTTGTTTTGACATTTTCCCTCTCTCTTTCTTAGCAGTAAATGCCCTTATCTCTGAAAAGGCCCTCTCTACATTGGCACTTGAGACAGGCAGTGCAAGAATTGACAGAACACATTCACTCAGTTCTGGCCACTGCTTCATTTAACCCCTCCAAAATGTATGCACTTCTAATTCATTGTTAGCTGGCAATGGTTCTGCAAAGTACTCATCAAACTGAACACATAATAATTCAGCATCATGTTTGTTAAAAGTATCAAACATAAATACATAATTTTCAAAGTTAAAGAGAATTTGTTTTTTCTGAATGGGTCAAACACTTGAACAGAGTACCACAGAGAGGATTCATTCAATTCAAATCCCATTGTTGGAGTTGGGATATTTCTAGCCATTACAGCCTGCCATTTGTCATACATAGCTGTGTAAAAAATTTTAAAGCTCTCTTCCAGTACTTGCTGGCTTTCCAGTGGCAGACACCCAAGAAGTGCACTTGCAGCCGGTCCATACTCAGAGCTGTCTCCATCAACTTTGCTCTCTAACAGAATTTTAATGCTCACTCCAACTATGTTGAATACTTGATATACTTGTGTGTGTTCAGACTCAAGTTTTTTCATTATATCAATCAGTGGTCTCATATTTTCTGTAAGAAAGCTTAAAACACAATACACAGTGTTCTTTTTGATGTCCGTGTCTACATGCTTTCTAATTTCATCACATTTCTTCCCTTCAGCATCTGCACTTAATAAAAAGATTGTAAATGGTCTCCACATGGCAAGCAAGCTTTCCACAGCCTCTATCACAGAATACCAATGGCTATGTGTAACGCTGGGTATCACCTTTTGTTTCACCCCTAGGCATGAGCACACTGCAAAGTACTTTCTCTTAAGCTCTCGTGCATATTTAAATGGTGCTCCAGAGTGCAAAATAAAGTCAACTACCTTTTTCATGATGTTGGATGATGATATTGCAGCCTTCAGTACACCATCCAGCAGGTGACATGGATCTCGAACAGGGAATGCCTTGAACTGCGAGTGAGCTGTCCATAAATCATCACACAATTTTTTCATATAGCTGGCACTGTCACTGCATATGCAAACAACATCCTCCCAGGTCTCCCCATAAATATCCAGCACCTTTTGTGTTAGTGCAGCAATTGAGACTGCATTGCAATACTCAATTACCTCTAGGTCTGCCATAATGGTACGCCGACCCCAACCCTTTAATCTGTCAGCAAAAGTAAACATAACAGCAACAGCTGAGTCACCATGCATCTCCGGCGTTTCATCAATTGTTACGGAAATCTGTGTGCCATTTAGCATATCAAGAATGTGCTCCATGTCTGCATCGAATACCTCTGGTAGATACTTATACATTTGGCCAGATTTAGGCATAGTTCGCGCAGCAGGTGCCCGCTTACGAAAAAGATCACCAAGAGGACCATCCGTTTGATGCTGGCTGACACCCGACTGTATCATTGCTCTGGCAAACTCATGAGTGATGTCCCATTCATCCTCTCTTTTTCACTTAAAACGAGTAATGGTTTCATTAAGAGAAATCTGGCTTAGGCAGTGATCCTCATTCTCTAGTGGCTGCTTCTGCTTAATGTGAGTTTTAGACAGGACATGCTCAGCCAGCCGACTCGCAGTTTTACCGGGCACAAACGGCACTGTAACTCTGCATTACTTGCATATTAGTGTTCTCTTGCTGTGGAGAAGCTCGACAATAAAATCTTTGTGTTCTGCTGCATACTGTTCAGCCGTTTTAGATCTTCGTGGCATTTTCGAATCAGAAACTGATCGCAAGCACCAGGGGCGAGTGAAAGGGTAATGCTAAATGCCAAAGTACAAAACTGAGCTAAATAATGGTACTGACAACGTGCAGTTCGATTAAGTCAATAACATCTAATTGATAACGTTAAGATTTAATTAATTTGTGCTTGATGGCAGCTAGAGTTAAACAGAGAGCTGATGATTGTAAATGGTAATTGAGAGAGGTTAAGTTAAGCGACTGAGGATAAAATGAAATAAAACATCTAGCAATTACCATTTAGAGTCATCATCACTATGTTTAACTTGGGCAAGCCATCAGGCACAAATTAATTACATCTGAACGTGATCAACACACCAGCATTGCTAAGATCAGCGGGCTTAAAAACTATAATAAATATTAAAGCAAATTGCTTTTGGAAACCGACAATAGGCAGCTCTGACACATCAACTAATTGAACTATCGGCAGTATTCTAAAATTCTCAATTTCATGGCTCTTAATAAAATGACTCCCCCCCCATTCAAACGTCCCCCTTTTAAGCTTTTAAGCATTTAGTAAACAGCGCCTCTTAATTTTTTTGATTCCTCTCTATTTGGCTGGGTTTATGGCCCTGTAGTAAATAGTCACTGTTTCTCTCGAAGCTAAAAAAAAGAACAGGAGAGATCTCACATTCTCTTCTCCCACTGTGCCGATATTAGTTTGCACCTCATTTCATACGGCAACTTTTATTTCATGATCAGTATGATGGAAGCAAAAGGAGGGTGAATGACAGAGCAAGAAAGGAGATTAGTGGGTGCTACAGCAGCCTTTTTTGAGGGAGGGCAGGAGAGCTATTTGCCCTTTTTTCCCTTCCAGACTGGAATAATATTCTGCGACCAAGTGGAATTTTATTGGCTTTTTACATTAACTCAAAATGATTCTCTTCTCCTGCTGTGCCTATATTAGTTTGCACCTCATTTCATACGGCAACTTTTATTTCATGCTCATTATGTAGTTCTTAATTGAATACAATTTGGATTCATTAATTTACAATTATTTGCTTGACTTCTATGGCTAAAGTTTTATTTTGCCAACAGCAGCATACACATAAACAAACAATATCACATATGCTGTCAAGGGTGTCAAGAGTGGGGGGGGGTGGGTGACACACAAAGTTGCTGCACCTCATACTACTCCTTCTACCTGAGTCAGCAACAGAACAAAATGTTCAACGTACTGTTGCTTTTGATATTTTTGCTATTTTTGCTATTTTCAAAGCATACTTTGTAGAGACGATTTTCGGTGCTTTTCGGTTATAACCGATTTGAAAAAAAAGAGGTTGGTGGGGTTTTACCGGGTTTTATCGGTTTAAACTGGAAACCCTAAATATATCCTACACTGTCTCTTATGTATGGCTAGCCAGGTCATTCATCCATAAGTGGACAGTGACAGCTGTACCCTCCCAATATTCCTGAAAATCCACTTAATACTGTTGGTCTCCCTTCTAAGTTGAGGCACCCAAAGAGACACCTTCTGCTGTTTCCTCATCAACTGCTCCCTCCACTTTCTCAGTCCCCAATATAATGGAGTCACCATCTGCCAGTGTCACTCATCCTGTTCTGGGAAAGGAACTCTGTGGGAACCAGAAGAACTAATGGGAGGAAAAGAAACCATTCATTCTCTTCTTCAACGTTTGTCAATCTTTATTGCTTCAAAACTGGCCACATGTAACTCTTGTAAGTGTTTTGTGGTTGCTCATCACTTGAGCCTATCCATTCCAATAATCTTAGGTCCTTATCTTAATAACAGACATTCTTTAATTCATTGTGGGATTAGCTGGGAGCACAATATTTTGCTTCTGTCATTTTGCTCCCTACACTCTCGCTCCCAACTTCTTGCTCTCGTTCTAATTCACCCCCATATAATTTTGCTCCTAATCATTACATTCCTGCTTCTGATCATTTCGTTTGGCCATGGAGAATGTGCCCAGTAGCTCCTCACTCACTGAAACTGCAGCACACAGCAGCTGAAGTGATTTATAGCTCCGCTTTGTGAAACTGGTGCAAGCAGCAGCTGAAGTGAGTTATGCTCATGCTTCTGGATTTCAATTGGCCACCAGCTCACAAAGTGCAAACTCCTGTTGCAGGTCACAGGGGTTCCCAGTTAGGACAAAGCCTCCTCTTGTCCCTTGCTACTTCCCTGATGATCCTCTCCTACCTGCTGTCCTACCATCAGAGAACATGCCCAATAGCTCCTCACTCACTGAAACTGCCGCACACAGCAGCTGAAGTGATTTACAGCTCCTGCTTTGTGAAACTGGTGTAAGCAGCAGCTGGATTTCAATTCCCTTCCCTGCTCCTCCTCGTTGATCCTTTATGCTAATGACATGGTGCTTCTCTCCAGTGGTAAAGATCCCTTATCAGTAAGAGCGCATCTTCAAGCAGACCTCAACTGCTTGCAGGAATGGTTACTACAGAACGGGCTCCTAATGAATGCTAAGAAAACTGTAACTATGCTTTTTGGACCCCCGTCAAGAATCAGATCTCTTACTCCAGACTTATTGATACATTCTCTAGATGACTTCTCTCTTGAATTCGTTACCTCCTTCAGGTATCTAGGAGTCACTCTTGACCCATCTCTTGACTTTAACCTCCACATTGCGGCTACATGTAAGACAGTTTACTCAAAACTTGGTCTTGCCTTTAAAATTAGGTCCTCCCTCAATGATGCTGCCTGGCTTGCTATTGCACAAGGATTTCTCCTCCATGCTCTGACATATTGCTCTCAGGTTTACCTTAAAGCTAGCAAAGGAGTGCTCCAGAAATGGAGCACCTGCTATAACAGTATATGTAGATTTGCTCTCTCTGCTCACAGACTTACCCATCATTGCCTGCTCTACTCTAAACTAAATTGGCTCTCCCCAGACTCGCTCAGACACTATTCTACAGGCTGTACAATTGATAATATGATCAGAACAGGGTCCCCTAAATACCTTGCCAAACTATTAACTCAGCCCTCCCAAGCATACCTCCTCAGGGCATCTACTCAAACCCAACTTGAAATTCCCAGATATCTCACAAAAAAAGGAGAACGATCCTTCACCATATCTGCCAGCTGCTCCTGGAACTCCATTCCCTCCCACATCAAACTCTCCAAATCCCACAAGGCCTTTAAACTGGGTCTTCGGGCACACCTATTAGAATCCAACTGCTGCTCTTGTGCTGTAACTTGAGCCTCTCTCCTAGCATTTTCTCCTCCCTATGGCACTTACTGATTTCCTGCTGGTCTCCAAAATCTGAAAGTTTCCCACATCCAGCAGAAATCCTATTGTTATAAATGCTACTTTATTTAAGTTTTGTTTGCTGTTTGTCATTTCAATTTAGTCATTGATGTATCATCAGATGAAAATAATTAATGTAATGTTATCTGTTTCTGTTTGTCATCACTGATAATGACTGTACATGGCTGTATACTGTTCAAATGTTTGTTCTCATCTCATGCTGCATCATGAAATACTCTTTAATGTTGACTCTGGTCTCCCCTGTCTGTACTCTCCCGGGTCGTGCCGGAATATAGGCAACATTGTTGTCTAGTGTACTTACCCGGTAAACAAAAAACAATCAAAATAAATTGGTCACCGGCTCACAAAGTGCAAACTCTTGTTGCAGGGCAGAGGGGTTTCCAGTTGGGACAAAGCCTCCTTTTGCCACTTGCTGCTCCCCTGATGATCCTCTCCTGTTCTCCCAATTGCTGTTGCACCATTGGGAAACATGCCCAGTAGCTCCTTGCTCAATGAAACTGCCGCACACAGCAGCCAAAGTGATTTACAGCTCCCGCTTTGTGAAACTGGTGCAAGCAGCAGCTGGATTTCAATTGGATGCTGGCTCACAAAGTGCAAACTCCCGTTGCAAGGCAGAGGGGTTCCCAGTTGGGACAAAGCCTCCTCTTGCACCTTAATGCTCCCCTGACAATTCTCTCCTGCTCTTCCGCTCTCCCACTTCCTGTCCTACTGTTGAAGAACATGCCCAGTAGCTCCTTGCTCACTGAAACTGCCACACACAGCAGCCAAAGTGATTTGCAGCTCCCGCTTTGTGAAACTGGTGCAAGCAGCAGCTGAAGTGAGTTAGAGCTCCCCGCTCCCACAAGCAGTGACTGAAGGCAGGGTAAGGACCTTCATTGTTGAGTGGTGTGTAACCCGTTATTTGAACTGAATGTTTCTCTTTTGGTTTATTAACTTCCTTTAAATTGTCTTTATTCCCCAAATTACTAGACAGGGATGAAAGCTTTAATTTAGGTAGGGGCATGCTGTGGGGCAATTGACAGTGTCTGATGATCCAGTAAGGAGAGGCAGTGATGATAATGGCACTTGCATTGGCTCATGGTGTGGGGGGAAGGGAGAGTGGTGGGAGTGCTGCTCACATCTTCCATAGCCAATTAATGTAAGGGTGACAACCCAGAAGTCACTATTTCACCTCCCATGGCAACAGTATCTATAGACCCGTCATTTCAGAAGCATCCTTAGGAGTCAAGGAAAAATTCTCACATAATCCCAAATTCAGATTCACTAAGTTTTATTCTCTTAATCAATCTTTTTCTACAACATAGTTTTACCCATGTGTTATTACTGCTTCTTTTGCTTTCTTCTTCTCTTGCTTTGAATAACCCTAATAATCTCTCTTTTCATTGACTCACAAAGCACAAACTCCCATTTCAGGGCAGAGGGGGTCTGAGAGTGAAATGCCCAGGAGTGAATGTGCATGGGGGTGAAATTGTGTGGGAGTGAAATGATGGGAGTGAAAGTGGCAGGAGCGAAATTACAGGAGTGAAATGTCATAGACCTGGATTAGCTTATGTGTTGTCAGTTCATACTGATTGATTGTCCTGCTATTTCATAGTTTACTTATATGTATGTGCCTTGTTGGCAAGCTAATATGATCTTGGGATGCAAAGGCTAATCCCTGTGGTAATGAAGCGATGTACTGTAAATTATTAAGATAAGGACCTCCAGCCATGATTAAGTGGTGAGCAGGCCACTAAACACTGGAAAGTATCACAGGTGGCCAATTATGAAGCAGAAGAAATGGAGAAATTTGAAGCGAAGCTTGAATGGCTTCTTTTCTTCACAGTAGCACTTAAACAGTTGACTTTCTGAAGCAGAAGAGAGGGTGCTAAGAACTGCATCATGCACTTTGTAAATGCAGTAAACAGTTTGAAAAGTTAATACATTAAGAAGTATTAGTTAGGAATAAAACTGAACTGATTTTTTTTTATACAGTAGATCCATTTATATCTTATTAGGCCTAGAAAGATGACAAAGTCATACTTGCACATGGCAACAGTTCCAGATACTGGGGACTGTGGCTAGATGCATTCCTGTTATTTAATAATCATGTTGACAACATAATAGCAACTGTTAGCTCTACGCTTGAATCACTGTACAGTACAAAATGCTGTCTCAATGCATTCACCAAAAACAGGTTGCTGCTCTTTATCTTTTACCAAAACTTGTCTATGGTAAGATTATCTATTATATTAGTGTCTATCGTCAGTACTTGAAAAGCTTAAAGTTCTATCCCTCAAGTGCCCAGTCACATCAAAAATAATAAGAACCTCCTTCATTGTGCTGCTGCTTCAATGGTTAACAACAGCAAATTACATGTATTTGGCGGAACCAAGTAAATATAGATACAGATCAAATAGTTAAAAAATGCAAGGACATTTTAGCTATTACCACCAATTTATAAATCAAAGGGTCATTCTCCCTTTCTCTGAAGTTAAAATTACTTATTCTCTCCCAGACCATGATCTATTTCGCTATACTCAGGTGAGAAACCATATACTTCGGCAAAGAGAGTTTGCAGCTGTACGCCCTACCCCTCTCCCTCTAATATGGGTTATTCTGAAAGACTTCCTGAACAAGAATTCCCGGCCGAGGCTAACTATTTATATCTATCAGCTTCTAAGGGAGTTCCTTGGTGATTCTTCCCATACAATTCTAGATGCTTGGAATAGCAATTTGGACCTGGAAGTCACCCCCAGCAATGGGACAGTACAATGCTGTGTGCAATCAAAATGACATCTTCCCAAATCTGGAGGGAATTTGCCTGGAAGTCCCAATCTAGATATTTTAGAGCCCCAGCTATATTTAAGCAATAATGTCTGATAGGGTGTGTGTCGTGCTGGGATAACGTCACACCTCAGGTGGTTGGGCATGAGGCCACAGGACAAGTGCGTCCAATAACTGAGGTGTGACATTATCCCAAATTACACACCCCCTGGAGGCTCGTTGTTATACAGAATAAAAAAAATCATTTTAAAGATGTTTCTGTGTGGAAAAATGTTTTGGTTTTTTAAGAGAAGAAGAAACAATAAAGCAAATGCTCAAGCAAATGATCATCTACAGGTTCACAGTGAGGCTGAGACTAGACCTGTGATGCTGTGCTGATATAACATCATGGGTCCAGCCCAAAACTGACCAATCAGAGTCCAGGATTTTTTCTTGCCATTGTATAATAACAAAATATCTCCCAGCTGCTTATGGGCAATGCTGGAGAGGGTGTGGCTGCATATTAGCAAGTCTGGGCCATATCTTTGGGTTCTCTCCTAAGTTTACCCCTTTCTGGTGCTCTCTTCAGCTGGAATTGAAAGAGTGCCTAGATGAAGAAATAGAATTGTCGGCTGAAATTGCCGTACTTTCTATCTATTCCCCTCACAGACCAAAATAGGAGCACACCTTATTACCAACCTACATATTAGCTAAGTGATTACACACAGATGGATGTCCAACATTGCCCCCACGGTTGTGGTCTGGTGACAGATAATTTTTGAAATATATAACCTAGAACTTTTGTCTGCCAAAATTCACAATATGTCGGATTCCCTTACAACCAAATGGCATAGGTAGATAATGCATTTGGCCTTGGCTGACCCAGAATGTGTCCCATAGTAAGGAGTTGGTGGGTGATGAGTAGAGGCAATAATTACAGGTGATTGGGGTAGGGCCATTCTGCCTCCATCTTTTGAAGTCAATGATGGACTGCCTGCAATATACATCAACCTTCCACCTCCTCCCTATTATCCTTTTCATCTAAAATTGCACAGTGGAGGACCAGTATATTTCTTTATCTCCTTAGATAAATGCCGAGGTGTCATTAACACAGTTTAGTACTTGATTTCGCATTATGATGCTTATGTATAATGAGGTCATGGCTGCTGTACTTAAGAAATCAATTGTATGTATCAACTTGTCTCACTCAATACAATAAAAATAAAAATATGCAAAGACATTTTACATTTATTATTGTAATAAATCATAGTGCAATAAATACTGTAGGTAATTCTCTTGGGAGATATAAAAATAAAGAATAATATACACCTAGGAGTCCATTGTGCTGCTATATTTGTACCCTGGCTTCAGGTATATTGTGTGGCAAAAGTTAAAGATGAGTGCCTTTAACTACCTCAGGATAGCCTCAACAGTATGACTTAAAGGTTAGAGCACAACATTGTGAAGCTGGAGACCTAGGAGACCTTGGATTGAATCCTACAGCCTTCACTTGCATACGTCGTGACCCTTAGCAAGTTGTAAAATCTCCTTGCACTCACTGGTTGCACCAGGAAATTACATTCAGCTCAGTGTCCTTCTCACAGCCCAACCATTTAAAATAAATAATTAAAACAGAACTGTCTGATTTATATAGTAAAACTGGACACCCTCGGGTATATTATTCCACTAATAAAAGGGTCTTCAAAGATTAAAACACATCTATAAATTTAAAGAAAAATCTGCTGCTAGATCCTAGCTGTCCAGTTGAACTGGGATAGCTGGACACCATTTGACAACTCTCAGCTAATCAACTTGCTGGACAGTTTCAACCTGTTTTATTAATATGTGTATAAAATTCAAATAATTACAATCAAAACATTATGCATATTATATCACAGCCTGCAGTAATTGCAAGCATTTCTTAGTCTATGATACTGTGCAACTCTCACTCACTTTTCCATGATTGAGGAATGTGGCTTGCACTTGATTCAGATTCATATCCTAGGGATTGTGAATCTTATTTTCTTCTCACTGTTTTTCTGCATGGAACATTTCTTCTTTTATTATATTTTTCAAGAATAGGAATGTATCCACCTACAGTAAAATACAGTCTCTCCACTTAACCATACCTCTTAAGTGTCTGACAAACAACACAGGGAGAGATAACCTGCACCAGGGACATGGTGTCAAGAAACATTGAGTCAGATTTTAAAAAAAGTAAGACTTAGCAAAACAGAATCTTCTGAAGGAGTAGGAAAGTACAGAAATTTACATTTGACATTAATTTATGCATTTAAATTCCCAGTGTTCAATGAAGGACAACACCAGGTTGCAGAAAGACAGTGCACAGAGTGGGTAGGGTCCGTCAGGGTTTGAGGCTTCTGACACACTCTAATACTGAATCTGAGAACTGGGAGTTCCTCTCAGACTTTTCTCCATGCCATAATTCTCTGAGGTACAGTTGGAAGAGACTGCCTTTTCAAATGGCACATACTCAAACAGATCTGAACCTCAAAAGAGGAATGACATCTCATATACAGTACATTCAAACAGCATTACTGAAACATGATATGTTTAAGGATCCCTTTCAGCCAAGAAACAAGGAAACATTCTAAAGCAAAACTGTAACCAGTTGCAAGTTCTGCTTTTAACGTGATATAATGTATCGATGATTCTGTATTACTGATTTTTAAGTTCTTTTAAAACAGTAGAGTGTCACGAAGAGAAGGTGGCTGTAAAACATGCAAAAAAGAAATTGCTTAGTATGAGTTTCTTGCTGAAGTTTACCTAAGGCTTTGATGGAAGACACCTCTGTGTCATATAATTTATATTTGAATCTCCCTTACTCTGTTGTATTATGAGTAAAATAATACAATCAACACAAGCTCCCTTTTGATATTGTACTAGAGGTGCCCTCCAACAGGGCACAGCAGCATTGCATAAATCATCTTTTATGAAAAATTAACATGACATGAAATATTTATAAATATTAATGTATGTGTTAATATAACCAAAGCTTCAGCAAACAATCATAACCTTGCCTGGTTTCCTAGGACAGGCGCCGCTGATAATGATATCCATTATCCATGGAAGTATGCACAATTATAAATATATATTTGGAATATTACATTCTGGTCCACCTTCTAAGTGCATCCATTAAACTTCCACTCTCATGTTGTATATTATGAAAGAAGCAGTACTGAAATTCATCAACTCTGAATAGCTGAGAATGTCCTGGATATTGTATACACATACATATACAGATGAACACAAATATGTCTGTCTGTCTGTCTGTCTATCTATCTATCTATCTATCTTCATTTCAAAAACACTGCATGCACCAGTTACAGTATAACTTAACTCCACAGAAGTAGGGAATATGGCATTAAAGGGGACAGGAAATCTTTTCTAACTGGCAGCTGTTTATAAAGTACTTATTCTCAGACATTATATGCATTCCCCTGAATTACGCATATTTAACTGTACATGAACAAGAATGCTAAGAAAAAATGCACTTTACATTGTTTTGGGTAGCATTCTTTTACAGTTCACTTCATGGAACTAGTAATTTGGAGTATTTACTATGTCACGGTTTGTGTACAGAATGCTAAACATGAGCTATTGTCCTATCAGAACTGTGCTCAGAGTTCTGTGCACACACCGTGACATAGTTAAAACTCCAGATCGCAGGTTCCATGAAAAGAACTGTAACAGAATGCTGCCCGTAAAAACAAAATAATGTAAAATACAGTTTTTTGTGCCACTTTTTATTCAGGTACAGTTAAATATGGATAATTTAGGGGAAGGCACATAATTTCTAAGAATAAGAACTTTACAAACAGCTGCCAGTTAGAAATGATTTCCTATCCTCTTCAAGGTTTCCAGTGCTAACCCCCTTCCAAAGCAACAAAAGGAGAAGACTAATGAAGCATCCATAGACAGACATCATCAGGTAAGACAAATAATATACAACTGTTTCCAGATGACACAAATGCAGTAGCACTGCTGTGCTACCTTTGTACTTTTGTATCTGCAGCATGCACACTGCAAGACATACACACTCACTTCTGGCTGCAGATGGAAATCCTTGATACTCAAATCACAACACTGTAACTGTCTGCAGAGGCACAGGCCCCCTGTAGCCACAGATACAAATCCATGATATCCTAATCACAACAGTTCTTCTGTCTGCAAAAAGCACAGGCCCCAATGGGGCTAGTGCTTCTGGTAGCCACAAGCACTCATGCACACCTTAAAACATACACATGGTTCTTAATTCAGAAGACCAGCTTTCTAGCAGAAATTAAATCTCAAAGTTGATTGTTCTTTTAAAGTTTTATTGTGGCAGCAGAGAACTGCTGACCAAAATCTTGCCACATGCACATGGTTCTGGCTGCACATGTAAGGCATACACACCAACTTCTGCAGATGCAGAGATATCTATGAAACTCAAATTCTAACACTGCTACTGCCTTGAGATCCCTTTGGGGCCTGCGTGAACAAATACAAATGTGCAGCCTGCCCATGGGAAGAGTTTACCTGCCTGCAGAAGTGCAGGGCCCTCTGGGTCCTGTAGGTCCATGCAGCTACAATTGCAAAGAATTCATAGGGCTGTTCAGGGCTGTTTGGGGAGCTTCCATTGAGCTACAGATGCAGATGTGAAGGACCAAGAGTCCGTCTGACTGAGGAAATACAGAACCACCTGGGCTTTGTAGTTTCATGCTGCTATAGGTCTTCTCTATAAGGTAACTTTTTGCCCATGCAGCACCATCCACCCCCAGCCTCAGCTCATCCAGCTGACTCCCCCAAACTCAGCTCACCAGCATGGGATCACAACACACTGCCCCCCGGGCCAAAGGCCAGTCCTGTACACAACATTTCTTCACAACTTTTTTTTTTGGAAATTTTGACTCCACATCATGAACATGGTCACTAGAATATGTGAAATCCCAACTGAAAGGGGTTTATGCTGAGTAACAGTGAAATTACCTTTTGATCTGTATTTGAAAATTCCCATCATTCTTTTAGTGAGGTAGGGTCATGTTAACAGTATGTTTAAAATTTGGGACTTAAATGTGTGACCAAAAATGGCCACATTATGAGTAAAAGTACAGTATGTGAGAGACACACACACCACATTTTTAAGTTGCAAGCCGGTATTGCACTACTGTACCTACTGTGCAACCTAAAGATTTGACTGGGAAACCACCTTTTAGGCCTGATTTCAAAAATCTCACCTCCCGTGTTCATGAAGTGTGGTCATAAAAAGGCCATGTTGAAAATTTGGGGTCAAAATAGTGAAAAAAAGTGAAGTTACGAGTGAACATTGAAAAATTTCAATGTTCACTCACAACTAGGTCATTTTATCATATTTTTTCACCAAATTTTCAACATAGTCTTTTATTACCCAACTCAGGAACCTGGTATGTAACATTTTTCAAATCCCACCGAAAAGGTGATTTCACTGAGCAACTCTGAAATCACCTTTTGGGTCAGAACTGAAAAACGTCACCTACCTTGTTCATGAGGTGTGGCCCCAAAAAGGCCATATTGAAAATTTGGTGGAAAATATTTAAAAATTGCAAAGTTATTAGTAAAATGTCAGAACACACTGGAAATACATTGATGGCACCTACCTTGTTTCCTCAGTTCACAGTCATGCTTCAAACAGGAGGATGTCTGTTTAAGTGAGAGAGGATCTATGCTGAGGGATCCTCGGTAGGTGAGTGAGGGTGTGAATGTGTGAGTGGGAATGTGGGGTGGTGGATGCTCAGTTGGGGGGGAAGTGGGTTAGAGACTGAAGAGGGACCATCTTCTTTTCAGGTTAAAAGAGCAAAATAAAAATATATGTATCTTTGAGGGACAGTCTTCTTATTTTCAGGGGTACCAGTACTGGGAATTGGGGACCCCAGTTAACTGAGTGGTGTTGCCATCTATATGTGGGGCATGGAGGGTGGGTTGAGGACAGTAGAGGGGCCATTTATAGCAGTAGCATTGGAGGGCACCACAGTCTGCTTCTCATTTGGAGGAGGGTATCTCAATCAACACTGGGAGTGGGCAACCCAGAGTCATTTTTTTGCAAATGTGTAATGGCCAGTGAGTTTGGGCACCTACCGACCATTTTTAGTTTTTTTCAAATGTGGGTTGGGAGGGAAGGGGAATACCAGGGTCAGGATTGAGCACCCCCTTTCCAATAATATAAAATGAAACATGGGTTAAGAGGGGGGATACTGGTGAAGGGATTGGGCACATGCCATCCTGTAACTGTAACAGCAGCATGGAGGTCTTCGGAAGGGGAGGGTTAGTAGTGTGAGTGAAAGCAATTTATTTTATAGTTCTTTTGCTGGCTGGCTGATGAAAGCAATGTGGAGTTAATCACTTTTGATTTCCTTCAAACTGCTTTTGTCAGTCAGCTGATGAAATCAGTTTGAAGGAAATCACTTTCACTCATATTGCTAATGCAAACATCCAGCTATCCTTAGAATGCTCATTTTTTATTATACAATGGGCACAAAAACACACACCAAATCCTGCATTTTGATTAGCTGGCTGGCACCTTTTCAGCATTGTAAATCCTCCAGAGTACCCACTGGAAAAGGTGCCAGTCAGCCGCAGCAGAAACCCCAAGAGAAATCACTACGACTATGATAAACCTGGACTGGCAAAACAGAGTGTGATACCCAGTGACAGAACACTGCAGCTCACACTACTGGCAGTTCCCGTTCCTGCTGAAAACTGACAATGAAATTAAATGTATATATTATAAAAGTAGCTCTTTGCTAACTGCTTGCAACTCTTGTACTTTGCTTCAAATTTTCATAGGACTGCACTCCACCACAACAATACTCACAGGAACTCACACTTTTGTCCCCTCCTGTCCTCAAATTCAAACACTAAACCTCCTAACTTTCATCTCGGACATGCTGCCCTATCAGCTTTAATCAGACCCAAAGCCACAACAAACAGTAACTTTCCTGTCTCAGACACACTGCGCCATCACTTCCAAAAGACCCCAAAACCACAAAAAACATTTAAAAAACACATTTTCCCCACTGTCTTGCAATATATTTACGCACAGTAACCGGAAGTACGAGGTCACAGAAGGCAGCCCTTTAGAATTCCTGCTGTAGGAAGATGCACGAAGAAAACAACAAATCAAACTGCAAATCTTAGTGCTCAAAGTAAAAAAACAAACAAAAAAACATAATTCAGTTCAGATCCTCAACAAACGAAATAAAAAAAACTGAATGGGGGGGGCAATACCTTTACTCTGCCTAGCAACAAGGAGCTTTTTCTCTTTGGTGAAGCAATAAAATAACAAAAATGATTAAAAAAAAGAAAGAAACAAAATGTATTTCTATATTTGTAGTCACACAAAAATGTGAGCCATTGCATAATAGCAATATACCCCTCCAGGGAGTGGGTACACTGGTGGATTTACCACTTCTGGTGTGGTTGTCACTCAGCTGTGCCTCATGAGTCATGACTGAACCACACTAGCAGTGGAAAATCCACCAGTTTACCTACACCCTGGAGGGATATATTGCTTAAATGAACATGCTCAGAAAATGGCACAGTTATTAACTTATATTTAAAAACTATAGAAGTTAAAAACTTCAAACTTTTGAAAGCACACACGTTGGGCCAGACTCTATCAAACCATTTAGTTTCAGGTTTAAAAAAAATGACCAGAGACACTGGCACAGACTCCATAGCACTATTGCACATGACTGTGTGTGTGTGTGTGTGTGTGTGTATATATATTTATATAAAATAGATAACCCCCACTACAGGGTGTGCAGTCGTGATCTGATATATGCATGCCTTGATGTGCGTTGTGACGCACAAGGCCACAGGTAACATGAGGAAGTATTTCTTCACAGAAAGGGTGGTAGACAAGTGGAATGCCCTGCCAGAGGAGGTGGTGGGGGTTAAAATGAATACAGGATTCAAGAATGCATGGGATAGGTATTGGGGGATCCTAGCAATTAGTGGAAAGGGACAACCCAGTTCAAAAGAAGCTTGAAGAGGCAAAATTGCATGTGTAATTGGGCAGACTAGGTGGGCCAAAGGCCCTTATCTGTTATCGGTATCTCTGTATCTCTGCCATAAAAATATGGCTATGTTGACAATCTGGGTTCAAAATATTGAAAAGTACCAGAGTTACGAGCGAGCGTAGCAAAATTTTAATGCATGAGCATTACTTTACCATTTTTGCATATTTTGACACCAGATTTTCAATATGGCCTTCTTATGACCCCGCCTCATGAACAAGGACAGTGAACATTTTCAAATACAGGCCAAAAGGTGATTTCACCAACTGACTGCCAAATTACCTTTTGGGACTCGAATACACATTTTGACCAGGATTTGAAAAATGACAGCTGTCACATTCACGTGTTGATGTGAAGAAATGGCTATGATGACAATTTGGTGTCAAAATATTGAAAATTACCAAAGTTTTGAGCCTGCATTTGCAAATTTCAACTTAGGCTCATAACTTTGTTGTTTTTGTAATATTTTTAAACCAAATTTTCAACGTAGCTGTTTCCCCCCCGACCCTTCCCTCCAGGAACTGGAGAATTTGGACTTCTCTTTCACTGCCCCCCCAACCCCAGGCTTACCCCCCTAAGCAGGGCCATGGGTTGGGCGCCCCCTCCCCAAGGAACTTAGTTGCTAGCCCTGGTTAGCTCCCCAGGATGGAGCCACGGGAGTGCGACCCCCCCCAGCAGACCTTGGTCTGCAACAGGAGCAGCGGTGGAGACAGGGAGACATCACTAGCAGGCCGGCATTTTCTGTGGAGTTTTTTTCCTGCCTAGGGGTGGGGACGTGCCATGACACCATCATCCGCTCTGCCCCCTTCACGTTTGGTGCCAGCTATGATAGTACCTCCAGCCCCTGCCAGAAATCCGCATTGTGCTGGACACTCTTTCCCTTCCCCCCAGAGAAGGAAAGCAGTCCCTGGGACACTCAATCCTTCTCCCCTCAGCTGGCCCCCTGACTTCAGAGTCTGTCACCAAACCCGGGATGTCAGCACTGCAAGTGGATGCTTTGCTGCTGCACCAGTAGGCTGGCATTCAACATAGCTGTTTTTATGACCCCACCTCATAAACAAGGGTGCAGAAAAATTTCAACTCCTGCCCAAAAGGTGATTTCATGCAGCAACAATGAAATCACCATTCAGGACAGAGTTGCCTAATGTGACTGACATTGCTTATGAGGTGGGGTCCCAAAAATGGCCTGTTGAAAATTTGGGGACAAAATATTCAGAAATAGCCAAGTTATTCCACAAAGTTCAAACCCCCATTGAAATACATTGAATTGCATACCTGATTTCCTCAGTTTGTAGTCCGGCATCGAAAAGTAAAGATGTGTCTGTGGTCCAGAAAGGATTATGGCACTGGACTCTTGGTGGGTAAGTAAGGGCTTGGGGATCTGTGAGGTGGTGGGTGCAGAGTGGGAGGGTTAGGTGGGGGGAGTAACAGTGGTGCAACAGACATTGATAGCCAGTTTTCTTTTTTACAGGATTTCTTAAATAAAAAGCTACAAGGGACGGTTTTCTTCTTTTCAGATCACAATGGTGATTGGAGGGTGGGGGTGCCACTAGACAACAGGGAAACTATAAAGAATGTGGGGGACAGCAATGGGAAGGTTGGGGTGCCACTAGACCACCAGTGAAAATAAAAATAATGGGGAGTGCTCTTGGAGGTTGAGAGGTACCACTGGACATCAGGGAAAATAAAAATCATATCGGGGATGGTGATCAGAGGGTAGGGGTACCACTAGACACCAAGGTCACAACAAGGATGGGGATCATTGGGTGGGGGTGCCACTAGACACCAGGGGAACACAAGAAAGTGAAGTGACTTGCTCAGGGTCATACAGTATGCAATGCAGGGCTGTGGGATTCAAACACACATGGGGCCAGTGATCAGAGGTTGGGGGTGCCACTAGACACCAGGGGACAACAGAGAATGGGATCGGAGTGTGGGTGGGGGGGACCAGTAGACACCGCTGAAACAGGTACAGTGATCAGAGGCTGGAGGGTGCCAGGAGACACCACAGAAAGAAGGAAAGGGGAAAATGTTTAATCAGGAAAGGCACAAAAGCCAAAACTTGTTTCCAGGTAGCATAAGAAAGCACAAGGAAGTTGAATGACTTCTTCATGTTCACAGTAGGGTGTGGGGTGCCAGTAGACACCAGGACTGCAAAAATCACATTTTCCCCACAAAAAGGGCTCTTTTTCGTATCTCATGATACAAAATAGGATCTTTTTTCCTATCTTATCAAATGAAAAAGGCTCTTTTTTCATATCATGGAATGCGAAAAAAGATCTATACTGTGAAAAAATATATATTTTCAAGGTATTTTTCAACACTAAACTACAGAATGCAGCTAAGGGGTCCCACTATACAAGCTACATGTGTTGGTCCCTCCCCACAATGTCATTTTTGTGTGTTTCACAATTTGAAGTTTTAGGCAAAAATGAAAACAAGATGGCAGCCAAACAAAAAAGGATTTTCCTCAAATGAAAAAGATTCTTTTTTTGTTTCAAACAGCTATCCTGAAGTTCTTACTGCACATGCTCAGAACCAATTTATGAACATTTTTAAATTAAATAACTTTGTAATGGATTTTTTTTTTACCAAACCAGCAAAAGGCACATCTATGAGTCAGCCCCTTTCTACCCTGAAAATTTCAGACTAAAATCCCAACCCATCTGTGCTGTACAGCAGACAAATGTTTTTGCACTATCCTGGACTCCGTGCAGCTGGAACAAAACTCGGCAAATCCAGAGATCTACCCCATAAGACCATGTATGGAAAATATAAAGCAAGTCCCATTAAATGGTTGCAAAGTTATTAAAGTGCTAAAATTGGGGTTTAACATAGAACTGCCAGTACTTATTAACTGGTATCTGTTTTAATAATTTAAACACCTGTTGGGGGCTTATTATCGAAAAATAGGAGGATTAGCATGATCAATTTGTGTAGATGCAACATTAATTAAAGAAGTTTTGCAACCAAAACTGGTAGCATATTTTGAAAAGTCCGTTTAATAAAGTTTTTTGCAATGAATTTCCTTACTTTTTGAGATAGTATAATCGTATACTCATTTGCCTATGGGGGAGTGCTGGGCCCTCCAGCCCTACACTTCCATTGCTCCATAGATGCATACATCTATGTTAGTGTGAAAGCACATGGCTGTCAGGGACCTACACAGTTCCATTTCTGGAAAAACAGGAATTTATTTGCTTGGTTATATGGCTCCTTAAATGAGAGACCAAGACCAACTTATACTGCCCTTGTATAACTCTTTGGTGAAGCCATATCTACAATATGAACTTCATTACTGGTGCCCACACCTCAAAAAGCATATTAACCTACTGGAGAAGTTCCAGAGGATGGCTGCAAAGACGATAACAGATCACAATGATAAGCAAGGCCACTGTTTTTGGTTTTTTACTAGAAAATCTGGTACAATTCCAGAATTAGGGCTTCCTGCAGACCAGTAAAAATAAAGATTTCATGGAATCTGGCCTTTTTATATTAGATCAGTAAATCCACAAAACTTGTGTTTTTCTTTTAATTCCTTCTTATACTATTTTCAATTTGCTTTATTTACAAAATGAAAAACATGACAGCTAAAGGGGAGGTTCTGGTAATGGGTGACTTCAACATGCCAGATGGTCAATACCAGCAGGGACATCTGCCAGAACTAGACACATGGTGGATTCCCTGCAGGGGGAGGGCCTCAAACAACTGGTACAACAACCCACAAGAGACAGGGCTATCCTAGATCTAGTACTAACTAACAGGGAAAGTATCACAGATCTCCAGGTAGAAGGTCACCTGGGGGCCAATGACCATCACATGGTATGGTTCAGTTTGGCCACTAGAACAAAATCATCCCATTCCAAGGCAAAAATATGGGACTTCAGAGGAGCTGACTTTGATAAGATGGCCAACAGAGTTAAGCTAGCCCTGGCAAAAAAAAAAAATACAGGTGAGGAGGTACAGGCAAAGTGGGCAAGCATTAAAGATGCAATACTTGAAGCAACATCCCATTGTGTTACTGAGAAAAGGAAGTGCAAAAGAAGAAGGAAACCACTTTGGTTCTCAAACACAGTAGCAGAAAAGGTCAGGGCCAAAAGGCTGGCCTTCAGGATATATAAGGGAATGCAGCAGGATGAAGATAGGGGGGCTTACCAAACTTCCCTAAGGGAAGCAGGGAGGGCAGTAAGGCAGGCAAAGGCCCAAACAGAGGAAACACTAGCACAAACAGTAAAAGAAGGTGACAAGATTTTCTACAAATACATTAGTGAAAGGAGAAAGTCCAGAGGGGGTATTGCTAAGATCAAAGTTGATAAGGGTGTGTGTAAGGAGGAGGACCATGTAAAAGCATCTATCCTAAATAGATACTTCTGCTCAGTATTTACTGAAGAGAAGGTAGGGCAGGGCCCACAGCTCTGCACCATGGACACAGGGGGGATGGAGGTGTGCACTAGTCCCTTCACAAAATAAAGGGTCCTACAAGAGCTCGATAAGCTCAGGGTGGACAAGGCAATGGGACCTGATGGCATGCATCCCAGGGTACTAAAAGAGCTAAGTGTGGAACTAGCAGAGCCATTATCAGAACTGTTTAGTGAGTCTCTGAGCACAGGAGAGGTCCCAGAAGACTGGAGGAGGGCTCATGTGGTCCTGCGCCACAAGAGTGGTAGCAGGGAGGAGGCAGAGAACTACAGATCAGTCAATCTTACCTCAGTAGTGGGTAAGATTATGGAGACACTCCTTAAGGAAAGGATAGTGCAACACCTGGAATCCATAGGAGCACAGGATTCAAGACAGCATGGGTTTACAAAAGGAAGGTCCTGTCAAACCAATCTCATAGATTTCTTTGACTGGGTAACCAGAGTGGTGGGCCAAGGGGAAGCAGTTGATGTTGCCTGCCTTGACTTCAGCAAAGCTTTCAATACTGTTCCACATAGAAGATTGATTAATAAGTTGGGTAGGCTCAGGGTGGGTCAGACGTTGGTCAACTGGGTGGCAAACTGGTTGACGGGCAGAAAACAGAGAGTGGTGGTAAACGGTATACAGTCAGAAGAGATGCAAGTCACAAGTGGAGTACCTCAGGGATCAGTCCTGGGGCCAGTCCTCTTCAATATCTTCATCAGTGACATTGCAGATGGACTGGAGGGTAAGGTTTGTCTGTTTGCAGATGACACCAAGATCTCCAACAGAGTAGATGATCCAGATGGGGTGGGCAGAATGAGGAGAGATCTGGATAAACTAGCAAAATAGTCAGAAGGGTGGCAACTGGGGTTTAACACAAAGAAGTGCACGATCATGCACATAGGGAAGAGAAACCCTGAGGCCACCTATAGGCTGGAAGGGGAGTTGCTGCCAGTCACAAGGGAAGAAAGAGACTTGGGCGTCATCATCACTGATGACCTGAAATCATCCAAGCAGACCTCTAAAGCAGTAGGTAAGGCTAGAGGGATGTTGGGATGTATTAGTAGGGGTATCACAAGTCGGAAGAGGGAAGTAATAATCCCTCTTTGAAAGACACTGGTTAGGCCCCATCTGGAGTACTGTGTGCAGTACTGGAGGCCACACCTTCACAAGGACATTAATCAAATTGAGGCAGTCCAGAGAAGGACAACCAAAATGGTGCAGGGACTGCATCAGAAAACATATGAGGACAATTAACTGAGCTCAATATGTATACGCTAGAGCAAAGGAGGGAGAGAGGTGATATGATTGAAACATTCAAACACCTTAAGGGCATTAACAAGGTAAAAGATTTTAACATGTTTCAATATAAGAAAAATAGCAGGACAAGAAGACACAGCATGAGATTAGAGGGATGCTGATTAAGGGATAATGTGAGGAAGTTCTTTTTCACAGAAAGGGTGGTGGATACATGGAACGGCCTACCTCAGGAAGTGGTGGATTTGAATACAGTGCAGGGCTTCAAACAGGCATGGGATAGGAATAAGGAAGCAATACAGATGAGTATGAATAGATAGGTCATTGACAGAGCAAAGGCCTATGGCACATTCATAAGGTAGAAAAAAATGGGCAGACTGGATGGGCCTTGTGGTCCTTATCTGCCATCAGCTTCTATGTTCCTATTTTTCTAATGCTTTGTTTATTAAGCCTTCTTTAATTCTGATTATTTATGTACATACTAAAAGAATGACAGCAGAATTCCGGTAAAAAATCTGGAAATTAGAGTAACAATCACCGGTTCAATTCCGGAATTTGAAGTCTTGAAAATGGAATTTCATTGTTTTAATCACCATAAATCAGTGGTCTTGATGATAAGGCATACTGTGAGAGGTTTAGGGCACTGAATATCTACAGAGAAAGGGAACATGACTGACACCTTTAGGTACTAGAAACAGATAAATAGCATGGATATGGAAGCTCTCTTTAACTTAAGTGGCAACCATAACATGAGAGACCACAGCGTTAAGATGCAGTCAGAGAGGTCTAGGAGCAAGCTGACAATGCACTTCTTCACACATATGGTGCTGGACACTTGCTGTGCACTGCACTTCAAGAGGGGCTAGAGTAGCCATATGGGGAAAGCATTCTCCATAAGTAATAAAGATAGGAAGCATGGGAAGAGCGAGGAGCTGGAGCAGACCCAGTATGTCAACCTCTGGACACTGCAATAGAAGCAGACCACACAGATCAAATTGCCTTTTTCTCTTAGCTTCTTCATATTATTGTATTTTCTGCTTCACCAACCAAAACTTGAACTTTGAACCACACTTTGTGCTTCACAAACCAGAAGTAGTAGTTTGAACTACAATTTTTGGTTCTTGAACCAAGACATAGTATTTTGGAGAAGATTGTCTACTTCTAGAACCAAAGGTACTAGTTAGAAGCACAGTTTCTGGTTGTGAACCAGAATACCAAGTTAGAACCACTTTTTCTGGTTCTCACACTATAATTAGTAGTTCAAACCACTTTTCCTAGTTCGCAAACCAAAACATTTTTAGTTTGAACCAAAAAAGTGGTTTGAACCAGAAATCGCGTGGGAGAGATTGTGTATATGTCCAATATAACATTTTGGCAAATTTCTCATAAACAGACTATAATATATATATATAATCTTACTTAGGGAAAACATTGTACATCAGGGATGTTTTAGTTTTGCTAAAACTATCCCTTTACAAGTGTTTTTCAACTTCAGCAGTAAGAGAAATAAAGAAACAAGATGGCAGCTGTCACCCCCCCAAAAAAAAAGTGGTTCGTGAGACCCATTTTTGGTTTGTGAGGCATCAGATTTGTGAACCAAAAAACACTCTCATGAATCAGAAATTTTTGATTCATATGGGGCATCTATCGGAAAGCAATTTTTGAATGTTTATAACTCAGAAACCGTTTAATATTTTTTTCACCAACCTTTCAAAAGGCACTACCTCAGCACAGATCAAATGTATCCTGAAAGTTTTGTACAGAAATTCAATGCTATGTAGCCTGTACATAAGAAGAAAAAAACAAACATGCTAAGTGTGGGAAAAAATGTGATCCTTTTTCAAAATAAGGGGATTTCATATCCCAGATACTGCACAAGGTGCCGTCATGAAACTCTCCACGGAGATCACGTAATGGGTTTGGCTTGCTAGCTGCTGTTTCCCTCGGCTCCCTCTCCCCCATCTGAAAATCTACTATAATCTAGTGATTTCTGGTTTAAACTGTCGGAGATCGCCTTAATTTTACTGCTCCTGTCTATCCAATGAAGCTTTCTGCCGTTTCTGCTGTTTTAATAAGCCGCGATGGAGGCCGAAATGAAAGCGGCCTTGCCCAGACATACACCCCCGGTCTCGCCTGACAAGCAGGTGAAAAAAGCAAAACCTCTCCAGCACTCTTCAGCTAAGCAATTGGGCATCCTTTCAGCTTCCGCACCACTCTCAGAAGAATGCTTTCTACAAGAACTGCAACCTTTTAAGGAAACTCTTCAAGATATCGCCGCTGACCTTAAAGATATCCCCAGCGAGATGGCAGATCTCAGAATTTGAGCGGCGGACACGAGGTACGTACCCACTCTCTAGAGGCCTGGCAAGACAAGGCAGAACCAGAGATCACAAAGCTCAGGCAACAAATTACTAAATTGCAACTTAAAACCAAAGACCTAGAGGGTCATAGTAGGAGGAATAACATCCTGATCTTTGGGCTACCAGAAGGGGCTGAGGGTTCCTCTGCGATTCTATTCATGCAGAAGCTTTTCACCAAGATTGTGGGTCCTTCCCCACATAATCCTACTTATCTAATCGAAAGGGCACACAGGTCTCTACGCCCAAAACCGGAGGAGTCTGCCTCCCCTCATCCGATGATCATCTGCCTGCTTAATTACTTGGAAAAGCAACATATCCTGGCAAAAGTTAGAGAGCTACAGGTTATACACTGGGAGGGCAAGTGACTAAGGATTACTCAGGACCTGCCTTTTGAAACCTGCCAGAAGAGAGCCACTTTTCATTCCACAGTTAGCAAACTGATTGCAGCCAGTATTAAGTTTCGAATGGCCTACCCAGCTCGTTTGCAGGTTTTGGTGGATGGAGTATGGCTGTCCTTTGACTCTGCTGACCAGGCTCAGGCTAAGCTGAGTAAGAAGCTGCCTTCACTATTTAAACTCTAATGCAGTGGGCCATTTCACAAGTTACCAAGGAGATTTTTGGCTGTTCTAATTCCTTTTCAGCTGGCTTACTGTGGAAGCGATCAGTCCAGAGGGTGCCTTTGTGTGGGGAGGTAATTCCCGTTAGGGAGAAGACGGCGGCGGACTGAAGAGGGAGGCGAGCAGTGGCCCGAAGCTCTGGAGGATTCCATGCTGCTTCGAGGCATCATTTTCCTGTGGACATTTTATTGTATAGTTGGCTGTTTCCAGTGGGGGTTGTTTTCTGGTGTGGCGTTGGCCCATTACCAATCTGGTTCCCCTGGGAAACAGCCGCATCTACAAGGGGTCACTTGGTTTATCTATTCCTGCTCGAGATATTTCTATGTTGCTCTAAGCAAATAAGGCTGGAAATACCATCTTTTATCTCCCTCTCTGTTCACTACTCACCCTCTCTTCCCTGGTTGCTCCTTTGCCATACTACCTTTTTGGATTTGCTATACTTGGAGTGAGATCGAAGCCTAGCCCCTGCATAAAGAGTCTGCCTCCTTTTGATTTTCTCTATAGGACTTCTGTCCCCCTCCTTGTCTTCTTCTTTCAATCCCTTTTTTAGTTTTTTATTGCTCTCTTCTGTATTTTCTATTTCAATGTCTACAGCTAGCTTTCTCTGCAGTTCTGTTCGTTCCGCCCTTTTTTTCTTTTTCTTTTATTACCTTACCTAGAGTCTCTGGTGCAGGCTTTGCTTCCCTGTTGGCAGGCTGGCAGTAATACAGTTTCACATATGAAGGGTGTCCTGTTTCATAACTGTACGGTGTTTCTGTATTTGGATTAAGACTACTACATTACTTATTGGTTAGGGTCTTGTGTGGGGTTGGGGGGAGAGGGCATTAGCTTAGGGATAGCCAACCACATGTACTGGTGTATGGGGGGGGTGTACCCTAATTACTCTCATTCCTTTTTTCATATCCTATGTCACTAGGAGGATTATTTTGGGATTCTCAGGTTGGATCGTACTTGTGTCTAAATTAGGACTTGTGGTTAATTTTATGTACGAAGCTGCTATTTTTAGTTTTGTATGTTTAGACATGATTACAGAGTGTAATTATGAAAGGGTACATATGGGGTCTCTACCATTCAGGAGCAATGAGGTTTTTCAGTGGGTTCTAAAGTTGGGTAGAGAGTTAACTGTAAATAGTTATAAGACGGCAGGGATTATGGGGGGGGGTGGTATTGGATAACCATGGTGTTCTGCTTCTCTTCACTTTTAATGATGGGGTTACCCCTCACTTTACAATTGTTTTAATGGATGGAATTATGTTCAGCTTTCTTTCTGGGACCTATGAGAACACCAATTTTATAGTTTTCAAGGAATATCTTTTGGGGGGGTTATTGGTGCACTTTCTCATTACAACGGACTGGTTATGCACGGTGTTTCATAGACTTCAATGGCTAGTACCCTGAAAAAATTTATATCCTGGAATGTAAGAGGGGCTCGTGAACTTAATAAAAGAACCCAGGTTCTTAAACATTTATCATTACCTCATGCCCACATCTCCTTCATCCAAGAAACCCATCTTCTCTCCAGGGAAGCGGTGGGCTTGCGTAGACAGGAGATCGGGCAAGTTTTCGCTTCGGGTATCTCAACCGCCAGTGGTGGTACTGCCATCCTAATTCACAGGTCGATTGCCTTTCAACCAAAAATGATAATTACTGATCCACAAGGGAGATATGTATTAGTTCATGGCCTATTGGAATGTACTGAATTAGTCCTTGGGAGTGTGTATGAGCCTGTGGGGGGAAATACTGATTTTTTCCTGGATTTGCTGAACAAATTGCAAATGTTTTCTGCTCTTCCCTTAATTCTCGGGGGATTGGAATTTACCACCCACGCAGGACTTAGATCGTTCTAATTCCTCGCTTAAATCCCCCTCCAATGTCCAGATGGCATTTGCTGAATTTCTCGATTCCGTGGGGCTGTGTGACCCATGGCGTTTGCAAAATCCCAGGGTCCGCGCCTTCTCTTTTCACTCCATGGTGCACTCCACCTGGTCCCGGCTGGACTATATTTTATTTAGCAGTTCACTTATACATGGCCTAAATGATTCTGTCATAGAACCGATCGTTATATCAGACTACGCTGTGGCCTGGGTCACTGTCATGCGAAACCAAAACCTCCAAAGGGACACAGTATGGCGTCTAAATATGCAGCTTTTAAAGGAAGACTATGTTATTACTAGGATCTCTGACTTGATTCAAGTATTCATTGCTAATAACCATGGTTCTGTCACAAGAACGGATCATGAATGGTGTGCCTTGAAATGATTTTTGAGAGGTGAGTTTATTAGGCTCTCCTCTACCCATAAACGGAAGAGAGAGGCTACCATCACCTCACTCCTGGCTCAGACCTGTTCACTTGAGAAATCTCTCACTTCATCTTCCTCTCCCGATCTGTTGAATCATTACTAAATTTAAGGAATCAGTATTCTCGTTTAGTACAAGAAAAAGCGGAATTTCTCATACTAAGAACTCAGGCAAAATATATAGAGCAAGGTGAGAAGGCGAGTCATCTCCTAGCCTTGCGCCTGAGGAAATTAGAGGCATCAAGATTTATTCCCTCTATTAATGATCCTGACGGAATTACTAAAACACACCCAAGGGACATAGCTTTCATTTTTAGACAGTTCTACTCTTCTCTTTATAGTCAGCGTTCTGCATCTCCGTCGCAAGTGGAATTGCTAGAATACCTGTCTGCTTCATCTTTACCCACTCTCTCTCTCTCTCTTATGCAGCAGTCCTTTTTATCTGCTCCTATCTCCCTCCAAGAAGTGTTATCGGCCATTCATAATCTCGCTATGGATAAGGCCCCCGGTCCAGATGGATTCCCTTCAAACTTTTATAAAGTTTTCACCAAAGACCTTGCACCTTGCCTATTGCATTTGTATCAATATATGCTCTCCGGGCAAACCCAGGATCCATCCCTGTTGGAAGCCTCTATTATTCTTCTCCTTAAAACCAGACAAGCCACCCCAGTCTCCAGCGAGTTACTGCCCAATTTCTCTACTAAATTGTGATATTAAAATTCTAGCCAAGATACTCGCTAGTAGAATTGAATAAGTCTGGACTCATCTTCTCAGTCCGGAGCAAATTGGATTTGTGTCAGGCAGAACCCCTGCTGATCACCTTCGTAAATTGCCGTATCTGGTTCAGGTGGCAAAACCTCCTCTATCCCTATGGCCTTGATATCCCTTGATGCAGAAAAAGCCTTTGACAGGGTGGACTGGATTTTCTTGTGGGCTACGCTACAGATAATGGGCTTTCCTAATAATTTTGTTAAATGGATTCAAGCTCTATATTCCTCCCCTCTGGCTAGAATACACTGCAACAGTGTACTATCTGATGTCTTCCCTCTCTTCTCGGGTATGCGGCAGGGATGTCCGCTTTCTCCTTTTCTCTTTAACATATATCTCGAACCCCTGATCAGGTGACTGATATCCTCTCCTTTAATCTCCGGCATTCCAATAGGTGATAGGGTCCCTTTGCTCTTGGTCTATGCAGATGATATATTGCTTCATCTCTCAGATCCGGTCTCTTCTCTAACAGAAGCACTGAATATCATTGACATTTTTGGGAAATTCTCGAATTACAAACTCAATATTAGCAAAACCGAAATTTTCCCCCTCAATTACTTAACATATAGCTCAGCTTTTAGCAAGTTCGGCATGAAATGGACCCCCAGATCCATTAAATATTTGGGTATTCATATTACCTCGGACTTACCTTTACTCTGTAAACTTAATCTGGAAGATTTGTGGTACAATATTCAGCAGGACTTATCAAGATAGAAAAAGCTTCCCCTTTCTTTATGGGGCAGAATTAACACCTTCAAGATGAATGTCCTACCCAGACTGTTTTATCTGTTAAACATGCTGAATGTTTGGTTACCCTTGTCTTTTTTTCAGCATATCCATTCTGATGTTAATTCCTTTATCTGGCAGGATAAAGCTACCCGAAGATCCTATCTTAAGCTCTCCCTACCCAAGGAGCTAGGAGGCTTGCGTCTCCCTAATTTTTTATATTATTACTGGGCTTGTCATCTCCACAAGTGTGGGAAGTGGCTCTCTCTTTATCTGAACTCCTTGCTCATCATGAGTACGTCCCAATCTGGTTGCATATTGAGTTGGATGTTCTTGCCGCGCATAATCTAGCTCCATCTTCACTTTTTTATACGTCCATTAAAAATATACCAAAAGCTCTGCAGTCTTTCCCGATTGGTATTTCGTTAAGAGTTCTTTCTCAAATGTTTAGTTATTATAAGGTATCTCCGAGCTCTGATTTCTCTCAGCCAATCTATGCCAACTTGAATCTCAAACTAGGTGGTGCTCCTATATCTCAGTGTTGGCTACCACTTTCTCCTGATCTCACTGTGGCTGATTTTTATTCACAGGACTTTATTTTATCTGCTGAGGAGATTCTTGCTAAATTTGATCTAATGTCACGGGCTGTCTTCAAAATTCTTCAGCTTAAGCACTTACTAGCCAGTGTGTTTGGGAAAGAACCCAATCCCTCCTATATTGGAGCCTTTCTCCAGCAAATTAAGATCTCAGCTTGCAAATCGCATGGCATTTCTACCATATATAAACTGGTTCTCACATACCCGCAACCTCCCCCGGTTGCTGGATCCCAGATCTGGCAAGCTCTTTTCCCCGACAAAGTTATTAATTGGCATTGTATATGGGCAGGTCTATATATATACCACACTCAAGATCGATACAGGCTTACGCAATACTGTATTTTAAATAATATATATTATACTCCTATCAAATTGGCTCAAATGAAGTGTCTTTCCTCCAGCATGTGTTCTAGATGTAACAAGGAGGAGGGCTTGCTCCTCCATATATTGTGGTCATGTGAAAAAATATCTCCCTTGTGGAAACAAATTGAATCTACTCTAGACCCACTGCTGGGGCTGCAGGGCCTCTTCTCCCCCATCACATGTATTCTGGGAGATTACTCCGGAATTCCTGTGAAGGAGAGAAGATTCCATATGGCTTTAATCTCAATGGTGGTCAAAAAGCTAGTGCTTAGACACTGGATGGATCAAGCTACTATTTCTTACACGGAATGGCTGCATGAAATATCATTTGCACTCCGTATTGAGCACCTAATTGTGAGTGTACGTCACAGTCAAGCATCTTTTAACAACAAATGGGGGAAATTATAAGCCCTCTATTTGTCTTGATAGGGTGTCATGGAAAGTTCGCGAGCCTCTCCTCCTTCTTTCCTTTTTCCTTTGGACTTTTTCGTTTCTGCAGGGGTTGACCCATTGTTTTTGTATGGCCACTTATCGCTCCTTGATAATTTATACAACTGCTATCATCCTGGTCCTCCTTTCAGTTCTGTTGTGTTAGGCTAAGGGAAAGTGTACCATGGAGTGGGGGGGGTGGGAGGGTAGTTTTGTCTTGTTTTTCTTAAAGTAGTGTTAGTTATTATTTTCTCCGAAAGTTTATCTTTTCCTGTTAATTAACTGTGTACAGCTTAATATGTAGTATTTGCTGATGTTAATGTATCCCATGTTTTTATCACTATGTGTTTTTGTTATACTTAATAAAGTATGTTAAATTTAAATGAAACTCTCCACATTTTCACAAAGTGGCACATCAATGGAAAATGCAAATTTAGGGGCTATTCTGGCAAACCCTGCCACAGTTATTAAACTGCAGATTTAGGGGTTTAACACTGAGCACCCTACTCAATCCTAACTATAGGGGTGCTACTGTGCCCCTATAATATATATGTATATTGTTTTATTATAGCAGTGCAGTAGCACCACTTAGGGTTCAGCAGGGCTTTCTGTGTTAAACCACAAATTTTGCACTTCAATAACTTTGCAACCATTTGATGGATTTGCACAACATTTTGAATGCACAGTTTCATGGGGTAAATCTCTTTATGTGTCAAGTTTCATTCTGTTCAGATGTGCAGATTCTGAGCAGCAGATAGCAAAAAATTGCTGTTTCTTTGCCATCGTGTAGTGCCCAGATGGTCTGGAATTTTGGTCTAAAATTTTCAGGGTAGAAAGGGCTTGCCTTTAAAAGGATTTTCTTGTGTGCTTTGGTGAAACAATATTAATCCTTTCCAAAGTTGTTAAATTAAAAAAAAAGGGTTCTGAGCATGCTCAGTCCACCTAAAAAAATAACTGTATGAAGTTTTCATATGGGGAATCCTTTTCATGGGTTTTTTTGTTTGCTGCCATCTTGTTTTCCTTTTCTTTCCCCTAGGAAACATAACATTAAAAAGCTACAAAAATGGCATAGTACAGGGAGACCAACACATGTATGTTGGTCATCAGGATCCCATTAGCTGGATTCAGCACTTAACTGATATCCGCCGCTTGCAGCTAGTGCAGAACGCAGCAGCATGTTTGTTGACAGGGGTTTCTAGAAGATCTCATATCACCCCTGTGCTGCACGATCTGCACTGGCTGCCTGTTCAGTGGTGGATCACCTTTAAGGTAGGTCTTTTGACTTACAAAGCCCTACACGGTTTGGGTCCTGATTACTTGAAAGAGCTCCTGGTTCCTTACACCCCTCTGCGACAGCTCCACTCGGCTGACGAGGGGTTGCTGGAGATTCCGAGGGTCAAACTAAAGTCATCTGGTGTGCGTGCCTTTGGATTTGTGGCACCGACCCTCTGGAATTCTCTGCCTCGTCAGCTTCGGGAGTGCAGGACGGTGGGGAGTTTCAAGCAAGCACTGAAGACTTTTCTATGGGGGAAAGCTTTTCCAGTATTTTCCTGATTTTACCTTGTGTTTATTGTGTTTTGTTTTACGTGTACTGTACAGTGCTTTGGAATTTTGAAAGGTGCTCAACAAATACATTTTATTATTATTATTATTAACTGTTGGAGACATGCCCTCAAAATGCTTTTTTTTAAATGCTGAATGTTTTTTATTTGTGACTCATGATATGAAAAAATATTCTTTTCTCATGTCATGTGACATGAACAAAGATTATTTTTTTCATATCACAAGTCACAAAAAATCATTTAGAATCTTTAAAAACAAGAACAGTTTAAGGACATTTCTACAACACTTAAGTTCTGAATTGAGCTAACGGGGTCCTGAAGATCAACATAAATCTATTAGTTTCCCCTCTACTATGCCATCTTTGTGGCTTATTCTAACCTTTCCCTTGTGTCTAGTGGCACCCTCCACCCTCTGATCATTGTCCCCATATCTTTACCAGTTTCCATGGTGTCTAGTGGCACCCCCCTCTCTGATTGCCATCCCCATAATAATTTTATTTTTTCTTGAGTCTAGTGGCAGCCCCAACCCTCTCCTCACATCCCCCTAATTTTCTTCACTTTTCCTTGGTGTCTAGTGGTGCCCCCCACCTTCCAATCATCACTCCCATAATTTAAGTTTATCCTTGTTGTCTAGTGACACCCCCTCCCTCCAGTCACATTCCCATAATGTTGTTTCCTTTTCCCTGGTGTCTAGTTGCAGCCCCACCCTTGGTTCCCTGTTCTATTATTTTTTATTTGTCCCTAGTTCTAGTAGCTCCCCCAATGTCCTGTAGTGATACCTATTGTTTCAGTTAGTTTCCCAGGTATTAAGTGGCCTCCCTGATCCTGTTTGCTTGCTGAAATGAATAAAATGGTCCCTCAATGATTTTTTGTAAATAAGAAATGTTCACCATTGATAGCACCACTCCCTCCACCTGAACCCCCCCATTCAGCATCCCCACAGACCCTCCACACACTCTCACTCACCTGAACAGGTCCTAGAGTGAAGATCCAGTAAGCTGTGGGAGACGCATATCGCTGCTGGAACTACCGACTGCAATATGACAAAGTAAGGCAAGTGTAGGTCAATATATTTCTATTGGGTTTTCAAGTTTGGCACCTAACTTTAGCATTTTTGCATATTTGCAAACCAAATTTTTAAAATACCCTTTTTGAGATCCCTCCTCATGAACAATATTGGTGTCTTTTCACAAATCTTGCCTGGAACATGATTTCACGGTTGGTTGGTGAAATTACCTTTTGGGCCAGATTTAAAAAATTTCACCATACTTGTTCATGAGGTGGGGTCATAAGAATGGTAGGTTGAAAATTTGGGGTCAAAATACTGTATGTTAAAATAGCAAAGTTGTGTGCATCTGTTGACATATTACTATGCTTTCTCCTAACTTTCATAATTTTCAATATTTTCACCCCAAATTTTCAACATAGCAATTTCTTCACATCACCTCATGAATGTGATAGCTGTCAGTTTTCAAATCCTGGCCAAATTGTTTTTTCTCACCTGTGGCATGGAATGACACTGCAGTGGTGTGGAATGTCATTTTGGTGAGGATTTGAAAATTCTCAGCCCAGTGTTAATGAGGTGAGGTAATACGAAGGCTATATTGAAAACTGGTTCCTGTTTTGGCTGAAATACTTCCATGGCAGCATACATGTACACATCTATGGAGGGATGGGAGCACAGGGCCTGGAGGGCATTGCGATTCCACAGCCAAATGAGGATACGATTATGCTATCTCAAAAGTAAGGAAATTCTTTGCAAAAATCTTTATTAAGGCACTAGTTAGGGTTGGTTACAGTGACAAAAGTAGGGAAATGTGGCATTAGGGTTTCAAACCCTAATGTCCCACCCCCACCCTGTAGGCAGCAGCATGGGTGGGGTGTGTCTTGGGGATCTCAGCTCTAATGCTCACCCTATTCTCATGTACTGTACCCATTTCAGCTTATTTAGTCACTGATGGGTTAGTATTAGGGCTGAGAACCCCAAGGCACACCCACCTCTGTTGCTGCCTACAGGGTGGGGTGGGGTGTCAGGGTTGGAAACCCTAATGGCACATTTCCCTACTTTAATAAGTTACTATTATAAGTGTGCAGTCATGCCCCTATAGTTAGGGTTGAGTAGCCTGTTTAATGTAATGTTTAATCTTAAACCTCAAATTTTGCACTTTGATAACGCTACAACTGATCAATGGATTAGAACAAAATGTGGCATGTGCTGTCCTGTGGGGGTAGATCTCTTGATATGGCAAGTTTTGTTCCAGTTGGATGTGTGGATTCTGAGATCTGGATAGTGCAAAACCCATAGAAGTCATCACTTTTTGCAGTTTTTTCTTGATCTGCTTGTGACCAGTGTGGAATTTTGGTGATTTTTTAATGGTAGAGAGAACTTGGGTAACAGAACTGCCATGCTTTATTTGGTTAAAAAATGTTAATCTGTTGAAAAGTTATTCAGTTTTTAAGTTCATATTTTTCCTATGGGGAGATCACATTCCAGGATAGAAGTAAAAAGTATGACAGAAGATTTGGTCTTGTGAAAAAGGATTCATTCTCACAAGGTCTGTTCCTTTTTCATGAGGGAAAAATTATTATTGGAACTCTGTTAGTTGGATTCTGCAGTTGTCTGGTACCAAAATGATTCTGGAATGGTTTATTTTTCTATGGTTTAAATCATTTTCCGTCACTCGCTAAGGTCCTTTTTTGTAAATTCTTTTTCATTCAAAGGAAAAAGGATTACAAGTGATGAAAAAGGAATTTGGACACACAGAAAAAAAGCCTTTTCACAGCCTTTCCCTGTAATTTTGTATTGTCTTAATGTAGTGATCCCTCCCCCCTCCCTGGTCACTGATTAATATTTTTTTTTCCGTAGTGTAAGGATCCCTCCCCCCACTAGGGTTGCCAACACTGTGTTTCGAAAATAAAGGATGATCTTCTTAGACCCCTTCCCTCCCATCACTTCCCAGGCTGACATCAAGGAAAGCATGAAACAGCATCAGATGGATTCCCTCCTGTATGTGTGACAGTACTGTCTGCTCAATAACTGCACATCCACCACAGATTGCTAGAAAAATCCTCAAAGCTCACTCCAGTCAAACACTGAATGCACTGTTACCTGGGTGACAGCAACAAGGGATGCCAGTCAAGGGTCAGTGCATGATGACAGTACTATAGCACCTTTCTCATCACAACTTGATGCATGACTAGGACAAAGCTAGCAAGAAAGCACAACTTCAGGCATCAGTGGGACCCACAGAGCAGAGCAGGGAGTGGGTAGCTAGGCACTAATAAATAAATAAATACATAAATAAACCAAGATTGGGTCAAAGCCCTGTTGCTGGCCATGCCTCTGAGCTCCAGCAGTAGCTACAACATCAACAAGCAGCACTCTTCCTGTCTTTCATGACATGCAAAGCAACACAGACATGGAAGGTAAACAAAGAAGCAAGCCACAATTTAAAGAAAAAATCTGTATAAGCCAGACACTGTAGTGCACAGATCGTGCTGGCACACTTGCCATTTGCAGACTGTTCTACACTACAGTGCTGGGGCCCTGGGAGAGATGAGATTAGATGTCCCGCAGTCCCAAGTGCAACAAAGTTTGTGGAGTAGAGTCCTTTTTTGGGTAGGAAAGTTTGTGGAGCCCCACCTGCCCAATCACCATTCCTCATTTCTCTGGTGTCTAGTGGCACCCCCCACCCACCCGATCATCATTCCTCATTTACCTGGTGTCTAGTGGCACCCCCCACCTTCCCAATCACCATTCCTCATTTCCCTGGTCATCTTAATTGTATTTCCACAGTGTAGTGGTCCTCCCCGGTAACTGATTACATTTTTATTTTCCATAGTGTAGTGGTCCCTCCCCACCCTCCCATCAGCGTTCCCCATTCTCTGGTGTCTAGTGTCACCCCACCTGCCCGCTCACTATTCCTCATTTTTCTGGTCATCTTAATTGTATTTCCATAGTGTGGTGGTCCCACCTCCCTCTCTGGTCACTGATCACATTTTTGTTTCTTTAGTGTAGTGGTCCCTCCCCACTACTGAGGGCATTTGAGACAGTAAAATGTACTGGCGGCAGCTTTCATGAGGCACATATATTTTTTTCCCATTGACTATAATTGGAAACTTAAAATTTGAATAACTTTTAACCGATTAATATTTTTTGCCAGATCTTCAAAAAGCACATCAGTGACCCAGACTGCATGTTCTCTGAAAATTTCAAACCAGACAAAGTGTTTGTGCTGTAGCCCCGAGCAGAGAAATAGTCCAAAAAGTGGATTTTTACATGTTATTTGGCACTCTGCTACTCCACAACCACACATCCGACCAGAACAAAACTTACCAAATCCAGAAACCTATAGTACCTGACCAAGCATGCAAAATTTCATACAAATCCATAATATAGTTGCAAAGTTATTAAAGTGCAAAATTTTGGGTTTAACATAGAAGTGGTGGGCAACCCTAACTATACTGCCACTACCGTGGCAATCTAATCTAATCTAATATATCTATCTATCTATATATATATATATATATATATAGATAGATAGATATATTATAGGGGCACCGTCGCACCACTATAGTTAGGGTTGAGTAGGCATTTTAATGTTAAACCTGAAATTTTGCACATTAATAACTTTGTAACCGTTCAACAGATTTGCACAACATTTGGTATGCACAGTGGGGCATAGTAGATCTCTTGATCTGCCAACTTGTGTTTTGGTCAGACATACGGTTTTTGCACAGTAAAATGTCAAACAATTCACTTTTCGCCAGTTGTGTGGGTGGTTTGGCGGATTTTGTCTGTGGCGCTGTGTAGCCTCTGTGTAGTAAGCTAGTCCTAAACTTGGCATGTAGAATGAGCTTGGGTCAAGGACCATTCCACTTTTTGTTTGGTGACAAAATATTAAGCCATTCATAAGTTATTAACGTTTTTAGCTCCCATTATAAGTCAATGAGAAAATGTATATGGTTGTTTTGCGAAAGAAGAATGGGATTCTGGCCATCTGGTCTATCCTCCTGACCAAAAAATTTGTAGGCTCACGGTAAAAAAAAAATCTTTGGTCGCGAGACATTTATCGGTTGCGTTGGGCGCCATCTTATTTTCAGTTTGTGGTCCAAAAAAACCCAAATAACTCAGTCCACGGGTGACTTCTGAATTAAAGAAAGGATGGGTTTTGCTCAGGGGGCTTCCCTCTATCGACCCATGTCTGTGGTTTCATTCAGCTGTGTCAAAAAATAAAGTTTTAAACTTTCAAAAATCTTTGGTCACGGCTGGCTAAGGATTTGTGATTGCAAGCCTGCAAATTCTTTGGTCACAAGGTCACTTGCGAGCTTCTATAAGCAACTTCCCAACCAGATGTCCAGGTTTTTCTCTGGACCAGATCTCCCTTGGAGGGATCAGATAGCCCAAGTTTCATGACCAGATGTCCCCTGATGACCGAAAATGATCTGAGGTCACGAGGTCGTGGCCGAATCTTGCGACCAAAGAATTTTTAAAGGTGGTAAAACTTTAAAATTAAATATCTCTGAAACAGTTTGGCCTTTTTACTTCAAATTTGGAGGGTGTTGAGGGAATGTCCTAGAGATGTGACTGATGCTATTTAGTTGTTGGAAAATGAATTCACTGTGGAGATATTGAGTGACATACTTAACATTTTGCCTACAGGATTATGCATGGTGCTATTGGCTTGAAATTTATAGGGTAGGTACCCCTAGTGCCACAGAGGTGCCTTTCAGTAGTTTGTTGTGTAAAACTTAAACAGGTACACAATTATGCCATTCCAATGAATGAAAATTAGTTTTTTTTTCTGCATTAATAACTTTTGAACCGTACATCCCATTTGCCTGAAATTTAGAATGTAGAAAGATTCATCATAGATCTTTGATTGAGACAATTTTCATGGTGGTGGCTCTTATGGTTGGTGAATTGTGGTGCATGTTCATTATACTCAATGAGGAAGTATATGTGCATTGTGAAAACCATGGTGAGCACATTTTTGGGGTGCAGGAAGATCCCATTATAAGGTATAGGACAACTTAAAAGGTATGGCAGAAGTATATTGTTATGCAGTGCTGGGTAATGTGGTGGGCCACCAATACATGTGATTCAGTACTTATATTGTGATGTTATGCAGAAATGTACAACCCTGCGCTCCCTCCAGCAGTGAAAAATGTATTTGAGTGGCTTCAGATTGGATGTATGAATGGGTGCTGGGCTGTGCTGGTGCCCTTTGAAGATTTCATGAAAAAATGTTGCTCCGTTCCAAATTCATGCTATTTTCTGGTCTATCATTATAGTCAATGGGAAAATATATACAGTGTGTGTATTGTGAAAAAAGTGGCAATGTCATTTTTTGGTGTGCAACAAGAATGTATTTGGCTGGCTTCAGATTGTTTTGTATACATGGGAGCTGGGCTGTGGTGCTCCTGGTTGAAGATTTCATGAATAAATCTTGTTCCATTCAGAAGTTATGTCATTTTTTGGTGTCCCATTATAGTCAATGTCAAAATATATATGTGCATTGTGAAAACAATGCAATCACATATTTTTCCTGTGCAACAAGAATCCATTTGAGTGGGTTCTGATTGGTTTGTATGCATGGGTCTTGGGCTGTGGTGCTGCCCTTGAAGATTTCATGAAAACATGTTGCTCCGTTGAAAAGTTATGCCACTTTTTGTCTCCCATGATAGTCAGTGGGCAAAAAAATATATATGTAGAGTGTTTAAACATTTGCTCACATGGCAAGATGTCTGCAAAGCATTGGGCAGGGTGTTTCTTTCTCTGAGACTCTGTTGTATTATTCCATTGTGTTTCTGGGCCCATGTCTCCTGGGTGCCAAGTCGTGATGCCACAGGTGTGTGTTTTGCTGTGATAGTGCCCCTATTTTTAGGGTTCAATAGGCATTTTAATGTTAAACGTCACTTTTCTTTGCACGATTATACGTTTGAAACTGTTGAACGGATTTGCCTGAAATTTTGAATACTTGGTCTGGTATGATACTTCTGTTGATTTACCAATTTCTGTTTCAGGTCTACATCCGGTTTTTGCACAGTGAAACACCAAAAATGTACTTTTCGCCACTCCTGCGCAGTTGTTTGCTCATGGAGCTGTGCAACCGTTGAATGAATGTTCACAAAATTTGGGACTCATGGTCTGCTATGATACATCTCTTCTTTTACTGATTTTTGTTTCTGTTGGAAATACGGTTCTTGTGCAGCAAAGTGGCAAAAATGTTCTTTTCAACACTCATGTGCAGTTTTCCACTTGTGTCGCTGTGCAACCATTGAACAGATCCAGATAACATTTGGTATACATGGTCTGGTATGGTACATCTTTTCATTTACCTATTTTCATTTCAGTCGGACACATGATTTTTGCGCAGCGAAGTGACAAAAATGCAGTTTTTGCTACCTTTGTGCACTGTGTTCCCTGTGGTGCTGCGCAACCATTGTGTGGTTAATTAGTCAGAAACTGGCATGTAGAAAGCCCGTTGTTCAGAAAACTTGCCAGTTTTTGTGTGGTGAAAAATATTGTTCCTTTCCAGAGTTATAAGTGTTTGAAGTTGCCCCCCTCACAGTCAAATAATGTTCGGCCACTAGGTCTGCCATTTTAGCACATTTTCAGCCATGAGGTCTGCCATTTTGTGGCAGTCACGGCCAGTTCTCACGGTCAAAGAATTCTTAAAGGTGTACAGACTTTAAATTTACATATCTCTTAAACAGTTTGGTATTTTTACTTGAAATTTAGAGGGTGTTGAGGTGATGTCCTAGAGATGTGAAATATGCTGTTTAGGTGCTGGAAAATGTATTTGGTGGGGATATATTGATTGATGTCATTGATGTTTTTCCCATTGGATTATGCATGCTGCTATTGGCTTGCAATTTATACGGTAGGTAGCACTAGTGCCACAGAGTTGCCTTTCAGTGGTCTGGTGTGTGAAACTTAAAACATGTGCAGAATTATGCCACTTCGATGAATGAAAATATCATTCATTCCGCTTCAATAACTTTTGAACCGTGTGTCCGATTTGCCTGAAATTTGGAACATAGAAAGAGTAATCATAGATCTTAGGTTGTGACAATTTCTGTGTTGGTGGCAGTTACAATTGATGAATTGGGGTGCATGCGAGGCAAGACAACCAATGTACCACCCCCCCAGTTCTGTGATCTGTGTGTGTGTGTGTGTGTGTGTGTGTGTGTGTGTCTATGTGTGTGTCTCTGTGTGTGTGTGTGTGTATGTGTGGCAGTGGTGGGGGAATTGGAGTTAGGGTTAAAAACCCTAATGCCAAACTTCCTCACTTTTGTCGCTGTAGAGAACCCTAACTGTTGCATTAATGCAGTTTTTGCAAAGAAAAAAAATATATATATATACACACACATATATAGGGATACATGATGGACATGAGTGTGATATGGCAAATATTGTCACTCCTGCATTGTGAGCTCTGGATATCTCACTGCACGAGTGAGATATCCAGAGCTCACGATGCAGGAGTGACACTATGTGCCATAGCACACGATCTGCCCATCATGTATTCGATATACACAATAGGGCCAAGAGTTTCAGAAGTTGTGTTATGCTGTCTTGTGTTTTGTTCCTGTTTATGTGTTTGCTCATTCTGTGTGTGAGCTTTTCTGAATGGGCTGGCAGTGTTATAAACTCTGGGAGACACACGAGTGGGTTTTGCAATGCTAAATGAGTTAGTTCTAAGTAGGAGTGAGAAACATACTTTTGTAAAGCTGTATTGTTTAGAAGTCTGGCTGCAGTGAAGCTGAGAGCATCACAGTAATTGTAATGAGCTGTGAGGCAGAGTGTCAGAACAGCTGATACTGTTTTCAGTGGTAATTAAGTTAGCTGCAGGCAGAGTGCAGAGTGTTCTGTGAAATTGTGCTCTTTAGGATTCTGGCTGTCGTCAAGCTGAAAGTATCACAGCAATTGTAATGGGTGAGAATCAGAGTTTGAGGAACACGTGAGAGTGTGTTTCAGTGGTAGTTGAGTTAGCTGCAGGCAGTAGTTTAGACTGCTCTGTGAAGCTGTGCTGTTTAGAATTATGGCTGCAGTCAAGCTGACAGTATCACAATAATGAGCTGGAAGTTGGGGGGGAATAGATATGTTTTGTAATGCTCATTGAGTTAGCTGTAGGCAGCAGCGAGACCTCTGAAGTAGTTCTGCATTTGTGTCTATGGTAACAGCACAGGTGTTTCTTGCAAGCTGAGGGGAAAGCTGCCTAGAGTGATGACCTTTTGTGACCTGTGTGTAAATGTCTGATATCATCACAGTAGAGCAGAGGGTAAAAATATCACACTGCAGTGGATGATACACTGTTTTATCTCACTCATTTACCACTCACCCCTATTGTGTGTGTATGTATATATATATATATATATATATTCAGTATATATTGAAAAAAACTCCATTAATGTATCAGTTAGGGTTGATGTCACAGCAACAAAAGTTTGGAAATTTGATATTAGGGTTACCACTACTACCACCCAACCCCCATCATATATGCATAAAAAGGCATTTGGGTATGCCATGGGGTCATCAGGCCCAACTCTCACCCCATTCCATGTGGAAACAAGCTGACACACTATGGTATAGGAGAATGGGGTGAAAGTTAGGTCTGATGACCCCATGGCATGCCCCAATGCCTGTTGGTGCGTGTAGGTTGGGGTTGGGTGGTAGGGTGGTAACTAACTTAATTTGCATCGCAAAGGACACTCAGCTGTTTTCCATAGTGTTTCTGAGGCTCCCAGCCCATTCAGAAAAACTCACACACACTCAGACCACACTCAGAAAGAGCAGACAGCATGTAGAAATAGGAAAAAACACAGGAAAACATAACAATACTTCTGAAGCTCCTACCTCCATTGTTTAAATAGCACACATGATGTGCAGATCATGTGATATGGAAAATATTCTCACTCCTGCAGAGTGAGCTCTGGATACTCTCACTTGTGCCATCAGAACTCATGAGTATCCAGAACTCACTCTGCAGGAGTGAGAATATTTTCCATATCACACTCCTGCCCATCACATATCCCAGCTATATATATATGTGTGTGTTCATTGCAAAAAACTGTATTAATGCACCATTAGGGTTCCAACATCAAAAGCAGGGAAATTCAACCTTAAGGATGACAAGGGTAACACTACACCCCCACTGTGCATGCAGGAACAGGCATGACAGATGTGTTTAGGCACTTTGGACTCCAATTTTGGGATGAGTAAGTAAGCTGAGATGGGTACAGTACAGGAGAATGGGGTGAGCATTAGGGTTCACAACCCCAAGGCACCCCCCATGCCTGTTCCTGTGTGCATGGTGGGAATGGAGTGTTAGGGTTGGAAAGTCAGGGTGGGATGTTATGGCTGGAAATCCTAAGACCGAATTTCCCAACTTTTGTTGCTGGAACCCTAATGGTGCATTAACAAAGTTTTTTTTGCAGAGAATTTCCTTACTTTTTGAGAAAGTATAATCATGGGCTTATTTGCTTGCGGGAGTGCAGGGCCCTCTGGGCACTGCGCTCCCAACCATCCATAATTTTTGAGAGATTGTATTTGTATCCTTATTTCCTTGTGGGAGCACAGGGCCCATCACTTTATAATCATCTGTGTATTTGGATGTGGGAGCGCAGGGCCCTATGCAATGTATGGATAAGGCCTCCACTCCCAGCACTCCATTATGGTATTCATATTTGCATCTGGGAGTGCACAGTGCCATCCATCCACAATGTTTGAGATATTGCAGGGCTTGACAAATTTTAAAATTAGGTACTTGTCCAAGGACAAGTGGCTTGTCCAAAAGTAGTTGTTCTGGTGCTGGAGTCGGTAGTCCAGGTACAAAATGTCATATTTTAATGGAAAGTATAAAAAATACAGAAAACCTCAATGGATTTATGTAGAATCAGTTATTTAGTGTTGTAATAGACAATAAGGAGAATACTGATATTTTTTTGTCAGCATGGAGAGGATTGTTTGTGACAAAAGTAGCATCAGTAGTGAGCAGCAGCAAGTGTGTAGTTGCAGCAGCAGTGCCAGCAGCACAGTGAGAACATCTACAAACACAGACATGGAGACTGAGAAGAACCATTATTTTGGTTGTTTTCCTGACTGTGAAGAAGAAGGCTTTTTACTTTTTGTTCCTGATGAAGACAAAATAGTGGATGTTCCTGTCCCAGTCCAAACGGAAAATAAGAGTAGTTTTCAATTGCTTATTTCTTTGCATTTTATCTTCAGTACAATTGTGAAATATTCAAAGAAAGATTGTTGTTGTTCCAGTTGTACACAATAAAATTCTATTTTATGTTATCTTTGTGCGTATTGTGTCATTTTTTTACTTTAAGCTGTTGTGCTTATGGTTACATACAAGAGCAAGAGAGCAGGACAGAGTTGGTGGGAGTGGGGACTAGGGAGCAGTAGGAGGGAGTACTAGTAGTGGCAGGACAGGATATTCAGGTGTTGTTCTAATACTATGTACTAGACAGTAGTCCAGGTCTTTCAACCACTTTAGCTAGCTAGGTGTTTATTTTTTTTCCTGGATCACAAATTGAAGCACCTGAAAATGCTTTTTCCCTTTCATCTACCCTCTCAGGGCATGTCTCACAGCCATAGAGACACATACACACACATATACACATACACACACACACACCCCTCCACCAATGACGTAGCTAGGGTTTATTTTTTTATTCTCAAGACAATGCTTTTCCCCTTGCTATATAGTTTATTTTAAGTAAGTCCTCAGTTGTTCCCCATGTTCCTGTATGCTCTCAAGGCAGGTTCGATCTCACAGCCACACACACACACCTCCACCAGTGTAGCTAGCGTTTATTTTTTTTTATCAAATGCTTTTCCCCTTTGGTACAGTTAGTTTATCTAGTAAGTCCTCAGTTGTTCCCCAAGTTCCTCTACCCTCTCAGGGCAGGTTGGTCAGTGGGTCAGGGACTTACAGACAGACACACACACACACACACACAAAAAAAAAAACCTCCACCAATGTAGCTAGGAGTATGTTCCTTTTATTTCATTTTTAAAAAATGTTTTTCCTTTTGGTAATAACAAGATGGACATAATTCACATATACCTCTAGTACTACAGTAGTATTTTAGCTTCAGTCAGTGCCCAGTTTCTTTATATATATAGCTGCACTAGCTGATTACTTTTTGGCTAACAGCAGCAATGAGCAATTGCTTCAAGCCAGCCACTGTCCTGACCCCCAACTGCAGTGCCCTTTACGAAAGTCCTACAAAGAACTGACACCGGGACCCTTGTTTTTTTTCAACTCCAGTTCAAGGCAAGCCTTACTTTACTTACAGTAGTTGTTCGGTTACAAGTAACCAAGTACTTTTTTCCCCCCAGGAGAAGGCCATAAAGAAAACACACCCTTTATATATTTCTTTTCAATATTAGCCCCCGACTCACTGTACTGCTGAGTCACACCGACACCAAGTGAGTCCCGGTCCCCACCCCGTCTCCTGTTTCAGTCATTCAGTGCTCCTTAATTACAGTGTGATCTCTAGCAGGCATCAAACTATGTTCAAGTTCTTTCAACCCCTAAGTGCGAGTGCAGTACTCCACACAGCACACTGAAGTGAATGATGATGACCGAGTTTGAATTTCAAATACCTCCGACTGGATGGACTGACCCGAGTCGGAACACCCCGGATCCCTCCCCCAAAACTGCCAAATCATTCCTCCTCTTTCTCAGTATTTATTTTGGCTGCTTTATATTTATGCAGGTAAAAACTGATTTTTAATGCTGCTGAAAAAACAAGCGATACAGCAGAGCATGAGAGCAAGAAAAGCGTTCTCTCTGCTATGGAGTTAGTCTCTCAAATGGCACTTTCGACAATAAGACTAGTCTTCTGCATCTCCCTGGCTAACCCCCCCCCACCAGCATGGCAGTCAATTCACAGGGCTGACAGGTACTCAATCCCACATTTAATTTTCAGACTCATCTGTCAGTCCTGGATCAAGCAAACTGTTCTGCTGCTGTGATAAGTGGAGAGGGATAGGGGAGTGTCCTGTATTTCTTGCCATTTGCTTGTGCCATGTACCAGGCTTGTTTCTCTTGTAGCTCGCCACCGAACTTAGCCACCACCCACATGATTAAACCCTCGGGAAGTCAACAACCTATGTGATCGACCAAGGGAGCTAGCATGAAGATTGATGGGCAGTGGTGGTGGCACCTAGCAGCTGATCAGCATATCGCAGGGCCAGACAGATAAAAAAAAAAGCAAACTTTTACAGAGTTGGTTGTCCAGGGACAACTGGCAGCTTGCATTACTGATAGTCCAACTATGAAATCTTGTAGCCCGGGATGTCGGGCTATGGGATTTGTCAAGCCCTGAGATATTGTAATCATAGCCCTATTTCCAGGTGGGAGCACAGGGCTCTCCGGGCCCTGCACTCCTGTCAGTACTTAATGGTATCAGTATTTGCATATGGAAGTGCAGGGCCATCCAGTCCCTGCATTCTCATCAATGCACAATATTTGAGATAGTGTAGGGCCCTGCGCTCCAATGCCGTAGTGTGCAGACCCCAAAAAAACACCTGACACTGCAATGTTCTCCTGTAGAAAACACAGGAAAATGTCAAACCTGTGTAACTTGACACCAAATTAATATACTTCCACAAAACCAGCAAAAGGCACATCGGTAGGGCAAGCTGTCTGTTCCCTTGAATTTTCAGAAGAAAATTGCAAACCGTTTCTTCACAACAGAGTGACAAAGAAATGACTCTGTACAGTTGTATGTGATTTCAGCAAAAACATAAGAGTAAGTTCAGAAAGAGTGATGGAACAGCAGCGACCCCAAAAACAGTGCAGTCACTTATCAGCACCTACACAAAACAGTGAACCAGGTACCAAAGGCAGTGATCCATGGAAAGCAAATTATCAATGGGACATTCCAAATCTTCTTGTTGCCAGGCTATTCTGTGAGGTGCTTTGCTCCCCACACCCCCGTAATAAAGTAGATTCAACTTAAGTGCACTTCGGATTAGTGCACATTCTGGTTTATATAATCAACACCAGGGGGTGTGGAACTCAGAGACAGGGAGAAAGACGGGAGGGGGTGGTCACCCAAAGCAAAGTCTCTCCAGGAATCCAAACACTAAAAAAAATACACAAAATATACACCACCAAAAGAAGTCTCTCCAGGAATCGAACTGTGTTCCATTTTCTCCAGCAGCACATGTAGATGCTTACCTAAACCTCTGTGCTATGATGCCAGCACACCTCAGAGCCACACAAAACTGCCTGTTCAAACCTAACCACTAACACTACTGCTCCCCCACTGGCAACTTGCCATAACAACTCTATTCACTCATATTACAGGTGCTGTGAAAACAGTCACTCATATTCCCATCGCTCTTTTGAATCGCTCTTCTTGTTTTGCCCGAATTGTTTTGCTCAAATCATGGGATACCCTCTGTACACCTCCCAATACAATATCATCCTATGGGAAACAAAGCAAAATGCAACCCCACTGAACTCCACACCAAATTAACATACTTTCATGAAACCAACAAAAGCCAAATCAGTGGGGCAAGCAGTCTGTATCCTGGAAATTTCAGAAGAAAATTACAAACCATTTCTTCTCAGTGGAGTAAGAAAGAAACGACTCTGTACACCTGTCATTACAATGTTATCCTATAGGAAATGAAGCAAAATTTAACCCTGCAGAACTCCCGAGCAAAGTATTATATTTTCACCAAACCAGCAAAAGACACATCTGGGGGCAAGCCCGTTGTACCCTGAAAATTTCAGACCAAAATAAATATTCATTTTCTAACTGTGCAGAGACAAAGAAACAGCTGTCTTAAAAATCGTTTTTCACAATTTCTGAAAAATAATCCTTTTCCGAAGTTCCTTTTTTTGCTATTTACAGCAAAAGAAAATCCTTTGTTGCAAATGGTAGAAAAATATCCTGTTTCATGGCATGAGTTTTCTGTAAAAAAAAAAAAAGGATTTCCATGGCTAAAAAACAAACAAACATTCTGAACAACTTATAAAAAAATTGACCTCAGAATCAGATTCTATATGCCCCGATTAGGTAAACACAACTATTGGTGTTTACTAAAGCCTTCTATTTTTTTAGCAATTTAATTTTGTTTCCCCTCACTAACTGTAAACAAGATGGCAGCAGCATGAAAAAAGATTCTGCATTTGCAGCAAAAGATTCTGAATTTGCAATAAAGAATACTTTTTTGAGTGGGACATCTGTTACCATAGGAAATAATTGGAAACATTAAAATTTAATAACTTTGGATGGAATGGATTAATATTCTTTCACCAAATCTTCAAAAGGCACTGTGACCCAAGGCCTATATAACCTAAAAAACTCAGACCAAAATTCCACACTGTTTTTGCACAGCAGTATGACAAAGAATTTCACCAAAACTGGTAACTTTTGACAATCTGTATCTCTGCACCCACAAATCTGACCAGAATGAAACTTGCCACTTCAAGAGAGTTGTGGTCCCTGATGGTGCATGCAAGATTGCATGTGAATCACTTGAAAAGATTGTGGAGCTATTAAAGATCAAATGTTTTAGTTTAACATAGAAGTGAAGATTAAACCCTAATATAGGGGTACGACTGTGCCCCTATAATATATATACATGCATACATGTATATATACTGATGTAGTAGCACCTGTTTATTATGGTCCATGGGCACTTTTATGTTACACTCCGATTTATGAGACTTAATAATTCTACTATATTTTGATCAGTTCATTTCAAACATGGCATGGGGGTGCCAGGATCTCTAGATTCTGTAAAGTTGGTAATAATTGATTCAGTGCAGGCAATGTTCCAGAAGACTGAAAATACATAAATTCACAAAAATTGGCTTTATTGAAATTAAGATATTTATTGCAAAACAGTTCAAAAATGGTAGGGATTTGAAATCTGAAACATTCAGTTTTTTTTTAATTTATACTTTTCCTCCTTGGGCCTGTCACAGATGGCTGCTCAGCCCTGTCTCTGCCCCCCTCCCACATGGAACCTACCTCTGTGGTCCACCAAGCCCCAGATCCTCCACAGATTGCTCTCCATGGTGGGGCTGGAAAGGGGAGGACTGTCCTCCCTCCACCCAGTGTCTCTAATCTAGATCGTGGACCAGTGAATCAGTGATGGTGTAGGGCAGAGGCAAGCAAGCAAGGCTTCATATAGCCTCCAACAGCTATTTTTTTCAGTTTTCTCCCACTGTCTCTGCCATGGTGTAAGTGCATGTACATGGAGCCATATATAAACCTCCCTTCATGTTGCTCAAGCTGTTGGTGCTACCTCTGGGCCTCCACCCATGGGCATTTAAGGGCCAAGTCAAAAAGTCTCCCTCCCTTGAGAGAGGAAAACCATCCCTTGGATGCTCAATCTTCTCCCCCAGCTAACCCTGGCAACCTGAGCTCATTCCCAAATGTGGGTTACCGGTGTGGTGAGACTTTAAGTGCTCAGCACATCAGCCCTCTGTGCCACTGGGCTGGCCAAACATTCAGGTTTGAGAGGGTTCGGTTGAAGGATCATTCTTTGCTAAACAGTTTTTTTCCCCAAATTTTTGCTATCTTTTGAGATATTTTCAGAAATGTGCTCCATTTTCACACTTGCGATAGCAGAGAAAATTAATGTTGTAAAGATAAGCAGATTTTTGCGAAATATTTTTTTATGCTTTTGTGAGTAAAAACTAAGTTCTGTGAAGTAACAAAATTAGTTTTTTTGAGAATTAGTGATAACAGAACTATTAAAAAAACTAAAATTGTTGCACACTGAAGCCAGAACATTGAGGTAGAGGGGTGGTTTTTGGTTTGAATGTTGAGTGGTCAACATACTAGCATACTAATGTTTAAGGAACACTCAAAAAGTCTCCCTCCCCTGAGAGAGGAAAACCGTCATTTTTGTCATTAGATGTTGTCTTTTTTGATGGAACTATGATTTTCTAAAACTCAAGGTTGATGAAACCATAAATATATTTATGGTTTTGGGAGTATGGTTTTATCACTTGCTTTTATGATTCTGTCATTTTTTTTTTTGGCTTTGTGACAGTTTGTAATACTGGTACATGATTGCACATTGACAATTAGAAAATGAGGTGGATTTCAGGGCTGTAACTTACTATATGTTACTGACAGTTTAAGATGTGTGGGGGAATCTTTTTGTTGTGTTCTGTAGAAAAATGGCCCTTACTTTAAATAAAAATTAAACATTCCTGAGGTATAAGTGAAGAAACTAAAAACAGAGTAATGAATCTGTGAGCTAGATTTCATGTTATATGAAACTGGCTTTATGACAGTTTGAAATGGCAGGAAATGATTGTGCAGTAACAATTTGAAAACAAGGTGGATTTCACAGCTGTAACATTTGTGCTTGATAGTTTAATTTGTGTGGGGGATTCATTTTGGTGTGTACTATTAAAAAATGGGCCTTATTTTAAATAGAAATGGAAACTTGTTGAGGCACGAGTGATGAAACCAACAAGTTTACAATTTCAAGAGATACATTTTGTGATGTATAGAAGGTTTGTTTTTGGTTTTGTGAGTATTTTTGAAAGGAATTATGGTAATTGTGTTGATTGGCTTAGTAAGATATGTTAGTTGTGGTTTGAGTGTGTATGTTAATTTGTTTTTATGTAATGTCCACAGGTTCCTGCATGAAGCCATTGACAGCTACACACATCATGCTGGCACAGGGTCCAAAAGGCCCAGCACATTCTGGCATCATGGTGGTAAGTATGTGCTATTTGGTGAGGAAATATTTTAGTTGGTTTTGTAGGTTTGGTTATTGATGTGTTAATTGTTCATTACATTTGACAGTACTAAAATGCTGAGTACCTGCCAAGCACCAGAAAGAAAGAAAAGACTCAGCTAGAGGGTATCTGCTTTAAAGTTCTCTATTTGTGCAATGTAAACAAGGAGAACCAGTTAATAAAACTATTTTGTATTTTCATTTTAATTGGTTGGTAATTGTTTAGATGGTGGTTTGTTCATGTATTTTCCTTAGTTTACTGATTTTGTAGCTATAGTCTTTCCCAAAATATATAGCTTTAATTGTGGAGGTATATAGCTTTAATTGGGAGGTGTACAACTTTAAATGGTAGGTATTCATCTTCAACTACTGAGGTATACAGGAATTTACATTATAATTACTCCTATGGGGAAAAATTGCCATCCATGTATGATATGGATTGCAGAAATTGACATTAATGAATCTATTAGGATTGAAATGCAAAGTGTACAAAATAAGGACATGAAATATTAGAACTGAAAGTCTGGAACCTTGGCAAATCAGTATTGTGGTGTTCTTTGGGGTGTCAGTTGTCATGCAACACAGGGTTAATTGTACCCTAATATTGGTACTGTCTTATCACATAAAGTAAATGCCATGGCGATGCTTGTCTAGATAGTGCATATATTACGTTAACTCCAGCCCTGTGCTGAATGACCATTGAAGCCAGAGGAACACTTCACCACCCATTTGCCAAGGTTCTAGATTTCCAACCATAATTTGGTCATTTCCTTGCTCAAATTTCAGTTTTGAGTATGCTCAGTAGGGTATCAAACATCTATCCAAAAGACCCTACTGAGCATGCTTAGAAACAAAATATCAAATCCTTATAACTTGAGAATGGATTAACATTTTTTCACCAAATAAAGAAAAGGTACCATTCTGGGGCAAGTCCTTTCTACCCTGAAAATTGAAAACCAAAATTCCAAACCATCTGTGCTGTAGGTAATGACAAACAGCAAAAAACTCATATTTTTCTTAAAAATGCCCTATCTGGATCTCAGAAATCACACATCTGGGTGGAACAAAAGTTGGCAGATCTGGCAGATCAAGAGACCTTACCCCTGAGACTACAGATGCAAAAGGTCATGCTATTCTGTAGAACAAGGGCAAAGCTATTAAGATGCAAATTGAGGGGTGTAACATTAAACAGCATAAAAAACCTTGACTATACTGGCTTTACTGCATCACTATAATACTGTATGTTGATGTAATGTATATACTGTAAATAAATATATTAATGACTTAACCCCATTCAACAGAATTACAAACAATTTTGAATGTACAGTCTTGGGGGGAGGGCAAGGTGTCTTGATTTTCCAAGTTTCGTTGCAGTCAGATGTGTAGATTCTAAGATTCAAATAGTGAGGTTTTAGGAAAAAAAAATGTTTCTGTTATTTTTGTCTTCACCTACAGCCCAGATGGTTTGGAATTTTGGTCTGAAATATTCAGGGTAGAACGGACTCACCCCACAGAGGTGCCTTTTGTTGGTTTGGTGAAAAAAACGTTTTTTCTGTTCCCTGATAACTAAAAAAACAGGAGGCTTTGAAACCTGAAGCTTTCAGGTTTGATAAAGCTTGGTCCACGGTATGTGCTTTTATATTTTTTAGGTCCAGCTGTGAAGTATTTTTTAAATTATTTAAGAAAAATGTTCCACTTCTGAGCATGCACAGTTCAAAAAAATCAACGTTGTATTCATAACTGATTTTTTGTGAAAGTACGATGTCCAGTTATTGTGTTTCATTCTGTGTTGTATCATATACTGAAGTGTGTCCTATAGCACACCACAGTATATGATATGACACACATAACGGAAATAGCAACCTTGAGATGTAAGAACCTTTTTACTGGTGGTTAGTGATCCCACCCCATCCAGTCACCTGCCCAATATTGTAATGAAGTTTTACCTGGTGGCCAGTGGTCCCCTCCCCCACCCCATCACCTTCGCCTTATGGCTTGTTCTTGTATTTTGTTACATGTGTCATATCATATAATATGGTGTTTCATCTAGCAGAACACCACAGTACATGCTACAACATACTTTTTTTGTTTTATGTTTTACCTAGTGTCTAGTGCCCACCCAACCCTCTGATTGTTGTCCCATTTTATTCCCTTTTCCTTGGTGTCTAGTGGCACCCCCAACCCCCCCATTGCTGGCCCCAGTTTTTCTTTTTTGTTTCCCTGGTGTCTAGTGGCATCCCCCACCCTCCCATTACTGGCCCGTTTATCCTTTCCCCTGCTGTTTGACACCAGCTGGTTGCGGTATACAACACAGCTGTCAACAACAGCTGTGTCACATAGCAACCCCTGCTGTGTCATGACACCTACATCGGGGATGGGGCTACTGTCCTTATAGCCCCACCATCTTGACTATACCATGGCAAAATCTGCTGTATCTGCACACAAGGGACCCAAATCCCTGGTGGCAGTGTATTTATTTATTTTTGTATTATCTGACACTGGGATGCCCACCCACGGTGTCAGATGCCCCCCCAGGCCATTGTTTAATAAATTGTAGCCAACATTGCGGGAGTCCCAATCCCTGTGTTGACTTTTAGAAGCCCCCCCCCAGCAGTGTGGGACACTGAGAAGCACACCCCTAGTGTTCTAAAATCATTTTTATACCTGCAATATGAAAACTGTCTCACATTTTTCTTTTAACTTGAAAAAAAAGAAAATGGTCCCTTGTCTTTATTATTATTTATCTATTTATTTAGTTTTTGTTGACCGGGTAAGTGCACTAGACAAATCCTGTCTATTTTCAGGCATGACCCGGGGGAGGGGTATACAGATGAATGCCAACTGACCTTGAATCAGATTAAGCTGCTGGTGGTATTTTTAGTGAATGAGGGAAATTTGGCCAGGGGAAACTCCCCTACTCTGCTTCCTGTGAGCAGAGGGGACCCTTTTGCTGGTGACTCTAAGATGGCTGCTGTTCCAGATCCTGGTGAAGGTGGTGGAAATGCTGCTGTCTGTCCCCAGGTTCCAGCTCCTGCTCTTCAGCCTGCTTCTCCTGCTATGGATTCGTCTGGTTCGTGAAGGAGGGTGGATGCTCCGAGAAAAGGGGAGCAGCTGTCGTGTTCTGCCTTGGATTCTACAGTTTTACCTGAAAATAATACCGTATGTGTTGATAAAATATTGCAGGATACAGAATTACCAGCGCCTATGATGAATGAAGTTCTACCTGTTTTTCAACCGATAAATAATGCCGTGTTTAATACAACTCCTAATCAAGCAGCTTTACAGGAACAGCTTAAACTCCAGCTTGTCATTTTGGCTAAAGAACAAGACAGACTCCAGCAGCAGCTGCGTGTAATGCATTCCTCAGCAACGCCTGTCAGTACTTCCAAACAGGCTGTCATTAGCCGTGACGCTGAGCTGTGCGGCGAGCTTAATGATTCCAGTGAGTCTGTACAAACTTTAAACACTGTTAATGACTTGCATTCTGCTCCTGTGTTGGCTGGCAGTAACGAATCCACAGCGATTCAGTGCCTAGAGCCCTCACAACAGTTATACGAACAGCAACCTGGCTCAAACTTGCCACCCGCTGATCCTGTGCACCCTAAAGACCCGAATAACATTACCATAACTAGCGAAAGCTCTGATCCTGAGCTTTGCTGTATCACGCTTACAAAAACTGCAGGGTTTGTGTTCCGCAGTTCATTACCTGTTTCTTCGACTGATAGCCCTACTTCTGATACCTCCTGCGTATTTCAAACTACCCCCCTAAATCAAGATGGGGTTTCTGAATTTCTTTTTTCAACACGGCAACAATTATTACAGGATAAGACGGGGGATGAAAGTAAGGACAAACGAACTGCTCTTTTTTTCTCTAAACGTAATATAGGTACCAGCATTACTGCAAACACCTCCTCTCCTCAAGGACCTTCAGAACTTTTCTCAGGGTCACTACCACTCGACCCCCTTTCACAACCCCAGTCAACAGAGTTATGGTCCCCCCAGAAAGCTCTCAGTGAAGCAGGGTGGACCTTGAAAAAGGGTACCTGGCATCCAACATCTGGTTGGGATGCGAAATTGAATTTTTCCCAAAACGAGCCAGCTTGGAAACCCCAGTCATCTCCTGAAACATTGTCAACTTTGTCAGCTGCAGCTTGTTTGGATGCTTTCCCTTCTGTAAGGCCCTCAGCTGCGGCCTCCCAGACCATTCTTCCTGTAGCCACTGACCTTTCTGATTCAGTTATAAATTCTGGAACTGAAAATCTTTCTACTCTTTCAAAAAAGACGCCTGATTTAGAGAAACCATTAATGTCAGATTTGTTTTCTAAAATTAAAAAGGAAGCTGCACCTTGTAGAAATGCAGTTAGACTGCATTATAAAGGGGGATTGGAGGCGAGGCCAGATAGACATTATGTGGGGAAAAAGCTATTAAAAGACTCTCTGCAATTTTCACCTAGAGAAGTCTTTGCTTTTATTAACATTTCCGGTGAAGATAACTTTGATGTTAGTTTTCGTTCTGCCTATGCTTTAGATTTATTTTGGGAGAGAAATAACCAGGTAACATTTTCTCCCATATGGACCCCTTTTTTTGTTATTCCCTTATCTAAACCTTTGGTTAAATATGTAACAATTATGTTCAGGAATGAGGGGGTTCATGTGGACGATATTGCCTATTGGTTGTCCCAAAAAAGTGAAGTTTTAAGTTCTCCTGAAGCCATTCTCGATTCTGAGCAGTTCTGGACTGGAGGTTGGCAGTTTAAGGTGAAACTTCAACAAACAGATAGTGGTATAGAACACATCCCCAACTCTTTCCTCTTAGGGAGAGATAGGGGGGTTTGTTTTTATGCTGGACAGCCTAGGGCCTGTTATAAATGTGGGTCTCGTACTCACTTGTCCAGTTCTTGTGATAGGCCCCGTTGTGATAATTGTGGGGAAATAGGTCACATTGCCTTTCAATGTGCCGATTTTACCAAATGCGACCTTTGCGAAGACACTGGGCATGTCTTCTCAGAATGTGTATGGGCAGCAAAAAATAAAGCTTGTAGTGGCAGCCCTGACCTTCTTATTCAGAAGGCTCAGGACCTAGCAGATAGTTCTCCTCAGAAAACTACAGCTACCTCTGTGGATGTGGCTGACCCACATATGGATTCATTCCACACTATGGGGCAGTCAAAAGACCAGGCCCTTCCCAGTCCTTCTGACCCTCCCCTATCTTCCCCTACTCCCCCATTCTTCTCTCCCCTGTGTGTTATAGTTCACAGCAGAGGAATCAGGTACCAGACCCTCCGGCTCCTCCACCAGTAGTTGTAGTTCAGAGGTCCTCAAGGAACCAAACCCCCCCCAGGTGGAGATTGAATCTAGCAATCCATTTGCAGTTTTATCCACTCAGTGGGGGGATACTGACATGGATTGTGGTGAACCCGAGTCACAGATACTTCAGGATAGTCCCCTTTCACCCACAGGAGGGGTACAGAGGGAAAAGGAAAAAACGAAGGAAAAAGGATGCTTGATCTTCCTTTTCTATTAAATGGGCTTCACAGTCGGTTCCTTAAATGTCCATAGTTTATTGAATCCAAGTAGGCATCAGATTATTTATGATTATATTCACAGTTCCTCTATTGATATATGTCTTATTCAAGAAACTTGGATGTTTACACTGGATCAAGCCAGGTTTTTCCAAAGAGAATGGTGTTGGGGCCCTTCCTACTGGTCTTCGGTCAACAGACTGCGGTGGTATAGGTTTTCTTTTAGTTCATATAATTTTCTCTTTTAAAATTATTGATTTGATTCAGGAAGACTAATGATTTTGGATGGAAAATGGAACTTCATGGTTTGTCGATTTATTAATGTATATTGTTCCCAGATAAAGGCAGAGAGGGTGGCCCTTTTTTCCATGATTTGACCCTTTTTAATTACTTCATTTCACATTTTTTTATGTGGTGACTTTAACTGTGGGTTACAGAAAGCAAAGGGCGGACTTACGGATAACGGAAAAAAAAATTATTGTAACTCCAATGCTTTATTTCAATTACTGGATACGTCTGGCCTAGTAGATAGTAGACAATTTCAACAAGGGGGTCCAAAATTTACCTATAAAAAAAACACCCTTACTTCTACAATTGATTATATTTTCTTGTCAAAAAACCTCCTCCCATGTAAATTTTATACATACCCTATGACTTTCTCAGATCATTTACTCCTTCAATGTAAAATGTTATCCAGTACAGTAATATCTCCCCAAAAACCAAGGTGGAAATTAAGTTCTCCTCTGTTAAAAATTCCAATTGTGTTAAAGGCCATAAAATCATTACTCTGTGCATGACTCTCAGTCGCTATTCTTTATGACGATTTAGGTGACTGGTGGAGGGAGTCAAAGGAGGATTTAAAACGACTCCTTTCAAACCTTGGCAGATCTAGAGAAAATGTAAAATTCCTGAATTATTTAAAACTATGTCAGCAGCTGTATTATTTATTTACTATGGCAAACACCTCCAAATTTGATTACTCATCCCAAATTGCAAACATAAAACAACAACTACAGGAGGTACAATACAACAGGGCCAATACTATGAAAGTGCTTTTCAAGAAGGCACTGGAAACAGCCTATGGGATCCCTATGAGGCCTTTAAACAATATAAATCAAAATTACAATGTCCTCTTTAATAACACAGGATGGGTGTCAAGTTCAGGATATAACTAGGATTCATGCCACAATCAGACAATTTTTGGAATTACATAACCCAGTGGAGCACCTAGTGTTGAGGAGATGGAACTTTTTTTAAAAACAATTCGTCTTCCCAAAATTAATTTTGATATGTTTAATTTAATTACCCCAATAACAGCTGCAGAAATTGAGGTTGCAATAAAATCCCAAAAGAACTGGATTTCCCCAGGAATCGATGGAATAACATCAGAATTATACAAAGCATTCCCATCCAGATTCTCAAAATGTTTGGCTTTGATATTTAATTTTTTCCTCTCAATCCCTACATTCCCCCTTTGGTTTTCAGAAGGCCTGTTGATTTTTATATTTAAAACAGGGGATAAAGAGAACCTGGAAAACTGGAGACCAATTACACTTCTTAATTCAGATTATAAATTATTGACTAGCCTTTTAAATTTATGACTTAGGGTCTTTGCAAACATGGTTATATCACCATCCCAATATTGTGGGCTCCCAGGCAGAAAGATACAGCAGGCCCTTATGATTATCAGATTTAATTGAATATCTTTCATCACATAAGCAGTCAGGATGCATTCTCGCCCTAGACCAAATGAAAGCTTTTGATCGGGTATATCATCCTTTTTTGTTTCTAACCTTGCAACATTATGGGGTTCCATCTCCCTTCATCCACTGGATAAAAACACTTTATGGTACTGCTATTATTCATCCAATTATTCATAATTGCATTACAGAGGGCTTTCACATAGCTACAGGGGTTCATCAGGGTGTCCATTAAGTCCGCTATTATATTTATTTACAATAGATACATTAATACAATCATTAACACATTATCCGCAGTGGAAAGGAGTATTGGGATCCCCCGGTTTGGATGCATTATATTTACAAGCCTATGCAGATGATGTTTGTGTTTTTTTCTCAGATTATACTCAAATTTAAATTTTTTTGGATTTTTTGGTCTCATATTCTCATGTTTCTAATTCAAAAATTAATAAAACAAAAAGTCAGGGTGTATTTATTGGGGTCAACTATCCTGCTGAGATTTCCATTCAGGGATTTCATATTTCTTCAGCTCCAATTAAGATTTTGGGATTATACTTTGGGCCTCAGAATCTCCTGACACTAAATTGGGAACATGCTTTCTCCTCTGCTAATACTAAAGTGCAAGTTTGGAAACATTGGAGATTGGCCAAAACAAAAAGGGTGCAGGTCATTAGGCAGTTTTAATTTCCAAATTTTTATATACAGCACTGATATTTCCACCCCCTCAAGAATTTGAAACCAGACTATACAGTCTATTTTTTCAGATGTTTTGGGGCAATAGGCTTAATCCCATAAAAAGGCAATATACCTATCTGGAAAAAAAAAGGGGGACTAGGAATGGTGGACTATATCACATTTTTTATTACTTTCTTTATTTCTCAAAATGTCAAAGTGGGATTATTACCATCAGCATCTCGGTATATTTCTCTATTACAATGTGTTCTTAATCATTATTTTTCGGTTTGGCATACTACCTCCCCGAAACTATCACAAAATTTACAGGTCCCATTATTTTTCAAACCAGTAGTAAAGAAACTCTACAAATGGGGTATTTCCAAACAAATTATTAAAATGAATACAGGGCCCAAATTATATGACATAGTTATGTTGATATTATATCCTTCAGTGCCAGCTTTAAAAAACTGTCCTACTACTCTAATACCAGGGGTGCTTTCTCAGCTAAATAATCCAAGATTGCCAGAACAAATGTGGGAATTTTTATGGTTAACTGTATATGGGAAGATTGGAGTACGGGGAAATGCTAAACACAAGGTTAAAGAGGAAAGGGTATGTCCTTTTCCTGACTGTATCAATCAGGAAGAAACCGTAGAGCATTTCTTCTTTTTTTGTTACTATGCTACTTGCCTTTGGAAATTCCTGACTTTAAAAAGGCATATGAGATGGTTGTTGCATGTGAACTATGATATTTTGGTTTTGGGTAACTTTCCTCAGTTTGGGGCCAGTTACGATGTAGAAACCTTACAGATTTTTTGCTGTTGTTTAAAATTTTATTTATGGCAGGCTAGATGCCAATGGGTTCTTTATCAAAAGGTGATGTCTTATGAGACAATCAATTTACTGATAAAAGGGGCTATGGAGAAGGTGTATTTAAAAGATTTACAATTTGGAACAGCACGAAAGGTGACTAATTGGTGGAAAGGATTTACATTATTTATTAAATATAAATAGATCAAGATTGTTGAGGGGGGGGAGGTTTGGGAATTATTTTCCAGCAGTGTGCCAAGGGTTATGAAAGTAGGTTTATTTATGTCTATGGCTAAGTGCCGGGTTAGGATTGTGATTAATATTATTTATAATGATTTGTATGGTTCCCCTTGATTCAGATTTATAATCAGTACTCATTGTTTCATTTGTATTTCTTGTATTTTTTTTCCGTGATGTTATTATAATAAAAAATTCCCCTACTCTTTTTTTTGAGAGGTGCCATGGGATCTTTAACAGCCACCTGAACTACCACCAATCCAGGCAGATGGGACCTCAGTTTAACGTCACATCTGAAAGACAGCACCTCAGAAGTGCAGCACCCCTCTCATGCTGCACTACAGTGTCAGTACTGGGATATTAACCCAAGTGCCAGATGTGGGAACTGAACCCACAGCCCTCTGATCTCCCAGCCTCAGAGGCGAGTGTGCTACCTACTGAACCACTGTCCCCTTCCCCACATCCTGACCCTTTCACTGAGCACTCACCACCCCACCCCCTTACTCTATACTCACCACTGGAGGTTGTATGCTGTCATCTTCTATAGACGGAGACACATCTGCACTCTTCAGTGCCAAACCATGAACTGAGGAATAAAAGTAAGTGCCGTAAAATGTATTTCAAAGGTGTTTTGAACTTATGTTCATAACTTTGCCATTTTGGGGAATTTTTTCGCCAAATTTTCAACATGTCCTTTTTGGGACCCCACTTCACAAACACTGGCACTGTCATTTCATTAATCAGGCACTGAAAGTTATTTTGCGGTAGCTGCACAAAATCACCCTTTGGGACTGAATAATGAAATTTCAGCACCAGCATTCATGAGGTGAGGTCCCAAAAAGGCAAGTTCAAAATTTGGTGAACAAATTCACAAAAATGGCAGAGTTACGCATGTGTGTTGAAACTGTTCTACACACACACATAACTTTGGTAATTTTCAATATGCTGACTCCAAATTTTCAACATAGCCATTTTTTCACACCACCTCATGAACAGTACAGCTGTCATTTTTCAGATCCTGTCCAAAACATGTTTTAACACCTGTGGCACAGAATGGCGTTTCAGCATGGATTTGAAAATGTTCACATACAGAGTTTATGAGGTGGCATCATAAGAACACTGTGTTGAAAGTTTGGGGTCAAAATATTAAAAAAACAACTAAATTATTAAGTAACATTGTTTGCAGGGATATCTTTTGCACTACTGGGGAACACACTGCCTTACTGTGCCAGTGAGCTGAGTTCAGGTGTGAACTCAGTGAGCCAGTATACTGGAACAAGGCTCATGGGGAAGGTGCTGCAGCATGCAGCATGGGTAGGGATGGAGCAGTGTGTTGATGCAGATGCCATGCCCTGTGATGTGTTAGGGAACCTCACCCACAAGGTATCAACATGCATGCCGGGGCCTGCTGGGCCCATGCACTGGGTCAGGACTATCTTCAATATTGTATTTATCTTATTTAATGAGGATACAATGCCACTATCACAAAAAGAAGGGAAATTCTTTGCAAATAACTACGTTAATGCAGACATGAGGGTTGAACACAAAGCACAAAAAGAAGGGAAATGAAAAACATTTGGGATTTGGGTCTGCAGAGTATTGGTGAATCAGTGGTGGAGTCTTACTTGGGGTTGTCCACCCTAATGCCCACCCCATCCCTTAATCAGACAAGGTCAAATGTGATACAGGCCCTGCATGAAGAAAGCTCCAACAGATTATGTTACCCATACTGCACCACTAAGAGGCAGTAGTTTAGAGCTGTATCTTGTGCTTCGGAGAGGAGGCTACAGGCTTGGGGGAGGGATTGGGCATTAGTGTTGACAACCCCAAGTAAGACCCTGCCACTGATTCACCAATACTCTGGCGATCCAAATCCCTAATGTTTTTCATTTCCCTTCTTTTTGTGCTTTGCATTCTACAACCCTAATGTTTGCATTAATGTAGTTTTTTGCAAAGAAAATATTATATATAAAGATATAAATATATATTATGCAGGTGTAGTTGCACCTGTATACTAGGGCTGAATATGCACTTTAATGTTTAATGATGATTTTTGCATATTAATAACTCTGCCACTGTTCAAACAATTTACCTGAAATTTCAAATGTGTGGAGCCTAGGCCAGGGTCTCTACAGTCTGAAGATTTTGTGTAAATCAATGATGGAGGGAGGTTAAAGAGGTGCAATAATGCTAAAATTCACCTAAACTTAGACTTTGTTTTGCTCCTCTGTAGCATAAAAAACAATGGTTTTTTTTAAACAGAAACTTACAGGTTTGGTAGTCTGTCTCAAGGTACATGCTTTCACAAGTGGCAAGTTTGTAACTTACATAGTTTTTGAATTAGAACTTAAAAACTACTATTTTCTGAACATGCTCAGTTAAAAAAATGAACATTCTAAGGTTAGCTGGATTTTTGCATTTGCAGGGCAATCAAAAATGATTTCCTTTGCACTGCATTCATCAACCACTGCTGACATAAGTTATGTAAAAGAAATCACTTTCAGTCACACTGCTTCTGGTCCTGGTTATCTTTATAATCCCTCCTCCTGGCCCATCTTTACATGTAACAGAACAGCAGGTGCCCAATCCCTCCATTGGTATCCCTCCTTCCTCCCCATGTTGTTATATACTGTAACTGGATGGTGGGTGCCCAGTCCTGCTGCCAGTATTCCCCCCTTCTTCCTGATCCAAGTTTTGATTTAAACTGATGGCAGGTACCCAGTTCTACCACTGTAACCAGATCAGCTGTTTTTTTTTTGTTTATATTCTGACATCAGGGTGCCCAACCCCCGGTGCTGGTTAACACTCCCTCGAATTGTGATGAGTGACACTGGGGTGCCCACTCCTGTGCCACTTTACATATAGATCCCTCTGCCCCAGTATCCATGAAGTTTACCCCCTCCATTCCAAGCAACACTGGGGTGCCAACTCCCAGTGCTGCTTAGCAGTCCACTGACATTGGGATACCAAATCCCCAGTGTCGGTATTCCTGTAAAACAAGAAAACTGTCCCTCAGTGTTTATTTTTCTTTTTTTTTACATCAGTAATCTGAATAGAAGAAAATGATCCATCACCAGTATCTGACCTCTGACACAACCAACCCGATCCCCCCTCAGAAACCCCAACCGCATTACCTCTTACTCACCTAGAAATCATCCCCCACCACTCTGGAAAGAAAGTTGTTTTCCTCCTTTAACCATGACTAGGAACTGAAATAAGCAAATATGTGCAGTCAGTGTATTTCTATGCTTTTTGAACATTTATGGATAACTTTGTCATTTTTTTTTTTCACCAAATTTCCAACATTGAATTTTGGGACGCCATCTCATGAACAAGATACTGTAGGTGAAATGTTTCAATTCTAGCCTGAAAGATGATATTGCAGTCACACCACAAAACTGCCTTTCAGATGAGATCTGAAACATTTAATGTACCAGGTTCATGAGGTGGGGTCTATGTTGCAAATTTGGATAAACAATTTGTTAAAATGACCATGTTATGAGAGAATGATGATATTTTATTTAACATTAACTCATAATTTTGGTAGTTTTCAATATCTGGACAACAAGTTTTCAACATAGCCATTTTTTCAGACCACCTCATGACTGGGACAGCTGTCATTTTTCAAATCCTGCCCAAAATGTGTTTTCTCACTTGTGGTGTAAAATGACATTTTAGCCAGTATTTTATCAATTAAACCAATCATATGCAGACTAGGTCAGGGGTCATAAAATGAGTATGTTGAAAATATGGGGTCAAGAGATCAAAATAAAAGTTATGAAGAAACATAAGCAGGACTAGCTGTTGGCCCAGAGCCCAGCGGATAGTGTGTTGTGATCCCATGCCAGTTAACTGAGTTTTGGGGTTTTTTCAGTGAGCCATGGATGGGCCCAGGCTGTGGGGTGTGGCACTGCCATGCTGCACCACTCCCAGCCTAGAGATGGATGGTACAATGTTGCCCCCACTGGCGACAAATAACCATATAGTTAAGAGAGCTCTTCTCTTGCCATTGGGCTCAGCAGACCCTGCACCTCTGCATCTATAGCTGCACAGAAGCACAGGGCCCAGAGGGCCCTGCACTTCCATAGCCAGGTGGATTCTTGGCCCAATGATCTGAATCCGTAGTCACAAGAAAGCACAGGACCTAGAGGACCAAGTGCTTCCAGCATCTCCCAGATAGCCCCATGGATTCTTTAATTTGTAGTTGCATAGAAGTACAGATCCCAGAGGGCCCTGCACTTCTGCAGGCAGACAGACCCTTCCATTGGTGCAGGGTTCACAGGGCTTTGCACTTGAGGATACTATTTCACCATCACAGAAGGAACAGAAATTAATTGCAAAACACTATGTTAATGCAGACATTAGGGTGAACAAAGGAAAGCTGACAAAGTCAGGAAATGAGAAAGATTAGATTTTGGAGCTTTGGGTGAATTTGAGGTGTGGTGTCTCTCAGGGTTGTCAGCCTGAATGCCTACCCCCTCCCCTTACCAAAAAATATCTCTTGCCTCATATAGGGCCCTTGGGGCCCTCACTGAAGAAAGCTTTGACTGACTCTATAGGCCACATGTGTCAAGACATACTTCCCTACCTTTAAAAAGTACATGTCTTTGAGGTACTGGCTTTAATCTGTATCTTGTGCTATGGACAGGAGATTATGGACTGGGGAGAAAGGGGTGGGAATTAGGGTTGACAACCCCAAGAAATGCCACACCTTTGATTTATTAAGACTCCTGAGACTTCGATCCCTAAAGTTTTTGATTTCCTGACTTTGTGTGCTTTGCGTTCTTCAACCCTAATGTCTGCATTAGCATTTTTTTTTTTTTGCAATTGATATACACACTGTAGAGAGAGACAGAGGACAACAATAGATAGTAGAGTGTAGTGGTTAAGAGTACTGAGCTGTAAACTTTGAGAATGGGGTTTGAATCCCAGAGCCACCACTTGCACAGTGTGTGACTGTGAGTAAGTCACCTAACTTCCCCATGCTGCTAGGATGCACCTGAAAACAAGCCTCATCTTATTGTGTTTTGTTTTCTGGCCAAAAATTGTAAAATAAATAAAATTCTGAGACCCACATTTTTATTTTGCATGTCCACACATTTAGGAACATAGGCAGAGGAGTCAGGTTGTCAGAGAAGTCTGGAGGCCCCTCACTTTTGTAGTTAGGTCGGTCAGCCAATACATTTTGACTCTCACCCCCCAAATTTCAGTCAGTGGAGCAGTGTTAATGTAAAGGCTATAAGGCTGATGGATATTCTCTGAGGACTATAGGCAACCTGCCTTTATTTTATTTTTTTGTACCTAATGTGCAATGAGAATTTAGACAATAAAGTATATTTTTAACATTATATTATATTTTTGTTTTGCTATTGAGTGGATTGCCCTATATACTTATTTGTGCTTCTTTTTCCCTCTCAAAACTGTCTAAAAGTTGCACATCCTGACCCTCTTGTGCTCTGATGATCACAAATAATCTATACATTTCTGTAAATAAACCATGGATTATTTATAAAAATGTGTGGATTATTCATGAGTAAAAAGGCCTGGTAGGTTGACTGAAGCATAATCAAAAAAGCAATTATTTTTACAGGACCTGGGCTGAGGCATTGCATTGATCTATCTCCTGCCTTATACAGTTCTGACCCTCCCTCACACTTTTTGGTATGTTCCACTGTCAATGCTTATGAGCATTGTGCCTAGTCACCACCGTAATATTCATATGCTAGCTCCGTAATTGACTTGCCATAACCAATATGGCCACTTCATTTTCACTAAGATGGCTTCACCCTACCCCTCCTCTTAACATTCATGTAATAACTGGTGCTCCATTTTTCCCATAGGGAAACCAGGTTGTAATTTCACTGTTATGACGGCGAACACACAGCCAGTTTCCCTAGAATGAGCAAGTGCAGCCACCACTCTTTCACTCACTCAAGTAAGTTTTCGAGCCTTCCTCTTCTGCATGCCGCCGTCAGCCTTTTGCCAGTGCTCCACAGTTCGCTGCACTCAGACTCAGTGGCGGTGAGCAAATTAAAAAAGAAGTTTTTTTAATGGCTGACCGAGGGGGAAAAAAAGGTTTTTATCATGAGCCATGGACTGCACTGAAACCCGACCAGTCCATGGCTATCTTTATATGATATAATTGCTGTGGCAAAAAAAGCAGCACCAGCAATTATAGAAAATAAAGGCTGGGTAGGGGGTGTAAAACTCACACATTACACACACCCTCAGTGTAGGGTGCCTTAATAAATCCCTCAAGCTTCACTCTCAGGGTTTATGTGGCATCCCACACCTCAGTGGGGGGTAAAATTATTGTTATAACCCTCTACCCAGCCATTATTCTCTATATAATCCAATAGAATTTCAAAATTCATCCATTCAACCCAGTTTCTGAAAACCTACCCTTTTGTGCATATTATTTAAGCAATAATGCACTCCAGGGTAAGTGTTGTGCTGGGATAACATAATGTCTGGGGTGATTAGGCATGAGGCCACAGGCTGAGTGTGACTAATCACCCCAGAAGTGATGTTATCCCAGCACAACACACACACTCTGGAGTGCATTATTGCTATTATACAATGGCTTGTTTTGTTATCAGATAAAGAAAATGTAAAAATGTGTTTAAAATATTTATTATTTTTTACTTTTTTGCTAGGGGAGGTTTACCTATTGAAAAAAAATCCTTAGTTTCTGTGTAGTCCAACAGGTGGTGCTGCCCCTACATACTTGTATGGATTCCTGTTTCAGTCTGTGGCTGTATTTGTGACCCCTGTGCCCTCTTGAGCTGGTGCTGTTTCTCCCTCCTGTTTTGTTACACAGATGCATTGTTTACAGAGGAAACCTGCACCAGCTTAAGCTGTATTTTTTTTAAATAGTTTATGTGAATGCAGCAAATGGTCAAGATAGGAGCTACGTGTATACTTCCAGTTTTCCATTCGCATCGGTAAGTGTCCCTGGATCAAGTACAGCAAGCGCTTAAAAAAAAAGTGTTTTAAATGTTTTTTATAGCTGCTTAGTACAGTTGTTGGAGAAAGGATGCTTTTTTATTGTTATAAAGCGAGCGGCATGTGTGTTAAGTGCTTTTTTGTGGTCGGGGGAGGAAGCGGGTTAATGAGATGCTGCGGCCATTCATTTCACAGAAGAGAGCACAAGCACGTGCTCACACAGGTTGTGGGTGAAGACACTCTCAAACAGAATTAAACAAAGGGGGAAAAAGTTGTTTTATGTGTAATGCTAACGGTCGATCATGATTCATTTACAAATATACCGTTAGTGTGAGAGCAGAAGAGTAGTGCCATGAAGGCAAGCAGGAATCAGTGTAGTGGGTGCCGAGCGGGCTGGGGTCCATGAAGCAGGCTGCGTGGAGTGATTACACTTGACAATAGATACGGTCACCTGTGTGCTGGGACTAGAGCCATGATGTTGTGCTGGGATAACATCACGGTTCCAGTCCCATACTGACCAATCAAAGGTCAGCATTTTTTCTTGCCATTGTATAATTAAGCAATAAGGCACGACAGGGTGTGATATATCATGAGATATCATCACGCCTTGGGTGGCTGGGCCCGAGACTGCAGGCCAAGTGTGCCCAACCACCCAAGAAGTGATGATATCCCATGATATATCACACCCTGGGGTGACTTATTGCTATTATGAACTGAGTTTCAAGTTTTTTAAATAAAAAAAAATAAATAAAAGAAACAGGTTTTAAAACATTTTATGAATGAGTTTTAGGTGGTGTAGGAGTACATTTTGAAAAAAAAATAGTTCTCAGACGGTAGAGAGCAAGGAGCCTGGTGGCACCAGAACTTTTCTGAAGCCATGATAGTATAGTTCAGTATCAACACGGCTTCAAAGAGCTCTCAGCCAATCAGATTCCTCTATTTATGATCCTCAGTTCATAATGGAATGTAATAACTGGCCATCATTTTTTTAATGGAGATGGCCAGTTATTATTTGCCATGATGAATGGTCAGCTATTACAGAATTCCCGTACAGAGTCAATGCTGTGAGTGGGTGCAAGATACTCTTGAGTGCTTGTTTGCACTCAACCACTTGCTTCACTTATCCCTGTATCACTGCCATAAGCAGTCACTCTCTGCAATCACAGTGGTGAAAGTCTTTCAATAAACAAGGATTGTTTCAAAAGAAATGTGTTTTACCTTATTTCAAACAGTGGTTTCTTCTTCCTGATCTCTCTGTCTCCTGCAGCTGAGCAGTTGTAGAAAACTGTGCTGAACTGTGCTGCCATTTTTAGAAGCTGCTGAAGACAGATACAATTGGGAAGAAGAAACTTCTGTTTGAAAAAAATAAAAGCCTACTTCTTTTGTAATAATCCTTGATTACTGAGAGTGACTGTTTTGAATTTTTAATAAAATCTCAGAAAGAGGGAGGAAGACATTGATGGATATGAATTATATAAAATAAAGCATGGCATGGGGTGGTGTGGTTACTTGAATTTAATGCACACTATTGGTATGTGACACTTGTTTAAACCCCTTGAACTTTGCTCTCAGGGTTTATGTTTCATCACGCACCTTGGGTGAGTATTAAATATTTGTAATGCACAGCACCCCATGCATTATTCTCTATATAATTATTAATTGTGCCCCCTCCACCACTGAGCTGCTGAACTGTCCCCACTGTACTGAATAGCTTTGAATTAAAGCTGTTATAGTTTTCTCCTGCACCACCTCCCAGCTATATTGAAATCATACAGCTTCACATTACATTGATTAGCTAAGTTCAAGTAGTGGAGTGTTTGAACACCAGAGCTGCCACTACTGAGGGCAGAGCTTAACCACTGCTTAATAGTTATCAATGTCCAAGTAAAATCCTGGACCACTTGAATGAGTTATGTGTGAGTACCAATAGGAGTTATTTCTCAGTGGCTTTCATGTATAACTGATGCTGGCATTCCAGGAGTGGGGCTGGCCTTTGATGAATAGCAAGCAAGGGTTTAGTGCTGCATTCAGTGGAGTCAGAAGCAGCAGTGCTCAAACACTTCTACAGGGACTCTGGAGACACTAATTGAATTCACATATTTTATCAAGGTAATTAAAAGAGGAAGGTGTTTATCATCTAGGTGATGGGGAAGGAGGAATCTGTAACAGTTGTAACACAGAGCTATACAGTTTAAGGGAATAGGTCTGTAGGTGGATTGTGGACATGAAGAAGTATAAATATAATACTTTTATTTAAATAATACACACCAGAGGCCAAGGGTAGGTTTTTAGCCCTCAGCAGCTGTTTTGTGAGGGTGTGGATCTGTATTCAAAACAGTTGCCCCTTGTTTCATTTAATGGGGGTAGCATGCTGTGATATTATTTCTCAGCAGCACAAGGATATTCATGCTAGCATTATATATTTTTTAAATTGTAGATAGTTGACAATTTTTATGTATAGTATTTTAATGAAACAAGAGAAACAGATAAAACCTTTCATGAGCAAGTTATACAATTTCCTGCTTCTTGATTGGCTGATAAGTTCTGATGCCCATATGCTAATCCCCCAGAAATGTACAGGTTGAAAAAAGTTCAGGCAGTTGATTTAGAATTTGGACAAATCACATACCAAATTCATGACCCACTTTACTGATCCCTGATTGCCATCACAAACATGGAAGCCTCCATTGCCAACTTAAAACCTTCAACATAACCCAAAAAATTAACACTCCCTTAAATTTTAGAAAATAAATAAATACACATAAAAAAGTACTATTAAGGGGCTGGCAGTATAGCCTAGCCATTAGAATAATGAGCTTGGTACATCCAGCAGACCTGGATTTGAATCCCTCAACCTCCACTTGCATACTGTGTGACTCTAAGCAAGTCACTTAACCACCCCAGTGTTCCTGGGTTGCCCTTAAAAACAGGCACTTCTGCCTAGTGGGCCTTACCTGGTTATCAAAAAAAATAAAAATAAAATATAAAATAAAGAGTTTTACTTCCTGATGTTTCTTTAGTGACCATGAAAAATCCCATTCATATCCTTACTAGCTTGACAGAGCAATCTCAACTGCTGCCCTGCCACAGGTAAAATTGAGACTGTGGCTCCATATAAGGTCTTCTGCTGTGTATGTGAGAGGGTGAAAATTCTGCCAGATGAATTTAGTGGAGATTTGGATTCCTGTATTACATAATAAAAAAGCATTCAATCTATTGAAGATGTGAAAAGGCAGATGACCGATAGGTAGCAGTGATTATGTTTTACTAGCTACATTTACAAAAAGAAAACACCCATTTTTACTAAAGAGAAGTTGTCATTGTCTTGTTTTCTTTACAATTTTTCTTAGTTTACTCATTTTGTAAGCACCAGAGGGCACTGTAGAATGGAGGTTAGGCTAGATAACCACCCTTCTAGTGGCAGTAAGGCCCTTCTTCTGCAGAGTCAGGTCTGATTACTCCACATAGGAGTGTGGTTATCTGAGCTTAACCCACATCCTGGTGTGTCTTATTGTTTGCAAAACACACTTCAGGAGGAGATGTCTTATTGGAATAGTTACACATCTCCAGTGGTTTAAAGGAACTTTGTTGTGCCTGATGCTTAATAGCCACCCTAGGTGTGTGCATATTCCCTTACAAATACATACCTTATTGTGTATATATACTGCATACCGGTATCTGGAACTTTGATTTTAGCTTTACTTTCCATTCTCAGTGTGTATGTAAGATAAAAGAGAATGAGGAAACACAAACTGTAATAAGAACAAATTAACAAGACATCTCTGAATCTAGGCCCTCCGAATACCAACCAGGCGCTTTGCCAGTTGGGCTATTTGGTGTACTGGTTAGCCTATGCTTCCTGTGGCAACTTTTCATCTAACACTGCAGATCATTTGGGGAAGGAACATTATTGATGGAAAGGGGTTGTAAGCATGGTACTTTAAGCCCCAGCTGGGCATTGGAGACAAAAATTGCTTATGCGGTAAAGTATGCATACGTCATTGGCTTTCTCAGTCTGAAACAAATGTGAACTAGTTTAAAAAGACAGGCATTAAAAAAATAAATTCAGTTCAACCTTTTCATGACATTAGCGTCCCATCCCCATTTCCACAAAACATTTCTTTGTGGTGCTTTGCAATCTTTTTTTGCAGGCCCCTGAAAAATAGAGTTTAAAAAGACCCCATGAAACTCAATGAGTTGGCGTTATCCTGCCTCAGCCTTCAGCAACCCCTCTTTTTCTGTCTCCCACACATACTCAGTTCTTTTCAATCAGTTCTTTGGATTCGTCTTGTGTTGCTTTCCATTTTTGTGGCCGGGCACATAGGCACCCTCACCAACGTTTGTAGCATACTTGCTGTTCCATCACTGCATTGAATATGGCAAGTCATCATAGGTTAATGAGGGGACCACCTTCCTCTTCCAGTGTTGTGCAATCAATTTGGCTTGCTCACACACTAAGGGTTCTTGTAATAGCTCATTTTTCATATGGGTTTCTTGTGCAAGCCCATATTGCTTGCACAAAGTGGGGCTGAGCCTTTCAAATAGTTATGCAAAAAAGGGAAACTGGCATGACTTACAACACTGGTACAAAAGACACAAAATAACAATTGCTTGAGTGGCCGCTAAATATTTGTTGAAAGCAGCAATCCAGTATAAACAGGTGTCGGGATAGACAATTCTCAATGTTTTGTGCACATGCACTTTGTCAAGACATTGAGAATTGTCTTTACTGACACCTGTTTGATGCTGGATTGCTGCTTTCAGTATTATACAAATTATTAAGTTTACTTTTCCAATATGCTTTTAGATACTTAATTTAAACATGGCCTCTCACGATTATTGTTAATTGCAAATACTGCTTCTGTATTATTGACTAATTGTTTTAAGATGTTATCTTGATGTTTGATGCTGACTTTTTAAAATAAAGTTTACAAAGAAACCAAGTAGGTGTTTTGTACCAGTGTGGGAAGTTGCACCAGTTTCACTTTTCTGCATAACCATTTGTTTTACTGGCTGCATTACCCTTTACCTGTTATGGTCTTTTCTGTCTGTACCATTTAAATAGTGGCATCTGGGACATCAACACTATGTTCCCTTTATTGTAGAAGAATACTTTTCAAAGAGACACTAGAAAATCACATTTCCGCTTAGCACATATTCAAAATCAGCCATTGGGAATGCGTCAGTGTCAGAGGCTCAGTAGGTAGCACACTCGCCTCTGAGGCCGGGAGATCAGAGGGCTGTGGGTTCAGTTCCCACATATGGCACTTGGGTTAATATCCCAGTACTGACACTGTAGTGCAGCATGAGAGGGGTGCTGCACTTCTGAGGTGCCATCTTTCGGATGAGACGTTAAACCGAGGTCCCATCTGCCTGGATTGGTGGTAGTTCAGGTGGATGTTAAAAGATCCCATGGCACTTATCGAAAAAGAGTAGGGGAATTTCCCCGGTGTCCTGGCTAAATTTCCTTCTTTCACTAAAAATACCACCAACGGCTTAATCTGATTCAAGGTCAGTTGGCATTCAACTGTAGAGGGACCCCTTCCCCTGGGTCATGCCTGAAAATAGGCAGGATTTGTCTAGTGCACTTACCCGGTCAACAAAAACTAAATAAATAAATAAATATGTGTCAGATAATGTAGATGCATGCAGTCCATATCATTGAATTCAACCGTTCTTTTGGTTTTATTTTTTATGCTCCTTCGTTGTTTCTGCCCCTCCATCCACCCCTGTGATACAACCAGCCCCAGCACAGCCATTTCTTAACCTTCTTCACAATCCAACAGCTTGTACCCCTTGGTGGGGCAGATGGTCAGCATCACCTTATTTAGGGAATAATCCAGACAGGCACTTTTGTTTCTTTCCTTCCCCTGGAACCCTGGTGATTTGGAACTAAATGTGCACACATAGAGCATGCTGCTGAAGCTCCCATTGGCATCCCCCTTCCTGACAGCAGGTCTGCTTGCACTGTTTCCTGTGGCAGGCTGCAGCATAGCAGCAATGGCAATTTTCCCTCCCCAGATGAAGACAGTGTCTATTGGGATGCTCATTCTCTTTCTCCAAACCAGTCCTCTGATGCTCATTATTGGGCCTAGGACATGAACCGGACTCATCAACACTGTGAGTGGCAATGCTGCTGTAGCACTGATGGGTCAGTTCTCAGTTCCCCCTTTTTAATTTACAGTTTCTCCCCCACTCAGTGGCTGCCCTTCCTCAGTCCAGGCTCCAACTCCTACCTTGATGCAGATTATTGCTCCTCTTGGGACCCTCCTGATTACAACCTCCTGTGGTGTGCTTTTGCAGCTCAACCCCAGCAACATGGTCATGTCTTCATGTCATTCAGGACCTAGCAGATGGCCAGAGACTAAGGAAGAATAATACCAGGCCACTGTGGCATGGGTGGATCATCATGCAGCCTACTGAGCCAGTTTCCCCCTTGTAGGGGATTGGCCAATATGCTGGTCTTCGAGGGAGAGTAGAGGGCATTGTGTGGTCAGTAACAATAGCTAACTTTACACCCCAACCCCACAACAGAAGGCATTCACATGCCAGGGTCATTGCATCCCTCCTGGTGTCTGACTGCTATGCTTGCACAGGTTTATTTATTTTTTTATTTATTGAAATGTTTCCCCAGGAAGGCATGCTATGCAGCAAGTTGCTCTTCTCCTGGTGTGATCGGGGGTAGAGGAACATGAGGATAGTATACAGAGATTTGGCACACAATATAGATATATAATTTGATTACATTCAATAAAGTTAGCAGACTATACAGAAGTAATGAAAAGGAGAAATGCTAACAGGTATGAACTAGATGGATAAAATGCTAACAGTCTTGAACTAGATAGATGTAATAGCATAAATATCTTTTGCAAACACTTGGTGGGACATAGCTTTGTAGTTAGAAAATGGCTGGATAGTATATAAGGAGGTTGAACTAAGGCAAGATTGCAAGGAGAGACACAGATAGAACAAAATTTGCAAGGTGTAATAAAAGTGCAAAATTGACTATAAGTGCATTAGAGATTAAGGGTTAGCCAATAACTATGGCTAGGAAGGGGGGGAGTGGATGGGTGGGTGGGTGGCATACAGGCAGAGAACAGGGGGTGGAAAGTGGGTATTTGTAGGAGGGGAAGGCAAGGGGTGGAGGAGAAGGGTCTGCCAGGGCCTGACCCCTCCAGAATGCTGGAGACCCTGCCTGCACCAGGCAGAGGTCTAGCATGAACAGAAGGGAAGCAGGTTGTAGGCAGTGGGAGTTAGAGCACATCAGGAAGGAAGAGAGGGGGGAAGAGAAGGGTTTACCAGGGCCTGGCCGCTCAAGTATGCTGTGGACACTGCCTGCACAAGGCAGAGATAAAGCATGACAGGAGGGAAGCAGGTTGTAGGCAGTAGAGATAGAGTATGACAGGAGGGAAGTATGCAGCTATAAGGAGTAGGCTTCAGAAGGACCATGAGAGATGGAGGTGGGAGAGAAGAGGGGCTGAGACCCAGCTCTTTCAGGAAAGAATGGGGTGGGACTAGGAGGTGAGGAAGGTGTTTGCCTAGGTTCTGTACCCTTTCAGGATGCAGAAAACTCTGTCAGGGCCTAGGCCAAGCAATGGCGAGTGAATACTGAGGGTAGGTGGTGTATAGAGGAGGGGATGGGGGTTGGGGGTAAGATGGAAAGGAAGGGGTGATGGGAGGAGGATGTAGGGGGAGGGTTTTGCAGGAAAGAGGTGGGTGTGAAGCTGAAGCAGGCTCATAGGGGAACAAGTTAAGGAGGATTGTAGCAGGAGCAACTAGCAGAGAGAAGTTATGAAGGCAGAGGCAAGGGAGTGGGAAGAGGAGGAGTGTTGTATTTGAGGTGGAAGGGAGTTTCAGATTTTGGGGAAGAGATGGGAGAAACCTGATTGGCCAATAAGGATGGTATGATGGAGGACTAGCAGGGTGCAAGTGTTTGAAAATCTGAGGGAGTGGGAGGAACGTGGGGGGAGGGAGGGAGGGAGGGGAGCATGAGAGGTAGGAAGGAAGTACACCAAGCCAAAGTTTGGAGGTTAGCTTGGCACAGTGAGCCAGGCCTCTGTTAGCAAGTGAGGGGAAGGACAGAGTACAGTAAAGGTCACAATGATGGGTTTGAGATGGGGCATCAAGAACAATTCGACAAAAGGAGTTGAAAAGAGAATCCAATCTGGTAAGGAAAGATATGGAAACGGCACCATAGACTACATCACAGTAGTCAAAATTGGGGAGGATCATGTTCTGGAAAAGTTCTCACTGGGCCATAGGAGGGATGCAACTATTGTTCCTGTACAGGACTACAAGTTTGGGGTGCAGTTTTTTCAGATGGCCAGAGAAGCTGAGGTGTTGGTCCAGCCAAACCCCAAGGTATCCGAAAGAGGGGGTGTCCTCAAGGATTGTCCCACCAAGGGTGTGGAAAGAGGGTAAGGGGTGGAGCCTAGAGAGTCTCTGCCTAGTGCCAAAGGTCATGGAGACTGTCTTTTTGGCATTTAGGAATAGTTGATGTGAGGCAAACCAGAGCTGAACCTGGTGGAAGTCATGCTGAAGAGTGGTTGCTACAGCAATGGTGGTTTTGCCAGAGATGAACAAGATGGTGTCTTTGGCATACATATGGCTAGAAGAAGAGGGGGAGAAGACTGAGTGAAGGTCATTCAGGAAGATGGAGAAAATGATGGGGCTGAGCACAGAGTCCTGTGGGACTCCTGTGGAGATTGGGAGAGGTGGAGAGATTACATTCTGAATCCTGACTGACTGTGTTCTGCCAGTGAGGTAAGCTCTAAACCAGGAAAGAGCAGGAGCAGACAAACCAGCAACTGTGAGGAAGTCAAGAAGGAGGGCATGGGAGACTGTGTCGATAGGCTTGGCGAGGTCGACAAAGATGGCAGAGGTGATGAGGCCATTGTTCATTCCGGTAAGGATGGAGTCAGTGAGCCTAAGGAGAGAGGTGATTGTGGAGCGGTTCTTTCGAAAACCAGATTGGAATGGGGTGAAGAAGGAGAAGTCAGCAAGAAAAGAGGTCAATTAAGAAGGCACAGTGCATCCTAGCTTTCACCAGCCTGGTGTCATGAGTTGGACCTAGAACATGAACCAGGTCTCCTACATGACAATGTGATGTGCTACAACCAGCATCACTGGCCCAAGCTAAGATCCCCTTTTTGCTTAAAAACACTTGGCAGTGTCTCTTTAAAGATATCATATATTATAAATATTACATGAATTAAAAGTACCATGTCCCTCATATCCAAATGCAGCAAACAGCAACATGCAAAGGGTAGCATGCTAGCATTATATTCATACATGTACTCTATAGTGCCACTGTCCGACATGCACTTCATGTATGAATATAGGGCTGTGGTGGCACCACACAAAGTGCAGAGGTGCAGCACATCACAGCTTTCTGCTGGCAACAGACATCCAGGAGAAAAGGGGCTAATGCATCCTAAACGGGTTACACCTTTACTACTGGCTACAATATTCAAACGCCAGCAAGCTTGCACATGCAAGTATAGTATCAATGCAGTTGCTTCTATAATATAAGTGATTCACTTGTGTGAATGAAATGGCTGCCACAGAAGAGGGGAAAAGAAGCTGAGTACTGACCTCTGTCTCAGGGCCAGTGGTAGGGGGTGAGGGAGGGGAGTGGGCAACAGAGAATCACAGCAGGAAGAGGGTTGAGTACTAGGCTACCAGGGAGGAACTGTTTGACAGTAGCTCTTTGGGCGGGGGGGGGGTACCACTAGCACCAGGAATATGTCTTAAATGGGACTAGTGAGAGGAGATACCACTAACACCAGGGATATGTATTAATTTGGAATTGGGTGTGGGGGGGTGTACCACTGGATACCATGCTATATCACTTAAATGCAAATAGGGTTCGGGGGTGGGAAGGGGAGCATCTCGCTTTCTGTTTAATTGAACACAGTTCCAGTGCAGGGGGTGTGGAGGCACGCGGTACTGTGTGCATTGTTAAGAGTTGAGTTTTGAAAATAGTGCTGCTGCAAAAGCCTTTTAGTGCTTCCAAAATCCTTTCAATATACTGTACCACTGCCCCTTGCATGCAGAAAGTTCCCCTTATTTGCATGAACACAGTGATGTATATAGCATGATTGTGCTTAACTCTTAGCGCCTCGCTATGCATCCCTTTGAATATAGCAGTGGTTGTGCTAGCAGACTGTCGGCAACGCTATATCCACTTAGCATGGTGCTAATCCTGTTAGCACCAGGCTATGCATTTGAACATGGGTCCCTTATCCCTTATTAACCTTCCCACATTTTGTGGCGCAAAGCAATCACCATTCTGATAGAACAGTAGGGGTTCCTATTCATTGAAACAGGAATGCATTTTTTTCTCTACTCTTTTATCTCAAACCAAAACAAGAGCAGAGTTGTGCATAGTGGAACCCAGCACTCAGTACAATATGCCAAAGTGTCTTGACTGTTTATTAGGATTTCTTCAATCAAACTTAGCTTTTAGTTATTTGGGAGAATTCAATTTTAAACCAAATCCTGTACTGTAGCTTATGTTGTACAGTACATCTGCAATTTGAAATAATCTTTGCTGTCACCTAGTTTATGGCAGACAAACATGACTGGTTAAAATGCTGCCCAATTCAAGCCAATTAATTTTAAAAAGTAAAGAGCAATTCTTTTGTATCTATGATCCTTCACATTAATTTATTCTTGCTGTATTTAAAAACAGTGCACATTTCATGTAAACTATGCTGTTTAATACTGTTAGGAATAGTGCTCACTGGAGTGTTCATCTAGATAACCTGGCTGTTTCAGCACTGTAACTTTCCTTGTGTTAATGGCAGGTTCTGCAGAGTGGGTGAGAGCAGCTCAGTAGGAATTTGGCTCAATGGACCCCAAGGGCTATCAATATAGTCAACTGAAATATCACTTTTTGTTTTACAAGCAACAGGGATGCTTCTAAATACAAGTGTGAAGGTTTGCTTTGGGGTTCCAAGGAAAAAAAAAACAATAAATGTCCCTACCCACTTGACATGAACCAAATGAATTCTGTCTTCTGTCTTGAGATAAAACATATTTTTGCTACAGCGATTATTAAAACAATTACAACCTTCTGGTGTAAAGTGATGTCAATGGCAAACAATCAAGAAATGCCCCCATGCCTATAGTGTGTTCCACTAGTCAAAGATACCATGAAACAGGATCGGACAGGACCTTTCATTTCATATGATCCTTTGGTCTTAGAAGAGGTGGGGAGGATCTCATTTCACAGGCAAGCAGTTGAGGCAGGGGAGCGGCCAGCAGAAAACAATGTTTGCTGTTAACACATTTCAGTTTCGTCGAGCCAAAATGAATTAATTAGTTATTAAAATCAAAAACAGTATGGAGTGTAGTGGAGCATTACCTTGAGGGGAGGAGGAGGAGGGGGTGTTTATTAATTTGGTTTGATTTTAATCACCATGCTTACCTCTCCAACCCTTGGGTTGTTTGGGGGCAAGGGGGGGTATTCTTTCTGTTTCGAGGGTTGGATAATTCAACTCTGGGCTATTGCATGAAATTGCTTGATGCTGTCATTATGGCACTAACTTTGTTTTTGCTCAGGGAGAAACCATTTGACTACAATCTTGTGGTTAGCCAAAATATTATGTGGTTACAGGGTATGCAGAGCAGATCACAAAGCTGTTATTGGTTCCAAGCACTGTAAGCCAGTTAGTATAAAGCTCAAACGTGCTGCAGAACCACAGGGCAAGGAGTTTAAGACCCACTTGTCAAAACCAGCTGCATTTAAGACAACATTATTTGTCTCAGCCTTATGTATCCAATTTGTTTTACATTTAAATACAAGCTTGGGTCTGTAAATGTGCTGATGAAAGTAAAGTATTGAATTACATGCAGTACAATCTCATTATTTATTTGAGGTGCCTTAAACTCATGGCCAGGGTAGGTTAGCCCCTTCCCCAAATGTTTGCCTTTTCAAGAAAAGTAGCATGCATAAATCTCACAAACAGTAGATATAGCACAAATGTTAAAGCAAGCAGTTTGTTTTCTGTAACTATCTGAAAATCTACAGGCCCAGTCTGGCCATTTTGCTTTTGTTTATGTATTGATAAATTCAGTACCTTTCAACCTGCTTTAGGCCTGTTATGTGAAGTGGTATTTTTGGTGGCAACGTGCTCTGTCCACAGATAAATTCTAATTAGTTAGAAAATGGTCAACGAAAAGGCTGAATCCTGATTGGCTGAAACACCCTGGGACCCATATTGTTATATCTTAACAACACCCTCTAAATAACAAGGGTGGGATATTCAAACTGCGGCATTCATAGGCGCAAGCCCTTGCGCTGCGCAAAATAGTTGCGCAGGGGTGTGTCTGTGGCAATATTCAAAGGAGTTGCACTATTGAGCAACTCCTTTGAATATCACCCCAACCACAGCCACTGTGCATGAGCGCAGTGGAACTAACGCCACCATGAAGATTGACGAAGTGGAGCATTCAACTTGCGGTGGTGCAGTACCATTCGCCATCACGCCAAATCCACGATATTCAAGGTGACATGCAAATGGGGCTATAATTCATGCAAGGTGCAGGGGCCATTTGCATGTGATTATCATCCCCATTTGCATGCCATTAGCATGGCAGAGTCGCGCGATCCCGAGGACTTAAGCCTGGCGCCCTGCGGGCAGCAGCCGTCGAGGACCGGCGCCCCTGCAACCCGATCATGGGCAGCCAACTGTAAATCCCCCACCACCCCCACTGGCCCAATCGCGGGCATAGTGTACTCCCCACCAGCCCGATCGCGGGCAGCAATGTGGCTCCTCCTCCCGAGCGTATCCCTGGTGGTCAGTGGAGAGAATGCCCGATCGCTGGCAGTAAGTTAAATCACCCCTCCTTCGAGACCGAAATGCCCAATCACGGGCAGTGAAGTTTAATAAAACCACCCTCCTGAACATAGCCTTGGTGGCTGTGACCCACCCAAAAGCCCCCACCGCTGCCCTGGCGGCGGCAGGGCGGCAGCATCCACCTGCCTGCTGCCCGCCGCCTGCCGACTGACTGCCGGTAGGGCTGCACGCCTATTGGTGCAGAGCAAGAGCCATGGCGCAGCAGCCTATATTGTACATGACAGTCCAGATGTGTGAATGAATGAATTTTCATTCCACAAATCTGGACTGTCATGTACGGTAGGACTGCATGCCCATTGGCTCTTGCTCTGTACCAATGGGCATGCAGCCACACCGGCAGTCAGTCGGCGGCGCGGGTGGCAGGCGTGGGATGCTGCCGCCTGCCGCGCCGGGGAGCGGTGGTGGGCCGTGGGTGGGGTGGGGGACACTAGGCCACCAGGGCTATGTTCGGGGTGGTTTTATTAAACTTACTGCCCACGATCAGGCATTTCGTCTCGGAGCGGGTGATTTAACTTACTGCCCGCGGTCGGGCATTTCGTCCACTGAATCCACCAGGGATATGTTCGGGAGGGGTGGGTTTTATTAAACTTACTGCCCGTGATCGGGCATTTGGTCTCGGGAGGGGGTGATTTAACTTACTGCTCGCGATCGGGCATTTCGGTCCACTGGACCACCAGGGATATGTTGGGGAGGGAGCCACATTGCTGCCCAGCGATCGGGCCAGTGGGGGTTGGTGGTGGTGGGGATTTACAGTGCGCTGCCCGCGATCCGGGCTGCGGGGGCACAGGACTGGATTGGAGGCCAGTCACAGGTGGCAGCTGCTGTGTTGCGCCCTGCAATGCAGCAGCTCACCTGTGGGTGGCCCTCAACTTAGGCCTTTGGCCTTTTTTTTTTGGCTCAAAGTCGTGCAGGCGCAGGTTGCGGGTTGCGCCTGCACAACTCTGCACAGCCCGGCTGAATATCGGGCTGTGCAGTTTATGCATGGTTCCTCCCCCTCCAGTTGAGCATGCATTCATTTGCATTGCACTGTTGCTCAGCCTGTTTTCAGTGGCACAACTGCCTCCTGCTGAATATCGCAGAATGGCGCAATTTTGGACTTGCGCATGGCGCAACCCTTTTGAATATCCCACCCCAAGTGTCTCCTGGCAGCACCCATCACCACCTCGTATCCCTGTGCCCATGCTTCAATAGCCACCATTGTTACATTGTACGCTTAGCAAGAGACAGAGCTATAGCCCCCCCACACACACAGTGTCAGTCCTTAAACCAGTCCATAGTAACAGAATATTAAAATGTAAAAATCATGTTTCTATTTTTTTTTTTTATTCCTACTAAGCCAGTTCTGACTCCAGCGCTGTCAAGGCACACAACCTCCAATTCTCTGCCCATCTCACAACTGCCACTACCCAGCTGCGCAACTCCATGTCTGGCAAGGATTTATAGAAAGTCCCGCTCCTCTGTTCAGACAAGCCACTGTAAATTTTGTACACTTGGCCCCGCAACAGCAACCTTTTAAACAAGAACTAATACCTCCTTTTTTTTCTCTCCAGAGGTCATCAGCCGACTTCCATGTCCCTGGACAGTGTGTTACAGGACAGCGAGCCATTCCTGTTCCACATCTGAGCCTCTCACTCTCCGCTCTCAGTGTAGCAACCAAAACTACATTTATCCACAAAGCGCAAAGGGATAATGGGGGAGGATGAAAACTAATAACTAACAATTCCCTGGGTAGCGGTACAAAAAACTGACACTCCAAGCTAACATAAAAAAATGGATATGAGAAACAGCAGCACCCTCTAGTGGCACTAAAGGGACTATTTTACAGAACCAGACATTTCTGTTCATTTTTAATAATATTTTATACTCTTTTTGTTAATGAAATCATTATTAAAAAAAATAATAATGTAAGCCTATTTTCTAAGCACAATAATACCCTCCAGACTGGGTGCTATGGAATATAACGGACCTTCCAGGGGCTATAAGCCCTCCTCCGCCTGTAGTGTCAGACCTCATTATGCCCCTGGGTGGTCCGTTAAATCCCAATAATGCCCACCCTGTTGGGTATTATTGCTTACTTCCCTACCGTATGTGATTACTATTTTGTAGATCTCATCAGCAGAAGTGAGCCGTCAATTTTTGGTTTGGGTCATACGTTATTATTGTGTTTGATTACACTAGCACAGACAAAGAGAACAGAGTAAATTTTTAAACAAATGACATATTCAGATCTACAAATCAGAGACTGAGATTAATCACAGCTGTCAAGGGTAGACATAAGCAAGCTGAGTACCTTTAGGTAGCCATTGCTACTTTACCTTCAGTTATTGATGCCTAGGGCATCAACCACACTCACAGAGGTAGTTTAGTAAGGATCCTTAAACCCGTTATCCTACCTCCTCTCCCTGGGTTAGAACTGTCAAGCTATCCCTCCTTTCCCTTGAAAATGGCCCATCTGGGGTATTACTCCCCACGCCACTCAAGGGGAGGCACCTAGTGTATGCTGTATTGGTGACAATAAAGTAGTTGATTGTGGAGATAGGAAGTGGTAGCGAGAGGGCTGAGTGTCCAACTGTTTGTTGTAAAATGTTATCCTGCTGCAATTCGGTGTCTGTGGCTCGAGTCAGGGAGGACAGGAGGATGGGAGGAATTAAATGAGGTTTACGGTTGGGAGATAAGGCAGTCGATCCCGTCACCATAGCTGGGGGGGCAGTCACATGACTGCTAACAGCTAATCATTCGCTAGCAGTCTCTGAATCTAAAACGTGCTGCTTGACCTTTCTTTCCACACTTGGAACCTGTGAAAGCTGGGTGCAGTGGTGAGAGGGTTGAATGTCAAACTGTTCATTTTAAAACATAATCCTACAATGATTCTGTTTCTGTGGACTGGGTAACAGAGGTGGGGGGAAGGAAGAGTATTGTGAGAGATAGAGGGTTGGGAGACAAGGCAGCTGATTTTAGCACCACAGCTCTGGGAGCTACAGCACAGCCAGCTGGTATGCAATGCTCTACCTTACAGTAATGCTGCAAAATGCAGCAGCATGCAGCAGGGACCAGTACGACTAAATGGCTTTGAAGCCCTTTTATTATTCAGTACTTTGTGACATGTCATTTACGAACATATGAACATACAAAAGTAGCCAGCAGAAGGAGCCCACATGGTCTATGTTGTCTGCTTGAAGTGGTGCAGGGTCCTTGCTCTACCCTTACACCAGTGTCGCTGGCCCCCCTCCCCCTTCCCATCCCCCGTCCCTTTCCTTGGTCCCATGACTTCCCTGTGTGTATGTCCCAGGATCTTTCGAAAGCACTCACTGTCTTAGCTGCCACCACCTTCTCTGGCAGCTTATTCAGGCCAACACCACCCTCTCTGGAAAGAAATGCTTCCTCATATTCCCCCTGAATCCACCCCTCCCCTTAGTTTTAGGCTATATCCTCTGGTAGTGGTGTTGTGTCTCATGTTGAATAGGCACTCACAATCTACTCTGTTTATTCCCTTCAAGTACTTGAAGGTCTCTATATGTCTCTATCATATCCCCCCTCTACCTCCTCTCTTCCAGGGAGTACATACTTAGGGCTTCTAGCCTCTCCTCGTATGACTTATCCTGCTGTCTTCTGATAATTTTAGTTGATCTCTTCTGGCCCCCCTCCAGCATTTTAATGTCCTTCTTCAGGTATGGGTGCCAATACCTCACTCCATATTTCAAATGTGGCTTTACCAGTGACCTATACAGTGGCAAAATAACCTCACTCTGCCTACTACTAAACCCCCATGCAATACGTTCCAGCATCCTGTTTGCTTTTGCCATTGCTTTTTTACATTGAGTGGTCTGTTTCAGCTCACCAGTAATTACCACCTCTAGGTCCTTCTCTTCTTCAGACGTAGCTACCTGAACTTTCCCTATGTAGTACTCTGCTGTTGGGTTCTTGGCCCCGATGTGTATCACTTTGCACTTTTTGGAATGAACCCAAGCTGCCATATCACTGACCATCTTTCTAGCCTGACTAGGTCCTTGCTCAACTCTTGTATCCCTTCCTGGGTGTCCACCCGCCACAGAGCTTGGTGTCATCTGCAAACAGGCACATTTTGCCTTGAATGCCTTCCCGAATGTTGCTAATAAAGATATTAAACACAACTGGGCCCAACACTAACCCCTGTGGGATGCCACGGGTGACCTCCTTGGTACTGTAGAACTCCCCCTCCCACCAATAACCTCTGTGTCCTGCCCCTCAACCAGTTTTCAACCCATCTTGCCATTTTCTCCCCTACCCCTAGGATCCTCAGTTTCGCTATCAGCCTTCTGTGTGGCACTGAATCAAAGACCTTGCTAAAGTCCAGGTAAATGATATTCACTGCCTGGCCCATGTCCACTACCGTAGTGACCCAAACAAAGAACTCAATCAAGTTCATCTGACATGATCTACCTGCTATAAACCCATGTTGTTTATTGTCCTGCAGACCATTCTTTTCCATGTACCTCACCATAAGTTTACATACTACTGAGGTCAGGCTGACCGGCCTACTATGCTCCCCAGGTCCTCCCTAATTATTTTTTCATTTTATTAAAGTTCACTTTTTTGAAATCCAGCACCCTGGTCTTTGTTGGGATAGCCTTCTTACCCATGTGTAGACTGAACCACACTGTGCTGTGGTCACTCCCTCCCAGGGGCTCCCTAATGTCAATCTCCTGTACGTGCTCCCCATTCGTGAGCAGTAGGTCCAGGATTGCTTCCCCCCCTGGAGCAATCCGTCACATACTGTGTCATGAAGTCATCCTGGATTGCGTTAAGGATTTCCTGACTTCTGGCACAGGATGTAGTGGGAGTGTCTCAGTCCATTTTGGGCAGGTTAAAGTCTCCTGTCACTACCCTCTCCGCTACGTTCCTCAACTATGAACACAGTTCTCTGTCCATCTCCTCGCCCTGGTTAGGTGGTCTATATAACTCCTAACCTGGTCTTCCTGCTACTATTGTTCTGTAGCTGTAGCCACAATGTTTCAACATTCCCCTTCTCATTCTCTTCCTCCCTCATGCACAAAATACCTTCCCTGACGTATGCCGCTACCCCCCAGACTCTCTGTCCCTTCTGTATAGCTTATAACATAGGACTGAAAGATCCTAGTCATGGTGTGCCATGGCCCACATCTCTGTAACAGCCACAATGTCCACTTTACCCTCTGCTAAAAGGGCTTGCAGTTCTGCCATCTTGTTCCAAGATTGTGTGCATTCAGCGACACCACCTCCCCACTTCATATCTGCAGTAACCTTGTTATTTAGCTTCCTTAGATTGTCTTGGTCTGTCACCACTCTCTCCTCCCTTCCCTTGATTCTTAGTCCATTTCCTTTCTCCCCACCCTTATTACTATCCCTGCCTTTATTGGGGGAGGGCTTTCTGGCTTCCCCTTTTTCACCCCCCCTTGGCAGTTCAAACCCAATTCCCTTGCCATGTACTCTCCCACCCTTTTAGTATTTTTTCCCTTCCCCATTTAGGTGTAATCTGTCACAGCTATATAGCCCTTTGTTTGACCATGTGTCACCCCTTTCCCTATAAAACCGTACCCCTCTTACTTGCACCACCCCTTCAGCCACTCGTTAAATTCCACAATCCTCCTTTTTCTTGCTAAGTTGGCCCCGGGAACCAGAATTATTTCCGAGAATGCCATTGAGATTACTAACTCCCTGCATGACCTTGCTACAGTATGTCTCTGAATCTATGTTGCACCTCCACCACCTCTTCCCCAGCTAAGTTGTGGGTTCCAATGTTCTGAGCTGCAAATCTGGTGACATCCACCTGGGTTTGAATCCCACAGCTTCCACTTGCATACTGTGTGACCCTGAGCAAGTCACTTAACCTCCTTGTGCTCCCAGGTCGCTTAGTGTGCTATACCTGGTTAAACAACTAAATAAAATGTGTAAAATCAAGTCTGGCTTTCCCACCTACCTTGCTCACCAGCTCCCTGATGCTAAGTGCTGCTCTCCCAGCCTCCATTCATGGCATGCAAGCTGCCATTGTCCTATTTTGTGGGTCCTCCCTTCCTCCCCATTGTATACCTTTAATTATTGAATCTGTGTAGACTATTAATTTTCTGCTCTTAGAGTTTCCATGCCCCTCTGCCATTTCATCTATTCTGAAACTATTTCCCCTTGCTCTACTTTCTTCTCTTTCCTGTACTGTAGCTTCTCTGCATATTTCAGTTATCCCCCCCTCTCTTCTTTATCCTGGTATGACCCTCCCACCTCTGGGTGCTTTGCTCTTGCTGTGTCGTTTACCTCCGCACTTTTACCTCTGTATCCCCGATGGCCTGTTCTTCTATCTGGTTTCTTTTTCCTATTATCTTTCCAGTGCTCCTACTTGCACTATCCCCTGTCTCCATGGCATCTGCTCCTTGGCTGATGCAAGGTCCTATCTGTTCTTCCTCCCCCTCATGCCCCTTCTCCTTTCTGGCATCCCTTGGTAATCCAGCCCCTATTCCTCCCTCCGACAGTACCGCATATCTATTAGTTGTGGGTACCTCAAAGAGGGAGCTATCCTGCATTTCTCTTTTCTTACCTAGGATAAATCCACCCTGCCCCCTATTTCCTGACATCTGCCACCCCTCCTCCCTGGTTCCACAAGCTTAATAACATTTTTTGTGCAGGTTCCTCCTTGATTCCTGTGCTGCACCCTTTAGTCCCTGCCTGTGCTTCATGTTGTTGCTCTGTTTTGACTCAAAACCTTATCCTGTTATCCTCCTCTGATCTTGACTACCTGTCCCTTTCAGGCTCTCTAACTTCCCCATAAATCATCTTATCTCATTAAGTTGCCTGAGCTCCTGCACACTGGACATCCCCCTAATTTCCATACTGTCTCCATGAACACTGCAGCCCCACACTTGTTACATGTCACAGTCCTTCCCCTGTTGCCCTTCTTAGTGAGCCCGCCCCCTCCACTATACTGCTGCCAGCTGTTAATGCTAAATCTCCACATTACTGACTTGGTTTGTAAGGCAAAAGCTATTTTTCAGTAGAATTATACTTTCCCCTACTAGGCTATGTTGCTTTCAGCTCAGCGATCCACATAGTAATTTAACTTTCCTTGACTAGCAGTGTCAGCCACGATTCAATTCACAATTATACTTTTGTTAGAATTAGGTATCATTAGAATTATACAGAGAAGAGTTACTAAAAAAAATCAAGTCAGTGAGGAGTAGACCATATGACAAAAGGCTTCAGGAACTGGGCTTACAGTCATTAAAACATAGAAAAATTAGAAGTGACCTATGTCATGTGTATAAAGCATTTAAGAATGAGGTGGTGTTGGAAGCTGCATGCTTGGACAGAAAAAAGGATGCTGGGAGAGAAATGAGAACACATCAGATGCAATTAAAAGGGAATTATGTAAAACTAAAAGGAAAGGGCAGTGATTTAACAAGAGGGTGGTGGATATTTGGAACACACTCCTGAAGGAGGTTGTGGAAGCGCCTAATATGACTGTCTTTAAAAATCTATTGGATAAACACATGGGATCCAAAACTAGGGAACACATTCACTAATATAGTAATAAGTCAGAAGTGGCTCTTGTAGCAGAATAACTTGAAAATCAAACTTATGAACCTATGAACCTTACTAGCCTTTGTTACTCTCAGCTCAGCAATCCACCCAATAATTTACTTTAACTTTCCTTGACTAGCAGTGTTAACCCCGATTCAATTCAGAATTATACTTTCCCTTTCTAGCCCTATTCATCACAGCTCAGTTATACTATCCCATGCTATCCCTGCTCATTTACTGCAGGGTGCTGCGTAGCATCTTGGCTGACTCCACTGGAGTCACGTGACTGCTAGCAGCAAATAATGCACTAGCAGCCTTAGAATTTAAAGGCACTTCTCAATCTATTTTTCCACAATTGGGGCCAGTGAAAGCTGGGAGTAGTAGTCGGAGGACTGAGCCCAACTGTTTGTTTTAAAATGTAATCCTTCTATGATTTTCTTTCTGTGGGCTGGGTAAGGGAGGGTGGGAGCAGGGAGATAATTGTGGGAGGTAGAGGGTTAAAAGAAGAGGCAATGATCTTGACACTATAGTTGTGGGGAACTACTAGCAGCATATCCCATGCTAGCAGTCTCTGAATTTAAAAAGCATTGCACAACCTCTGTCCAACAACTGGTTGAAAGAGTGATGCACTTAGGTGTGTTTTCACTGTCCAGAGACTGGGGTGTTTTTTGATGGGCTAAACCTATTTAAACCAGACACCCTTCATTCTACTAGAGAGGGGATAAGGGCATTGGGCAAGAGTTTGAGTCATTCATTTCAGAGCATGTAAGCTAGTAAGGAGGAGAAACATAGAAACAGAATCTGACATCAGATAAGGGCTGCTTGGCCCACCTAGCCTGTCCATTTTCCCTACCTATTTCCTATACCACAGATCCTAAATGATCTGCTGCTTACACTTTCTTTCCTATTGCTAGAGTTCCTTTATGTCTGTCCCATGTGCTTTTGAATTCTCCTACCATTGTTGCCACTACAACCTCTGCAGGGAGGCTGTTCCATGAAAAAATACTTTCTCATGTTACCCCTAAGTCTACCCCCCTCTGTCTTCATATCATGGCCCCTAGTTCTTGAACATCTTTTTTTTGAAAGATGCTACCCTCTTGTACCTTATTTATACCCATGAGGTATTTGAAAGTCTCTATCATATCCGCCATCTCTCCTCTCCTCTCCTCTCCTCTCCTCTCCTCCAGTGAATATTGAAATCCTCCAATCTTCCCTCCTATGACTTTTGGTGCAGCCCCTGCACCATTTTTGTCACCCTGCTCTGAACCGCTTCTTCTCTGTCTGTGTCCTTCCAGAGATGCGACCTCCAGAACTGGACATAGTACTCTAGATGAGGTCTCACCAATGTTCTATACAGTGGCATTATCACTGCCTTTCTTCTTTTGGAGATTGGGGCTAGGGACATCTATGGAATAAACTTAGATGAAGGAGATCTAGCTAGTACTCCTAGCATTTCTTTTTTATTTATCTGAAAATTTATAACCAGGAAAGGCACACTGAGCCAAGGCTTATTTCCATGTGTGACCAGTGGGAGAGGGGAAGAAGAAAAACAACATCAAATACAATATAATAGATGTTTATGAACAAATAAGGTGCAAAAAAACTGTAGTGCAATTTGTTAGGGTGCAAAATGTTCATGATATGTGTTTCAGGAGCAAGAAATGCACTCTGCATCCTGAAACAAAATCAAGCAACTGGAAGAAAAATATAAATCAGCAATAAGGGTTTGAGACAGGGTTCCTGTAGGGTGGTCTGCTGAAATGCCAGCAGCCTTGAAAACAAAATGAGTAATCTGCAGATACTGCAGCAGAGGGTCACCCAGATATAATGTAACTGAGTCACTGGAAGCACCTAAAATGACTGTGACTTCACATTCCCTAGCTACATAATGTTTATAAGGAAGAGGGAGGTCTGCACTGCATACCAGAGAAGGTATCAGGATATTGGAGAATAAGGAGACCCAGAGAAGGGGCAAACTGGAAACACTATGGGCTCAGTTGATGGCAGAGGAGCAGAGTGGTCTGCATGGGGGTGACCTACTGGGCCTTAGTCAGACAGAGGATTTGGTCAGGGTACTTGCTGAGGACCTCAGGAGGGCACGAGGGTAATGGCATCCAATATGGGGACTTCAAAATGCCAGACATCATTTGGAGCATTCTGGGAGCAAGTAGCACCAGGAACCTGGGGATACATTCCAGGACTGTTTCCTGAATCAGAGTATGGAGGAACAAACCAGGGATGAGTCCATACACAATATAGTTCTGTCAAACTGGCACAACATAGGGGGTAAGAGTGGAGGATCCTCTCAGATCAAGCAGCTAGATTATAGTTTGGTTTGTTAGAGCTCTGGAAGCTCAAAGACAGAGGCCTCATATGCTAGTCCTGGACTTTAGAAGGGCAGATTTTAGGAAGATGGAAAAGGAACTAAGGGAGGGGTTCAGCGAGTCTTGCCAACTAGAAGGAGTGGAGAGTAAATGGGATTCTATCAAAAACAGTGTCCTTGAGGCAATGAAGATGCGCATCAGGCAGGTAGGAAAAAATTAGAGGCACAAGAGGTACAGTATATGTTTTCCAAGGAGTTGAAGGAAGCAGTGGAGACCAAAAAGTTGCCCTTCAGAGTGTATAGGGACATCAGTCAGTGGTAAGCACAGAGCACTACCTCACCAGTGAAGGAGGGGCACCTTGGTGTTAGGACCAAGTATTCTGTAATTGTCTGTTGGGCTATTTGGCCAATAAATAATTCACTTTTCACACAAAGAGCTCCTTTCTGTGTGTTTTTAGTTCACCTGTACATGCTGCTGTTTTTGATTTTGCTGCATGCAAGAGACACAACTGAATCTCAACTAATAGTACCTGTTTTGGATTATGGAGGGATGAGTTAGCATTTTGCTAGTAAAGAGTTACATGAAACATTATATGTTATAAACAATGGGTTGACAATGTGTGTGCTTGTCCATCCAGTTGATAGTCATTACCACCTTATATATAGTTATCTATCCTGGGATTCCTTGGAATTAAAGACAAATTTATTTGGAACTAAAGAGTGTGTCTGTGAGAGAGAGAGAGAGAGAGAGAGAGAGAGAGAGGGAGAGGGAGAGAGAAAGAGAGAGAGAGAGACTCTCCTTAAAGCTAGGTATCCCCCCCCCCCACATTATGGTGATGAGGGGTGGGGTAGGGTGTATTGTGTGTGTGAAGAGGAGGAGAGGAATTACATTTTTATCTCTTTTTCAGATTCCTTAGACACTTCTGGTACATCAAGTTGTTATATTCTCAGTGTATATTGAACATCAGTACATATCAGGCTACATGGTCATAATTCCTTGATAGTCCTCGACTAGAGTTTTTTGTTTGACACTAATACTGTTAGTTTATATTTAAATTATCATTTATAAAGTCCTGTCACTACACTAGAGGTTTTTGAAATTTATGGGGCATGATATCTAGCTGGAGAGTACAGCTGGGTGACAGGTCCAGCTAGGTTTTACACATCACACAGTGTGCACTGATGTTTTTAAGACGACTTTACTGGTAATTTCTTGGCTATAATTCATGCATTGAAACTTCTTGGAGTCCTAAGACAATCTTAGTATGTCTTTAATCTGGGTGGGGGTTGCTTTTCAGTAATTACATCCTTATACAAACTGTGACATTCATAGCTTGATTTAAGAGTCATCTGCTCCAGCAGTGTTATCTTATGTCAATTAAATTTATATGCAGTAGGATTCTTTGTATGCGTGTTCCACCAATCACCTTTGACCTGGGGACCCTCCTGGCTGAAGGTAGTATGGCACTGTTAAACTTATCTGACATCATCTTCTGTATTTTTTAAATGAGTATTTTAAACCAATGGGGATTTTTTCTGTTTTTGTTTTGCATGATCTAGCTGTTAAAAGTATTGTATTTTCTAAACGACTGCCATTAGCTTCTGAAGAAGGACTGGCTGGTCCAAAAGCTAGAGCACTTTGTTCTTTTTGTTACATCTATGTTGGTCCATTAAAAGGTATCAAATCATTTGCTTCTGGATCTATTCTTGGAACTAAAGAGAAATGAAAATGGGCCATGATGACATTTAAAATAATAAATTATATGATACTAGATAACTTAAAATGTACTGAAGTGAGCAAAATCATAATTATTTTATGAGGGATGAGCCATTCTGAGGATTGGTGATACCCAGGGTAAAAACAAAATATGGATAGATGCTTGTACAATGCAGTGCATCTAAGGTATGGAATTCACTAACATCACAAAATAGAAATGCTACTACTGTACATCGTGTACATTTCAACAACTGAAAACTAGATGTCAACATGTAATTGTGTCTAAACTTAAAATAACTGATAAATGTTATGTCTATTTGTGTAATAATTTTGTGCTGTAAAATATTTGCTATCTTTTTAAATGTATTTACACAACATTTGTAGCAGGGCAACTTTGAAAATAGGGCTTCTTTAGTCATAATAATTTTATCCTGGGGAAAGACAATGCTTTTTTCTACTACTGCTACAACGCCTCCTGTATCCAGTGCCTTACTCTGAGATATCAGATAATGTATGAGTGTGGAATGCTTTGGGTCTGCTGTGGGGTTTCAAAGTAGACTAGTTGGTTTCTGGCCATAAGTTTTGCTACCCTGAGGACACACTCTGCCTCCCAAAGTAAGAAGCAGGATCCTTCAAGAATTGTGGAAGGAATGGATTTCACCATGAATGAGTGAGAGAGAGAGAAAAATACCAGTCAGGGCCAACATATGGCAAGGATTTGTTCCCATATTGTAAAGGAGCTATTGAACATAGGATTATCCATTTTCCTCCTCCAGCAGGAGACACCCCCAAACAGGGGATCATTAATGCCCCCTATGCATTGGGGGTATGGAGTGGGCCTCCTGTTTCCCTTTCTGGGGGATTTGTATCCCATTTGAGCTGGAGGAGGAGAAGAGGTGAAAATTGTAATGCTGTATAATAGAAAGTTAAGTCTGGGAGCTCCAGCCCTGCTCAGTCATATGGCAATTGCAGTTCTGTTTTATTTATCCTATGTGCTTTGCCTGCTCATATGAAGGAAGTAAAGGAGGTGTGCATCAACCAAAACCAGCTGTTACCACTCAAAGGGAAGTTAGGAGAGGGAATATGTTCCCTTTTGTCATGTTTAGTCTTTCCAGAAGAGACAGAGGGACTAAGCACCCCCCCCAGCAACGTTTGTTTCAGTCGCCCTGGTGAGGAGTAGATTGACCAGCTGCAATGCCTGGTATAAATCTAGTGATAGCCTGCTGTCAAGGTACTTCAGGGAGGATGGGCACCATTTAAAGGGGAGGATACTCTGGATGTAGGTAAATGCTCTCGTACAAATGGGTATGACTAGGTCTCCATCTTTCATGGATTTATCTTACACTCCACAGAGGAAGGAGGCAGCAGTCCAGGAGATCTGTCATGCTGGCCATGAAAACATTCCCTATTACTGCACCATACCTTAAAGTACCTAAGGCTAATTGAATTAACATCCCATAGAAAACAGTAGGCTGCTGCGGTATGTGGTAACACCTTTGCTGCAGTTTTCCACAGTAATGGGGAGCGATGTTGTGGCTACCACTGTAGGACAGATCAGGTTCACCTCTCTAGGCTGGAGAGGGTAAGAAAAATGTTGTCCACAAAAAGGTGTACTTGCATTCACTGCCTCTGATCTCTATATCTTTAAATTAGGATTCCACCTAATGAGTACTACTAGGGGACAGGGGATCCATTACAGTGATAAACAGCGGCAGAGGTAGGGGCCAAACTTGCCACATCCCCATCTCCAGTACAAAGACTTGTGATCAACGGGTGCTGGTTTGAAGCACTGCCCTCAGTGAGGAGTATAGTGCTCCGACCCAAGAGACAAACTAGGGGTTGAAGTCCATCCCTGACATGTCAGTGAACAGATATTCTCAGTTTACCTGGTCAAAGACCTTTTCATCACCATGAAGCAACAGGAAAGCTGTTGGACAAAAGTCAATCTTTGACAAAGCCAGTTTTGTCTCTGTGGATCAGGTTTGGGAGACACTCTTCTAATTGTTGAGATAGGGCTTTCTCGAGGACATAAATATCTGCATTAATGAGGGATATGGGGTGGTTAGAATAGCACAGGGTGGTGTCCTTCCCCTATTTGGAAAGAAATGGGTGCAAAAAAAAAAGCTGGAAAATATTTCTGATATTCAAGGGCAAGTGTGCAGCAGCCAGCAGGGAAGAGCATATGGAAGGGCTTCTAATCCACTGGTCTGTCCCTAAGTTACTGTGTTTTGTGTATGCAGAATGCCTCACAAAATCTAGCAGGCAAATTTTCAATTTCAATTTTAGACTACATTTTTTAAAATTATTATTCTGTATAGCAATGTCACCATCCTGTCCACACCCAGATGTTTTGGGTCACCAGAGCTGCATCTTTCCTCTGGCTGGGATTGCTTTGCAGCTGATGCCAATACCTGTTCCTTGTATGGCCAGGAGAGGGTGAATGAATGAATGCCAGACGACCTGTGCCAACTGTCTCTGGGAACTATATATATCTCCATAATGTACTCCTCTCCCTGCTGACACCAGAGTGGGATGTTAGGGATCAGAAGCAAACGTTGATTTCCAAGGAGGCAGTTTGATATGCTGCACCTACACTAGTTGGCTGAGTCCAGGCTCCAGTCATTACTTACAAATTATTTGGGCAAGATCCTCTCTGCTGCAAACAACAACAGGACCTATAAATAAATCCAATTTGAAATCAGCTGTATTAATGCAGTAGAACAGAACCCCAAATCTCTAGGATTTCCTCCCCCCCTTCCTGAAGAAGGCCATTACCCTTCAAATTTATAAATGAAAATATTTGTAAAGTGTGGTAATCTTTCTTTACCTTGGGGTCCAGGAGAGGTGTGGCTGACTCATTATTTTCCAGATTTACTGTTATCCTTTACAGTTGATGCCGAAATATCTCCCAAAAATGAAAACTGGGTCTGCTCATTCAGGTGAAAGATTGCATGGCTATTCCCTTTTCACTGGTTTGGGTCCCTGACATGTAACTCCTATTGTGTGTTCATTGTGTGTGCATATTGGCCTGACTGAGACATCACCCAAAACAAAATTATATATAAACACAGCAAACAAATGGCAGACCAGAAATGACAAAAATCCAAGCCAGTCTCTCCTTTATTTCAGAACATTAGACAAAACATTAGATAGCTGTAATATCAGCAAAGAGAACATACTCTCTGGAGCCATATTTTTTTGAGTACAATCTGACCAACAGAAGTGCTGGATTTGCACCAGAGATGTAATGGAAATGTAAAGTCACTTAACCTCTCAGTGTTTCAGCCCACCCAGCTGTAGATATGGTTAGAAGCACGACGGCAATGGAAACAAGATGTTGCATATTATCTGATCTATCCTAGGTAAGAAACTGTAAACAAAATTGTTCTACCTACCATTACTAATGTGAATAGTGTACAGTTCTGCTTTAATGTATAGTATTTGCATATCTGAATGATCACTGAAAACAGGCAAGTGCTGCTTATGGCTGGTTACCAAATAAAAATATGAATAAATAAAATAAAAACAAATTCTAAAAGTCATGGAATTACTGTAGGTAAAAACTCAGGATGCTGATACCCTATGCATTCCACTAACTTGTTGCTACACGTAGGACAAGTCCTATCACACCGGTTGATGAAAAAATTAGCCCTGTATTTAAATTTGAAAATGTCAATCCAGTCTCAAACTACTGACTAATATGATCCCACCCCAGTTTTTCTAAAATGTTTTGGTTCACTGGTACTTTGGGCCTTTTTTATAGGAATGCTAAAGCAACTTAGCAGGAATGAATGTCACGTGGAACAAGTGGCAGGATGTTAGAACTGAGTACTTTTATACTGCAGTAGGTTAGGATATGAGTAGACAGGTTTAAATGGTTATGCAGCAGAGTTTTCTTTAGGAAAAAACAACCTTTAATTTACTGAGTTTTGTACAGTATCAAAAGTACTACACTGAATTGGCATACTATGCATCATATAGTATAACAAATAATATCCCAAAGCAAATTAAAGCATTAATCCTAGAACTGAAATATAAAATCCCTTTTGTTACTTCACTGTGTGTGTGTGTGTGTGGGGGGGTCTCTGTTATACTTAATTATCAGTGTGCTCCGAATAGGTGTTATGCCATTAAGGTAGTATGAAGTATAGAATATTAATAAAAATATATTCCCATACAGAAAGTGTAATAAAGCCTATAAATATTCCATGTTCATGCTAAATTAACAAAAGAGCCATCAAGGTGTTATTGGACGTTATGGAACCACTGCTACAGGCTAAACCCAATACTAAACCACTTCATTCCTAAAATTCATCAAATTGTCTCCAGAGGTAGTTGCTGGAATGCCAATTACTAAACAATAAATCAAGCACGTACAGAACAATTTAAGGAAATACTCCAACCAATTAACTGAGACATGCAGCCTGTTCACAACAAATGCAAAGTCTTTGTGAATGATCTTGCACAGGAAAGATCCAGATGTAGCCACAACCTTGTTGGCTCCACTGGGAACTGCTCAGAGCCTTAGGCAGAGGAGAGTTAAAAGAAACCAAATCTAAATATACAAGCCCATGTATAACTTCACTGTCAGAGCTCATATTTATTTATTTAGAAAAGTTTCACCAGAAAAGACAACAAATGAGCTGTGAACAGCTGGTTTCCAGAAGCATTATGGGGGTGGGAGTTACATAGAGAGGGGTAGTAAAAAAAGTCACACAATAATGAACATAGTATGAGTCAGGTACATCCAATACAACATAATCCAGATCATTACAAACATGGTAAACATAGACAGTTGTGAACAATATTTAGGACACAGCAAATGAATTAATCATATTAAGATAATACCAGCATAAATATAAGCATAAGCACCTAGGTGAAGTACTTTGAGGAGGGTAAAATGCTAAGTATGTGAGGATTATACAAGTATACAGAAAATTTTCATGTGGAAAACCAAGTGCTTAGGGTGCAGGGGAAGTGGATATAAGTGCTATAATGTAACAAGAGGGAAGGTAAGTGAGCAGGGTGGAAAGATGGAGTAGGGAGAGGAGGGAAAGTTAGCCAGGAGCATACCCCACTTCAGGATGTTGAGAACCCTGCAAGGGGATGAGGCACTGTAAGATAATGAAGAGGGGGAAGTATAGGGGAAGAGGTAGCAGTGGAGAGAGGGAGATGGAGGGTAGGAGGAAAAGACATTAAGCTAGAAACCTTCTCCCCTTAGGATGCCGAGAACTCTGCAAGGGATGATCATATAAATCAAAGATATTTCAAAATACAGAGTTTACCTCATCAATGGCTACCACTGCTAGGAGAAGGGGTTGGGTGACCTGACTATGAAACTGTCTGTCAAAAAAAAAAAAAAGAACCGACAGCACCTCAATCATCAGAATCCTCAGTGCCAGGTTCTATCATCTGCTTTGCTTCTGCTTCCTGCTATTCAGTACCAGTTTATCAGCTTTGGAGTAGAAAACAGATATGTTCTGCCACTCACCTCCATCCTCAAAACATGCAGGTATGAGCAAGGAAAATAGAACTTTCAGATTCTGTAGGCTCTGATGAATACAGCAGGATCAAATTCGTTATGTCCTTATTGGGTAGAATATGGGAGGTCTAGATACAAATGCTGTACCACATCATCCACAAGCAGCTCCCATTTTTGTTAGGTGACATGCAGAGTCTTATCATGAATGCTGGACCAAGATGGCTGCTTTAGTTAGTAGTTCTCCGCCGTGGTCCAAAACATTTGACAATACCCTTTTGTATAACTTAATATTTGCAAGAAAACTGTATTTTGTTTCATGTTGCTTTTTTTCTGAAGAGTGATTCCACTCTGTATTGAATTAATGTTATTTTTCTGGTCATAATCAACATCTGAACACTTGCAGGTCTCTAGGATATTGTCAGCATCTGGGTGTAGTCTAGCAGTCGGGGACATTAGTGTGATCCAGTCGATGTGTGCCATGATACTTGAGGAAGTGATAAGAATGAAATCATTCATATCCTCGTGGGGGGGACAGATGGAAAATTTCACACTGTGAGTCTTTAACAATGAAACCACCCTCAGGCAGCTGGACAGGAAAGGAAGCAACAGGAATATGGAGACTGCTCAGTGAAATTATGAAATTGGGCTTCTGTGGAACAAGCTGAATGACATGGAATGATGAAGTAGGTATAACAGTCTCTGGACAGGGCAAGGCAAGGCAATTTTATTTCTGTTATGCCCTATCCTGAGTGCTCATGGTGTATAACATAAAATCATCATATAATACAGCCACAAAATCAGCAATTGCACATATATAAAAATCAACTGAGGTATGAATACAACCTGTATCAGTTATCAGGTCAAACAGTAATACAAACAAGTGGGTTTTCAGACCCCATTTAAATGTCTCCACCAAGGGGGGGGTCCCTGAGATGGTGCAGTAAGGAGTTCCATATTGCAAATGCCACCACTGAGAGAACCCTGTCTCTGGATTGCTTCAAACAAGATCTCAGGGTGGCTAGCAACAAGTCTTTGGTGGAGTGGAAAGAGTAGACAGGAGCATACTAGGCTAAGATGTTTTTGAGATAGGCAGAGCCTAATCTATGCAGGGCTTTGTATGTTAACAAAGCAATCTTGAAGGTGGCATGCCACCTCATGGAAGCCAGTGCAGCTGCTGCAGCATAGGTGTGAAATGATCTCTGTAGCATACCCCAGTCACCAACCTGGCTGTAGCATTCTGCACTAGCTGTAGGTGATGCATCAAACATCCAGGTAACCCTAGGTAAAGAGTGTTACAGTTTAATTAAGGAATTGGCAAAAGAACTAAGTGGTCCAGTTAGGTTCATATTTGAAAGATCAATAAATAATGGTGTGGTGCCTGATGAATGGAAGTGGGCTACAGTGACACCAATTCATAAGGGGTGTCAAGTCTGATGTGAATAACTATAGTCCTATTAGCCTGACAGTGTTTTATGCAAGGTTATGGAGAGTTGCATTAAGGAACATCTAGACAAACATATAAAATCCAAGAGTTACTCAGACTTTACTCAGCATGGTTTTACTTTAGGGAGGTTCTGTCAGACCAATCTGCTGAGTTTTTTTGAAACAGTGAGCAAGGCTCTGGAAAATGCTTCACAGGTAGATGTAGTGTACCTTAGTTTTTCCAATGCTTTCAATTTAGTGCTCCAGAATGGTTTTATTAATAGTCTACACACACTGGAAGTAGAACCCCATGTTGTTAAGTGGGTAGATGAATGGCTTATAATTGGAGGCAGAGAGTGTGCATCAGGGGATGTCACTCCAGCTGGGGAGAGGTGACCAGTGGGGTACCTCAGGTCTTGGTTCTGGGCCCGGTGTTATTTTATATCCTTGTAACATACCTCTAAACATCTAACGGAGTGTGGATATCTAAGTTTGCAGACAACAGTAAAATAGGGGCTATTGTAAGATCTGAAGCTGATGCCAAGAATTTATACTTGAACTGAATAAAATAAACTCCTGGACAATAAATCGTAAGATGAAATTCAACACAGATAAGTGCAGTGTTATGCACTTTGGCCATAACAATCTTAAATTTGGTTATAGTCTGGCTGGACATATCCTAAAAGAAGTAGATTGTGAGAAAGATTTGGGTATCTGGGTCTCAAATGATCTTTCCATTAAACAGCAAACCACCAAAGTAGTTAATAGAGCTAACAGGATGATGCATTGTATACGGCATAATATTAAAAGCAATGATAGATCGGTTCTGTTGCCCTTGTATAGCACACTGGTGAGGCCACTCATGGAGTATGGGGTTCAGTTCTGGAGCCCTTACCATAGAGTAGACATTGCAAACATTGAAAGAGTGCAGAGAAGAGCAACAAAGAGAATTGCTGGTCTGCAAAATCTCCCCTATGAAAAGAGACTAAGAGACCTAAATTTATAAACGCTTGCGTATAGGCAACTCAGGGGAAAATTGTGTGTGGTCTACTCTGTCCTTCAAAATAGTGACTTATGGGAATGCGTGGGACTGGATTTGAAAATCATAACTAAAACTACCAGAGCACATGAATACCAACTCCAAGGCCAATTATATAAATCTAACAAAAGGGGTCATTGGTTTCACCAAAGGGTTGTGTCCCCATGGAATAAACTACCATCTGAAATAATTAATAGTACTTCTATCACCTCCTTTAAGAATAACTTGGACAAATTTTATGTAGGCATAAGGACATAGTTGTACTAAAAGAGACTACTTGGCGCAAGCTATTGTCTCTTACCTAACTTATGAAACTTATAATCAAGTCTCGACGTCACAAAGGCATGTACTAGAGTCACCAGATCCTCCTGCACTAGATAGAGTCTGACCCCAGAAATATGCTTCAATTGGAAGAACTGCCTCAATTAGGAAAACCCACTGGGGAGCAGAGTGTACACCTGGTGTTCTAGTGTCAGCCGTGACTCCACAATGACTCCCAGATTCTTGACCCTGTCAACAGCTGTCAGAAGTGTACCATTCAGGGATGGTAATCTGACACCGTCATATCTTCCAGTCTTCCAGCCAACCTTCAAGGACCTTGTTTCACCAGTATAAACTCCATCATGACTGGCAATTTCTTTAAAGAACCACTCCAGTACAGAAACCGCCTCCCTCCCATCAGATGTAATCGACATGCACAGTTCAGTATCAACTGCATAAATGTGAAAACTCCCACTGTGCTGTCTGATAACCCACCCTACTGGCAGCATATACACCATGAACAACATAGGGGACAGAATTGACCCCTGGGGAACCCCATAGCTGACCAACACAGGCTGTGACAAAAACAGTTCCCATCACAACCTGCTGCATTCTGCAAGTAAGGAAGGATTCAAACCATTTTAAAGTTGTCTGGTGAGTGCCCCATATTCCCAAGGTGCTCCATAAAACCCCCATGGACCACAGTGTCAGATGCTGATGAGAGATCATGGAGAACTTCAGTTGGGTGCTCCGCTCTGTCTCTTGCTAGAAGCAGGTCAGCAAATACCTTGATGAGTGCGGTCTCCATATTGTGGTGAGGCATGAAACCCAATTGAAGTGACTCACGGATGTCAAAACTTTGAAAGTGAGCCTCACGCTGTGCTGCTGTTATCTTCTTGATATCCTTCCCTAGGAAAAGGAGGCTGGAGACAGGCCTGTAATTTGCCAGCACCTTTGGGTTTGAACATGTTTATCTAGGAGCGGTCTCACTATAGCTTTCTTAAGACTCAGTGGGAAACAGCCCTCCTGCAAGGAACATGTAAAGAATGCTGACAAACTCCCAATCTAGGGCCACCCAAGCAAGAAGCCAAAAAACGAGCAGGCATCAGATCTGACTGACAGTAGTTAGGCCGCAGCAATGTAATCACCATGTGCACCTCCTCCACAAGAACTGGCTGAAATTCACTTCAAACCACTGAAGTGCCCTTGTGCCTCTCTCCCCTCAACACTTCTGTCCCTTGACAGGCTACCTGTCATGGGTCAAGCATGAATGGAGGACACTCTGTCCAAAAAGAAAAAGCCAAACTCCTTACACTTTTCTTGAGACAAAACCTCTCCAGACTGCAGACAGTATAGTAGGGGTCCCATAAAGGCAAAGGAACAAAAATGTTCCGCAGAATTTATTAATAGAAGATTTGGGGATCCCAGGAGTACAGTTCAAGTCTGAGAGGTCCCACAGATCCCTGGCCCCAGACTTAAAGTGGGTGAAAAGCAATGGCATATGCCAGCCTTTTTCCTGAGCTTCTCAACTAAAGAAAAAACATAAAACTAGATAGAAAGGTCCTCTCATCTGACAGGGCTCTGAATCTCCTTATACTAAGGCTTTTCTACCAATATGTTATTTAAAAAAAAGTTGCTTTCACAGCTATCAGGCCATATCTATAGAAATTGGTGGTTCGCTAAAAAAAATACCTATCTAGTAATTTTTAAACTGACAGAAACAGGGTGTTGCATTGCTTTACTGATGTACAAGAAACAGTAGTGTCCCATGATTTGAGTGAAACAATTTGGGCAAAGCAAAAAGAGCAATTCAAAAAGAGCGATGGGAATATGGGCGACTGTGTTTTCACAGCACCTGTAATGTGAGCGAATAGAGTTGTTACAGCAAGTCACCAGTGGGGGAGCAGTAGCGTTAGTAGTTAGTTTTGAAGAGGCATTTTTGTGTGACTCCAGGATGTGCTGGCATTGTAGCACAGAGGTTTAGGTAAGCATCTACTTGTGCTACTGGAGGAAACGGAACAAGATTCTATTCCCGGAGTGACATTTTTTGTGGTGTATAGTTAGTTTTTTTTACAGTGTTTGGATTCCTGGAGTGACTTTGTTTAGGGTGGCTGCCCTGTCCCATCTTTCTCCCTGTCCCCGAGTTCTCCCCCCCCCCGATGTTGATTATATATTATTATGCGGTACGGGGGAAGGGTGGAGCCCCCCCACAGAATAACCTGGCAATAAGAAGATTTGGAATGCTGCATTGATAATTTGCTTTCCATGGATTATTACCTTTGGCACCTGGTTCACTGTTTTGTGTAGGCACTGATAAGTGACTGCACCGTTTTTGGGGTCACTGTTGTTCCATCACTCTTTTTGAACTCACTTTTATATTTTTGTTGAAATCACAGAGAACCGAAGCAGTGGTTTTTATCCAGTGATTATGGTCTATACAACCACTGGCACCCTTTAACTCCCATCATTCTTCTCAGCATCTAAAAGGAACTGATTTAAATAAAATATTCAACCATCCAGGTCATAAAAGCAAACAGTATTACTCCCATCCCCCTCTGAAAGTATTGTTCCCCCTGAGCAATGGTAAAGGCATCAATCTCATAACCACAGGGTCAATGGAGAAAACCACAACTCACAGGTGGGATCCTGGTAGCCACCCACAAAAGCAGAAGTCAAGGATCCAGTGCCTCCTCTCAAGACTCTATATCATGTACTAATCATCCCACAGACTGAGCAGTACTCTTACAGATGTGAGCTGGCCCTGAAACCACTATGTACCTAGGCTCAGAGCATCAGAGGACAGCAGCAAAAAGGCAGACAGAGCAAAATTAACTGGGCTAAGATTGTCCAACAAATGGACTGCCAAATGCTATGATATCTATGGAATGCAGTTTTTACTGACCCAAGTGGTTGGGAAATGAATAGATAAGATGGTGGTAAGATACAATTTATAAAATGCACTGTGCCTTTGTCTGTAGTTAAAATAATGTCAAAATATGGGTTTACTTACAACACTTTAATTAATGCTTAACCAGTGCTATACCATGTACCTAATACCTGCCAGGAGACCACTCAGTGGATACTGCTAAATATCAAGTCAGAGCTCTGCACACATCACCTAACCCCACCCTCTCTTTCCCTCTCCCTTTCCCCAACTCCCAGTATTAAGCACTTATGGCCCAAGTCAACCTACATGGGAATAGAGTTCAGAAAAATTCCACAGGGTAGGGGTGTGACTGTTGACCTTAAACTTGTGTGTACCCTGCTTGCAGCTCCCCTAGGAAAATGTTTGGCCCCAAAAGGTCTTGTCACCTCTGATCTCAAACCTCAAATGCAGTAAGTTCCAGTCAGTATTACTTTCTTTTTTCTGTTCCCTGTATTCTATTTCACTTATGGGTGGCTCAGATCTGAGGGCTGAAACTGATCTGGCTGAGACAGATCTGCTGAGCAAAAGCAGGATGAGCTACTTTAGGAGCAATGTTCAAAACATCAGGGCTGCAGTAAAAGGTAAATGCATCATAGACAGACTCACAAAGAGCTTAGAAGGCCTGAGAGGCACGCTAGAAAATGTAAGGTACACTTCAGACTTGTTTGCCCTTCCCTCATCTCCATCCCCCACAAGTATTAAACTATAAATGACAACCAATCTGCACTTATGGTGTTTCAGTCAGCAAACTTATTATCCTCTTGTACAGGCAGTAATGACCCCCACAAGATGGCAGTATGCTCACTCACTTAACACTCAAATGCTCTATGATTTCTAGCTTGTGGGCACTAATTATATACACTTAACTTCACTCCCCTGTGAGGCTTGGAGGTCGAGGTCTTTGCACTAGAGGCAGTGGGTAACCTGTGTGGTGCAGTGGGTGCGGGGATTCCACCCTCTTCACTTTGCAGGCACACAAATAGAATACCCATAGTCTGACTTTGAGAGCAAGGATGACAGGCTAATAGTTGGTAAACAAAGTAGACAACCACCTCAAGGAGAATATAATCCTAGGTAACTCCAAAAAGGATCTAAAGATTAGTTCTTCCCTGCCACCCCACCACCATGTAGCCTCAGCAAAGTCACACCATAAATAGGGTATTAACTATGGAGAAGGTGAAAGACTCAATAAGATCCCAAAAGTGTAGGTCAAGGCAATGTTTATGCATATGCAGAGCCTCAGATTCGTCTTAAAATAGATAGCTGCTGGCAAATCCTGCACCATCCCCACCAGGGAATTCAGGGAGCCTGGTTTCCCAGGAGGCACAGCACAGAAGAAAATATGTACTCTGTGTCTGAATAAATCTGGACAGGCTTGATTCACCCAGAGGAGCCAGACTTTACTTCATGGGGACTGTTGAATGGCAGAAAGGTGGCATAAATCTCTTCATCCCCCTCTCTACCCTCTATCCTCACTCACATTCATTATATGACTTTTCTCAGCTCTGTTCTATGCTGCTACTGCCATCTTAGTTATTGTCTCTCTGTACTATACATATTATTGGAAATGCCCTCTCCAATCATACCTCACCTCCCCCCAAAATAGTTAAGCATGCTGAACATAACAGCTGACAAATGCTGACCCTTGCATCTATGAGATTTATTTGTTCCTGTTCATAATAATGGATCAATTGATATGTGTTCCCAGGTTGCTTCTTAAATGTGCAAAACATCATCCTCTCTCAGGCCCCAGAAGAGGATGCCTTGGTTCATTACACTGGAAGGAAAGGCTTTCACAGTAGCCTCTAGGGACACTGGTTCTTCTTGGGTGGAAATTATTTCACTGTTAGTACCCTAACTTTAAATGTTAATCATAATACAAATTATGTTATTTACTCTGGTGTATTACCATCCATAGTTGTATTGTTCTCTTTCATAAGATACTCTCATTTAAATAGCTCTTACTATGGTGGTGTGGTGTGCCTTCTGACTTCAATGTACTGTGCCATAAGTATATATCAGTGGTTGCTGCTAAGTGTAGGACATTAAATGGACCAACATTGAGAGCTACAGGCATAATTTTGGTCTGGTATTACATGTCACACCTACTACTCCCTGGGAGAAAGTAAATGCCTCTCAGACATGGGTGTACACTCAGTTCTCTCGTAGTTTTATATTCATCTCTACGCTGTCTTCTAACTTCACTTAATGGGGAGCCCATAATGTTTAAAAGTACAGTAATCTCTTGGAATGTTCAAGGGCTTCTCTCACCTATAAAGGGGAAGCAGGTTCGCTCTTACCTCAGGAAGGAATACCACAATCTGGACATCATGTAAGAAAAACATTTGCTGGGGGCAGAAACACAGGTCAGAGGGAATGGCTTGAAAAGGTAGTAGGGAGGTTCTTTTTGTTCAAAGCCAAAGGTGTGGCTATCCAGTTTCATAAAAGATTGCCAATCGAGATTTAAAAAAAATACACAGTAAAGAAGGGAGGTGGATCATATCTAGAGTGGAACACAACTCTAACATATTGTTGTTTTGCAATTTGTATTGATCCAATCAAGATTTGGAAAACTTTTTTTCTGAAAATAGCCGATGAGATCTCAAATATTTATGAAAGAGGCAATATCCTATTAATTGGAGGTGATTTTAATGTAGTCTACGATCAGCTCCTAGATCAGCTTAGATGTCACAGTATATTCCTGCACTAAGGCTGGATGGACTCTTCACCTCTGGGCACAAGAATTCTAAATACAGTAGAGGACACTTGGAAAGCCTAAGGTCCTATGGGTAAGGACTTCACTTTTCACTCTGCATCACATGCTACTAGTAGTTGGGTTGACTATTTTCTCTTATGAAAGTCCTACATGCATTTGATCCAAGACATTCATATGGGTCCCATAATCATCTCAGGTCATGTGTGTGTTCAACTTACCATGATACTGAGCAATATGTCTGGTACCACCCCAGCTAGAGGCTTAGTAATCCCCCCAAAATGAAGAAAAATTCCAGCCATGGCTTGCTAATGAAGCTGAAATCAATTTCATCTTAAATGATTTTCCTGAAAGGCACCATGCAACACTATGGGGTGCATAGAAGGACTTCATTCGAAGCAGAATAATAAGCTATGTAGCACTTGCAAAAAAGCAAGGCAGAAAGAGCTCCAATAACTAGGATCAGTGCTAAAATAAAGACAGATCAGCTCCCACTCCGGTTGGCAACAGTCCCAGGAAGCTCTCTGGCAGATATAACAATTAAAATGCAAAATTAACACAGTAAAATATAGCAATGCTCAAAAAGCAATCCAGACTACATACTGTATTATAAATACTTAGCATCTGTAGAGAAAGTTGGAAAACTGCTTGTTTACAGAAGTAAAATAATGCAGGCCAACAAACATACAGCCAGTATCCAAACTAAGGCAAGGAAACTATACTCACAACCTAAGGATATCGGTGAAACATTCTACTTCTTTTATTCTAAACTACAGCTATCCTACCAGGGCCAATTTTCCCCAAATCTAGCAGAATTTTTAGATGGACCCACCTTTGCCTCAGTTACTACACCTCAGGTGGAGGCATTGAATTCTCCTCTCAACCCGACAGAGGTCCAAATGGCCATAAAATCATTACCCAAACAGAAAACACTTGATCAGGATGGGCTTCCAGTGGAATTTTATCAAACATTGAATTCTCTGCAGATTCCAAGCTACTCTCTCTTCCCCAGCTTAATGTTAGACAGGTGGTTTCCACATAGCCTCGATGAACATCTGTAGCCTACTCAAAAAATCGACATCCTGCAAGGCTGGGTAGTGCAGCACTATCTTGATGTTCTTGCAGTTGCTGAAACTTGGCTGTCCCCAAATGTACTGGACTCAGCCGTGGCTCTGAGAGGTTACACTTTGTTTTGCCTTGACAAACTGGCCAAAAGAGGTGGAGGCTGTGCCATATATATTAGGAACGAACTACAGGGGCACATTCTCACTACCAAGCTGACTACCCATGGAGCTCAAGCCCTTGCCATGAAAATTGGTATCGGGAACTCCAGGAAATCTGTCACTATAATGTCAGTCTATATACCCCCCAGAGACCAAAAGCTGGCTTTTCACTCAGTCCTTGCCAGCGTCTCTCAGCTACAGACTAATGCTGAAATCATTGCACTAGGGGATTTAAATATAAACTGGTCTGCTGCCCCAGCTGCATCTTTTTGTGATGCTTTGGTAGCCCTTAATCTTGCCCAGGTTATCCCCTCACCAACTAGACTTGACCACAAGACAGGCAAATCCACCCTGTTGGACCTCATTATTACCAACCATCCTGAAAGACTCACAGAGGTCTCCGTAATCCCTGACACCCAAAGTGACAATTCCCCTGTTCTCTGTCACTGGTCCTGGCATACTAAGAAACCACCTCCTAGGGTCAGTTTTCAGCATCAACTATGCAAGGGTACTTTGGCTGCTTTAAGGAACGCCTGGTCAACAGTGACTGGACCCCCATAGCCTCCACCAATGACATTGACAGTGCTCTGGCCTACTTCATTAACACCTTTAATACCATGTGTGACTGCTCTGCACCCCTGTACAAGAAGGTAAACAAAGGGCATAATATGCCATGGATCTCGTAAACCTTCCTCAACCTTATGAGATTGTGTGATAACCTGTGGAAAATTGCCCTCGACACTGGACTCCCAATTGGCAGGCAGTGCTATAGGGTGGCCAGGAATCACTGCACCCAGGAAATCCATAGAGCCAAGGCTGCATACATACAGTCTGCCCTCTCTGATATGTGGGGATCTGGTCATAGTTTCTGGGACAACATCAAAGAATTATCAGGTAAAGTTGTCTCCCCCCCACTAATCAAGGTAAATGGTGTTCTCTTACAAGATCCTCTAAGCATCGCTAACTTGTTTCACACTTCCTTCATTGACCTAAGCAGTATTCTCCCCTCAGACTTTTTCAATACTCCCACCACTCCCTCTCCCCCCACCCCCGATGGGGTACCTCCCTTCCACTTTCGGACTATCACTCCACGTGAGGCTTACACTTACCTTTCTATGGTTCTTGGGAAAATCTAGGTCCAGTGCTGACAACCTGGACCTCAAGCTTCTCCATCTCATCCTTGATGTTGTTCTCTACACCCTCACTAACATTCTGAACCTCTCCCTCTGTCTCAGTCAGTTCCCTTCCCAATGGAGGTCTGCAGTGGTCACACCAATCCTGAAAAGTGGTGATATAACCTCCCCAGGAAACTACTGGCCCATCTCTATCCTTCTCCCAATTTCCAAGGCCTTAGAGAAAATAGTCTCAGACCAACTCTCAGATTACCTCTCCAAAAACAATCTACTCTGCCATGAGCAAAATGGCTTTAGGTAAGAACACAGCACCATGACTGCCCTAATTGAATACATAGACTTCATACACAAAGCACTTGACTGTGGCCACCTTGTTGGGTCAGTTTACATTGACCTAACTAAGGCATTTGACACGGTGAATCACATCCTCTTAATTCAATCCCAACCCTCCTTGGGACTATTCCCTGACGTTGTATCCTGGTTGGTGAACTACCTAAGTGGCAGGTCGCAGCAAGTCAAAATCAACACCACCCTCTCAGAAATTCTCCCTGTCTGCTCTGGATTTCCCCAGGGCTCTATCCTGGGACCACTCCTATTTAGCCTTTTCCTAAATACCCTGCCTAAATTCTGCTCCGGACATCTGCTCCCATATGCTGACAATGCAGTAATCTTCAATAGCCACCCTGACCCCCTCAATCTCCAGAAAAACCTACAACAGTGCTTTTCCAAAGCTGAATCTTGGTTTATTTCCCATAAACTTGTCCTTAACTATAAAAAAACAAAATGATGATCTTTCACATTGCCAAAACAGACACTGTGATGCAATGGTTTGAATACTAAACCAGCAACTTCCCCCCATGGAACACGTTTATACATTCAAATACCTTGGAGTCACCCTCAATGCATTCATGACTTACCAATACCACATTAACCTAGTCAGCTCAGCTGTCAATGCGAGAATTCGGCTGCTTTATAGATACTGTTTCTGTTTGCCTCATGAAGCACTTAGGCTGGCTGTCACCAGCTCTGTACTCTCATCAGTAGACTACAGGATTGTCCTAAATGGATCTGCTACACCCACTACACTCCATCAGGTTAAGGTTGCATTGAATAAGGCCTGTAGGCTTGCGATGGGGTGTGACAGACGTGTTCATACCTGTGACCTTTACAGAATGTCTAAATAGCTAAATTTCAGCTGCCAGGTATACTATCAAACATGTCTCTTAGCCAAAAAAATTACCCTGGGTCTCACCCCACTGGTCTTTACCACCTTCATACCCTGGTCCCATCTACCCTTGCCACAAGGAACTCTGCAATCATCCCTTACACTGTTCCACATTATAGAACATCTCTAGACCAGTGGTCCTTTATGTACAAAGCTCCACTCTGGCTCAATTCCCTTCCATCTGAGCTCTCTGCCTACTCAAAGCTTGGCCCTTTCAAATCAAAACTTAGAGAGCATTTACTCACCTACAGCCTCTGTGACTGCAACTACACCCTTCCCCCCTGACAAAGTCTTCTTTGACTGCCTAGCCTTGCTCCTAGACTCCAGCCTTGCTGGCCCCAGGTGACCTACTAAATCTGTCCTTCTGTACCTTCTATGACCTGTTATCAGCTCCCGCTTTACCTGGCCTGTAATGACCTGATGTTTTCCTGCTTAGCTACCGCCACCTACTAACTGTGTCTTGCATGACATGAGTGTACATATGTAACTTGTACATAATATTTGCCTATTACTGTCAAAGTTTTGCCCATTTGTATTGGTATAAATTACTGCTTGTAACATGGCAATAATGTGAATCGTGGAATGGGGACCCGCGATTGGTCAAATGGCATCACGGGGGTGAAGTCAGAGCGGGTATTAATCCACGATAGATGCCGTGTTCAAAATTGCATTACCAATGTGAGCCAGACAGCTAGGTTAGCAGCACTGGGACAGGCGGGGATCGAGTTTCACAAAGGCAAGCGTGGCACAGGGAGAGGGAGACCAGCTACACGCAGACGGAAATGGGGGGGAGAAGAAGCAGGCGCGGACAGGAGCAGCACACAACAGAGTCCGAGACACACACAGCATGCACTGAAGTGGTGCACACTTAGGGGAAGTGACCCAGCCAGCATGTAAATTTCTCAGCGCGTTGCACACCGCGCCGAGGCAGCTGTCCACCGGAGATCTCCAATGGCTGGTATCAGAGACATAGCCACGTACATCGCCACATTATTTGGACTGCCATGTGATCTGCCCTTTTTTCTTTCAGTACAGCCACCTAATGTTTGGACCGCATCAGCATATTAATGCTGTTCTCTTAGACGATTTGGAAGTGCAGCACAAATCTTTGATCAGCACACCGACTCCCTGTCTAATGTTGTTGTAAGCAGACAAAATGCACTCCTGGTGACTCTCTCATCGGGCGGCCCATGTTACAAGCATATTAACCACTCGGTGGTGGCATCTATCACGACGATGGTTGGTGTTGCACCACCTCGCCTCCGCCTCGGGCACAACCTCCCAACCATGCATTAATCCAGCATTAGATGCCACCTTCGTCATGGCTTAATGCTTACTTAGCTACCAGCACCTTCTACTGTGTCTTGCACGACATGAGTGTATATAAGTAACTTGTACATTTATTTGCCTGTTAGTGTCAAATGTCTGCCCATTAGTTCTTTTGCATGTTAACTTGTACCTGCCTTTATTTACCCTTGTACTACTGTCCTGATTATCTGTTGATATGTGATGTCTAATTATGTTCTGATGTGGAGCCTGTGCAAAGGAGTCTCTGACTCAAAGGTTGTAATTCCGATTTCTCTCAATAAAATAAAAAACACTGCTATCTACCATAGGCAACCACCTACTGTCCACTTACATAGCAGCACAACAGATTAGCCAACTGCTGTCGTCAATGCTAGAGATCCTTGTCACTCTTTTTTTTTTTTAACCAGGAATAGCACACTAAGCTGAAAGCTTTTTTTACTCTTCTCTTGAACCAGATAAAGAGATCCAAGAAGTCTTCAACTACCGCCTTAATGTATATCACTACTGAAAGATAGAGATGTAGTGAAGTTAAGCTTCATCTGTGAAGTCGCCATGAAGTTGCAAAACTTTGGCTTCACGGAGCTTCATAAAGTTCCTATTGGCATTATTGACTTCAACTTTGCCAGCCTTGCAATGTTTTTTTCAGGCAAAGTAACACTTTTTCCCATGAAGTAGCAACTTTATGAGTGAAGTTTGATCAGTTCACAGAAAAAAGTGCCATTTTGGCCATCAAAAAATTTTGCAAAATTAGCGCTTTGAATTTGTGAAGTTATTAAACTTCACAAAGTACTGTTGCAGCAACGTTTTCTCAACTTCGTGCATCTCTACTTAAAGATGATACAAAGATCTTAATGAAAATCTTGGCATACTGACTACTGTAGAATCAATAATCACTGGTTAATAATTATGCAATAAGGCATGACAGGGTGTGTATTATTGTGTAATAACATCATGCCTCAGGTGGTTGAAGCACGAGGCTGAAGGTCGAGTGTGTTCCACACCCTAGAAGTGATGTTATTACACAATAATACACACCCTGGAGTGCCTTATTGCTATTATACAATGACTTCTTTATTAAAAAACAAAAGACAATGGGAAAAATATGGTTAAAATGTCTTTTTTTTTTAAGTTTTCCTTAGGGCAGGTAGACTTATTGAAAAAAAGAATCCATAGTTTTTGTTTTGCCCAGCAGGTGGCACTGGTGCAATATGCATGCCCTACTATGGTCCTATGGTCAGACTTGGTTACTTCTTCTGTATGCCCCCCCTGCATTGTTATGTTGCTGTCTGAGTAATTTGTATTTTGTTCTGTGTTTCAAATCTCCTGCTTTGCTGCATTATCTGCCTGTGTTGAGCCTGCCATACCTGAAGCCAACCATTTCACAGTAAGCTTTTTAAACTGCAGTCCCTCGGAGTCCCTGGTTGTAAGTGATAAAGCCATATTGAACTATGGCTGTGAAGGCAATACTGCAGTGTGAACTGTTATTTAAGAAAAAAAAAACTAGAACACAATTTCAAACCAGAAACAAGAGAAACTGAACTTGATGCTGCTGATCTGTTATGTTTTGCACTTCTCAGAAGCACAAGCAGTTCAGCCAGTGCTGAGATTCCCTGACTCTGAGTTGTGGCATTTAGTGCAAGGTGCTGGGTTTTACTATGATTTTCTTTTTAAGTTCTCCTTGTACAGTTTGAAGCATTTCATAATTTGTACTGGTAGAACAGTAGAGGAGTGCGGTAAAAGCAGCTCTGGTAAGTTCGAAGAAGTCAGGGGGAGAGGATGATTTACACACGGCCATATGCCTTCCTTTGCAGAAGCCATTCAGTGTAGCTGTTTAAATGTGTAAGGGGGGAAAAATACTTGATGGCATTTGTTAAGCCAGGGGTGGGGTGGGGGGAGTTTGTTTTAATCTGCTTGTGGCTGGCCGCTGGGTAATTCATGTACACAGCTTGTGATGTGGGCTGTGAAAACAGTTTTGGTTGTATGGAGACTGTGAGGCCATGTTGGCTTAGCGGTGGCTTAGGGAGGGAGTAAGGGATTTCAGTGTTCTCCGGTCATCTCTATGCCTGCCCTAGATACAATGATGTTATTGTCTAATAACATCACTGTGTCTAGGGGTCAGCAGCCAGTCAGGTTGCTAGAATTTTTCTTTCCATTGTCTAATATATGAATAACCACCAACAGGTTTTGTGAAAGGGAACATGGCTATGGACAACCTATGACCATTAATCAAGTCACTCTGGGTAGGCCACAAGCAAGCAACTCCAGTTCTCTGGATGTACATTATGTAGACAAAGAGAAGACCTACCTCTAACAAGTTTTCGAAACAATGGACCTCAAATTAAACTACACTAACTAGGTCAAACTACTGTACTCCAATCACTTTGCTTCCCTACTAACTAATAGTGCCATCTCCACAAAACTGAGTGTACATAGGGTCAGGAAGCAGGGATGCCCCGACTCCCCATCTTTATATTATTACCATATAACCTCTGCTTCACATGCTTAGCCAAGCCCCAGCTTTTGAAGGGTTTAAAATGGATGTTTCCTCTATAAAGACCATGGCATATGCTGATGAACTACTGATAGCAATATCCTACCCTTCCAGGTCACTTTCTCCAATTCTATCTGTTCTTAACACCTTCAACAAAGTATCAGAATTCAAGGTTGACTGGGAAAAGACCACAGTCCTCCCTCTGAATGAGCTCTCTAAAATAGATGAAACTGCCTTGTTCATTTAAAAATGGTGCAAGGGACACATTCCAGTACTTAATCCCCTAACTAGAAACATGATTGATCTTAACTTGTATCCAGTTATCAAAACACTAGAAATAGACCTACAGTATGCAGATTGAAAAAATAAACCTGCTGGCCCACCAGCACAGCAGTAGCGCTACCACTTGTAACACCAGTGACCAGTGTTCGGTAGTGAGCCTGGGCTGTAAGGCACAGCCGGGGGGTGAAGGATCTAGTGCCCAGAGGGTTGCTCTCCTTCTCCAGGGAGGGAGGGCTGCAGTCCCCACTGCTATACTGCCACTTGGGTGACCACAGGTGGCAGTGCAGACAGGAAGGCAGAAGATGCAGGGAGGGGCAGATGTCGGCTGAGTGTCTGGAGCAAAGATACATCTCAGCGTGCCTTTGTCTCCTTGGTCTCTCCCTGCATGTTGATGTCTGCAGGGGTGGGGACCAGAAAATATGGAATAATACCATGTTGGGACCAGGAGATGGGCTCCAGCACTGGTGACCAGAGATCGGGGCAGAAGCCCCTCAGTGTCTGCCCACATTGGATGAAGGATGAAAGGGTTCTGGGTCCCCTTTCCACCCACATCTGGGGGGTAATCCAAGGTTTCAAAGGAAGGAGGGAGGACACACAGGGGAGCAGAAGTCCTCGTGATCTTCAGCACAGATTGAGCAGTAGCCATGGGAGTCCATGATGGAGGGAGCAGGCATGGTGGGGAGAGGGCATAAAACAGTAAGCTAAGAAAAGAAAAAAGAAACCTAACTGGGGGGAGGGGGGAGTGCAGCCTTCAAAATGATGGCCTTCCCCAAATCCTAATACCTATCCTCATTCAACACCTATAGAAAATAGAAAAAAGTCTTCCTGTCTTTACTTTAGAATGCCCCCCAAAAAACAAAACAAAACAAAACAAGATTAGCTTGATTATGGTCCTGTCACCAAACTATTACATGTACTGAAATATGAAAATTTAAAATATTAGATTTTCACTAGGTATGTCTTAACATTATTGTTTTCTAGGTTTTTTTTTCTTTCCCCTGCTGTTGGTCTATTAAATATTGTAGCTAATGCAGCAGCTATTTCACTGAGGCTTTCAAAATGCATCTGGCTCTCTCCTGCTAATCACATAATAGCTATATGTGACATCACAGTCTGCTGTCATGGTGAGGACTATGACATCACAAACAAAGGCACTGTGCAGTAAATAGGGTGGAGGCAAATGTTTTCTATATAGACATTTTAAGATGGACTACCTAGATGTGCTGCAAATCTTAAAAGGAACATTGAAAATTAAAAAAATGTATTCTCTAGTAAACTGTAATGGCTGAAACATGTTATTTATGAAAGCACATGCTGAAGCACAGAGTTGCTCTTTAAGCAAAACCTACTGTGGTTTAAACCAATAACAGAACACATACTTGTCTGGTTACAGCTGGAACAATCTCTACAAGAGACGTCTCCCTGATCATTGATGAACGCTAACTCTACACTCTGGTGCCAGATTCTACCCGCAGTACTATAGCCTTTTCTATAGAGACATGGATGACTATCATCCAGAAAGAGTATGGTACACACAGCCACTAGGTAAGTGGGTAAGTGTGAGTCACTTTGGAATAACCAGCACATAACCAATCAAAACAAGACATTAAATTGGCCTACCTGGTCATATAAAGGCATTAGCACAGTAAGGCACCTTCTGCACACTACATCTAGAACTACATACTCTTTCTGAGGCATCTGCGCTCATTTCCAGCTCCCCCAATCTGATTTATGTCACTGTCGTTAGTTGCATCATGCACTCCACAACAGGATAGGGCCCATATTGACCCCACAGTCTTCAGAATTGGAAGCCCACATTACTAGGTGATTCCAAGTCCCTACACATTAAGGAGATAGGATATACTCATTTCTCCTGCACACAGCCATCACATCCCTACAAAAACAGAGGGCCAACTGGGAACAGGAATTAAACCTAACTGGCTCTGAGCATACCTGGTCTTTACTTCTAAAGAATGCTCATACAAATTTCAGGCACATCAGTTACCAATTAATCTAAAAAGAGATTGTACACAGGTGGTACAACACCCCAGTATTTTGAAAAAAAAATGGACCTTTTAGCTTTTGACCTCTGTTGGAAATGTAATTCATCCAGTTACATGGTGTTATGTTTTCTGGGAATGCTCTTGAATTGACTCCCACTGGACCCAAATTTCTCACCAAAATATCTGAAAGATCAGCCCCAGGAGATCCCTGCCTCCCGATACTAGGGGGCAGCTCATGACTGATGCAACATTGAAAGTCTTTGTAGCTGTGGATCTTCCCAACTGCCTCTTAAATGGAGAACAGGCACACTTCCTTCATTTAGAAAATCACTGAGATCCTCATTCAAGTTAGCTAAGTTTGAGAGATTGTTGCAGGTAGTGAATCACAATCTTGTTAATTTCCAGACCATTTTGAAGCCCATTTTTACAGATTACAGATTACAGCCAACTCTAGATTTGACACTGCCACTGGAGTGGCATGGTTCAAATCATACATATGAAAATCATAGACTGTTTGGTGTACAGATGTTTTATAACAAGTTAGACTATAGTTAAAGTTCAGGTACTGATGCTACTTCACCCAATTTTTGGTTAAAGAATAGCATGCATGTTATCATTATGAATTTTGACTACTGATAGCTTAGTAGGATGTAGTTAACTCATTTATATTTGCATTACAGGATTCTAGGAGAAAAGAGTCATAATTTGAAACTTTGTACAGTTGTAATATGAATGACATATGACTGAGCCTTGTGTAATACTGCAATGTGCAGTACATCTATATAAGTATTTTACAAGCTTTATTTTCCTTCATAACAATTTAAAAAATAACAAATGCCAGAGTGAGTCAGCACAATCAACATTGTATGAGGCTGATGAATGTTTGCTGGGACCTTATTTGGTTTTACTTGATATGCTTTCTCCATGCAGCCCAAAGTCATGGGAGCAATCCATCTCAGGGCCCACAACACCCAGAGCTCCACAATTCCATCCAGATCCTCCACCGCCACCACTTTTACTAGCCCAAATAATCTCATGTTATGCTCTCTCAGAGCCACATTAGCAGTTTCTAATTGTTTCTTAAGGTGCTTCATCTCTTTCATGATTCCAAAGGTGTCAACCATAGCCTTCTCTGCCTGGAGGCCGTCACCACTACCTTATCTGTAAAATTGCTCCACAAATCACTGTACCTTCTTATAGAAAAGTCATTAAAACACCTTTCTATAACCTGGATCAACTTTCTCATGTCTTCAAGATAGTTTTTGATTTCAGTCAGCAATGTCATTGCAGGTTGCTCTCTATGTGGTGGCTCCAATTTTTCTGCCCTCAACACTCCCTGCTTTGACAGAAAAAAGTCAGTTGATATCAGCTGCTGATTTTTTGGGTTCCCTATTGTGGTTCACAAAGTAAGATCTCACAATTGGTGCACAAAATTGGAAAAAAATTCCAAGAATTATATTTGTTTTTTTTTATCAAAAAACTAAGTAACGTGATGCAGGGGCTCTCTCAGACACAGCTGTCCTGGCTGATGGCTGGCTCTGACTCCATGCAACATAGGTTTGACCATTCACTTGCTGTGCTCCTGATACAGGGACTACTACACATTTGAGTTATTGTTATGCATAGGAACTCTTTTGAGGAGGGTTCTACTCCCAGAGGTGTCACAGGGACAAGGTCCCCTTAGACCAAAGATTCTTATGGAAGAATCCCATGAGTTCCATTAGGAAGGAGATGAGCCACTGGAGAAGAGAAGAATGGTGGAAGCAACAAAAATGACCATCCAAAGAATGCTTAGGCATGTGTAATATCAGTTCTGCTCAGCGGATGTGTTGTGGCATGTGTTATTAACTGTTCCACTGAAACATGAGTTAAGTCTTGTTATTTACTGATATATCAGGCAAAGTATGTAGGAATGTTTAGGCAATGTAGTAGGTAGTAGGAATGAGTAAAAGGTTACTTTGAACAATTATCAGGGTATTATAATTAGTAATTTCATAGGGACAGCAAAAAGAGAACAAGGGAGGACAGAGGGGATTCACATTTTGCTGAGCACTCCACTGAAAAAGGAGATGGAGACATAGATGTCATGGTACAGAAGACTGGTGTCTTGTAACAAAAAAAATCCTCACAAGAAGGGTAGAAGGGCACTGAGTCATCAGGAAGTTAGTTTATCTAACATATATTCACCTCTTGCTAATGCAGCTGAATTTTCAGCTTCTACAGTGGACACTGAGTCAATGAGAACACTTACAACAGCTTCCCAAGTTTGCAAAAGCATAAGTAATGGTATAACTAGACAGAAATTAGTTGGTGATTCTATTGTATGCTTTTCTGATACTAATATCTGCAAACATGTCAAATACCATACTGCAGTCATTTGTCTCGCAGGTGCAAGAATAACAGATATCAGTCAAAGAATAGACAAACTAATCACTAAAGATCATTCTTCAGTTATTTTACATGTATGTATCAATGATGTTGAATGGCACCATGAGAAAGATATATGTTATGATCTGCTGTCTTTAGGGAACAAGATCAAAGAGAAAGGGTGTTCAGTTGTGGTTTCCAGTATAGTACCAGTCCCACAGGCCAATATAGAAAAAATTGTACCATAGCTCTGGATTAATGCCATATTGTCTAATTGGTGCAATAAAGAATGGATAAAGTTAATTGACAATTGGAATACTTTTTGGGGTAACACGTCTTATTTTTCCAAGGATGGACTTCATCTCAGCAAAAATGGAGCAAAAGTATTGAGTGACTGTTTCAAACTTGCTTTTGACAAAATGAGTTTGAACTATTATGTTTGGTGGGAAACTCTGGAAATTTCTAAAATCCTGAAACTCTCAGTAAACAAAAACAAAATCAAGCAAAGTCTAAAAGAAAGCACAGCACAATTAAGAGTTGCCTTTTAAATGCCCGAAGCCTCAACAATAAATTTGATAAGCCATTGGCATTAGCTTCTAAAGAAAAGCCAGACATATACAGGATAGTGTATGAGTAACAGTTAACAACAGGTCTATTGTTTCCCCTGAGTCAGTACTATGATGACTGATGACCTCGAGAGTGCAGCTTGTGAGAGCATCAGTCTTCATAGTACCGACAAGGAGAAAGAATGGCCCTGGCATTAACTGTTATGCATGCACTTTTCTATACAGTGTATTGTGGAACATCCCCCCCAAAAAACACTGCCCAGTATCCGTTGAGGGCTCATACTCACTCCCATCTAGCCTTTTTATTTTGTAAATGAAATGAAATGTAAATGAAATCCTAGTTGTAAGGATATCATGAATTGCCCTGTGCTCGTAATTGTCTCTGACGAAACTATGTACCTGCTTTATGTCATTTTCTGTGTTTTTGACTGTCTTTTGATTTTCCTGGTCCAAAATAAATCTATCCTGTTCAGATAGTAGCCTTGATAGTACTACCTTAGACATCGCTTGCTAGTTTATGAATGTGCTCCAACTGTCAGATTGCTGCTCGAGAACACAATGTGTGACGTCCACACTGTAGCAGAATGAAAAGTCATTCTGCTGCACTACAGATGTCACTTTTTGATTCTGCTGCACTGTGGATGTCACTAGAGCATCAGAACAACAGTTTGAGAGTGCTAGATTTTAGTGAACTATGACATTCCACTATACACTATAATAGCAGTTGCAGAGACATGGTGGTCAAGCAATGATGTTTGTTAAAAAAAAAAACATTTGTGGGTATGATTTATTTTATTACAATAAGGCAAATAAAAAAGGTTGTGGTATCGCCTTATTTGTTAGTTCATGCTTTGACCCCATAGACAATAATAATAATACGGTTAATAAAACATCTGACACTGAGAGTCTGTGGAGCAAAGTTTTTTCAGATTTGTCAGATTCTTTTATTATTGTGCTATGTTATAGCCCCCTGATGCCCCTTTAGTTATTACTTCAAAAATAATTACAGAAATTGAATCTACCTGTGAGCAAGGGTATGTACTTTTTTATGGGAGACTTGAATCTTGGAGACATAGATTGGAGAACATAAGTGGCTGCCTCAGCCTCTGGTAGACAATTTTTTGCCAGCATGTGAGCAACTTTAATGCATCAGTATGTGTTATAACCCACAGGAAGTATCAACATTTTAGGTATAGTTTTGGGTAAACCAAATTTAGATATTAAAAACTGTCATTCTGGTCCACCTTTAAGTACCAGTACCACAATATGATTTGGTTCAAAACTGATTTTTCATTTATCAAGCTTAACAGTGAATCATATTTCTACCTCTACAAAGAAGTTGATATGAATCAAATCAAATGAACAGTGTCCTAGCTAACATAAAGTGGGATATTTTACTATCAAACTGTGATGTTGAGGCAATGTGGAATAAAATAAAAACTATTATACTGGACCTTAGTTGTATATCCATTCCAAAATTTAGAACATCTGCTAATAATAACAAGCCAAGGCACAAGTGGCTAAGTAAAAAAATTCTAAGACTTATTCATAAAAAATAGATAATATTTAAAGCCTTCAAAAAATTAAGTCCAATCCTTTGGAAAAATATAAGATTATACAAAAACACTCTAAATTTGAAATTAGAAGAGCGAAAAGTAATATTGAGCTAAGCCTAGCTAGAAATGCTATCAAACAAAATAGTAAGGCTTTCTATGGTTATATCAATGCCCTGAAAAAGCCTAGATGCAAAGTGGGTCCTTTATTATGCAATAATTCTACCATCAATAAAGCTGAAGACATGGCACAATTTTTTAATAAACATTTCTGCAGCATTTATGGAGAAAAAGATAAGTCACCTGCACCACCAAGTATTGACTCCTGTTATAAAATAATTTCAGAGGATGAAATTAGCACAAAGATGAGAAATATAAAAGCAGATTGCTCTCCATACCAGATATGATTACGGCAAGAATGATTAAATTAATGTCTAGTTACCTATTATACTATCTTAAGTTGTTACTTGAAAAAAGTTTGAGTAGTGGTGTTGTAATTATGGACTGGAGAATTGCAAATGTCCCTCTATACAAAAAGGGAGACAGGCATAATATTGAAAGTTATTGACCCAGTAGCTTACTATCCATTATATGCAAATTTATAGAAGGCATTATAAAAGATAAAATTCAACCATCCCTATATAATATGGACTGTGAGCAGTATGGTTTTACCAGGGGTAAATCTTGTGTTACAAACCTATTATGCTTTTATAATCTAACCAAAGTGTTTGACCTGGTGAATCACGGTCTTCTGCTTCATCAGCTCAATATTCTTGGTTTTTACACTTTTGCCCTAAACTGGGTAAAAAGCTATCTATACTGCCATTCACAATGGGTCAAGTGGGTAGGTTTCATCTCTGATCTAAGACCCATAACTCATGGTGTCCCACAGGGCTCCATCCTGGGTCCAATGTTGTTCTCTTTACTAATAAATGATCTACCCAGCTTCTGTGGAGGAGCTTCTGTACACCTCTATGTGTATGATGCAATTGCTCATCTCCTGATATTGGTCTAATAAATCAAGAACTTGCATCTGACGTTGCTGCTCTTGAAGGTTGGTTTAAGCAAAATCAACTTGTCCTTAATACAAAAAAGACCAGAAGCAAGCTTTTTACCCACCTACCCTCCTCAACTCGTACCTTTTCTCCCCTTAGCAGTCCCTCTCTCAATGGCAATACCCTTGAGTCTGTCCTTACCTTTAAATACCTGGGCATCACCCTGGACACCTCACTCTCTTTTAATGCTCATGTCTACAACGTCATTGAAACTCTGAACCAAAAGCTAGGTCTCCTCTATTGAATCCACCCCTTACTCACTTCTGCCACCTGCCTTTTAATTACTGCTTCATCTTTACTTCCTCTCCTCACTTATGGTGCTCTTTTACTGTGCTCAACTAATTCTTCTACCCTGTCTCTCCTCACTTAGACTTACCATAGGGTAGGTAGGTTCTCCTTGGGGGTTAATGCCCATTAAAACCATTGTGACATCCTCTCATCATTGGGTTGGTTGCCCTACAACTCAAAACTGAGGTATATCACCTTATGCTTTATACATAAGCTGGTCCACAAATTCACACCTCCCTACCTCAGTGAGACTATACACCTCAGACAAGCTCCAAGAACCCTCAGGTCTGCCTCCCTCCCCCTTCTCATAAAGCTGTCACTGCAACTAGCTGCTGCCTGAAAGTCCTTCTCTTTTGCGGCAGTGTCTGACTGGAACTCCCTTCCTCCCTCTGTACTGTCCTGTCCCACTCTCCCAAATTTCCAATCTTCTTTGCTTGCCTCCCTTACAGCCTCTATAAAATGCTCCTGCTTCCGCTGATGTCTATCTATTTCTTCCTATGCTCTATTCTTCCTCCTCCTCCTATCTACCCTTTAACCTTACCCTTTTCTGACCCCATGTCCCTACCTCCTTATACAACCTTCTTTTGTCAACCCCCTTTCCCTTACCTCTTGTCATTTGATTCTGTTGCCTGTAGTATTTTTTTGTACAAAAGTTATATTGAAGTTCTATACTGAAGTGTATATACCTCTATTTAACTGCTATCTTTGTGCTGCATTGTATATTTATACCTTGACTTATGCAGTATATGCAAACCATGTTATCATTTTATGTTTTATGTGTTATTGTAATGTCCTGTATTGCCTGTGGCAATCCTGGGTTTCCCCTGAAAAAGGGGACTGTAATTGTCTCAGAGGACTAACCCGGTTATCAAAACTCAAATAAATAAATAAAGTTTGTAACTGCTTGGATAAGAAAACTCCTTGTGATGTGATCTTTTTAGATTTTTAGCAAAGCTTTTGACCTTATCCCTCACTGGGCTGTAATAGAAAAATTACAACTAAAAGGATGATTCTAAAATTGTGGCGCTTGTGCCACCTTTGAGGAAGCAGCCAGAATACAGGATGACCTTGATCAAATCACACAGTGGGCTGCAGCTTTGGAAATAAGATTCAGTCTTGAGAAGTGTAAGGTTATGCATCTGGGATACAAGAATAAGAAGCACAAATATTATCTATATGGAAAACAATTATTAGAAACTATACTCAAAAAAGATCTTGGGGTCTATGTAGCTCATAATTTAGGCTCTTCCAGGCAAATAAATAAAGCAATAAGTAAGGCAAACAATGCCTTGTGGGGAATACAAAAGAATATCAGATCTAGGGATTCTGAGGTCTTGGCACTTCTATATAGATCGTATGCCCATCCACATCTTGATTATTGTGCTCGGTTTTGGTACCCTTATGAAAGGAATGATTGTATTCAAATCAAAAGAGTACAAAGAAGAATGATGTGATATATCCAGGGTTAAAGGAATTAGCCTACAATGACAGTCTGAGAAAATTAAATCTTATGTCCCTTGAACGGAGAAGGATAAGGGGGGACCTAATCTTTATTTGGGACATTATCAAGGACCCTTACTTATTTAATGAAATAGGGTTTGAATTCAAGCAGGAGGTGTTGGGTACACAAGAACACCTGCATTGCAGTGTTTGAAATGTAATAGTACTAGGAGAAATTTTACTTCTCACAGAGAGTAGTGAATTGTTGGAAATCTCTTCCCATTGAGCTAATATTTAGTGAAAGTAAATCTATTTTCAAGAACAAACTTGACATTTGGATTTTGAAAAAGGGGGACATGCACTATTATGGGAAATGAGATTGGTGCTCTGTATGGGCAATTTGTCTTTTGTGCCTTGTTAGCCTCAGTATGAACCTCAGCACTAGGTACTGAGTATGTTTTTCCTGTAGTACATTATCATATGAGTACAGTTGATGTATGTGGATAGGTTTGAATGCTTATGCAATGGAGGTTTAGCCATTTGCTCTCTCTATCTTCCCACAGGGACATCAGCCTTTTACAATACCATGAAGGCACAGTAAACCTGTAGAGGAGGGGTTCACCATTAGAATTGCTACAGGAATGAGGTTCTTCTAGACCAAAGGTACCACAAAGAAGAAGCCCAAAAATGAAGAGCAAAAGGCAATGAAGAGAATATTCGAAAACCCTCCCTGTAAGGAAAGGAAGGAACAAGGTCAATAATAAATTATACTTGATAAGAAGTAACTGAGTAGGAATAAACAATCACAATTCAGGCCCAACTCACTGAGGAATTATTATATTATTTCATTAGGAACTTTGGCATGCAGGATAGGAAAACCCTCCTGTGGAAGAAACCTCTTGGGATCCAAAGATATGGTCACCATCCAGCCAGGCTTAATATGTTACATAATAATGTTAAATGCAGATACTGAAACCCAAACATGCTAAATATCCCCAAGGAACCCATAAATCCACAAGATACAGCTTCAGTGAGAAGGGATGAATATGGCTTTTCTTTTTGTCTCGTATAGACATTATACTCTCCCAAGTGTGCTACAAGGTTGAGCCTCGGAAACAAAGGAGTCCCTGTGTGTGAGGTTTTCATCCTTGGAAAGGTGCTTGGTGGGATAGACATGAATGTGAAAGGAATGACATGGTAGCAGATTACATCCTGAGGAGTATGGGAGACTTGCATTTCACACGGGTCCTTTACTGAGTCCATTCTGTTCAGTTGCATTCAGGAGATAACTGGGAAGATTGGTAGGGATCTGGCAGTGGAATCAATATAGTAGCAGTCATTCCCCACCTGCAAACATATATCCTTTCCAAAAGAAGAAGAGGAGGTATCTTCTGGACAGCCTTCAATATTTCTACCACTGTGGCTGGGATTGGGATTCAAGGGATTGAACTACAATCCACCACATGGAAGGCAGGGGCCTTAACTACTGTATTGCATAGCTGACCAGATGATATAGTCAACATTTGAACATCTTTTCACTAGGAAATAGTTGTGTAAGTTTATTCGGTGCATGACTGATGATGACATGCCAAGATGCCTCTTTTTCCCCATGCCTCCGAAGACACTGTGATATCATCTGGTGGAATTTATCTTTTTGCTATGGTCTCTTTCAGTCTTATGTTTTATGCAATCAAGGATCAGTTTACAAAGGTCTACTTGTAAAGTATATCATCTGCCCTCCCTTTCAGTCAGAGTTGTTTGTGGGATACTTGGGTTCTGTTGTAGAGATACACGTTTTTCACCTGGATATACATTTCCTTCTCTAGGATAGAGAAATTCAAAACTTATGCTTTCTCTTTAACAGTTCACTACTCCTTAGTGTGTATTGCATTTTGTTAACATGTATATTTTCATGTGGAACAAATCTGTTTTTAACAAGAAATCTTATTACATATATTTCATACTGAAAAGAAAATGCATTGGGCACCTTCCCTTTTTGGGCAGAAGAGTTCATTACACCCTGGATGAAGCTGAGCAATGAAGGTTTACCCTAAACCCATAGACACTGCTTAGGTTCTAATTAGCCAGACACTTCTTGCAAAGCACAAACTATCAGTAATGCTGTTAGTAGCATTGGTGTTGAATTTATCGCCCATAGTGTGAACAACCAAGAATTAGCAGGAACTTGTTAATGATTCTCCTGTGTTTATTCATGGTCTCTGTACAATAGATGAAGCTAGAGATTTGTGTTTTCCACCCTACTTCTCTGCATTTCAATCCTGATCAGGAGGGATCACTTTTCTCCTACCGTAAGTGTTTTGCATTTTAGAGCCTTAACAGAATTAGGCTAATCCTGTGCAGTATATTTTCATTATACCTGTACTGACAGTGAATACATTAAAAAATAAATAACTGTGAAGATACATCTGTCACCATACTAATTCAGCCTTGGGTTTTATTACAGCACAGACGGCCAATCAGGTCAAATTATTTTGTAGGCAGTTTCTTTATTTTTCATAAATCAAATTGTACAAAAATTATATTTTTCTCTGGAAGCTGCACCGGCTTTGATTTCATTTGCATGCCACATAAAGCAAACTGTTTAACTCTTCCATCTTTAAAATATTTCTGTAGAGTGCCCAAGTGACCTATGACACCAGATACTCAGATTTCTCTTTACTTTAAAACAAATTCTCTAGAAATAAAATGCATTTTTTCTTCTGCTTCTCAACACCTTTAAGATACACCAACCTGTCCTCATCTTTTGATAGGCAATGGATTTTTTTCTGCTGATCTTGCACACAGGTACATATTGGACAACTGTTGGCTCTGTAGGTCAATTAGTTTTGTTGGTTTAGTGATCTACAGTATCAACGCATTATGTTGGGCTATGGGAAACATCTATCTAGTAGTGCAGCATTATACAATACAATATTGCTTTTATTGGAGGAAAGCTGGTTGAAGTAAATGCACATAAAGGCATAATCAAGCCTCTAAATTACATAAAAAAGGCCAGTTATAACAGTACAATCATTCAAAAGAAGATATATCCTTTACATAATTGAAAATACATCAGTAGTCTAAAAGGTTATGACATTATGCATTCAACTTTTCTATAAGGGTGCTATGAGAGAAACAGTAAAGAACTGTGCATTGAAGATGGTCATAACTTCACATATTTCCAGAAAAAGTTAATAAAGACTTCCAAATTGACATGTTTCATGCCTTTATACTAAAACCTGAAAATGTGCTACTGTGCTAACTGAAGTCAAGTTTGTAAGCCAGAAAACAAACAAGCAAACAAACAAAACACACAAACAAACAAATGTCCATGCTTTTTGGATCCAATCAGCATTTAAACAAATATCCTCAACTAATTATTTATTGAATATAATCAGAATTACAATCCTTTGAGTCACAGACTCTTTTGCAAAGGCTCCACATCGGTTACAAGGGATGGAGGGTAAACAAATACAGAAGAAATGTACATAAACAAGCAGTATTCACATAACAGTACTGGTAGTGCAGTCCAGGCTTTAACTTAGTTAACCAGTGACAGTAGTAATACAACTAGGACTCATACCGAGTTAAGAGATCAATTTATCCATCCATATTCAGAGACTGACCTCCAAGATTTACTCTAAACTGGGTCCACTCTACAGCTTGAAAGAATGCCTCAGCAAACAGATGATCTGCCCCTACACTGCATTGTGAAGATTTTACTTATGCATCTGCCCCTAATTTCAAACAAATACTTTACCTGCACCTGCTAAGCACACCTTCTGCATCTCAGTGAGGTCTCTGGCTATAAAAAATACTAATGCAGAAAACAATCTGGCCAGGCCCCAGTCTCATAAACTGTATGCTTCCACATCTATGGAATAGTATTCCCACAGACATTCTTGCTTAGCCAGCCTCATAGGTTCTAAACGGAAAAGAAAACTTAACTGTGTCCTGCTAACTCCTGCCCAAGATACCCACTCTTACAACCTATTTACAGTCCTGCATTTTAATAATGCTGCATTTCCACTAAGTGGTGGTTGTCATATGGATCTGTTCTCCTGTCTGAATGTGATGGGTTCTGGCTTATTGTATTGTACATCTTGATTTAAACTAGTACATCTCTGTGTATTTAACATTTCATGTAGCATATAGTATTGTATACTGTATATAGTTGCATTGCTCTAATGCTACTTTGTTGATGGTATAGTGTATTTACTATAATTTAAACAGAAAAACAGGGTATACTATGGTAAACTATGCCACTTGCTCTTGGTGGATTAAGTCTTTTAATTTTTTTGAAAATGTTTATGCTGGTATCAGTGCTGGCTTGCACATTGAAACATGCAATGTGAAACAACTCCAACCCCCTCCACCATGGTAGCTTTAATGACGGTCATGCGCCTGGCATACTGCTTGTGATGATGAAGATGAAGATGAGGATGATAATGTTGCAGATTTGGGGATCTTCTCATGAAGATCCTATTTGCTAGGTCAAACAAATGTAAAGCTGCTGAAAGTCTTGCATCTTTTAGATTTACTTACACGTTTGTTTTGATTTATTTTTACAAAATCAAAAATATAAAGTCTAAGAATTGAAGCAAGACCCTACTTTTAGAAAGAGGTAAGGCACACTGACACATTTGTATAGAGTTTCTAATAGGCTCATAAAATGAGATATTGGCATGTAGGAACAGCTGAACAAGGTGACTTAGACCTAACAAAACCTACATTCCCCAACATATTGCATTTCTTGCCATCTGAATTTGATGTTTTCCTCTATGTACCACATGTAATATTAGATATTACTCAATGTAATGACTTAACCGTCTTCTGTTTTGAGTATATTATCTGTTTTCTCATCCAGTCTGGAACTGATGAATCTATTAACAATTCATGCAATCAATCACAGGAAAGAGAAGCCAGCACAATCCACTTTTGATATAACAGCATGGTGTTTAATGTTAGGAAACCAAACATTTTGGATAACGTACAGTCATTAAGATGCAATACTTTGCAATATAAATAAACCTGTAAGTAGAATAAATTATCTCTTGTACTAACTTGCCTTCCTTTTCAGCAATGCACTATTATTTGTCATTAAATTATATTGAATAACAGTTCTGGAGCATTCTTATGTTTCCACTTAATTCCTTGAATTATATTTGATATTAAGTGCATATTATGAACATTTTGTAATGTGGATGAGATATCAGAACAGAGATTGGATAATGCAGAAAATAATGTTCAACCTTCAAAGAGATTCTTGCAATGCATAAAATAGAGATTCAGTATAAGCAAGGGTATGGAAAATTACATTGCAGTAAGAGATCTCATACAAGATTGACTTGGTACTGTGCACAACAGTGCACTGAAGTCAAATATGGAGCTTCTTCCACCCCTAATTCATATGATGATGGTGTGGAGGTAGCTCATTGTTGAAACTTCCCACAGTCTGAGGCTATTTAGCATGTTAGCATTCTACCTCCTGTGCTGAGACACGTTTGCTGTAGCTCTGTGTCATTACCAAGAAAAAAATGAATGGTGGGCTCACTGAATCAGAATAACATTCCAACCCCCTACTTCTCTTGCGCTTCAATGACTTTGGACAAAACAAGAACTAAAGTCAAGCTTCATGAATGCAATTCACTTAACAATGTGTTTAGCTTGAAAATTACACTTTGTTTCTCAGGTATATGTGATGATATAACTTTTGCCTGATCAAAGAACAAGCTTTTTTAAGATTTTAGCATTTAGTGTAATTGTAACATTATCAAAAATGAGAGTTCACATTCTATAGTAAACGCAGACCTTCTAAAATCCTACTAGTGGGATTTTCAAAGGTTCAGATGCAGCACTTGTGATATTTCTTCTGATGCAGCTGCATCATGTTAAATGCATCAGAATGCCACATTTTACCCACTTTATGGCAAAACGTGATGTATGCATCAGAGCTTTGATTCATGCATCACTCCTGGAGTTCAATTTGCAGTAATAACATCAAGAAGTTTGATAGCCTTTTGAGTTATCTAACAGGCTAGACACAAGTAGCACAGCTGCATCAGATTAATATTATGATTCTTTAAAAATTCATATCTACTCTATCTATCTATCTGTCTATCTATCTATTTATCTATCTATCCATCCATCTATCTATTCTGCAAAGGCAGGATTTTCCTGGCGCAGCACAGCATGGCCAGGGGTCACTCTTCTGATGGACTGCTAATCTTGGAACATCAGTTTCTCTCTTTCTTGATTCATCAGTTTACCTATGGATTAACTTTTGGGATCTTTGATATTATGAGTTCTACTCTATCTATCTGTCTTTCTGTCTGTCTGTCTATCTATCTAATCAATCACTCTCTGTCTCTTATTTTTTTTAAACAGATATGGGTATATATCTATATCTGTATCTATGTATTAGAATTCTGTATTCACTATATTGATCTTTAATATGCAAATGTGTATAGTGAATTGTAAAATTAATATGCCAACACCGCATTCTTGATGGAGCCATACATTCCCTTGTGGATTAAAACACTATTTAAATATGGTTTTCCTGACAATTCATCTATCATAGTAACACATTCCTCCCTGAAGTTGTTAGAACCCCTGTTTCTTCCTATGGGAATCAGAAAACTGCTTAGTAGATTATTCAGGTTTTTTTGTCCCTGTATAGCCCAACTTCCTGGCAAATATTCCTACATGACTGTTTACAGTGACTCCTGCTGATAGACTAGAATGGAGTTGCTATGCTCTCTCCACAGCCAGCATCTTTCATTCTTTATTTTTATTTGATTTCTAATGTTTGACCAGGAAAGGCACACTAAGCTGTGATAGCTTGTTTTTATATGTGTCCTGGGGGTGAGTTACATGGACCTATTTTAGTGAAAGGGAATGCTGGTCATGACTCCAGGAGAAACTCCCCTACAATTCTTTAATAAGTGCCAGAAGATTTTTAACTTCCACCATGACAGTGACCAGAAATGAGTAGAAGGGACCTCGCTTTAATGTCTCATCTGAAGGATGGCACCTCAACAGTGCAGCACCTCCATCACAATGCACAACAGTGTCAGATATAGGTATTACCTCAAGTACCTGGTGTAGGGCTGGAACCCACAACCTTATAATCTTCAAGCTCCAGAGGTGAGTGTGCTACCTACTGAACCACAGACACTGTTATGGCTTTTTATGTATGACTGTTTACATCTCAAGAGTGGGTGCCTAGTCAATATGGTGGATCCTGTTTTCCTTCAAATGTGAGGTGAAGTGAGGCAGGTCATCAGCAAAGAAAGTTATTTGTCCCAGAAAGAGAGGGTTAGGATAAATGGATATCTATCTGATTGGTTGCCACAGGGAACGGTTCTGGGACCATCTTTGTTTAGAATTTATGTTGTAACTATGCAAACTTGTAAGGATGGCTAGATGGCTAAGTTTGCAAATGATGCAATGCTTGACTGTATTATTGATTCCCAGATGGTAGTAATCAACATGCAGAGGGAGCTTGATGACTTTTTTAAAAGGGAGTGGGATACAAACATGAAATTCAGTCTGAGCAAGTGTACAGTGACCCATCTTAGGGCAGGTAATATGAGATTCAAGTACAACTTAAATGGGCAAAAGTTAAGAGTATCAGCTAAAGGCAGGGGGAGAGAGAGAGAGAGATAGAGAGAGAGAGAGAGACAGAAAGAGAGAGACCTGTGTGGTGTTATTTATACAGTGCAGCCTATTTATACCGGATCCTTTTATACTGGAAATTTAGTTTTACCAGATGGTTCCAGCTTTCCAAATGCTGTTTTCATAGACTGCTGCTTTAATAAGTCTGGTTACAATGAACTAAGCAGCCCATATATGGCAAACAGCTGACCGCAATTTGCTGTGCTACTTACAGTAATTATCACCATTCACACCTTCATTGGCGATCACGGTTGCAGAGCGAGGTTACGCAAAGTCATTCAGAGATCAATAGAAATTTAAACTAGGGTGGTCTAGGGTTATTGAAGCTTAAGTAAAATGTTAATTTACAGGTTTAAATAACCTCACCCTAACATTACATTAGCTTCTGTGCGTTCACTCAAGTTTGCGTTATTGTCTGTGTACTCTAACTGCTGACATTGTGGCTCCTTAGAGAAAGGCACTGTCTCTTGCTTGGAAGGTAGAAATCCTGACCAAAATCCAAACTATGCCAGTAAAGAGTCTTTGTGAGCTGCCCATCCATTTTGGAATGGCAAACTGTATATGAAAGGAAGCTTCATCACCCCCAACACAGATGACCAAGCTGTTTACTGTATAAGTGCACCAAGCATACAAAATATGGGATACATGATGGGCATGAGTGGAATATGGAAAATATTTTCACTCCTACAGAGTGAGCCTGGATATTTCACGAGTTCATATTCCATGATGTGCACGTCATGTGTCCTATTTATACAATGGGGCACTGTTGGCAAAATGTACAATTTGCACAGGATTAGCATGGATTTAGCACGACTTTGCGTGGTTTTGTGCTGTTGCGCGGCTTTGTGTGGGTTTAGTGCAGGTTTCGGGGTGTAATAAGTGGTATTTATTTTAACTCTGCTGACAACATCAGGATTTATTTCACTGCAGTGAAAATAACATGGTTTATTTCACTGGAATATGTCTCACCCTCATTGTATAAAAAAAAAATATATATGTATATAATAAAATAAAATAAGCAGAATAAGCTGAATATACTGAATAGGCAGAACTGAAACTCTAGAAGTGATGTGCATCGTTAAATGTCACAACATCATGCTGCAACATTGCAACAATGCAAAACATGATCTAGGCTTATGGCTACATCAGTCATTTGGCTCTGAGGTTATAGCAGACTCCAGCTATATCGGATCAAGTCTGTATGCACAAAGGTGTCCGACATAAGTGGGCTGCACTGTAATGACTTCAAGCATACATTGCTATGTGAACAAGTGACCAGAAATGCAACCAGATTCTGGGATGCATCAGGAGAAATTCCATAAGCAGGGACAAATAGGCAATTTTGCCACTTTACAGGTCTCTTGTAAGATCTCCTTTGGAGTATTGCAGGCAGTCCTGGTATCCCTAGAATAAAACATTTGAGAGTGGAAGGTGTGCAGCTTAAAGCCACTAAAAGATTTAAAGGTTCAAAAGATAAACTGTATGGAGAGAGCCAAATGAGCTTGGCATTTATTGACTGGAGAGGAGAAGGACGGGGGGACCTTATTCTGGCCTATAAGGGTACTAATGATTAAATGCTCAATGACGGTCTGCATTTAAAAAATTCAAAAAGTGTTTTTGTTCTAGAGGACGTGCACTCCAGTTGAAAGGGGAATATTTTAAATTTGAAACACATAGGGCTTGGTTCACTCAAAGGGTGGTAACAACATAGAACAGCTTAAAGATGTAGCTGACAGTCCAACACTAATACTATTTAAGAAGAACCTTGGTATTTATCTAGGGAATAAAATAATTACAGTTTATCACCATTGAGAAGTGGTAGGAAATGGCAGACACACTTGATGAGCACTGCCTCTTTTTTCTATAGACCCAGTGTTAGTAAATACTGTAGCACAGCAGAAATGTTTTATCAGTTATATCATTTTAACATTCTCATGATCACAGAACTCATGATCATTACAAGTACTTAGTCTAATACACAGAGCCATAAACACCCCTAAAAGGTACACAGCTTGACCCTTGAAGCATGAAGTCACCTCTCTTCCTCTGTACATCCACACAACTTTTTAACTCACCTGCAGAACCTGAGCCCAGTCTGATCCTTGGATCTACGTAGGCTGTCAGGCCAGGATTTTCCAAAGAGCATATTGACACTCTGCAGTCATGCACAGTGCAATTTTTGTGCTGTATAGATTTCCAGAGAGGATAGTGGCTGTGCAAAGGGGACACCTGAAATAAGTATTGTGTGCTTCCCACGGCCAGTCCACCCTTAAATATTATTTATTTATTTAAATATTGGTGACCTGGTGGGCCCACTGAGACCATTACAGTCCCTTTTTCAATGTTGACCCGGGATTAATTACATATATCTAGAGAAAAATATCAGGAAGACCAATACATATTGAACAGTGTAGTTATTACAAACATAAGGCACAATTAATGGTACAGCGGGCAAGTCAATTACAATTAACACCAACAAGAGAAGCAGTACATATTACACAATACAAGAAAAAATCAGGTAATGATCCCAATATGGGTGCACCAGTCTGCAAAGAAATAAGCACGGCCATATGAGTAGCCATCTGACATTGTCAATTGAACCTCAGTGGTAGCAGGTGCAGCAACTCAGCTCCAAAAGGCGAGTCTTAAGACCCTTCTTAAAGCCCTCAAGGGATGTACATTCTTGGAGACTATTAGGGAGATCGCTCCAAAGGGATGGGATGAATGCAGTGAAAGACCGGAGCCCTTGGGAAGTCCTGACCCTGGGGACATGGAGAAGCTGGTGATTGGAGGACCTTAGTGCTCTTCCAGTCTGTTTGGCTGTTATTGTGTTAATTAGGCTAGGTGGAATGTTGTTTTGCTGGAGTTTAAAGGCAAGGCACAGAGATGGATATGCTAATCTGCCTTCGAGAGAAGGTCAATCTATTCAAAGTAGTACTTTACAATGATGCTCTAGTGGTGGGGCCCCTGCAGCGAAGTGTCCTACCCTGTAATACAGAGTTCTCAACCTTTGCATCTCCCAGCTTCTTACTGAATATAGCATAGGGGACCCATAGAGTAAGGTGGGTGGGAGCATACCAGTGGCTGCTTTTAATTTGGATTCCTGAGTGAGGAATGGGCTCAGGTGGTATAGAAGACCTAACTTTTGGTTTAATGCCTTGGTCAGTTGGTCAATGTGACCCTTGAAGGTACAGTCTTGAACTAAGTACACACCTAAGTACTTGAAACAGTCAACCACCTCAATCTTCGAACCATTAGAGAGAGAGAGTTGGAAACAACAGATGCAACCAGTTTGGCCCCAATCTTTTAGGACCAAACAGTATGGCCTTGGTCTTTTTGCCATCAAGAATTAATCTATTGGCATGAAACCATTTCTAAAGTGATATGAGGTCTTGACCAAGAAGGTGGTTCAGTTGGACAGCATCTTGGGAGGATCTATAAAGTACAGCCTAGTCAGCATATAGGATCACCTTGGCCCCTCCACAGTGTTGAGGCATATTATTAATAAATAGGGAAAATAGGAGTGGCCCTAGTATCAAACCCCGTGGGACTCCATCCAGGATGGGGCATTTGTCAGGATTAGCACCATGCCATCTGACAATTTGTGACCTTTCATGTAGGTAGTCCATGAACCACTGTGCTGACAAACTATCTGGACCAAGGGATATCAGTTATGTGATAAGCAGCTGAAGGTTCACCAAATCAAAGGCCTTGGTAAAAGCTATAAAGACAATGCCAGTTTGTAGGCCATTATCTAGGGCTGAGTAGATATCCATGGTGAGGCTAACCAGATCTGTGCTGGTACCATGTTTTTTTCTAAAATGATGTTGCCGTGCTGTTAGTAGTTTATGCTGCTCGATGTATTCCTGGACATGCTGGTACATAGTCCTCTCTAGCACTTTCCTTAGAGTTCAGAGGATGGATATTGGTCTATAGTTCTCAACAAGGTCACTTGACCAACCTTTAACAATAGGAATAACCAGGGCAACTTTCCACACTACGGGGACTTTGCATTTGAGCTGTGATCTATTGAAAAGCCAAGTGATCGGGGAGGCAATGACATGGGCAACAGTGCTAAGTAGTCTGTGTCAGCAGAACCCATGGTTTTAATTCTCCTTAGTAGTTTTAGGACCTCAGATTTAGATACTAGTTTGAAATGAAAATTAGGTGATGGAGGGGGATCTGTTAAGCAATCCTGGGGGGGAGGGGGGCCCGTAGGATAATTTTAAAATGTCTCCAGGTCTGTGACAAATGCATTAAATCCATTAGCAGAGTCCTGTGGGTTCATATGGCAGACACCATTTGCTACAATATCACATTCTCCATGGGTGGTATGCCCCTTGAAGGGAGTATTAATTTGGGTTCAAAATAATTTAGGGTCAGAAAGATTATTGGTTTGTAGATTCTGGAGGTACTGTCTTTTGTCTTTTGACAGATTTTAATTCCTTTTTTACACTTACAGTATTTCTCAGTTCTCTATAGTGCACCCAATCCTTGGTCAGATTTGTGGACTTGAACCTACCCTATGCCCTATCTCTTAACCTCATTAGTTTTTTTTAGTTCTCGAGTCAGCCACCTAAAATGCTATTATGAGTCCTAAATGCCCTGCTAGCCATCCCATAGAACATGAAGGGCTGGAATGCATTGAGAGAAAGATTTCTTTTTTTATTAGATATTTTAAATTGTAGTAAATGCCATATCCCTCAACCCAACGCTTGTGTGGGGCAGGGGATCCACTCTATTGCTAGCCTGGGCTTCCTATTGGAAGCTCAGTGTCTGTCCCAACTCTGCCCCAGACTGCCGCTTCTCCCATCTGTTATGTGCCACTCTCAAAGAGAGGGGCAGCTAGGGTCTCTGGATGTCATTCTCTGTAGAGTGGCATCAGATGTTGGAACTGCACAGGTGGGCAATGTGAAAATTAATCATATAATGGACCATTAATGGAACAGGTCCTTACTCAACTGGCCTTGTTTCTTGATGATAAAGGCATAAGCTGACTGTTTCATGAGAATAGCACATGGTTGACCTAGGAGAAGTGCATAATATGGTGGCAAGAATTAAAAAAAATATAATTGAAACAATAATACCAACAAAGAACTTCTCATGGCATAATGTATTTGAGGCAGCATGGTCAAGTGGCTAAAGCACAGGCATTGAATCAGTTTCAAATCATTCCACCACCACCTGCTCACTATGTGACTCCAAGCATGGCATGTGACTTATCAGTGCTTCAGACCACTCATTTGTGCTGCATGTGACATGCCTTTTTCTCTTTTTTAGTGCTGCACAAGTGTATTGTATTAAGTCTACTCAGTTTGCACTGGGATACTCCCTAGAACCCCACCCTTTAGCCCCAGCCCTAGGCCCTGCCTACACCTCCAGTACACTGCACTGGTGCTACAAGTTCCACTCTTGTGCTTTCATAATGTCACATTAGACCTGTGGTGCCCCAGTCAGTTTGCTCTTAACATGGTGTTAATGATTATCCTCCAAACCTTTTGCAGCCAAAGCCCATGAAAGCAAGGAAGATGTGGGGTTACTAAACACTATATGAGTAATTTTGTAAGTGTAATACTTTGCGAATGATGCATGGTTATACAAAAATTGCTGAATGTTATTTTTTGGGTCTGAATGTAAACAAAAAGTCAGAAAAAGTTAGGAAAGTTTTAAAAGGTTTTTCAAAACAAATGTCAGGCAAAATATATATCCACATACTTTAAACTGTATTGGTATAGTTTTAAACTGTATTGATATACTTTAAATACATATTATATTGCTATATTCATGCACAAAAACTGTATTGATAGAACTTGTCTATGTAAGTGTGACTCCAAGCTTTTAAAAAAATTAAGTTTCTAGCCCACATGGGTCAAAATTTAACTCTGTTCAAAAAAGGTGCCTTTAGAAAAGGCTACCTTTTGAATTGTCAGGACTTGAAACTTATTTTTTTTTAAATGACAGCTTGGAGTCAAATCACCATATAGAGAATAATGCATGGATGACTGCATGTTATGAAGTGTTTTTACACACCCAAGGTGTGTGATTACCCATACAGCTTGAGAGTGAAGTTCAAGTGGTTTATGTGGTCATCACAAACCAAATGAGTGTAAAATAAATTTCACAGACACGTAGTCATTTATGTTTTATTTTTTATAATTACTGGTGCAAGGAGTCAAAGACAAAGTAAGTCATTGAACCCTAAAGCTCAAAGCTGAAGTTCACATTTGTTTAACTGAACATGAAATCTGACTACAGAGCTTAGTTGTTTAGTTAGCATATGTAACTTAGTTGTGATTTTATTTATGCAGTAGTTGCTCCCTCCTCTCATCTGCTGTTGTTGAGTTCTCAAATCAGCACCAGAAGCCAGGCTGAAAGCAAAAATAAAGCACTCTTGCCCACTGCTGCCAACAGTGACATAGTGAGTCATGTTGATAGTGAGATAGCAAGCCAAATGAGTTCTGGCCTGCTACAGACACTTCTGCAAAGGTAGGCAAGAGAGTTTTACTGACAGCAACATAGTGAGCCAAGTGAAATGGCGACAGCTCAAGTGCAAGTGAAAATGTAAGGCAAGGCGATTTTATTTATATGGCACCCAATCCCTGAGGTTCTGAGCACCTTACATAAGGACAAATAAAATCATGACAAATAGCAGCAGATCTAAAAGATTTAAAAAGATAAACTCTTTAAATAACTGCAATAACGTATATGACTCGTGCTGATTAATGACCTTTATCTGGGAAAGCCAGGCAAAAAAGGTGCACCTTTAGGCCCTTTTTGAAAGACTCAGCAGTCAGGGCCTCCTTAACTGAAGCTGAGAAGGTGTTCAACAGGACTGGGCTGGCAACACTAAAGGCACAGTCGCTGGATGTTTTGACTCTGACCCTTGGAACAATAAGGGGGCCCCTAGTCAAGGAGCGGAGGAAGTGGACTGAGGTGGCAGGAGTATGGAGATCAGTCAGATAGTCCAGGCCCAGTCTGTATAGGGCCTTATAAGTGAGCAAGCCCACCTTGAAGATGACAATCCACTTGACAGGCAGCCAGTGCAGAGCCCACAGGGCTGGAGTCACATGACTGGACCTAGCCAGTCCAGTCAGCAACTGAGCCACTGCATTCTGCACCAGCTGCAGCCAGCAGAGGGCCCCTCCAGTGCCCCAAAGTAAAGAGAATTACAGTACTCAAGCCTAGATGCAACAAAGGCCTGCACTAGTGTCGGCAGATATATTGATATATATTTTGCTAGCTAAGGTAGACTGAGCATCTGGCATGAGAGTGGTCTTTCCCAATCTGAAGCATGACCAGTAGAAAATGCCATAATAATTGGGTATGACATCATACCCAGTTATTACGGCATTTGATAAGCGATATCTGATCATTAAAGGGGGTCACCAGTAATTATATATATATATTCTAGCTATACAGTTTTCCTGTATCAATATATTAAAATAACCTTACTATAGTGGAAGAGTGACAATTCCCTGTATAGCTGTTGTCAAGTACTAGAAGTAATTAGTGGCATTCCATCAAGGAGAACCACAGCTTCTTCTGATATTGTTTATTAGTGTTGCACATATAAAACAACAGGAAATTGAATTAGGGAGTTAAAAGATTCACAGGGATGGGTGAGGGTAGAAACCCTGCCAGGACATTAGGTCAAAGGGTCAGGTAGGGATACCTGTTTGAGCAGACTGGATGGCCCATTGGTCTTTTTCTGTCAACAGTAGCTATGTTTCTATGTTTCATATTACCACTGACTAGAAGTGGAAAAATTAAAAATGAACACCTGAGCACCTTTCTACTGTTACAAATTTTCATATTAATATTAACCTTAGTAAGACTAAGCCTTGATTTACAAAATGTTATTCTAACTTTACATTGTTATCATTTAAGAATAAACTGTGAGACTGTGGCACTTTGTGAGATACAGGTAGCTTTCCTCTCAGAAGAACCACAGATTTTGTTTTCTAGTTCTGTATGGAATAGCATGTTTTCATTTGCAAAATGTTCCCTGCCTCCACCTTTAGTTTTGCTACTTAGTAACGGTTACCCCCTCTACTCTGCTTATGTATAATTGCCTGCCTTTTCGGAATTATTATAATTAGTTTCTGCTTTTCCTGTTACTATAGTGCAAGGTTTCATTGCAATTCATTTAATGCTGTTATTTGACTATTTTTTTCTTTAAGTTTTAAACTCATCCCTTACAGAAATAATTATATGAAATGTTTTCATGCTGCACACATCAAACTACCCTAGTGATATGCATGCTGCAAGTATGATTTAAATGTTAAATTAGAACTGATTGCATGCATATGGCATGCGTGCAGCAAGCAAGTGTGGAAACTATGATTTTTATGTTGAATTGGGAAAGATTGCATGCGTGTGGCATGCATGCAAAAAGCAAGTGGTCACTGATAACTGCACACGTAAAAATTAAGCGATTTACTTAGGATCACACCATACACAAGTGGGGATTGATGAGATTCAAACCCGAGTCTTCATGCCTCCAAGTCTCCTGACCTGCAGTTCGGCGCCTTTAACCACTAAACCATATTTTCTGCACACATATGGTTTGCTTGTATTTCAATACATACTGTATCTGACTACATCTGCATGCATGCAGCATGCTTGTAGCCACTGTTATGCTTTTCAGTTTTGTTTTTCTTCTCTTACTCATCTCAGTTTCACAGTTGAACCGTAGCACACATACCAAGGGAAGCACATGTTTCCCCACCCCAATACACAAATTTACCCACAAAACCACTTAATTACTTCTGTCTGGCCTGTACTCCTACTATTTTCTCTCCATAGTTTTGAATGCTTCCACACAAACAGACTTTAAGGTACAACACAAAAGTAGCAATAACTCAACACACACACACCCACATGGCCAGCCCCCACTCCTGCACACACACTGTAGCAGGTATGGCCATGGTACTACAGACAACCCACCAAGTATAGGTATAAGTAAAATGTTTCTTACTTGAGTACTAGGGAGCCAGTAGCAGGAGTCTCTAAGAGATGATGTCCATGGGTCCGAGTGCTAGGGCTTACCCCATCGAAATGAATGGAGTTATTTTCTATTACTATATTACACGTTATGATGGTGAATTGGAGAATATCGAAGGCCACTGTTCTACTAACAAGGCCCTTGTTAGTCGAGCAGTGGCCTTCATTAATCTCCAACTCTCCATCAGTAATGCATAAAATAGTAATTAAAAAATACCACCATTCATTTCAATGGTGCACACCCCTGCAGTCTCCTTTGCCCTTTGTCATAATGTGCCTGAGCATGGGGATGTGGAAGTCAGCTTCACTGGGGGGGTATAAGTCTGATTATAGTGGGGCTCCAATAGTCAGTGCATACCATACAGCTCAACTGTCTGTGAATGCAAGGGACAGTTCTAGAATGTTTGTAACATCTCTAAAAGGAATAACTTATTTGCTTTGACTGAAACGTGATATGCAAATTAGGAAACATTCAAATGTATAAGATTCATCTGTATATACCCCAGAGCAGTGCATGAGATTTGGGCTTAAACCTACCCAGTTAATAACACATTTTTTTCCTGGCTGAAGTTCTGCCTTCCCCCCCAAAACAGAACCTTGTCTGTATTTTTCTCCCTGACTCCGTTCCATTCAATACCCATCCCCTATGGGTCATAAAGCCACCCAAAGGTGAAGAAACATGAAAAACACATCAATATCTCAGTCCTTCCTCCTTCCCAATCCCCCTATAAAAAAATTATTTACTTTTACTTACCTGGCCATATGGCCAGAATCTGCAGCCTGGCATAGTGTGCTACTAGCCCAGTTTTCAGTCTGCTCCCCCCTCTCTCCTTTACCAGAAGCTGGATGCTAGAACCAACCATCACAGGTCTCCAACATGGTCTGTGACCAAGTCACCTCGCCATCTGAACCACCCAACCTGGGTTGCTTGCTTCTTGCTTAGTTGCTGCTGTGGCTGCTACCACACTGCACTCTCAAGGCCTGTGAAGGCCACCCACACTGCTGTCACCACTGCTGCTAAGCCTAGCTTACTGCCATGGGGGTCTCTGCTGTTTTTTTATGCAAGGTGAGCCTAGTAGTGTAAGTAGGTAGCCTAGTCTTGAGTTAGCTTCTAGCTAACCCTCTGCCCCTTCAGCTAACGGGGGGAGATGGAGACCCACTAAGAGTAGAACAACAAAAGTATGCTGCCACAACACTGCTATTGAGAGTTCAGTGCTTACTAACTCCTCCAAGTTGTAGTGTGCAGTCTGTCTGCTCTGTGGTGGGAAAGACAGTGTTGCACTTGCAAGGCTCATGCGCTCTTTCTTGGCTGGAGCTCATCCACATCACATGTGATTGTGCCACTGCAAATAGGCAGAGAGAGTGGGCAACACAATACAGACACAGTTAAGTCTGGAGAGTAGCTGCAGCGTGAGCACACACACACAGGCCAGGTGAGCATTTATTGTGCAACAGAGTAAATCCAAATGTAAAGCCATTATTGCCACACCATAAGAACAATGTAGGCACAAATAGGGTGGGGGCAACTTCCCCCCTCTGCCCGACTTAAATGGCACTGTTGCTTAATGGTAGAAATTCATTCTCAGGTGCTAATGCAATGGTTTCCACTGTGTTTGAGGTACTGTACCTCCATGTTTCATGATGTGTCCTGATCATCATGTGGGTTAGTGTCCCTCGTTGTCCCTCATATTGAGTGTCCATGTCCCTCATTTCAGTGACAAAATAAGGTATGATGCACATTTCCAAGACCCTACTCAGCACAAAGAGTGCTGAGCATGGCCATAGTGTATATGCTCAATACAGAATGACAAAGGGAAAGTAAGTGAGATGAAACAGTCATGGAGAAACACATTTGTATCCGTTAGTATGCATAAGGGATTTGCATGGTCCAAAAAAAAAAAAGGATAGGCTTCACAACACAGAGGCCCCTCTTCGTACATCTGGAATGGGGAATGTCAACAGGATATTTCCTAGACATTTAATGCAACAAACAAACAATACTTTATAAATTAATGGTGCTTTAATGACAAAATCAAAGGCCATTAAACAACATGCAAAAGGATCAGAATTAATGCGTTTACCTAATTTTTATGCTAATTCAAATAAAAATGTATTTTAATGACTAATTACTAGCAGTAGTATAAGAAATAGAAACTGATGTGTTTTTTTAGATGAGATTTGCACCAGCTTAGCTGCTGAACACAGGGCAAGTGTGCAGCACATGAACCTTATGTGATGTTTAAATGATAATCACACCAGCTTAACTGCTGCACTCATGTCAAGCATGCAACATATGAACCTGATGTAATTTTTAGAAGATGTTCGCACCAACTTATCTGCGGTGCACATGTCAAGCTTGCAGCATGCAAACCTGATTTGCTTTTTAGACCTGGTTCGCATAGGTTCACTTTGTATAAGTGAACCGCATGCAAACATTGCACAATTAAGCATGTGGCATGCATTCTGCATGTACACAGCACACCTATATTTCTGTAAGGGATCACTGCTGCTAAGCCTAGCTTGCAGCCATGGGGGTCTGTGCTGTTTTTTTTTTTCATGGCAAGCCTAGTAGAGTAAGTAAGTAGGTAGCCTAGTCCTGAGTTAGCTTCTAGCTCCTTCAGCCACCAGGGGAGATGGAGACTCAGTCAGAGTAGACCAACAGAAATATGCTGCCACACCAGTGCTATTGAGAGTTCAGTGCTCACCAACTCCTCCAAGCTGTAGTATGCGGTCTGTCTACTCTGTGGCAGGAAAGACAGTGTTGCACTTGCAAGACTTGTGCTCTTTCTTGGCTGGAGCTCATCCACATCACATGTGATTGTGCTGCCGCTAATAGGTGGAGAGAGTGGACAACACCATACAGACACAGTTGAATCTGGAGAGTACCTGCAGAATGAGCACACACAGGCCAGGTAGGCATTTATTGTGCAAAAGATTAAATCCAAATTTAGTGCCATTATTGCCACACCATAAAAACAACCTAGGTACAAATACTGGGGAGGGCAACCGCTTCTTGCCCTTGCAAAATGGCACTGCTGCTTAATGGTAGAAATGTATTCTTGGGTGCTAATGCAATGGTTTCCACTGTGTTCTGAGGTACTGTATCTCCATGTTTCATGATGTGTCCTGATCATCATGTGGATTAGTGTCCCTCATTATCCCTTATTTTGAGTGTCCATGTCTCTCATTTCAGTGACAAAATATGAGGTGTGGTGCATGCTTCCAAGACCCTACTCAACAAAAAGAGTGCTGAGCATGGCCATAGTGTATATGTTAAATACAGAATGACAAAGGGAAAGTAAGTGAGATGAAACAGTCGTGGAGAAACAATTTGTAACACTAAATATGATTAAGGGATTTGCATTGTCCAAAACAAAAAGGATAGGCTTCAAAACACATAGTCCCATCTTTGTACATCTGGAGTAGGGGATATTGACTGGCTATATCCTAGGCATTTAATGCAGTAAGCAAACAATACTTTACAAATAATGGAGATTTAATGACAAAGATCAAAAGTCATTGAACAACTTGCAAAATGAATCCAAATAAAAATGTATTTCAATGACTCTAATTGCTAGCAGTATTATAAGAAATAGAAACTGATGTGTTTTTTAGATTAGATTTGTACTAGCTTAGCTGCTGCACACGTGACAAGCATGCAGCTTGTGAACCTGATGTGATGTTTCAATGATGTTCACACCAGCTTAACTGCTGCACTCATGTCCGGCATGCAACATGCGAACCTGATGTAATTTTTAGAAGATGTTCATACCAGCTTACCTGCTGTGCACATGTCAAGCTTGCAGCATGCAAACCTGATTTGCTTTTTAGACCTGGTTCACTTAAGATCACTTTGTGTAACATTGCACAGTTAAGCAAGTGGCATGCATTCTGCATGTACACAGCACACCTATATTTCTGTAAGGGACGTTTCACTGATGTTTTCGATTACTGTGTTTTTTTTTGTGTTTCTGTTTTGGTTCTACCACCTGCCTCTGACTCCCTAACTTAAGTGACCTTGATTTGCTGTTCCCTTCACTTTACCTTACCTCTTTATGGCTAGTTGCCACCCACTAATATCACTTCCCCCACCACCCTTCCGAACTCTTCAGTATCCTGAAGTCCTTCACCCCCTCTAACTTTCCCTTCCATCCTTAGTCAGTTTCCCTTTCATTTTCTTCCCCTATTATCTGCCTCCCTTACATACCGCCACTATTGCTCCTTCCCTCTTATCTCATATTGTGCTCTCCACTTTCTACCCCTCCTGCCTGCCCATCCTTCCCATGCCTGTCCTCTTTCTCTTTCTCTTTTACTATTTTCATATACTGCCACTTAGCCCTAGTTCTCATTTTGTATCCTCTCTCCACCTCCTTCTCCTGTTCCTAAACTTCTGTGATCATTCCTTTATTCCTCCTTACTTCTTTGCCCTCTCTGCAATGCCATCCTCCCTTCCCTACCCTCCTTCCACTTATTCCTATACCATCTGTAGCAGCCTCCTCTCCTCCCCTGCTCTTAATCCTGAATTCCTCTGAAGATCTCTCCCTTGTACCTCCTCTCTGCCTTCTCACTAACTCACTCTCTCCTTTCCCTTCTCACCATAAGAAGATCCAATCCATCAGGTTTATCACTGCTTTTCTGCTTTTGATGCTGGGAGATGTAGAGCTAAATCTTGGTCCACCTTCTCCTTCCCTCCCCTTTCCCTCCCCATCCTCCCCAAGGTACTAACTGTTCTCAACATTAACATTCAGAGCTTGCTCCTTATGCTGGACCAACTTTAACTGTAGATGTAGTAGCACCAGCCCACCATTCTTCTAATCTCTGAATCCCAGCTGTTGGTCAGGATCTGTGATACAGACGTATCTACAGCTAGTTACAGTATACCATCCACAGGTAGGGCTGTGGTAAGTGTGGGAGTAGCAATTCTGTGTATGCTTGTCTGAACCTGAATTGTGACATCATGTATTGGTTTTCCATCTCCTCTTCACAGAACATCCTCTCCTTTCTATCCTCCCTCTTAATTTTAAACAGAGGCATCTGTTGCCACCCTTGAAACAGCCCCAATTCCATCCTTGGCCTACTATCCTCTCTGACTCTGTCTCTGTCACACACAACTCTTTATGCCCTGGTGAGCCCTCTGATATGTGGTGTCTACAATGCAAATCAGCTTTCCCCAGCCACTAAAAAGGTAGCAAACAAATTCATCTATAAACCTCACTTGACTCATTCATGATCCTACTCACTTTAACCCAAGTCCTCCAACCACTCCCTCTGGACAGGATACTCTCCTCTCATCCTGAATGTAATATTGAAGCTGGCACCCTCCATGACACCCATAGTGACCACTGGGTAGCTTAGTGAGTCTGGGTACTCTGTTAGTGAAAGACTTCCCCCAAGTACCCATGGAATACATAGGAACATAGGATCATAGGAATGATCAGAAAAGCGGAGGCAATAAAGGCCATGTAGCTTGTCCGCCATATATCAGCAAGATTAACCACTGATGCATATTCTTAGTAGATATTTGTGTAGTTCTAACTTAAAACTGTTGACAGTTTTACATTCCACCACTTCTGTGGGAAAGCCATTCCATATTCCCACCACGCTCTGCGAGAACCATGTGCTCCTCCTTTCAGACAACTCCTTAACTGTAATTTATGACTTCTTGTTACTTTTTTACTGTTTAAAAATCCAATATCTAGACTTGATCTCAAATCACTGTTAGTAATGGCTTTAAAGAGTAATATCATGTAACCCCTTAGTCTCCTGGGGTCCGATTCTAAGACACATTGCAACTCACAAGCGTATGCAAGTTGTGACATTCATCGCTACACTGGGGACCCTGCACTGTATTCCAGAACAGGCTGGGTCCCCCGCACTTATGCCCTGCAACTTGCGGCAGCTCCAGGGTTGTGTCACAGGAAGGGTGCACCCCACCTGGGTACTACAAGTTGCTGACAACAGGGCACAGCCCACCAGGCCCCAAACATGTCCGCAAGCCTCTGTGGGCCATGGGAGTGTCTACTGCCTGGCACAGGCATGGGTGGCAGGGCACAATGAACCCACGTGCCAGTGGGTGGCACCCCAGTATTGGGGGAAGGTTTTGCTCTGTGGTGGTGGGGTCCATGGGGCATGGCTGTGTGTGGGGTTTGGCACCACAGGGGGAAACTGGTGGTTTGCCAGGATGGAAGCCCCTTAGACTAGCTAAAAGCTGGTCTAACCCTGCAGTGCCACAGTGGGTCTTGGAATGGCATAGTGGGGTTACGGCAGCTGCCCTTTTGGAATAGGGTGCAGATGCTGCTGTAACCCCCCCTTCCACCATGCTGTAGGGGCCATGGGCAGTAGAAGCCCCCTTGGGCACAGCCCACCTGTGCCATGGCACAGGTCACCTCTTAGAATCCTGACCGGCATAATGCATGTCGCAAGGTGCGACTTGGGCCATTAGGTTTGGTGCAAGTCGCCATGCAACGTGCATAACCTGACTTACAATTGGGCCCCACTCTCCAACTTGTAGAGGCCCAATTCATTTAACCTTTGCTCAAAATTCAGTCTGTTCATTCCTTTTGTGATTGTTGTAGTTTTCCTCTCTACTCTTTCTAACTTATGTATGTTTGTTTTGTTTGATGGGTTCCATAATTGTCCACAGTACTCCAGATGTGGACAAACAAGTGACCTACATAGTGGCATGACCACCTCCCTCTTCCTACATGTTAGATTGTTTCTTATACAACCCTTGATCCTATTATACTTTGAGACAACCTCATCACAATGATTCGAGAACTTCAGATTGCTAGCTATTAGAATTCCCAGATCTTTCTCACACTCCAAAGATCTTAGTTCTCTGTAACCTATGTAATATTTTGCCTGCATATTATTTGACCCAAAATGCATCACCATGCACTTTTCAAGATTAAATCTCATTTTATTTGTTAGTGACCATTGGCTGGATATTCAAACTGCGCCATTCTGTGGTGCAAGCCCTTGCGCTGCTCAAAATAGTTGCGCTGGTGTGTGGCCGGGGTGATATTCAACGGAGTTGCGCTATTGAGCAACTCCTTTGAATATCACCCCCCAGCCACAGCCACTGTGCATGGCGCAGTGGAACTTGCGCCACCGCAAGTGGTCAGAGTGGAGCATTCAAGATGCGGTAGCGCAAGTACCATTGCCCCATGCACAAATTTCCGATATTCAAAAGGTGACATGCAAATGGGGACATAATTCATGCAAGGTATGGGGGGGCATTTGCATCTACTTATGGCCCCATTTGCATGCCATTAGCATGCAGGTGCGCCAATCCCCAATGACTTGTGCCTGGCACCCTGCCAGGCAGCAGCCATCAGGGACCGACGCCCCCTGCAGCCCGATCGCGGGCATAACTGTAGTAATCCCCCACACCCCCAACTGGCCCGATCATGGGCAAAACTGTAGTAACTCCCACCCCACTAGCCCAATTGTGGGCAAACCAGTAGTAATGCCCACCCTCACTAGCCGATCGCGGGCAGAACAGAGTTCACCCCCAAGAACAATATCCCTGGTGGTCCAGTGGACGCGAAGCCCGATCGGGCATTAGAGTTAACTCTCCCCAGGTCCAAGTACCTGGTGATCTAGTGGCCCCCCCACCCACCCATGGAGCCCCACCACCCGCTCCACCATCAGCGGTGGTGGCGGCACCACCACCTGCCACCCACCACCACCAACTGACTGCTCGGTGGAGGCTGCACACCCATTGGTTCAGGCAGAGCCAATGGGTGTGCAGCCACACTCAAAGGCAGTCAGATATGAATGAATGAATTCATTCACATATCTGAACACTGCTAAGATAGCTGTCTGCCATTGGCTCTTGCTGACAATGGCGTGCAACCTACCGGCTCAATAGCTCGATGGAGCAAGAAGCGGCAGATGGGTGGGGTGCTGCACTCCCGCCGGCTGGCGGGGGTGGGGTGGTGGGACTCCATGGGTGGGTGGGGTGGGGGCCACTAGATCACCGAGGGTACTTGGACCTGGGGGGTTGACTCTAATGCTTCCGCGATCCAGCTTCATGGTCCACTGGACCACCAGGGATATTGTTTGGGGGGTTGAACTCTGTTCTGCCAGCAATCGGGCTAGTGGGGGGTGGGAATTACTACAGTTTTGCCCACGATCGGGCCAGTCAGGGTGGGAATTACTACAGTTTTGCCCGTGATCGGGCCAGTCGGGGAGGGGATTACTACAGTTTTGCCCGCGATTGGGCCAGTCGGGGGGGTTACTATTATGCCCACGATCGGGCTGCAGGGGGGCACAGGGAAGAAGTGGAGGGCCACCCACAGGTGGCAGCTGCTGTGTTGTGCCCTGTGATGTGGCAGCTCACCTGTGGGTGGCCCTCGACTTACTCCTTTTTTTTTTTGCTCAAAGTCATGCAGGTGCAGGTTGGGGGTTGCGCCTGCACAACTATGCACAGCCCGGCTGAATATCGGGCTGTGCAGTTCATGCATGGTTCCTCCCCCTCCGGTTGAGCATGCCTTCATTAGCATTGCGCTGTTGCTCAGCATGACTTGAGGCGCGCAACTGCCTCCTGCTGAATATGGCAGAATGGCGCAATTTCGGATTTGAGCAGGCACAACCCTATTGCGCATGGCGCAACCCTTTTGAATATCCAGCCCCATGTGTATAAATTAAGATTATCCTGTAGCTTTTCATTACCATGATCTGTGTCCACGATGCGGTCCACTTTGGCATCATCTGAAAATTTTACTAGCCATGTCTCTTTATCTGTTTTCATGTCCTGTATATACAAGTTGAATGGTGTAGACCCCAAAACAGACCTCTAAGGAACTCCACCGGTCACTCTTATTTCTGATGATTCATAACCATTAATTTTAACTGTTTATACCCGATTCTCAGGCCACAATTTAATCCACTTTACTAGCATTGGATTAAATGCATAACTTAGCATGTGGAACTTTATCAAAAGCCTTACTGAAACTCAAGAACACAGCATCCACTGGTTTACTCTGATCAAGCTCGTCACTGACTTTCCCAAAGAACTCCATCATATTCGTTAGACATGACCTGCCCTGCCTAAATTCATGCTGTGTAGTATCCCAAATATTTTTATCAACAATAAACTTGTTGATTCTGTCTCTCAAGCTTTTTTCAAGGAGTTTCCTTACCACCAATCTCAAGCTCACTAGTCTGTAGTTTGTTTTATCAATTTTTTTCCCCTTTTTAAAAATCAGTGTAATAGCTACTCTCTTCCAGTCTATAAGGACTTCCCCCTCCTCCAAGGATTCATTAAATGATCTAGTCAATGAGACAGTCAATACCGTTCCGAGTTCTTTAAGTACCCTGGGGTGCAAACCATCAGGACCTTGAACCTTATTCACATTTTAGTCTGGTAATAGAGTCAAAACTTCTTCCTTCTCTATTCTAATAGTATTATAAGTATCAGAAACGTCTATACTGGATAATTCTGTGACCTGAAATACTGACCCAAAAATGTATTTAGGATGCTGCAATATCCCTCTCTTCCTCAGACTTCCTTCTGTTCTCCACTAATGGTCCAAATGTTCAATCCCCAGCTCTTTTAGATTTCAAGTAGTTCCAGAAAGCTTTAATGTTATTTTCAGAAGTCTGCACTATATCAAATTCCTTCCTTCTTTTAGCTTTTTTAATTTATCTTTTACAGATCTTAGCTATTTTCCTATATTGTTCCCATAATCTTGACTCATTTGTTGTTTTTACATTTTTAAATAGTTTCATCTTCCTAATTGTTAGTGCTGCCAGTCCGTTCATTAACCATACTTGCATTCTCACTTTTCTATTGTATTTTGCTACAACTGGTACAAACCTCTCTTAAGTGATTTTATTTTATTTATAATTACTGGTGACCCCCTTTAATGCACGGAGTCGATCTGTGTTTTAAATGCTGTAATAACCAGGATAAGCAGTTATTATAGTGTTTTGTGTCACTCATTTGTAGCACACTACCTCATTGGCTCTTACTCTGTGTGTGGGCAGGTCAAACACCTTGACAAACATGGATTTTATTTTATTTGTAATTACTGGTGACCCACTTTAATGAACGGAATCGATCTGTGTTTCAAATGCTGTAATAACCAGGATAAGCAGTTATTATGGTGTTTTGTGTCACTCATTTGTAGCTCACCACCTCATTGGCTCTTACTCTATGTGTGGGCAGGTCAAACACCTAGACAAATATCGCTGCTTCATTTCTCGATACTGAGGACCTGCATTAATCATTTGCCTCTCACTTCCATCATAGGTAACTTATTAATTTTTTACAGTATTTATCTGGTTGATCCTGCCTTTTTAACTTAACAAAATATGTCTGGTTAGTCCTGTGTTGTTATACTTCAGGTGAAGCTTCCGGAAACAGTGACTGAGATCAGAAATGGGCTGAGGCTGACTATGTGCAGTTCCACAGTGTAACAAAAAGAAAAGAGAAAAGAAAACAATGTCTGTACTATAGATGGAGAGACAGAGAAAGAGTGAGAGTGTGTATGTGTGTGTGTGTGTCCCAGTGTGGAGTAAATGGACTGAGAAACAGTAGCAGGATCACTGCATAGCTGCTCTTTGGCAGTGACTCCTTGTACCCTACCATGCAGCCACAGACTATCTCTACATGTTGGTGATTTTGCAAGATCTGGGACAGCTGGCAGGCCTGACAGCACCATGGGGTGTGGGACAGGGTTGGTGCCTGCATACTATGGAGTACTCTGTCCTTGGGTCTGTGGGACTGTACAGGGCACTGCTGCCCAGTGACCAGTGCCACACCCTGCTGTGTCACACTCCACCCACTGCAGCACCCCTGCAGGTCCATTGTTGTCACCATACCAGGTGGCTGACAGGTTTCCTCCCCCCCCCCAACATCATGGTTCAGGGGCAGTGTAGTGTGGGGCGGGTGGAATGCCAGCACCCATTCATGCAATGTGCATTGATCTTGAAGGCCATTTGAAAATTGTGCCCAGTGAGTATTTAAGGCAGTGATGGATAATTGCACACAAGCAATGAAGAATAACAATAGTAACCATATCTAAATAATAAAAGTGGGTAATTACACTGGTACTTAAAAAAATAACAAAAACAGAAATGTTTGTTTTTGCATTAGTAATCTGTGATGAATTATTGCAAACAAGTAGTAAAGCAATTTATCTCCTCTAGCAACTGCATCTTCTGTTTCTCCTCACCTTTGGGCAGCTTGGTTGCTCTAAATTGCCCTCTGGTGCCACTCCTGTCTGCCATGAAACACTCCCAGAGTGTCCCCAAACCTCACCATTCCTGTGACTTACCTTCCCTATGTGACCATTTCAGCGCAGGCAGTTTTCAGTTTGGGCCAGATCCACAAACATGATTCAGATACATGTCTGTCTTGACTGTGGAGCTTTGGAGTATTGCGCAAGCGACACCATTCATGACTCCCAGCCTCCCCCACTATGCACAGAGAGAGGACCAAGGATGGTCCAGGGGCATGTTGGGGCTAGAGCTGGTGCCTAAGTGGATCCCTGCTCTGTGAGGAGCAGGGGAATGTGAGAAACTGCAGTCTTTCTAGAACCTTTCTTTCAAAAAGTTTTAATACCTCCAACCCTCCATTCCAGTTGAGAAGGCTGGGGAGAACATGTTTAGGGGCAATCAAACCCCAAGATCATCAGGGGGACTGGCACAGAAGGCCAACTAATGCTACTTCTGCCCCCTTCCTTGCATTATGCTGCCTCCTGTTACACCTATACACACTGCAGAAACACTAATGAAATTTATACAAAGTAATAACATATCCACAGACTAGCCTAACCAAGTCACCTGCATAGTGTTGCTTATGAGGTTTGAGCACGCCTTTGCAGAGGTGCATATATAGCTGTGGATGTGCAGAGGTCTCTGCATGTGCTAATCAGGATTAAAGTGTACCCACAGCCTCCCTACATAACCGTAATATGGTGAAGAGGGTCTTCTGAGGACTTTGTGGAGCAAAACCTTAGTAGGAACATGGATGCAGTGAACGAGATTGGGAGGAGGATCCTGTGGGCAGTTACAAGCTGTGAGTTTTGTGCTCAAGCTGCACCTATCATCAACACAAGCCAGAGTATCTTTCCCTTTTAGGCATTTCCCCATTCCCTGATTCAAAACAACCCATGCCAACATGTGTGTGTGTGTGTGTCTGTGTGTGTGTGTGTGTGTGTGTGGTGGTAAGTGGGGGTAGTAATGATTGATGTTGTGCTGTCATTTGTTGTGGCAGTACCATCACAGCTCCCACCATAAGTGCAATCAGGGAATCCAGAGCTGCTCCCAGTACCCAGTCTGGACGCACTGCCTTCACAACTGTTCCAAGACTCCTCTGGCCATGAGCATAGAAGTCAGGCTCAGGAGGTGAAGCTGGGTCTTCCAAATACTACTGCAACTGGGCCATCTAATACAAGAATTTAAGAACATATAAAAAAATACTTCTTGCTACATTTCTGTTCACCTCCCCCAAATGTTGATGCCTGCTGTTTAATTTTGTTGCCAAATCAATTATATATTGATTTGAAATATTTATTTATTTGAAATCACTCCATTGAAGATAACCCCATGAAATGCAGCATCTCATTTTCATGGGGGTCCCAGGGAGGATAGCAGCAGCCAACAGGTTAACATAGTTCTGCTGGAATAGTTCCATATAGGCTAAAACATACATAGGGAAGAAGAAGAAGAACTGTAAAGGTAAGTACAGCCAACAGTAAACAAAGCAAACTAACAAAACTAGGTCACAGCAAATAAAGAGCATAAGTATTGTTATGCAACATGATCGTTGATTATGATCGGTTCATATGATCTTTCATTTAATTTGATTTTCTTTTGCATTACCATGCTGGAAGTTGGAACTTTGAGTCTGTGGAATGGATTTAGTTTCAGTGTCACCCGTGCCCCATTACTTCATCAGTCAAACACAGTCAGTAAAGTGATGATGCTAAACAAAGTCATTCCGAAGCAAATGCTAAATAAATCCCAGGACCTCCTCTTCATAGTTTATTGATCCAATAAAATCAAACTGATCTACAATATCTTATGTACAGTGAACATCTACCCTTACCACTTCTACCACTGGAAGGACTGAAGCCTAGAGAGAGAAAGCATAGGACTTGATCAAGTTCACACAGTGAGCCAGTGTCTCTGGTGGGATTTTTACACCAGGATGTGCTGCTGCTTCTAAATGTAGTGCTTCAACCACCACCACCCCACACTGCCTTCTAGAATTCTAATTATTCTAAACCTACAAAGGATGCCGGAGCAGAATCTAGCAAGAGAAGTGGAAATGGATACTCTAAAATGAAATAAAAATGTATGGAAACAAATGGACTGCCACTTTCAAAAGTTCAGCCCTAATCATATCTCATCTCAGATGAGAGAAGCAGAAGCCCCTTAATCTGAACATCACTCATCTATGATTGAAATGTTTGGAAAGTGGGCGAAACATAAACCTAGAACAAAGAGGTAGAGGAAATAAGACCACAGAACACTTTCATTGTACTCAGAGTAAAAAAGATCTCTGCAGAGCCCATCACAAAATCACTTGGAGTCCAAAGTACTCATGCAAAACCATTAATCTTAGAATGTGTGTAAACACTATCCTGTAGACAGGCAACAATTTACAGTTCTCAGTGACAGACAAATAGCTACTAGTGCTCTGTCATTTAACCCAAGTGGTTCCTGGGTAGGCATGGAAAGAAAGGTTATTACGCTGTCCTGTCACACAAAGCTGCAACATCTGTCATCCCAGTATAATGACTTTACATGCTAATGTAATGCTATATGCCGAGATATTTCACTCATCATCAGGCTGTTTTTCAGTGCAGTGTCATTTAGCTTGTCCAGGTATGTGGAAAGTCACAGCATGGATGCCCTAAACATGGGAAGTATTTGACAAAAATATTTTCAATGTTTGTAATCTATAATCCCCAACTGGTTGTTCGATAGGGTAAATCTTGCAACTTGATTGGTTTGGACAGGACTTAGCTGTGATGTTATCCAGCACACTGTCAGATCTAGTTCTTTAACCTGGCTGGATCACAGTATCACTGCACAGTTTATAAAAGTGTGAACATTGTTTACACCCCCACAGCTCCAACAACACCCTCAACCAAAAGACAATTACGTTAAAGGTAAATTAAATGTACTTACAGTTTTTAATGTTTTGTCTCTGTAGCTTATTGATGATGGGGCCTCACACTACTATTTAGATCCACCTTGATGTACTCTTCTCTCTTTTCACCAACTTGGCAAGGTCCTGAATAATAAAAAAAAGTAACCTTCTCACTTTATGTGAACATAGGAAATGCTAGACAAAAAGGCCAAAGGTCTACTGAATTTGCCTCCTGCTGTCCTGGCAGCTGAAGCATTCAACAGTATGAGAAGTTGCTGTAGACAGTGTTTAAGTGTTTTTAGGCAGGTAGGGAGGTTGGTAGTTTAATTTATATGATGGCAGCTTTTCAATATGCTATGAGTGACAGAATGATACAGTTAGAACACAAAGAATTCAGCAACATGGCAAAATACAGGGGAGCAACATATACAAATGTAATTATTCACTACTGGATTGTCAATACATAAGTCAATCAATCAAATATAAATAAAGAAACAAACAACCTAAAGTACAACTAATCTGTAACGTGATCAATAGTCTGTTAATCATATTCAGGGTCAGGGATAGGGACAGGGAGATATGATTAGGTAATGCATTTCAGAGCGCTTTAACCCCAAATGCTCCATTTCCTGTAATCTTTAAATTGTGAAGCTGGAACACTAAGCAGCCCTTGGCCAAACCTACTCTGGTGTGCAGGGTGTCAGGAGCTCATAAAGGTATAGAAGGCCCAGTCCATTCAGGGTATCATATGTCAGTATATGGACCTTGTAGCTAACTCATTACCTGATAGGTAGCCAGACCAGAACCCAAAGTGACAGAGTGATGTGATCTGACTTCCGAATGGAAGTGAGTAGCTTTACTGCCACATTCTGCACAATCTGCAGACAAAAATCAGACTGTAAGGCAAGCCCACATAGTGTCCATTACAGTAGTCTAGGTAAGAGCAGACAAAAGTCTGAACTTCGATTCTCTCATCAGCAGATTCTAGGAAGGGATACAGCTTAAGTGACCACTGTCAATCTCTTTTAGACCTCAAACTGTCCCTAGTGTGAAAAACACATTGTATGACTGGTCACATTCTGTAGAATGTACTGATATAGCTCATAGTTTGATTCTGATTCTTTTTTTTTTTTACTTACTTTTTATGCCCTCCAGTTCTCTCCTCACATCTGCCCCTTCCCTCAGGGTCCTCAATGCACTGTTGCAGGCTGTGCTGGTAGGACCGTGGATGCTAACTCCCATGGAGTGCTCTGCTCCCTAGAACCTTCTAGTAAACCTGGATGACCCCCTGGTGGGGTGGAGGGGGGCTTCCCAATACCCCCCGGAACCTCAGATGGAAGCGTACACCCAGAGCTGCTGCACGAATCCCCCATGGTCACCGGCACTGAGGTCTATCTCCTGGTGCAGATGTGGGCCTTTTTCCTGGTTTTCTGTGTTCCTACCCCTGCAGGCACTGGCATGCGAGGAGAGCCAATGAGACGGAGGCACGCAGAGACATGCCTTCGCTCCAGGCTCTTGGCCAACGTCCGCCCCACCCTAAGCTACTGCATCTTCAGCTGCACCTCCATCTGTGGTCACCCTGGTGGCGGTATAGCATCAAGGACTGCAACCCACCCTCTCTGGAGGAGAGCAGCCCTGTGGGTACTTGATCCTTTTCCCCCCTAGTTTGGCCCCCCAGCCACCAGGCTCGCTAACTGAACCCGGGTGGCTGGCATCGCAAGCAGTAGTGCTACTACTGTGCTGGTGGGCCGGCATTATTTTTTCTTTTAAAACTGAAAAACAGGCTGCCCAGCATGCTAGTGTTACCACACCAAAATGTGTTTATTTACATTCCTTGATCAACTCCCACTGCATCTTTCCCAGACTTGGGAACACCCTCAACATAGTCTAGCCACCGAAGAAGCAGAGGGAGGGGAGAATAATTTGCTCTTGAGTGGCTGCTCTGTTTGGGGGTGTTCCTAATGTTCAGGCAGTATGCATTAAGAGCAGATAAAGTATAAAGATAAACCAAACAAGGTTGGGTATAGTGACACTATTAGCATCAATTTCAGTTCTACTAAGAAAGGAGATCAATTACACAACCAGCAACACCCATGAATTCTAGGTAAGATAAAGCAATCAAAAAGGTGGGTTTTCATTTAGAAATATTATGATGCAAAAAGGGTTGACAATATTCTTTAATTGATGAACTCAGCCCTTGCCAGCTGCTGATACCTGTTCCTCCAATGTCAGTCATTCACCAAGAAGTATTTTTGAACTACAGACAATGGTCACTGCCTTAAGCTGCACCCCATTAAGGGTGGGGAGTTCAAGTCTATGCTTTAAAGCAGAAGAAATGCTATCTATCCCTAGTAGCGACAGCTTTGATTTTTCAGGTTTATGTGCCAGCCAGCTAGAGTTCATCCAGTTATTGATCTCTGATGAGCAATGTTGAAACACCAGCATGGATGAACCCTGGTCAAGGGCAAAAGAAAGGAACAACTGGGTATCATCTGCATACCAGTGAAACACTGCACTATACTTCCTTATTATCTGTTGCAGAAGCAAAAAAAACAAACAAAAAAAAAAAACACAAGGAGTTGGAAGGCTGCCAGTAAAGTGAGATACAAAATACGGAAGCAAAATCCAGTGCCACACTCCAATGATGAATTTCTAGCTGACAAAGAGTCTCTTAACAAAGTGAATGTGCACGAAATATTGGGACTGATTTTGACTGCAAGCCAGCTGTTGGAGTGAGTTGCTGAGCTGAAATAAAATCCTTTTTTAAGCGTTAAGTGAGCTTCTGGCTGTTCATTCAGCACTGGAGTATGGTGGCAATTTTTGCTTCTATGTTTTTCCTTATTATCTTTCCCAGTGGAAATATATATACCAAGAACAACACGAGGAATGGGACCAAACCCTTGGGCATAGGGTTACCACCTTTTAAGAAGTCCAAAGTGGGACAATTCTTAGTGAAACATGATTTTTCACAGGACAATAGGTAACCTCAACCAACACAACATATTTTTTCTCTAAATAATCAGAATTAAGACTAAGTGTTGCAACTTTTTAGATGTTCCCTAGTGTTTCTAATCATTTTAAGGTATTTTAGTTAAGGTACTATAGTTTTTGCCACATTTAGAGGAAAGTCTGAAAATATTCTTTTGTACTATAATGTCAGGACATTTAGTATTTTTCATGTTTTTTCGCAGGACACAGCTGCCCAAATCAGGACTGTCCTGCGAAAGTAGGGACAGGTGGTAACCCTACTTGGGCACGCCATAATTCAGGGTAGCTGGCTGCAAATGAAAAATAAAACCATCATGACAGACTACTCCCATTCAGAAAGGAATGACTAGAACCATGTAAACACAGATCCAGCAAGTCATCTGTACTCCCTAAGTCTATCAACCATTAAGCAGTGGTCTACAGTGTCAACTACTGATGACAGGTTGAGAAGGATCAAAACAAAAACCTAAGCTCATCCCCTTTCCAGAAGGAAATCACTGCAGATATTAACTACAGCTGCCTTGGTGTTACTGTGAAAACTGGACTGGAAAGGTTCAAAGATATGGTTGAACTCGTCCATCTGTGCTGCAACCACTTTCTCAACAACCTTGGCCAAGAATGGCAGGTTAAAGACAGGATGGTAGTTCCACAAGTCAACCAGATCTAAAAAAGTCTTCTTAAGCATGGGCCTTCCCACAGCACTGTATAGGGTTGTGGGGAAATAGTCCTAATGAAATCAAGCATTCAAGATGCTTGCAAACAACAGAGTCCATGCCTCTACCTTAATATTTCTCAGATAGTATCCTACAAGATCAGATACAATCAGATACCATCATTTTGGTTGGATATTGGATAACCTCAGATCGTATAGACATCCGACCAAGGATTCAACCTCTTAGGATCCACTGCAAGTATCTGAGGTATCCATGGATCTGACCTGGATCTGATGGATCTGACCATTGGATCCAACTATCTGAGGTTGGATCTGATGGATCCACCCATCAGATCCAACTGTCCAAGGTTGGATCTGATGGATCCACCCACCAAATCCAACTATCTGAGGTTGGATCCAATGGATCTGACTTCATACCTATTGGCCAAATGCTAGGCCGGATAACAGCACTATCCAATGGAGGACAGTCACATCCACAAAAGCAATATCTAAGCAACACTACTCTACCCAAGTCTTGAAAAGATATGGGTCCAGCTTTCAGTTGGTGCCATGCATACTGCTGAGTTCCTGAGGCATCTCTTTTCTTCCATCTACCTGGTGGAACTCACTCCAGTGAATCAAAGTTTTCACCCTCATTTTGTGTGATATTGTGTCATTAACAACTCTAGCAGTAGAAGAAGTGTGGTCCCAAATGCCAACAGCCTTGGCCTTAAAGAAAAATGAAGGCACTTACACTTCTCTTGGGGACCCATTTCCTTGTTCTGTAGACAGACAGGATGAAGAAGTCTGTCCACAGTGCAGATGCTCGAGGTAAATGTAGCTCCCTGTTAAAGAATTGCCCCTGATAACACTTATAATGTGCCATCAGGGCAAATCTGTTGGCTTGCACCTGTGATTTCCTTCACCTGTGTTCTAGTCTATGTCTTATTTTAATAATTTACCATACAGTTCTAGACAATTTGGAAAGGGAAAAGAATAAGTGCTGGAAACCTCTGAGAACCCAAAGACAAGTGATCCATTTTTCTATCCCAGACATGCTTATTTGCTGTTGAGTATGCTCACTTGTAATCCTTGCTTCCCTAGTTACTGTAATTAGTTATAAAAGGAGTAGGGAAAATGCTGCAGTCTAATTGGTTGTTATCTGTGCATTAAATCTGCCTAATACACAGGTAAAAAAAAGTTCTCCAAAAGGAGGACAGTACAAAAGAAGTCTGTGTGCCCCAGGTTAGAATTCAGACAATTTTCAAACAACCTTCATTGTTTTTCCCCAGAGTCAAGGAAAACTAGATACTGCCAAGCTCTCAATGTCTCCTCAATTTTTTAACTCACACATTTAGTGAATATAGAGAATATTTGTAGTCTTGACTGAAGCTGTTATCCAATAGATCACCACCCCACGCCCCAAATGGGTGTCCCATCAGTCCATCTCCTTCCACTCTCTCTGTCTCTCCCCCACTCCCTATTTCCACAGTAAAATGCCCACTGTTCATTCAGTTTTCTTTATGTATGTATTTTTTTGAAAGAGCCTCACTGACCGCTCAATGATCACTCTCACCCGCCCGCATGCGTGCTTGTCTCTCCACCAATAATGACCCAGGAAGTGACGCTGTAGGGGGGAAAAATCAGGCATTTCTTTGACTGTGCCTTGCAAGTTGCTCTCTCCAGTTTCACAATCACAGCTGTCTTTCTCAGCACATCTGAGTCTCCTTCGGTCACGCGTCATGCTTGGACATCAGCTACCAGTTTTGGCAGTCACCTAACAGTCTTTGCTCAACACAGCACCTGCAGTTTAAACTGTACTCCCGCCCACAAGTTCTTTCACTTTTCCAAACTGAATTTTCAACAATGTAACAATTACAATCATTGGGGAGGGGGGAGCATGGCAACCACAGAGTGACACTATAAAAAAGAACTGCAACTACAGAAGTCATTTTAGGACAAAAGTCCTAGAGAAAAAAAAACCCACCAGGCAGAAAAACTACTTTAGGTCAAACTTCATCAAAGATTATACTTTTTTACTATTTAAATATTTTCATTCTAATCTTCCATGCACATACAGTTTGAAGACCAATTTTATAAATGCAGCAAGAAACTCCAGAGATGTGCATTTGACACTTCTAATGCATGACCAGACGTTGAAGGCACTCGGTTGGTGGTGTTTTGCCTTACTACACCCCGGCCATGCATTATAAGTGTTTAATACCCACCATGCTCTTTCTTATTGATCACAGACTGTACTCAGCAATATTTTTTCTAAATGAAATTGATTCACATTTTGTATGAAACATTTAACATTTCGCCATTTTCATCACCTCTCTTGGGAGCTTGTACCAAAGGTTAGCCACTCTGAGTGAAAAACTGTCTACTTGCTTTACCTTTACTTCTGCCTATTCACTTTAAGTGTAGGGTATGCCCCCTAATTCTACTACCCTGAGCCGGAAGGAATCTTGTACCTCTGTCTACCTTATACAATTGTAAAGGAAAAAATGGTTGGGTTCGTATTTTGCAAAATCTGTCTCTACCATCTTACCAACTCGATTACTTGCTGTCATGTACAAATCCTTCACTAACTTTAAATTGTGCTACATTTCTGAGAACAATAACTATAGTAAGGAAACATTACCGCCATTTATATGAATGGAGAGTATGTTTAAGGTGGTCCCAATTTTAATATATCCTAGATGATTATATGATCTGAAGTCTAAAACGTATCCTCCTTGGTCTGTATTGTATACAATAATACTGATATGAAGATGATTGTTAATGTATTTTCTATAATGTCATGGCTCTCGGATGATGTGTAATGGTAACACAATTACTAGTGAGCATTTTTAATGCTCAGATAACCAGTTTGTAAAAATGCATTAGATCTGCCCAGTTGTAGTTATGCATTACAACCGGGCAGTGGAAAACGCTACCTGTCAATCAAAATCTTGCTGTGAGTGGTGCCAGCACTATTCATACAACTGCAAAAGTAATTTAAAAATGCTCACTAGTAATTACAAAAAACAAGGCATGGATGTGTATGTGTGTGTGTGTGTGTGTAAACCAGAAGTTTACTCACACACTCAGTGTGGGATGCTTTTATAAACCTGTCGAGCTTCACTCTCAAGTTTTATGTAGCATACCACACCTCAGATGTATGTAACATTCTGGTTACACCCACCCACCCATGTATTATTCTTTATTTTATGACAATCTGAATACCCTGTTTAGAGACAGGAAACTAAAATGGTTCTAGGTGGACATAGCTTCTTTTGGCCTATATTAGGTAATCTTTCTTGAGTATGAGATATGGGATTACAGGCTACAAAAACACTGAAGGGAATGTAGGTACCGAGACTGAACCCTACTGTGTCCTATTGACATTCTAGAATTTTTTACTAGAATTTTGTAAGGGAAATGCCATACATGCCCACCTAATCCAACAAAAAGGAACAGAGAACTATTCTAAGAAAAATGTTTTCCCATTACTTAATGCTAAATATCCAACGTTGTACCGCAAGTTTAAAATGATGTATGCATGTGCATATTTATATTACCATGTTAGTAAGGATTATAATGACTTTTCATTGAACAATGCAATTCATACTACTACTTTCTGCATTCCCTTTAAAGTTTAATAACTGAAATCATACCTCCCCTCAAAATTTCTTTTTGTTTAGTATGCATTTCCCCCACTTCTCCAGGGCTGGCACCATGCTGTATCATGTCTCTGCAGGCTCCAATCCCATTCTAACCTGGCACCCCATGGCTTACCCCTATGGTGGGGCCACCTACCTTTCTCCCTGAGAGGCATGTGGCACTATCTGAAGTTCCTTCTGGGTCAGATGGGATCTGGTGGCCATGGAGGTGGCATTGAGGCCAGGTGGGCATAGCCTAGGAGCCTTGTTTTCTGTTCTGTTCTTACCCTCTGATTCTTTGCTACTGGTGCTGTGCATCCTGTCACTGATGACTGTGCTCCATGCACCTCCATTCCCCACTCTGTTTTGCTGTGGTTCATGCTCCTGGTCACCCTGCAGATAGAGCATTGACATGTAATTTGTCAGTTGCTCTTGGCTTGCCCACAGGGGTCACTCGAGATGCAGTGCAACATACCCCCTGTCCCCAATGTGGGAGAGCAGTTATGCAGGCAGCATCTCCCTCCTGACTTTTGGATCATGGTGATATGAGCTCACACAGTGAACCCAGACCACCTGCATGGTACTGAAAGGTGTCACCACTTGGCTCCATAGTCTTTTTCCAAAAGCAAATATACACCCAGCTTATCTATTCTTTCCCCATAGTTTAACTCCTCCATCCTTTTAAACTGTGACCACAGCTGGTATAAGCACAATTCATATGGTAATGTGCTAGATATCTGTATGTAGAAGAGGCTGCATAACATGTCTAACTTTTGAAATACTGGACATAAATGTTAATCAAAATTTTGAAGCTAGCGTGTAACGTTTTTGACCATCCTCCTCAGAACTCCTTATTCTCACTGAAAAGGGACCTTTACGTCATCTCTGATCACTTGAATGTTTTTTGTTTGCTGAGCATTGTGTCAGCTGTTTGAATGCTCCCCTGTTCTGCCCCTCCACTGATTTCTCACTTCAAGCTTTCTTCCCTGCCCCTCTACTCTTCCCTCCTTTGCTTGCCTGTATCTCATGCCCTTATACTAGAATTCCTTTTCTTCTACAAATATGATATGTCATAGCCCTAATTGGTTTGAGCACTTGATCCTCAGTGATGATGCCCCTGCTATTGCCTCCCCATTACCAATCTTATGAACTACTTCCTCCACTTCAGCTCAGTACCCTTAGCCTGGAAAATTGCAAAGGTTATTCTGATCAATAAATTGGTTGAGATTTCCCTCCTACATACCTTAGCCATGATGCTAGAACATCTGGTACAGCTTCAGCTCTCTGCCTATACAACAGACTTAATATTTTTTCAGTCTGTTCTAGTCTGACTTTCAGATAAAACATTACACTGTCACTTTCTTTCACACAGCACTTGACTACGTTCAAAAGGCCATGGATTAAGGTTACTTTATTGCCTCCATCTTTCTAGATGTAGACAAGGCATTTGCATAGTGTTCTACACTCTTTTCTTGGCTACATTGATAGATCTGGCCTCTCCACTCAGCTGGTAAACAGGTTCAGGTCCTATTTGACTGTCAGCAGCCTGTTCACATCAATGACTCCATCTCCTACTCTCTCCCCATTGTGACTAGAGTTCCTTAATGTTTCATTCTGGGCACCATCTTGTTTTTTTATTTTTCTAAACAATCTGTCCTCTGCCTGTGTCTCATCAAATATCCATATAAATGTGGATGTCATGGTCCCTTTTTACTCTGGCACTATCACACCTGGCATTGAAAACATAGTGCAAACAGACTTTAGCTCAGTGCAGCTGTGGTTCCTTGCCAAGATGCTTACCCTCAATATGAATAAAACTGTTATACTCTGTTGGGCACAAAACACAAGCTATCCAAGTGAAATATGGCTCTGTAGTTCGCAGCCTTCAGTTGTTCCCTGTTAGAAGAAGAAGAATCTGCATTTATATAGCGCTTTTCTTACATCCAAAGCACTTTACAAGCAATGCTAGACTGGTAGTGAAGTGACTGAATGTGTGGTGGCGGCCATATCGCACATCATCACCCACACACAGCCTGGATAATTGCATAAACCGGCTTATGGGAAGGGGAATGTTGGCCAGGACACCGGGAATGTTCCCTACTCTTTGCGAAGAGTGCCCTGGGTTCTTTTACTTCCACCTGGGCACCCACAAGGACAACACCAGGATGGGTAGAAGGGACCTCGGTTTAACATCTCATCCAAAGGACGGCACACCCAAGCAGTACAGCACCCCCCAATACTGCACTCGGATGCCAGCGATTTTTTAGGTGCAAGTCCAATCCCGGTGTGGGGCGAGAACCCATGACCTTCTGGTCCAGAGGCGGATGTGCTACCAACTGAGCCACGCTGACACCTATTATGGCACCAACACCAACCAACTGTTAGAACAGTTTGACCCACTTAAAAATCTGGGCATCTAGATGGACAACCAGTTGGACTTCCCACAACATAGCAATGCCATCTGCAATAAATATCTCTCCAGACTTGCTGCCCAATGGAAAAAAAAAAAACTTGTTTCTTTTCCATGCCAGCTAAAATGATCCTACCAGCTTTTAACTATGGAGGCATGGTTCACAGGGCTACCAAAATTGCTCTTGCTAGACTCAATTCACTATTTAATTCTCTGTTTTTTTTTTCTCCTTGACAGCTCCCCCTGTATCCATCGCTGCACTTCATACATTAACCTACTTTGTCTTCCCTAAAAAAGTGTTGGAGCATCCATAGAGATACCCTGATATTAAATATTGGTCAAATAATCTCTCTTGCTAAATATACTTACTCCTATTACTAGTGTCTCTGTTTACTTGCACTCTTATGCCCTTCGTTATGATCACCACAGGTCCTACTTAACCCTTTGAAAACCTGCTACTCAGCTGGAAAAACTGAAAATTATATATTATTTTAATTACACAGCAGCTCTTGTTTTTTTATTCATCTTATTATTTGTTACTAGGGAAATTTGTAAGGAAACAAACTCATTTTCTTTCTGACTTCATCTACCAATGCTGCTTAGCTTGAATACATGTGATGTCATTATTGCCTGCTTGTCACATAATAATTTCCACAGCATCCAGGCATGATTCATAAAGAGAGGTCTGTGACATCAGGTGTAGACATGCAGTAGATGTTGAAGTCTGAAGGACAAGGGGCCTATCTTATAACACCATTCCATGGCAATAAAGAAAAATAGAAAATAAAATATAATAATGTGTAAGCTGAATTGCATGTAAATATGTTGTTTTTCAGTGTTCTAGAAAAGTCACAGACTTATTAAATGCTCCATGTCCATAGGCTAGGCTTGTTTCTCTTTAAGGCTCCCCACCCTCCAGAGCAATCTCCCCTCTGCTGCATACATTGCTGCCTTTTAATATGCCCTACAAATGCCTCTGCACCTCCTAACTAGTCCCATCTGCCATTACAGTTCTTGTAAATGGATATGCATTAACCTATTTCATTACTGTGTATATATCAACTGTTACTGCTCCATTCCTTTATTTTCTGGATTACCTGCTACAGTTACTTACTTGTTTTTCTAATTTTTTTTTTGCAATTGTTCTATTTTTACAGTATGCTCTGGGTACTATTGTTTCCACATTCTTATTTTCTATGTGCCCCTTTCCCCAGGAGTTCTCAACTTGGTACTGTATGTTTTCTCTTGGAAAAAACACAGCCAGAAAATCAACAAAAAAAAAAAGAGAAGAAAGAAAGAAAGACCATGTTGTCTGCAAACCTCCCATACAATAACTTGTCTCGGAACATTTTGTAGTTGATGATTAGATTCTGAGAAAGGCATGGGACCAACCAAGAAGGAAACCCCTCTGAAACCCTGTTGGGAACTGGCATTATAAAGTAACAATTTTGTATCCAGTAAATCAAAGGCCTTTGGGCAGGCCCATCAGTGCAGCAGTAGTGCTACTGCTCACAGTGCTAGTGACCCAGGTTTGGGAGTGAACCTAGATCATCAGGGGCCTGCCCGGGGGGGAGGATTGAGTGTCCTAGTGAATGCTCTTCTCCTTTGGGGAGGGGGCAGTCAGCTCTGCTGCTACTGGCCCTCCTGTTTTATGGCATCCAGGGTGACCACAGGTGGCAGCGCAGCTGGAGTGGCTTCAGTATGGGAAGGACCCTGGCTGTGATGTGCACTGCATGTTGTTTGTGAGTTGCACACATTGCACAATGCCAGGAGGAACAAAGTGGATAGAAATTCCTGGTCCTGCAGGTTGAAGAGTTGGCCTCCACAGGCCCTGCACCGATGACAAGACTCACCTCCAGATTTAGATCCATTCCATGACATGACGGGGTGGTTCTGGGGAGCTCCATTGCCCCTGTGATGGGGGGGGGGAAACCATGGAGAAAATGAGTTAAGTACTCAGAAAGGCAGGAGACTGGTCGGGGGGGGGGGGCTGACTTCAAAGGGGGCAAAACCAGTAGCTGGAGTATAAACAGACTAACAAACCAAGAGAAAAAAATCAAAGGTCCTTGATAGATCTGTGACAATAGCTCTTAAATATTCTTTCTTCTACAGTGATATGCTTACTGAATTACTGCAGTGCTGCTTGGGTAAAGCGGACATATCTAACTCTTTATTGGAATTGAAATAACTTGCTATGCTTTTTGGGTAGGACTTTAGCAGATTATGCTTAATTTTTAAAATTATCTTGGTAAAAATTGACAAAAGAGAATGAGGGTGATAGCTGCCTATTTCTAAAGCATCTCATTTATGAGGAAAAATACAACATAGGGCCATTCCAAGCTGGCAGAAAGTTGATAGTAGCTAGCAAAAGATCGAATGCTGTGCAGCAGTAATTGGCTATGCTGTAACTGGTTTAAGTGAAAAGACTGGGAAACATGGGCAGTGTTTACCTTGGAAAAGAGAAGACCCCAGGAGAACATGATCTAGGTTTACAAGATATTGAAAGGGAATGCAAAGGTGGACCACAGGAACTTATTCACAATAATGTAAGATTATAGAATACTAAGATATAAACCTAGTCTCAGGGAAGTCAGAGTAAGGTATAACACCAGGAAGTAATACTTCACATAGAGGGTGATTACTTTGTGGAATAGCTTTCTGGAAGGACTGTAAAGGTAAGTAATATCCAGGGTTTCAAAGTTACGTTAGATACTCTGATGGCAGTGAATATCAGTAATTATGAGTATGACTGTTGGGCAAGCAAGGTGGTGGAGTATATGGACCTTTGTTCTAACTCCTTATGTATATGCTTCTATATTTTTAAGTGTATGTTCAGTTCAGCTAACAGATGGCTACTTTCAGACAAAACCTCATCCAACCATGTTTTATGTATATAGGTTTGTAAAACTCATAAATAATTTAGAGGAGAAATGTCTTTGTTCTTTAGCATTATGTTGCATTGCATCTTCAGTCTGCTATACATTTTCTAGTACAAATCAATGGAATGCTGCTTAAAATGTTTTACAGTAACACATGCCCTAATATTCAGCAGCCCTGTTCAAGATTCCTATTCCAAAATGATATTTTTTTGTACTTGAAATGTTTGCCCCAGGACCCCTCTCTGATTGCACTCCATTCAGGCTTGCAGTCCACTCTATCCGGGTCAGCAAAATGAATGGCTTGGGCATGGAGTCCCAGAATGTTATGCTGTCATACACAGGAGTTACCAATGTTTTTCTCTGTTACTTTCTCCCTGACCACCAAAAGACTTCAGCATTCCACCTATTGTACATGCATGTGATGGCTCACTACTCAGGAACTGCTGGACAATTCAGTCCCTCAATGTACAGCTGGGTCATACATCACATCTGCTCCCGAAGCTATTCAAGGTCAGTTATGTACTGATCCAAGCACAGACCCTCACCTGGAGGAGGAAAGCATATGCTGGGATGCTTACCCACCTCTTTCTGAACCCATGCAGCAATTCTGAATCTTGGATGCAAACCTGTGTCTTTCATGAGACAAATGTATGTACTATGCACACTTTTGCAATACTCACCACAGTAAATGGAGGAAAGGAGAGAAAGGGGAGACATGATAGAAATATTCAAATACCTCAAAGGTATCAATAAAATACAGGAGGGTAGCATCTTGTACAGGATGAGATGATCAGGACAAAGGGGCATGATATGAAGCTGGAAAGGGGGAGACTGGGAAGAGATGTGAGGAAATACAGTACTTCTTTACAGAAAGGGTAGTGGACATCAGAACAGCCTCCCAGCAGAGGTGGTGGGTGCTGAAATGGTAACAGGTTTCAAACATGCATAGGATAGGCACAAGGGGACCTTAGTAGTAGTAGTAGACTTGACAGTGCCACTAAAGAAGCACTGCCACATTTGGGGACAGCATCAGTAGCTCTTCAGAGCTTGGGTAATTTTTTTCTGTTTTGTAGGGTTCTGTGTATCTTCTATATACTGTATGTCTTCCTTTTCCATCTGGGTGTGAATTTAGTACCCCTTTCCATCATACCAAATTCACTCCAGCCCAAGTAATCCTCTCCCTGCTCTGTCAGCCTTTGATTTATCCTTTTCCTCAACATTCCATCATAGACCGTCAGTGATTTACCCCAATAACATAGCCTCTGAGTGGGATTTTAACCCATGGGAACAATCATGTGTGCGGTTGGTTGTGGTTAGCCAGGGGCAGAGTCAGTCTAGGAGCAATGAGACCCAAAAGGTCCTTGTTCAATGCAGGGGGTGAGTTATACATGATCTGACCAATCCCTTTGCAGTGTTTTCTCCTGTACACCTACCCCCAGACACACTAGGTTGTGCTGCGTGACAACATTCTACCTGACTGAGCAGGCTGGGTTTGGCCCTGCCTTCATTGCTCAGTCACACAACACTTATAAATATATACATATATTAGTAGATGTTGACCATTTTGTTCTGACATCAACTGCATGGGACGACATTTGTGCCAGTGAGTTCAATAGAACCCAAATTCCTGACTGTATGATCACCTGCCCGCTGGATCACCAGGGGGAGACATGCAGCAGCAGGTTCTTCCATCCTTAGATAGGAAGTACCTGAAATAAATGCCCTCCCTGCTTCCACTAGCTGCTATGCAGTGCTGTAAGTCTGGGACATGAACCCTATCACCAGGGTCACAAACAGATACTTGTCAGTGGGACATTTGCTGGCTTGGTAGTTTCTTTTTTCAATAAGTAATTACGGGCCAGATATTCAAAACTTTGCCCAGGGGCTAAATTAGCACTGCCGGCCTGCAAACTTAGCCCGGAGCACAGAGCAAGCTATATTGAAATGGAAATAGCCCGGTGCTAATCCTGCTGAATATTGCAGGCTAAGGAAGCTGGGCAAACTGGTCTGGGAGTGCAGGGCAAAAATAGCCTGGGAATAAGACAGCACTGAATAAAGCAACCAGGAAGTGCAACCCACAACAACAATACAGTGCACAGCAACGTGAGGGCAGGTACAGAAGAAATACATGGCCAATGTGTGTGCCAGTAAATGTATGGACTCAGTACAGCTGCAGGAAGCAGCAGATGTGAAAGAACAGTGTTCAAAACTGTATATTATACCCCGTACCATTAGCACCACGCTAACACATTAGCGCGGCATTAGCGCGGAGCTAAGCAGTTAGCCCAGGGCAAACACGTTTGCCCAGAGCTAAAATGTGCCATATTCAAAAGTGCCATGCAAATGAGCCTACTTAGGCAGTCTCTGGGCAAACAACCAGATTAGCATCTCATTATACCCTGATTTGCATGCAGTTTGCCCCTCATTACTGCAGGGTCCCACAGAGCCACCTGTAGGTCAGTCTGGAATACAGGGGCTGACCAGGTCCAACCGCAGCTCCACCTGTAGGTCAGTCTGGCAGTGCACGATGATAGCTGCAGGCTACATGTAAACAATACAGCATAGCATAGCATATTGTACCCCAGGGGACAAGACAGCATAGGCACAGGTGGTGGTGGTGCTGCATGCAACTGTTACACTGTAGGGCATGCTACAGTGCACAGCAGACACTACAGTAGCAAGGGGGCCAGTAGTGTGAGGGACACAGCACTGCCTATGGTGTGTAAGGCAGTGATGCTGACTGCACTGTACATAGTGACAGGCCCAACCTGCAGGTGTTTACTGACAGTGAACATTACTGTTACACTGTTGTGTGACCCACAGATGCTGTACTGTGGCATGGGATGCTCACAGTGACATGTACATTTCTGGCTTTGTGTGCTGTGGCAGTTGTGCAGCTGTGTGGTATGTGGCTGGGGGGGGCATATATTATCCGAAAGGCACACTAGTGTTGAGGGTATTCCCAATACTGGCCCATGAGCACTGCATGATGTGTCCCAGCCTTGTGGCCACACCTGGTCTGTGGCACAGCCTTGCCACCCATACACGCTCCCCTCAACATCCTCCATGCCCACAGTGCTGCATGTGTGTGCTGGCATCTGTTTGTGTCCACAGATGTGTGGTCCGCAGGTGTGTGCTGTATGGCCACCCTGCCATGCTGTCCACTGGTGGCAGGGTCACCATTTACTGCCTGGCATGGCAGGGACTGGTGGCAGATGATGGCATCATTGTGATGCCATTGGTTAGCAGCATGCTTCCTCTATGTTTGGTTTTATCTATGTGTCATATTTATTTCTTAGGGTCGCGCAAAACCCACGCTAAACCCACGCAAACACTGCGCAAAGCCAAAGTGTCGCGCAAAGCTGATTGCCCATGGTTAAGACAAGCATTTCCTGGGCTGTAATTTGCACTGCGCTAAGTGTCACGCTAAGTCGCACAAAACCACTTAGCGCGGTGCTAGTCACTGAATATAGCATTGCGCCTGTATTCATGTCAGTTTGTCCCTTGCATACATTATAATCTTGCCCGGCGCTAATGCAGTTTGCCCACGCTATTTGGCCTTTTGAATATAGCAGACCTGCGCTAATCCCGCGCTAAACCTGCACAAACGATTTTTGCCCGGCGCAAAGTTTTGAATATCTGGCCCTACATTTTTTATAAGGCCACCAAAATGTGACAGTGCATCTCCAATACAGTATAACCTTTCTACAGCGATTTTCTGTTTAATGTGACCGTACCTCAATGTCCTGCTCTATTTCCGTTGACTTCAATGAACTGTAACTCCTGTTATATTGAGAAACAAGCTAGAAATAAAACTTGTTCTTAGGAGATTTCTGAGGTACATACCTCAAATATGACGCACTCAATTTAATGTCACTTCTGGCAACACTAATGTGAATATTTTAATAATCTAATTTCAAAAATCATTTGCAATTTTTACCCCTTCTCTCCAGAGCTGCCCCATCTACCAGCAACCTCTCAGCCATGTTCCCACAATCTGGCAATGACCCTTGCACTTCCAAGCTTGTCCCCCGGGGTGGGGCTCCTCCAGGCATGGGGGGACTACCCTTCAGAGGTGTTGTCTTTTCTTCCAAGGGACTTCTCAGTTGGGAGACCAGTAACAGGGGGTGGGGCTCAAGAGTGCTGTGAGGCATTTTCCTTGTTCATTTCCCTGCCTGCAGGACACTGGAATGCTAGGTACCCCAAGCGCATGCATGCTATGTGCTGACTTGAAGTCTGGCTAATTTCAGCCTTCTCACCATGTCGCCACTGCACTACCACCTGTAGTCACCTAGATGGCACTGCTGCAGTGGGGAACTTGTCTCTCCCTCTCTCCCCAAAGAAGAAAAACATCCTGTGGGGCATTCAATCCTCTTTCCCCCAGCCAGCCCCTGATGACTCAAGCTCACTCCCAAACAGGGGTCCCCAGGATCGGTAGCTGAGTCAACAGGTTAATTTTTATCTACTTGTAGAGAAGAAACTTTAACCTGACAGAAATTTCTTAAGAACATCTGTGGCTGTGCTAACTAATGCAGATTTACATCCTGATGCAGTGATGCTTTAGTGAGGAGGTTATATTTACAGTAACATGGTTCCATAGTGTAACTGTATTTGGGTGCTAGAAATTCAGATACAGAAGGAGACCCATACAAAGCTTATAGCCTATCCCTAAATTAAATACTGCTCCACAAGAGCTAAAAGTTGATTCTCATGGCCTCCCATATGCAAGGCATTCAATTATCCTAAGGCTGAGGAGAGATCTCATTTGAAATCAACATGCATCTATTAGATGCAATTCTAAGGTAGTTTTGTCAAGTAGGGAGGCAGTTTAGCCCAGTAGTTACTGTAGATTGCAGAGCTGTGAACTTAGAGACCTGGGTTTGAATTCCACAACCACCACTTACACACTCTGTAATTCTGAACAATTCAGATAGCTTCCCTATGCTTAGTCTCTCTGTAACACATCTCTGTGCTGTCTGAACATACCTGCAATCCTAAAATAATAGCATACAGCACATAGTGTTACTGAATTAGCAGTAACATTTTCCACTCCTTCTCTTTTTGGATTGTAAAGTACTTTGGGATACAGTTTGTATGTAAGCTGCTATGTAAACCAAAAGTAATTTCCTTTTCCCATGACACCGTGTTTATACTGGATTCCAAACACACATATAGTGGTGTAAATGCTGATATACAGTAATTCAAATTTCTACAGGTCTCCTGGATCTACTGGGATTTCTATATTTTATAGGATGATAGAGCCATTTAGAAGAAAACTGTTCCCATACACTTGTACTGATTATATGGGAATATGGAGCAATTTGGCTTTCAGGTTCCATGTAATTTCAGTGAAGTAAGAACAGCTGCTGCAATTACAGTGACAACTTTGCGGTGTACAGCGCCTGTTCATATGGGTGAGCACTGTAACAGCAACTATATGGACAATGCTTGTTTTGTGGGGGTCTGTACCCCCCACACCCTCCTATGCAGGGGGCTTTGCTCTACACCCCCTTACTAAAACAAAACATACTCCAAGGTCGTAGCACCTTGGGGAGGGGGGAATACAATTGTCACTGTTAGGGTGCTCACCCATATATTTGGGAGCCTTTATTACAGTCGCTGTAATTGCAGTCACTGTAAATGCAGTCGCTATTTTTCCTTCACTGACTTTTCGTGTTACCTGCTTTCATAGAAAGTAATGTAATATACAGAAAAACACAGAAAAATTGTCTTGGAGCTACAGGGAAAATGCCAAATCAGTTTGGGAGCACTGTTTCTACTGAATGTATATTTGTTGCTGCTGAACTTCTTTTGCCTTACCCAGCATGTGGTTGAAAATGAAACATTACTTCAGTCCACCTTTCTGATAATCAGTCAATGTCAGCCAGTCAGTCAATGAACTATGTAGTTAAAAGTTCTCTGTATACACTGCACTGTAGGACCCCCCCCACCCAAGCAGTGCTAGCTGTGATACAATGGGAGTAAATGAAAAAATTAGGTTTCTCCATTTCAGCTCAGCTTTTAAAGTCCATCTTGAACTCACTTTACTGTCAGCCTATGATTATGACACTTTTTCTGTCAACTCTGGAGTAAAAAGTGATTCATGGTGCTTTTTGCTCATGAAAACATGTTCCTCCTGCCTGTACCAGGGTCACAAGCTAACACAGTGAAGAATAAATATTTTGTAGCAACCTATAGCTTCTAAAATCTCCCTTTTCTACAGTATAAGGCTCTGAGCTATAGTGCAGTGCTGTCTCTGAGACTGGGTTGTTACGCTGACTTTGGCTTCCAGCTGCTTAGTGTTCCAGCTTAGTGTACATGGCTTTGTGGTTAAATATGAAGGCTTTAGACAAAGCTCTAAAAAATGAATGCCTCCCTCAATCAGTCTTTTAGAAACAGAAGATATTGCTCTCTAAAAAGGCAAGATTTCTTCTCATTCAGTTTTTTTTTTCTGGGATAACCTGTGGGCCATAGGTTATGGCCTCTTTCTGGAGTCAATATCATTCTTTCTTTTTAACAATAGCAGTTACAATGAAATCTTACTACACAGCTCTATAAAAACTGCTGCACAGAGCGGAGCCTTGCAACTGACTTCATGTAGTTAGATTGCAAACAGATGTATAGAATCATTTCTACCATTTGTGATGGGGCTGATTTTCTGAGCCTACCTCCTGCAGGAATGTTTCAAGCAGTAAGGTTTTCCCGCAGAATGGGAGCGGATGGGCCCATTGTAAGTCAGTGGGAAAGTAACAATGGCATCACATTGTTTTACAAGACTGCAGTCACTCACAGAGGGAATAGGGCAAATACAAGGGTATTTGCTGCATTTACTCAAGACAGCCAAGCTAAAATCTCATTTAGAGTGGAATCCTGCTTCTGTCCAATTTTACACCTGGGAGAACTAAAGCACAGTGAGGCAAAATGACTTGGTAAAAGTGAGACAGTAAGTCAGTTGTGTGGTATGATTCTAACCCAAGAACTCTGGTTTCACAGTTCCCTGCTGTAGCCACCAGAGCACACTAACTCCCCGCACATTAAAGCTGCAAGTAGCATTGCACTGGGCAAGGTGGGACATCCACTGAGAGACCAGGATAGTAGAGTGTTGTGTTGAGGGATTCAAGGCTGATTTAACATCTTCCAATAATACAAAGCATTTTTTTAATAATTATTACTATGGGCCCTAGCCACATAAGAATTTCTCCCATTCGGTGTCTATGTCAAAAATCTTTTATGGATGAACCCTAACTGATATTCCACAGCAATTTCATATAAATATCAGATACCTCTGTTCTTGTAATACATTGTAATTATTGTGCACTGATATGGATAGTGTACTAATCCAAGCTGGCAAATAACTATAAAACCAGAAATGTTATAACTGTCAGACTGCCTTTTTTTGGTGACAGGCTAGGAGTACTGCAATGGGATTGCTTTTCTGAAGGGCTTTTAAGGAATATGTTGACTAGAAAAGACCCATCATGAATGAGAAGGAAAAAATAAATTATGGCAAAGTAAGGGAACTTTTTTGAAGTGCAAATTGAATCATTGTCAGGCCTTGCTGTTTCTTAAATAAAAGCTTCTTTCTCCATAGGAGATTTTACAGAATTTTTTGCCTTAGAAGAAGAAACAAACCATAAATCAGGAGGAGGTAAGGAAACAGAGAGTTCAACCCATTAAACTTAAGAGTGCTGGCAAATTCAGAAAGACTTGCTGCAGGAGATTGCAGATCTTACAAGGCACATTACAGTATCAACATAAATGAGCAGAATACGCTTTAGATGCTCTGTTCAGAAATCTTTTGTAGTTCTCCAGTGGAACATGGTTTCCATTTTATGTTAAAGCCACATAATAGTTTCTTTTTTAAATGGGCTATCTTGCAAGGTTCACAAACTTCAAATTGCTTGACCTGGGCAGCCATTGATAAAACTCACTGAACTATAGCAAGCTAAAAATGAACAGAGTACAATTCTCTAATCATGTGTGGTTATAGCATGTTTGCAGGAAGAGTGAAAGTTCAGAGATGAGGGTGTTCAAAAGAAGGAAAAGGTTAAACGGTGGGTACATATGTTTCTATCAGGTTCTGTAAATGAATAATGCTATTTTCCTGGGGGCTGGGGGCGGGTTGGGGGGAAGGTGTCATGAGTGCTGACTTTGGCACAATAGCAGTGTAATCATAACAGCAAAAATGGAATATGTGATGTAGATGTACAGTAATGCATAATGGTTCACTTTGGTTTTATTTTGATAACTGGATAAGCACATTGGAACATGTTTCTTTTTCAGCAGCAACCTGAGCTCAAGTATTAGCATTGGTCATAAGGGACAGCAATACAATTGAAAAATACAATGACAACAATGAGATAAACAAACTCAAACTAAAGTATAAGGACTTGTAATAAAGAACAACAATACAATTGCACAATCAGATAATAAAAATACATGATACACAAACCTATGTGAAGTATTAGCACTAGTCATAAAGGACAGCAATACAATAGAAAAACAAAGATAATAATGCAAGATGCACAAATAGGAGCTAACATATTAACAGTGGTAATAAATGACAACAGTACAACTGTAAAATAAATAACACAAATGCAAGATACACAAACAGGAGTTGAAGTATTTGCACAGGTAATAAATGAAAACAATACAGTTATAAATAATAAACCTGTAAGATACGAAAAACAGAGCTAAAGTATAAGGATTGGTAGTAAAGAACAACAATGCAATTGTAAAATAAGATAACAACACAATATACATGAATTTAAGCTGAAGTATAAGAATGATAAGGACACAATACAATTGTAAAATATGATAATACTACATGAGACACAAACCCAAGCTAAAGTATTAGTACAGGTAATAAAGAAAAATACAGTTGTAAATCAAGATATCAAGAATACAAGATACACAATATTAAGCTAATGTATAAATGCTAGTAATAAAAGACAACAATACAATTATTAATAAGATAATAACGATGCAGTATACACAGTCCTGAGCTAAAGTATGAGCTGTGGTAATAAAGGACAATAATACAACTGTAAAATAAGATAATAATACATAATATGCAAACCCGAGCAAAAGTATCTGCATTGTTAATAAAGGACAACAAAACAACTGTAAAATAGATATGAAGAATACAAAATATGCAACCCTGAACTAAAATGTAAATACTGGTAATCTATGGCAACAATACACAAACTAGAGCTAAAATATTAAAAGTAGTAATAAAGGAAAATAATGTGATTATAAAATAATAATATAAAATAAACAAACCCAGGCTAAAGTATAAGGACTGGTAATAAAGGACAACAATACAATAGTAAAATTAAATAATAATACATGTTACATGTTACACAAATTTGAACAATAGTATTAGCATTTGTAATAAAAGATAATTACTGTAGTTGTAAAATAAGATAAGAACAATACACGATACACACAATGGTGCTAATGTATTAGCTTTGATAATAAATAACAACAATACAGTTATAACATAAAATAATAAACCTGCAAGATACAGAAACCAGATCTAAAGTATAAACACTGGAAGTTAAGGATAACAATGTGATTGGAAAACAAGATAATGTGAATGCAAAGTAAACAAACTGGAGCTGAAGTATTAGCTCTGGTACTTAAGGACAACAGTATAAATGTAAAATATGGTAACAACAATATGAGATAAACCTGAACTAAAGTATTAGCACTAGTAATAAAGGACAATACAACTGAATAATAAAATAATACATGCTACACAAACCCAAGCTACAGTATTAACACTGGTAATAAAGGCAGCAATACAACTGTAAAATAAGATAACAACAATATGAGATAAAGAAACCTTAACTAAAGTATTAGCACTGGTAATATATTACAGCAGTACAATTACTAAACAGGATAATAAAACTGCAAGATATAGAAACCAGTGCTGAAGTGTAAGCACTGGTAGTAAAGGACAACAATGCAATTGTAAAATCAGATAATAACAATACAAGATACACAAACCTGAGTTAAAGTATAAGCTCTGGCAAGGACAACATTACAATTGTAAAAAAAATAATAATACAAGCTATACAAATCCAAGCTAAAGTATTAGCTCTGGCAATAAAGGACAACAACACAATTTTAAATAATAATATAAGAGAAACAAACCTGATCAAAAGTATTTTTAGCAATGATAATAAAAGACAACAATACAACCGTAAAATAAGAAACAAGCATTTGTCAATGCCGAATGTTGTCGTGCTGGCATTGGCAGTAGTGGAGGTGGAGAAGCATAGTGCTGTGATTTTGTTAACGTGTCCCAAAAGGTGATTTTGCACAGTGAGTATGCCATTGTACGGCAGAGCTGCGGAAATGCATTTTGGGCAGGCTGTGGAAAATGGCAGCTGGACTGTTGATAATGAGGTGTGCACAAATGCCAATGGTGAAAATGTGGCATGAAAATATTGCAGATTGATGAAGTTACAAGGGTGCGTGGAAACTGCGCAATGCATGCTTGCAACACACTGTATGGACTTTCAGTACCAAATTTTCAACATAGGCAGTTTAGGACCTCTGCTGATGAATAGTGTCACATAATTTCCTCAAACTGTACCGAAAAGTGATTTCGCACAATGACTGTGCAATTCTGCACTGGACATACGAAAACACATTTCAGCCAGCTGTACTGTTCATAAGGAGGTATGGGAAAATGCCAGTGATGAACAACTGGAGTGAAAGTATTACAAATTCACAAAATCACGACCGTGCATGCAAACTGTGCAACGTGTGCTCGTAAAACACAAATTTTATTGACTTCCATCCCAAATTTTCAACATAGGCATTTTAGGACATCTGCTAATGAACAGTGTCACTGCCATTTTCATAATGTGTCTCGAACATGGGCTTTCCACAGCAACCTTGCTATTGTGCGCCGGAACTGAGAAAACAGATTTTGGTCAGGATGTGAAAAATGACAGCTGTACTGCTTATTAGGAGGTGTAGAACAATGGCACTGTTGAAAGTCTGGAGTGAAAATATAAGTTTGCAAACTTATGAGCGTTCGTGTAAACTGCGCAATGCACGCTCGTAATACAGTCATTTTATGGAGTATTGTCACCAAATTTTCAACACAGGCATTTTAGGATCTCTGCTCATGAACAGTGTCACTGTCATTTTCATAATGTGTCCCAAACAGTGATTTCGCACAGCAACTGCACTATTCTGTGCCAGAAGTGCAAAAACACATTTCGGCCAGGATGTGAAAAATGACAGCTGAATGATTCACAAGAAGGTGTGGTAAAATGCCAATGTTGAGAATCTGGCATGAAAATATTGCGAATTCGCTAACTTACGAGCATGCCGCGTAACAACTGCGCAACGGATACTTGTAAAACTGTCATTTCTTTTGATTTTGCCTACCAAATTTGCAACATAGGCTTTTTGAGAGCACCCCCTCATGAACAGTGGCACTGTCATTTTGCTACTTGGCCCCAAAAGGTGATTCCGTGCAGTGACTGTAAAATCACCTTTCGGGACCAAACAACGCCATGACAGTGCAAGAATTCATGAGGAGGGGTCCCAAAAACCCCATGTTGAAAATTTGGGGCCAAAATTCCCAAAAATGCCTTAGATATGCAGCAAAGTTGAAAAAAACCCTATTTATTCCATTATACAGCTTAACGGCATTTCCTCAGTTCGCGGTCGGCTTTGAAGAGTGCAGACGTGTTCCCAGTCCACCAATGATCGTCGTGCCAAACTCCAGAGGTAAGTATGAGGTGAGAGGGGGGTGTGGGGAGGTAGGGTGCACAGGGGGTGTGTGCGGGTGGGGGTCAGGAGGACTATGAGGGACCGTTTTAGTTTTACAGGTAAAAAAAAAAACATTGCGGGACAGTTTTTGTATTTCAGGAGATTTGGCATGCTGGGGTGGGCAGCAAGCCACCTAAATCTTTGGGGGGGTCTGTAGCTGATGGGGGATTGGGCACCCTCGTCGGCACACAAAAGCGGGAGAGCGAGCTAAGGGGATTGGGCACCGCCCTCGGCATTTAACAATGGGAGTTATGCCGACAGGAGTGGTTACCCATCAGCACACAAAAGAAAGTGGGGGTAAACCAACAGAGGATGGGCACCCCCGAAGTTGGCAGTTGGGTGGCTGCCCGCCCACCCACCATGCTGATAATGTCGTCGCGCACATAGGAAGGGTCCGCTGCATCTGACAAGCTTTATTCGGATTGCAGCAGACCGTTTCTTAGATGTGCTCACCACATTATGTATGCATGGTGTGGCGCTGGCATGCAGGCTGATTGGGGAATGAGGGACACACCTACTGGTGCATGCCCTGCATTCGCCAAACAGCGACCGCACCTCCAAAGCTGCACTGTCCCAAGATGTTGGTTGTGCAAGCACGCCAATATAAAAATACAAGATACACAAACCTGAACTATTATAAGTATTAGTGCATGTACCCAAAGACAGCCATCACATTGTAAACTAAGATAACAACAATGCAAGATACACAATACAAATCTGAGCATTTACATCAGTAACTAGTGCTATTAGCAGAAGTCTGCAAATATTGATCAAGTTCCTCTTTTTAAAAGCACAGAGAAGATAGCAGTTACTTGTTCCCAGGGCTACGTTTTTATATTATTATATTTATTAGCTTTACTAATTATTTGGCTGCCTTGAAAATAAATAGGTTATTGGTGACTGCATAGGCCCTGTAAATCCAGACAATCTGAAAACTAAGTCTTGACTACAAGGAAGTATATTAATTCCTGGCTAGGAAAAGCAATGCTTAAAAACTGGATTTGTTTCCTTATAATTTCATTAGCAACTTGGATATATAATTCAAAATTGTTGCATTTGTTCTTTAAACATAGCCTTTCTTTGATGCATTTTAAAACTGTTATGGAACTATTTTTGTAGGTACAATTAGGAGTGATACTTCATACTGATTGCAGAATGTTACAGTAATTAGGCTACAGAAAAAAAAAATCTTTCCACATCTTAATGAAGATAATCTTCTTTACCAAATTTTCTTAATTACTGTATATGCTGCTTAGATGAGGAGACTGTCTCCTTAAAACACTTCATTAAAGCCCTGCCGCCCTTTCTTTTCTTCCTGAAATGTCGTCATTGAAAGGATGTGAGACACCTGAGTTAAAAGGATTCAAACACTAACTGAAATAAGAAATAATAATGTGACCTCACTGGGAATCAAATTTAGGCCTCTAGAATACCATTCTGATGCTCTACCAGATGAGCAATCAGGCCAAACAGCTATTCTGAGCATCCAACAGTGATTGTCTTTTTTAAAACTGCAAATCCTGCAACTGCAGTGGTGACCACAGAGAGATATTCAATTCCACTGTTTGCCAGGAACTAGAGCACCAGGTCATGCAGCCGGGCAGTGCAGTTAACAGAACAACAGGATCTTTAGTTTTCCTTTTGCTCTTTTAGTTGTTTTCCTGCAGTGCTCATGATGGGGCCTGCAGGACTGACAACTGGTGACCTAAAATATGCTGCTAGGCACCATTGGGGTAAGGTTTGCGATGGCAAGGAGTTGCTGGTGGGGTATTAGTCACTTCTAAGCATTTGAAACACCACTGAAACACAATTTATAATGAGAAAAAATTACTGTAACCTAACTGAATACAGATAGTCTCATTATTAGGAAGTCATCTCAGGAGAGACAGGAAGGTAATGGCACCACCATGCTGAAACAGTATATACTGTACAAATGTCTTTTTTTGTAATTGATGATTATTAAAAGCTTTCACTTTATAAGTACAGCAATAGCAAGATAAAGTAAACATAAGAGAACAGACAGAGTTATATTTTACAATCTGTCATCCAATAGCAAATAAATGTGAGGACAGTGTCACTACACAAATGAATCCTGTCTTTAAACTGTTAATGCAGTGTGGAGAGAGAGAGAGAGAGAGAGAGAGTGAGTAAGTTCATTGCTTCTCAAGGAACATGGGTGGATTCCAACTTCATGTAATGTAACACTCATCATCACCAAAGTTTGTTGAAGATCTACTGTTTATTATTTAGTTTATAAGTGACTCTCTTCATCCTGTAAATATCATAAGTCAGTTTCTGCCACATCTGTCTTGTGGGAATATTTATACTGAGTGAACTTTAAAAGGCATAGACCCCTTGGAAAATGTATAACTTTTTTGTGTTAAAAAAACAAACAAACAACAAATAATTGTTTTCAGTGTTTAACAGAGATGTAGATCCCTGTCAGTTTATGAATAGCATATCTGGTTGTGTGGGGGTGGAGGCAAAGTTTAAGGTAATGACATAGACAGGTTAGGCCCTGCAGTGAAACGCCAACCCAAATTCTGTCTGGGCACATCCTAAGAGCTTGGGGGCTGAAAAATATCAAACTCATACTTTTCCTTTCTCTTTCTTCTTTATGAGCATTTTTATATTCGGTTCAGTGACAACTCAGTTATGCTCTGGTGGGTATCCTATCAACTGGTCATGGGAAACAGGGCAGCAGATTGTGAGTGGCACGATTAGCACAAATGTATTCTGGGCAGTCAGGACTTCTGGGTGGTGGTGGTTGTGGGCAATGGGAACATGGGGTCGTAACTGTGGTCCTCCACCCCTCCAATGTGTGCAGGTTGGGGGGGTATTTATATTGATTTGAAGGTGTGTGTGCTGGGGCGAAGCTCCCCCTTAATGGGCCAACATGTGGTGCGACCAGCCAGGTGTGCATCCCAACTGCCTGACGCACACCTTGCTGCCAGCTGTTTTGCTGTCCTCTGCTTTTCTGTGGACAGTTTTTTTCACCCTATTGTGGGTGACCCATTCAGATGTACTTAACATTTGTGTTTTAACATCCTCTGTGCTATTTACAACATTCTATAGCATATGCTGTCAATAATGCTATTGCCACGTAAGCATGTGATATTAGCAGACAAGTTATATATTGATGCTCTGCTGAATCTGAATTACATTGGCAAAATTGAAAAAAATGGCTGATTTTGGTTAAAAATTACACAAAATTGTGGATCCAGCATTTGGTCCAAAGGGTACTATTTAATGCAGTAATGCATTTTACTGTGAAAATATTGACCTATACGTTTTATTTCACTTTAGATTACCCCTTACATCCTGTCATGCATGAAACCATTCTTTTCCCATTTTGAGATTGCTTTAGCATGTCTATTTACATTTTGAAATAATAAAAGCACTCGTTTTAATATAGCTTAGATCAGGTTTTCATGAGTATTCTCTGTTGTTTTTTGTACACCTATTGTCCCATCAGATTAGGGATCACTGTCTACTGTATGCTAGTTCATTTTAATCATAAGAAAAGTGAGGTTAAACAATGGCTGTTCAAATACAATAGAGAATAACAAAGAATACCTGGACTGGTCCATATGAAAAGGAGTGCTCCTTGTATTATTTCAGATGTAAAAAAAATGCTAATGTAAACTCAAGATGGGAGGGAGCATATTATACAAGGCAAGAGACAGTGGCAATCTAAAATAAAATAAAATAATAAGGTATAGGTCAAAATTTTCACCACTAACATGCACTGCTGGTTTAATAACAGGGGCTCAATTTCCGAAGGATTCAAAAATGCGTATGTGCGGCAGAAAAGGTGTGCCGGGGGGTGGGGGGACCTTGTGAAACTGCAAGTTTTTCTGCATGCATTCCACTTTCAAAGAGTTTGCCTGTTTGTGGCCATTTCCACTGTTTACCACAGCTTGCACACATATCATGGGTAGCTGCCCCAAACTGTTATGCCTTGTATTGTCAGGCATAGCATCCCTCTGCACCTGCACCTGCACCTGACAAGAAATTGCGGCCTGTGCACAAGAACAGCTGAAGGTAGCATTTTCTGTGATGCAGAGATTTTCCTTGTGCTGGCAAGTTGTGCATGCTGAATTTAATGCCCAGAACAGTAAAAGAAGGAGACAAGACTTTCTATAGATACATTAGAAAAAGGAGAAAGTCCAGAGGGGGTATTGCTAAGACCAAAGGGGTTGAGGGGGAGTGTGTGGAGGAGGACCAAGAAAAGCATCTATCCTAAATAGATACTTCTGCTCAATATTTACTAAGCAGAAGGTAGGGCAGAGCCCACAGCTCAATACTATGGACACAGGGGGGAGGGAGGCATGCACAAATTCCTTCACAAAAGAAAAGGTCCTACAAGAGCTTGCTAAGCTCAGGGTGGACAAGGCAATAGGCCCTGATGGCATACATCCCAGGGTACTAAAGGAGCTAAGGGTGGAACTAATAGAGCCATTAGCAGAACTGTTTAGGGAGTCTCTGAGCACAGAAGAGGTCCCAGAAGACTGGAGAAGGGCTCATGTTATCCCGTTCCACAAAAGTGGTAGCAGGGAGGAGACAAGGAACTACAGACCAGTCAGTCTTACCTCAGTAGTGGGCAAGATCATGGAGGCACTTGTTAAGGTAGAATAGTGCAACACCTGGAATCCATAGAAGCACCCGAATCCAAGACAGCATGGGTTTACAACAGGAAGGTCCTGTCAAACTCATCTCATAGATTTCTTTGACTGGGTAACCAGAGTGGTGGATCAAGGGGGTGCAGTTGATGTCGCCTACCTTGACTTCAGGAAAGCTTTTGATACTGTTCCATGTAGAAGATTGATTAATAAGCTGGGTAGGCTTGGGGTGGGTCAGAGGTTGGCCAACTGGGTGGCAAACTGGTTGGCGGGCAGAAAACAGAGAGTGGTGGTAAATGGTATACAGGCAGAAGAGATGCAAGTCACAAGTGAGGTACCTCAGAGATTAGTTTTGGGGTCAGTCCTCTTCAATATCTTCATCAGTGATATTGCAGATGGACTGGAGGGTAAGGTTTGTCTGTTTGCAGATGACACCAAGATCTGCAACATAGTAGATGATACAGATGGGGTGGGAAGAATGAGAAGAGATCTGAATAAGCTGGCAAAATGGTCAGAAGAGTGGCAACTGGGGTTTAACACAAAGAAGTGCAAGATCATGCACATAGGGAAGAGAAATCCTGAAGCCACCTATAGGTTGGGAGGGGAGTTGCTGGCAATCACAAGGGAAGAAAGGGACTTGGGCATCATCATCACAGATGACCTGAAATCATCCAAGCAGACCACTAAAGCAGTTGGTAAGGCTAGAGGGATGTTGGGGTGTAATAGTAGGGGTACCACAAGTCATAAGAGGGACGTAATAATCCCTCTTTACAAGACACTGGTTAGGCCCCATCTGGAGTACTGCATGCAGTACTGGAGGCTGCACCTGCACAAGGACATTAACAAAATGGAGGCAGTCCAGAGAAGGGCAACCAAAATGTGCAGGGACTGTATCAGAAAACATATGAGGACAGATTAACGGAGATCAATATGTATACTCTAGAGCAAAGGAGGAAGAGAGGTGATATGATCGAAACATTCAAACATCTTAAGGGCATTAACAAAGTGAAAGAGTCTAACATGTTTCAATATAAGAAAAATAGCAGGACAAGTGGGCACAGCATGAGATTAGAGGGAGGCCGATTAAAGGGTAATGCGAGGAAGTTCTTTTTCATAGAAAGGGTGGTGGATGCATGGAATGGCCTACCTCAGGAAGTGGTGGATATGAATACAGTGCAGGGCTTCAAACAGGCATGGGATAGGCATAAGGGAGCAATACAGATTAGTATAAATAGATAGGCTGTTGGCAGAGTAAAGGCTTATGGCACATTCATAAGGTAGAAAAAATGAGCAGACTGGATGGGCCTTGTGGTCCTTATCTGCCATCAACTTCTGTGTTTCTATGTTTCTATGAACAGGACATGCCCATTGAAAATCAGGCCAACAGTTTTTAACAAATGCACAACTTGGAACTTCTATGTGAAAATATGAAAATAGGTGCATTTTTGTACAAATTGCTCATTTCTTAAAACACTGTTTTCAAAAAAAGTACAGTTTGAAATTTTTATACACAAAATATGTGAAAGTGTGTAATTTCACATACAAAGACACTGTTTGCAAATGTGCATATTTGAAGAACACAAAATTATGCACTTTAAAAAGGGCAAACACATTTGTGAATTTCACAAATGTTACATGCATTTTGAAACAACTGTGCAGAATGAAATGTACAAATTTCCACTCAGCTGTAATGCCAGATTTATTGTGCCCCTTTTAATATGCCATGTGGTCAGCCTGTACCAGAATTTGGGTGCTTCTCTGGTTCACAGTCTATAAACCTGATCCACAGTGAATGCCCAGATATGGTGCATAATCCAGATTGAAAGAACTCCAGACCCATGGATAGCAGTGCCCATGCTAGCATCCACAGCCCCCATCCTCTCCGCCCCACATGTGAGAAGTTGCATGGAGAAGAATAGGATATGAGAAAGTTGTAGCACATCTGGATGGCAGGCATCTAACTGAATGTTTTGTTCAGTGTCAGAGTGAATCCCTACTCTTCATGGAGCAGAAGATGGTTTAATATGGCAGTCCTCCAAGGACTGCAATATTCCATTTGAAATCATAGAAAAGAGAAATATGTCATATTTATTCCCTTGCCCTCCATAGAAATATAGAATCTTAGAATACTGCAAGCAGAAAAAGGCCTCACAGTCTTTTTAACTGTGATGTGAGGTTGTACATGCACACTAGGGGTCCATAATCCTCACCTGCACCCCGTCCTTCCAAGCATCCTTAACCATACCAGTTCAAAGAGCTGTTATAATGTACTGGCAGGCCCAGTTGGTCCCTATGCGTATCTGCGGAGTGTGGGGAGACACTTACTTTTATGGTTATAGAAAAAGCAGATGTAGCAAAAATGAATAATACGTTATCCAAAGTTTACAAACAGAGAAACCAAAGACGTGTGGGTTAAGATAAAAGGAATCCTCCTTAATGCATGTAATAAATGTGTACCTAAGTACAGGAAGACTGACACCAACCACAAAATAAAACCAAGATGGAGAAGTGTAAAGGACGAGAGATTAATTTGTAAAAAAACAAAAAACTTGTAGGATCTATAAAAAGACACAGTCACCTGATTATTGGAATAAGTATAAACAAATCCTGAAGACCTGCAAGATAGAAATTAGGAATACTAAAATGTCTGCGGAACAGTTTCTTGCAAAAAATGCAACAAAACACAGTATCATTTTACAGGTATATCAATTCATTAAAAAACCTGCATGTAAAGTAGGGGCACTTGAACATGACTATTTAGTGGTACAGGAGGCTAATTAAATGGCTAAGATATTCAATACATATTTTGGTAGCATATATAGTAGTAAACTGAATGCACCAAGAGAACACCAAAATAACTCAACACATTATCTTACTATTACTGAAGAAGAAATACTCATCAGGATAAATCACATTAGGGATGACTGTTCTCCAGGCCCTGATCTAATTACAGTGAAGACAATCAAATTAATGTTTTGACACATCCTATACCCTCTCAGGCTCTTATCTGAAAGTGGTGTGAACTCAGGTTATGTGCCCAAGGATTTGAGGGCTGCCCATATAACACCCATCTTTAAAAAGGGGTACAAAACATGTATAGAATATTATAGGCCAATCAGTTTGACATCTTTGGTAGGTAAAAGCTTAGATGGAATTATAAAGGAAAAGTTACAGATAGGAAACATAGATAATGACCAGCATGAATTAATTAAAAGAAGATCATGTCTGACTAACCTAGTATGTTTTTATGAAAAAGTGAGTAAGAAACTTGACAAAGCAATCCTTTGTGATGTTATTTTTATTGATTTTAGCAAAACCTTTGATACAGTCCATCATGATTCTATTATCATTAAATTAATGCAAAGAAGAGCACACAGCAAGCTCGTCTATTGGATTTCTAGTTGGTTGTCGAATGCTCACTCCCTCAGCCAGGCTAGCCATAGCTAGGGGCATCCTCCTTCCATCTCTGGCGTATGGTGCAGTTACTTACATAAATGCCTTGAAAAGCACCTTAGGAAAATGGGACAACACATGCAATAATATTTGCCTCCATGACTCGGCCTCCCCTTGACTAAAGCACCGATTGCTATATGCTGACCTAAACTAGCCCTCCCCATCAGTCCATAGACATCTTGCCTTTGGGTCTCTGCTCGACAACATTAGATCCAACCTACCCTCCTCCCTGGCCTCCATGTTGGTGCCACAGTCCTCCTCCTATGGCCTTTGTTCTAATGAACTTTCACTTCTTTGCACCCCAAGGTGCAGAACACAGAAAAGAACCCTTGCTTTCTATAGCATGGCACCAAAATACTGAAACTCCCTACCAGCTGAAGTTCACTTTGCACCCAATCATGGTGCCTTCAAAAGACTGCATTATAACTGTCTCATAAATTGTACCCAATGTACTTGCTTTACCCCCCCCCCTTAGATCACCCACTACCCTACTTGCTACTTGCTCTCTATTAATCTGAAGCTATTTATCTACCATGGCACTTATTGTTAGATTGTAATGTTCAAAATTCACTACCGCCATATGAATTTGCATATTATGCCTACATGTATCTGAACTGAATGTGCTCATTACCTGACTGTACTTGCTCATGATTTTTTTGTGTAAATGCTTTGTTCTCTTATCACCTGTTAATATGTGTTTCCCTTAAGCTGCTTGTCACATTTGTATTTCCCTGATCTGTATGAAAAATGTCTTATTGTTTGTAACCTCCTGGGTCGCGCCTGAAAATAGTCACTTTGTGGTTAGGGCACCTACCCGGTTAACAAAAATGAAATAAATAAATAAAATAAATGAGAGACCACTGAGGGTGGTTCTGAATAGGTGTTCATCTGAGGAGGGAAGGGTGACCAGTGGGGTGCCACAAGGCTCGGTGTTGAGCCCTTACATCTTTCATGTGTTTGTTGCTGACGTATCAGCCAAAATATCTAATGAGTCCATTAACTTTGCAGACCGTCTAAAAGTGGGGGAAGTATGCACTATGCAAGAAGAAAGTATGGCAATATAGAAAGATCTGGATAATATTATCGAGTGGGCCAAAATATGGGGCCTGCGATTCAATACAGAGAAATGCAAGGTCATGCACCTGGGATTTAATAACACTAAACATCCTTATTACCTACAAAAGAATAAACTATCTGAGACATCATTAGAAAAAGACCTTGGAGTATACATAATGAATATACTAAATTTCTCTAAGCAAACAAATGCCATCTTATGTAAGGCTAATAAAATTTTATGGACCATTAAAAACAACATCAGGTCAAGAGATGAAAAAGTTTTACTCCCACTATACAGAGCTTTTGTCAGATTGCATATACTGTAGATTATTGTTCCCAGTTATGGTCCCCATATAAAAAGGATGATAGCACACAGTTAGAGAGAATCCAAAGAAGACTCACCAAACAAATAAAAGACCTAGGAGACTTGTATTATGAGAATAGATTATGTTCGCTAAACCTTATGGGCCCCGATTTTCAAATAGGCTGCTTTGCTGCAATGGACTTGCGGCAGAGGGGTTTGCCATAAGTGGTGACTTATGGCAAACTGTGTGGCAAGCATGATTTTGAAAGCCGCTTGCCGCAACCCCCTTGCCATAAGTCTCTTATGGTGACACAGCACAGTTACACCAGCTACCCCCTGGCATCCATTTGCATACAAGTGGGTGCCAATTTACAGGGCTTGTGCCAAGGCTTTGGTGCAAGCAGCTGTAAAAAGAGGGCACTGTCACAACTTGCATCCTGGGTTTCAAAACTGGGTGCAAGTTGCAGCAAACACCATGACACAGCTGCAGCAAACATTATGGGGATGCAGGGCTTGGTTGCACGCCCTGTGTCCCCCTTTTGAGAATTGACCCAATGTCTCTAGAAACGTTAAGATATAGGGGAGATCTTCTACTAATGTGGAATGTTGTGAATGAACCCAATTTGTTTACCAAAATGGATTTCACTTTTAAGAAGGATGCTGTGGAAACTAGAGGACACCCACTGCAACTACACTGCTTCAGTTACAGAACGAATAATAGAAAATTCTTTTACTCACAAAGAATGGTGAATGCATAGAACAAACTCCCCCTTGAGATAATTGTCAGTGAAAACAAATCAGTTTATAAACATAGGCTGGACAACTGGATTTTAAAAAAGAAGGCACTTCTCTGTTAAAGATCCTGAGATAGGAAATATTATGGGCAGCATACCTTTGGTTCCCCTTCCCACTGCAGTATGAACTTCGGTGGAGGGTGCATAAGCTTTACTGCAGCTTCGTGTCAGCTCAAAACTAAGTCAAACTGTGCTGCCCCAACATGGGCCTGGGCAGTATCCAGCCACACCATGCAAATGAGCCCATTGGGAATGCAAGGTGCTAAGGGATCATTTTCATGCCCATTATGGGATCATTTGCATAGTAAACAGTGACCCTTTTGTGCCCATCCTGTTGCTATGTTGTCTCTGGTGTCAACAAGCACCCCTGCCCCCTATCACCTGTCCCATAGTGGAACACAGTTACCCGGTGTCTAATGGCAACCCCTCCCCAATCACCTAGTCCATACATTATAACCTCTCAAATTCAAATTCTGTTTATTATTCGATCACAATGTTGTTAACATTATGAACTTTGCAAAATGACATTACAAAACAACACATATTTAAAAACAGCATATAAATACATCTGATTGTGAAAATAGCTTTACAGCAAGCATGTCTAATGTTTTCTATTGTTTTTAAAACAGTAAGTAGTGAAAAAGGGAGAAGAGTAGTCTGTTCTTTTTCTAAATAGTAAATTCCTGTATAATGATTTGACATCAATTCTGTGTTATTGCTACCTTATTCTCTGGGATCTAAACATCCTTTTTTTACAACCTCTCCCTGGTGTCTAGTGGTACCGCTGGAAATGAGGGCCTGCTGTATCATTGCTTATGGGTATCCAAGGGTGAGGGGTGCCACTGGACACCAGGGAGATCTTCAGCATTTACAAGACAGGTGACTGAGTGTCTGGGGGATGACACCAGAAATCAGAGAGAGGTTATAATGTACAGACCAGCTGATCTGGTGTGGGGGTACCACTACATAACAAGGAGAGGTGTTCTATATACAAGATGGGTGATCAGGGGTGCGGGGGGTGCCACTAGATGCCAGCAATATGCATACACTTTACAGAATGGGTGATCAGGGTGAGGGGTGCCACTGGACACCAGGGAGATCTTCAGCATTTATAAGACAGGTGATTGAGTGTCTGAGGGATGACACTAGAAATCAGAGAGAGGTTATAATGTACAGACCAGGTGATCTGGTGTGGGGGTACCACTAGACACCAAGGAGAGGTGTTCTATATACAAGATGGGTGATCAGGGGTGTGGGGGCTGCTACTAGATGCCAGCAATATGTGTACACTTTACAGAATGGGTGAATGGGGTGGGGGGAGCCATTGGACACCAGGGCCTGCAATCTTACAAGTGTGCCTGTGATCGGGGTGAGATGGCTGCAGTATGGTCTTCCTGCCATCAGTGGGGTGGTGGCACAGGCTTATCACTGAGTTAAGTTGTAGTTTTCTGTTGTTCTGCCACATTAAATAGTTGAAATGCAGTAGGCACTATGTAACAGCTGCTTCTCTGTGTCAGATAAATCACACGGCAGCAGCTCTGCCACTCGTGATCACACAACTGATTGAGTTGCTGCTTCTGCAGCTGATGTGTAGCTTTCTGCAGTGCACAGTGCTGAACTGGAGTAGTTAGCAGTCATCAGCATAAATTCACAACTATTACCTCTGGCATTAACACCACTTTACTTTGACTTTACTAACCTGGTGTAGCAATCTCCCATGTTTTTCAGTTGCACATTACGGAACCATATTAATAAAAGCAAAGTGAAGTGGTCTTAATGCTGTAGTTAATGTTTGTGAATATAGGCCATTGCTTCAAATGTAAAGCAACTGCAAAAACACTGAATTTCATAGCAGGTTGCAGCTACAGATTTAAATAATGAGAGAGAGAGAGAGAGCGAGAGAGAAAGGGGAGAGAGAGAGAGAGAGAAAATATGGTAGCCAGACAGACAGAGACAGGTGGAGTAGGCTAGCAATTTTGGCCAATAAAACCATCAAAAACTGAACTGGCCCAATTCCAACTGAAACTGAGTAATAAGATTAAGGGGCAAAACATATAATTCTGTGTCTTCTCATTATTCCCCCCCAACTTTCCAAAGATACTGTACACAACACTCTCACCAGAAGGTGAACCCCTACCACTCATCCCCCTGAAAGACTGCAGCAAGGTGTTCATTCCTGACTATGCTTTAATCATCTGCAGCTACTTGACATTCCAGTGAAAACATTCCCACCCCATCCCGGTCTGCAAACAATACCTAACCCTAGAATGCCCCAAAACCTAGAAAAAATAAATACCCTGTCTGTCTGTAAGATTTGGTAAACCTGTCTGTGGGCATGGGCCCTGCACACATTCACTCTCCCACACTCCCTTAATTGCTTTTAAACACATGCAGTGAATAGAAGCAGCTGCATACACCACTAATGCATGCACACAAGGCATTTACCTTACCCTTCAGACAGATGCAGGGACTTATTTTCTTTTTAGCTGGCATTGCATTATTAGGTTGGGGGGTTGTCTGTAGATGAAAGGAGAGCAACAACTGGGGAAATGTTACAGGTTGACTTCCAGACTTTTGTTTCTGTATGCAAATGTAGCCTTTTCTAACAAACCACTCTCAAATCCTTTTGGCTCAAACTTCTGACAGTTTCACCCCTAATTAGATAGACAGATATTTATCTTACTACAGTATTTATACACACAGGAAACACCACCATAGTACTGTGATGACAGAAGAAACTTATTGATGCATCTTGACCACTCCTCCTGCTACACAGCAGTGACTATATCTAATCTGAGTCTGGACTAACCAGAATTGCAACCAGATTATTGTCATTTTATGCTTGGCCCACCCAGTCTGCCCATTTATTTTCCTGCCTGTACTGTCACCACAGACCCTACTTGATCTCCAGCTCTTCCCCTTGCTTCCCACTAAGATCCCTTGTGTGTATCCCATACATGCTTGAAGCTCACCACTGTTTTTGCCCCCACCACCTCCGCTAAAAAGCTGTTCAGGGAATCCACCACTTTCAGTGAAGATGTACTTCCCCACATCTCTCTTGAATTTACCTCCTTCCAGCTTCATTGCATGTCACCTTGTTGTGCATCTTTTCCTCTGAAAAATACTCCCCTCTTCTACCTTGTTTCCCCTGTGAGGTATTTATAGGTCTCTATCATAGCCTCCTCTAACTCTTCTCTCTTCCAGGGTGTCAATATTGAGGTCTTTCAGTCTCTTTTTGTAGGGCTTCTAATGCAGACCATGCACCATTTTAGTTACCCTGCTCTGGATCACCTCCACTCTGTTTATGTCCTTCCTAAGATGTGATCTCCAGAACTGGACACTGTACTCCAGGTGGAGTCTAACCAGCAATCTATTTAGAGGCAATACCATCTTCCTCCTTCTGCTAGTGATACCCTTCCCTGTGCACCCCAACATTTCTCTGGCCCAACCATCCCTACTTTTTTAGAAGTAAGACAGCAGGAGGGATTTAAGTGAGTGAAGAGAGGATGAGAGTTGGATGTGGAGATGGAGGTTATTTCACTGTTTGGAAGGTGGATGAGAAAAGCGGATTGACTTGCTATAGATTTAGAGCAAGGGATAGGAATGAACAGAGCATCAGATGGGTGGAGGGAATAGGACAACAGAATGGAGGGGGTAAGGAGAGAGGAAAGGTAGGAGGAAACAGTGCCAAACCAGGATATAGTCAGGAAGGAGAAACAGTGCAAGAGGTGATAAGCCTAAAGGGAGGGAAGAAAAGAAATAGTGTAGAGGGAGTTGCCATGAATGGGAGTGGGAGCACTAAGGACAAAGTGACAGATGAAGTGAAACAGGAGATAGGGGCAGAACCACACAACTGACAAGAGGATGGCCCAGCTCCGCATAACTTGTCCAGGAGAAAGGGATGGGCAACAATATCAAAGGCTTCATCCAAATCAGTGTGCCAGTGACCACAGTGATAAGGCCCTGGTCCATGCCCTTTTGATGAATGAAAATATGGGAAGGAAAATAGGGTGGAATGGTGTTTTCAGAAGACAGACTGGAAGGGAGAGAGGAAGGAGGTAGAGTCAAGGAAGGAAGGAAGGGAACTGGGAGAGCACAAGTTTTACTGCGCACGGACTAGGGCAAGAAGAAATAACATGTACATGTCCAGTCTCTCCTTGTAGCTCTTGCCACCTAATCTACTGATTGGCTTACTGGCCTTGAACTGGATCCTGCCAATCTCATCAGTGTCCTTTCTGTACTGCAGTGGCCAGAACTGTATGCAGTACTCCAGGTATGGTTTAACAGTGGTATTTTACTGTTGGAGGTTCACCTGTCTTGACCAGTTCCTTACCCCTTCCTGATGCATTCAATATTTCATTCACTTTCATGACTATGGCAGCAAACTGCTCTGACAGAGACATAGCAAAATATTATTTGTCTCTTTCTGAGTTCAGTTTATTATTCACAACTATCCCTACATCCTTGTCCTTCATTGTACTGTCCATTATTACTCCACACAGAGTGTATGTGTAACCTAGATTCCTTGCTCCTAGGTGTAGTGCTGTACCTTGTTCTACCCAACATTAAATATATGCCCTCATTTCATAATCCATGCCCCTGATGTTTGCAGATTCCACTGTACTAAATGCCCCTTCCTTTGCTGTGTCCATTATTCTTGCCAATTTAGTGTCATCAACAATCTTCAGAGGCCTGCTGCTTACCCTTCACCCAAGTCATTAATAAATATGTTAAAGTGCAATGACTGTGGTGCTCCACTCAGCACATCCCTCCACTCTGAATGGTGACTATTCACCACTAATCCCTGCTTCCTACCTGTTAATCAGTTTGCTATCCACATCAAGTGCACCTTCTATACTCTATATTTTGCTACTTATTCATCAGTTTTCCATACAGTACAGTATCAATGGCCTTGCTGAATTCCACATAGATTACATCCATTACATGACTACCTATCCACCTCCCCAGTGACCTCCCAAGAGAAGTCAGATAGGATGGATTGGCAGGATCTACCTTTTGTTAGCCATGTTGTGTGCTGGATTTATTTACGGTATTTGAAAATTGGTAACAGGGAAAAGCACACTGAGGTGAGGCTCGCTTCCATGTGTAACCCAGAAGAAGGGTTACAGGAGGAACAGTGAAATATATAAGAAAGGCAGACACTGTACAGTAAGTAATACTTCACTGGTACTAACTTGGAAGAGGTTAAAGTGCAACTATGTTGTGCAAGTAAAAGTGCAAGTGCAAAACTGAAATTTGGCATCAAAGCAGTACAAAAGCAATCAATTCAGTACACTATGGCACAGTTGAGTCATAGGGAAACCAAAAACCTGAATTAACAAAATCACTGAGGTGAACTTCCTTGGGGAAACAGGTTCAGATGGAAGGAGGGAGGAGCTTCAGATGGTGCCTGAAGAAGCCTGAGGAGGTGCAATGGTGAAGGGATAGAGGGAGCTGGTTCCAGAGTGCTGGCAAGGGACATGAGAAGGCAGATTGCTCAACAGAGGAATGGGGGTGAGGAGTGGAGATGGTTCTCTGGTCCCTAGAGTAGAGGGAGCATGGAGCGGGGGTGGCAAAGAGAGGAGTGAGGAGAGTTAGGATGGAGGGGGACCAAACAGTACTTAAAAATGAAGGAAGTTCTGTGTGACTGGCATCATAAAAGTACAGGGAGGATGGAGAGGGAGGAATACAGGGAGCAGTGGTGTAAATTTGGAGGGGAGTTTGTTGCAAAATAATAAAAGTCACTGCAGAGAGTGTCCAGTCTGGCTAGGGAAGTGGAGGGGGCTGTGCCATTGACCACATATGCATACACAAAAAACAAGATCCCCATTTTGGTGACCAGCTGATAGTAGACCAGCAGGAGTAGCCAGTCTTTGATATGGAACAGGGCACAAAGCTTATGGCAGAGTTTTGCATGGATAGCATTGATGTGGGTCAAGAAGTCAAGCTTACTGTTGAACCACATACCGAGGCATTTGAAGGATGGCGCTGCTTCAAGTGAGGAGACTTCCAGAGTGGGAAAGAACAGGAGTCTTGAGAGCCTGGCCAGCTTTTAGCTGATATAATAGTTCATAGACACTATTTTTTTAGTGTTGACCTTGAGAAAGTTGGAATGGAACCACTGCAGGCCATTGAGGGGATTCTGCTGGAGCAGGTCTTCCATTGGAGCTGTAGAAGGACCAGAGGTGAAGATGACTGTCTCATCTGTGTACATGTATGCTATTTGACACAGGTGCAGAGGAGGTCATTCAGGAAAACTGAGAACAGTATGGGACCTAAGACTGAACCCTGCCAGACCCCAGCCTGGACAGGAAGGGTTGGTGAAAACATGCCACCAAACTGTACTGCCTGTTGACAGCCCGTTAGGTAGAAACAGAACCAGTCAACAGCGAGAGCTGATAGGCCTGCTGAAGTCAGCTTATCCAGGGTGAGCAGATGTGACACCAAGTCTAATGCCTTGGTCAGATTGATAAAACTATCAAATGATAGATAGCTAATTTTCACCCATGTTCTGAACAACCACATATTTTATGACTAACTCAAGTACTTTGTCAAACATCGAGATAGGGCTCGCAGGCCTATAGTTGCCTAAGTCTGACCTTATCCCCTTGTTGAATAGGCAGTGACACTGGCTGTTTCCTATTCTCTGTAAGTTTGTTTTGCAAATAATACAAATTATTCATGAAAGGACAAGCAACCAATAAATTCATTAGCATGCCATCTGGTCAGTATTGGTAAAATACGTCAGCACTTTATTTAAATCAGTGTGTGTCTTAAGGTAATTTTGCAGCTGATTTCTTACTGTATTGATAACTAAATCTTTGTCACAGCTCTAAAATTATGGAAATCATGGAAACAATGAGAACCCATTGGACTAGTAAAGGAAAACCCGCTTTAGTGGCCCACAGACTGGCAATCCTGATATGAACAGTTTGATATGTACTGGTGAATTTCTTCTGCTTTGTACAGCTCTTGGTGCAAACTATATTATTTACAAATAGGGAGATGCCTCCTACTAGTTGCATTTGTATCTAACAATCAGTAAGTGAGAGAAGAAGTCTAGCTGCTCCAGTAATTGAAGCAGTGCACCACACAAGGCTTCAAAAACTCCCCTATTACCTCTACCTGGTCCAACAAATTTTAATAAGCCCCTCATAAAATTATTCTCAGCAGGGTGCTAAAATGGGGAGATGTTGATCCTCTGAAATAACATCTCCAGAGTATTAACTGGTCCTTACTTGATACCACTACTTATGTTAACATTGCCCTGGACCATTTCATCACATACTTTAATGAAGCTTGTGATATCCATGCACCTTTGAAAAAGAGGGAAATCTGAGGCACCATCAATTCATGGATTTCCGCAGACCTTGTCAGCTAGAAGAATCTCAGAGATCACCTCTGGCGCCATGCTAAGGCTACTGGTAAGCTAGCAGATATACATCAATACAAGGCAGCCAGAAACAAGTGTACCCAGGCTATTCGTATTGAAAAAAACAAGTCAATCAATCAATCAATCAATCAATCAATCAAAGTCTTTATTTACCCAGGCGATCACCATTGAGCAAGCTCATTTACAAGGTCAACCTGCAGTTTGCAAGGACAAGGGTACAGAATAGAGAACAAGTAAAATATACATAAAACAACAGTAGCAAGACATATACAACAAAATATATTCAGTGTAGAAATAAAGGTAAATTATATACACAGAGATGCCTTTATAATCCTATCCATCAATAACATGTTCATAGCCTATAAAGGAGTCCCTGAGATATGGAAAAGTGCACGCGTAGGAGGCAGGGATGCTGGCAGAAAGATTCTGTGATACTAAGCAGGTGGTATCAGGGCATAAGAGTGGGTGATGGGCGGGTGTTGCAGTGAGTATGTAGTACTGGTGGGACCAGAATGGACTGAGGTGACCTGGTAGTACCGGTGGGACTAGAATAGACTGCAGGAAGGGGGGATTAATCTTGGTAAGGGAACATTTAGTTTGAATGGGAAGGATTTAGATTGAGCAGAAACTTCAGCTGGACAACTAGGAATGGTGGAAACAGTTACAGAGCTCCACAAATGTTTTGGGGTATAGGGTCTTGAACATAGCAAGACTAACAGGGGAGCTAAGTCTCAGCAATTTCTGTATCCTATTCCAAAGCATGGGCAGGACAAAGCTTATGGCTGCTCTTCCAAAGTGGGTACCAACCCTAGGTACTTTCAGGGAAACCAGCGGGTGACTTCTCAAGGCATAATTCCCAATCAGGCTTAGTGGGAGACAGTCAGCAATGTATTGCAGGAGTTTGTTGGTGATGGCTCAGAGCATCCAGAGGGCTGCATTTCTATACCACCTGTGTTGAAGGGAGGGCCAACCCACAGCTGCATATAATGAACAGTGGTGGGTGGAAAAGGGGAGGCCTGTTATAAATCTCAGAGCTCTATGATACAGTACATCCAATTTTGCAAGGTATGAGGCTGGGCACTGGCCATATATGAAGCCAGCATAGTCAATTAGTGAGAGGAATGTGGATTGGACGTGCTGTCTTTTGGTGTCTGCGGTCAGGAGGTGATTTATTCTGAAGAAGAGTCCAAACCTCTGCCTCAGCTTTTTCAGCAGTTCTTCTATATGTTCCACAAAGGAGAGTTTATTGCCTATCCAGACACCCAAATACTTGAATTTCTGTACATATTCAAGATGTTCACCTAGTAAGGTGGAGATAGAAGGTAATGGACCAGCAGTGGCAGAATATGCCCCCTGGCTAGTTGGTGAGAATAGTATTGCCTTAGTTTTCTTGGCATTAAGTAGTAGTCTTTTACTGAGGAGCTGGTGCTGCAGGATGTTAAAGTCAGTTTGCAGGTCACCACAGGCAGCTTCAGGAGATTCACGGCTTATGTAGTGCACCGTGTCCTCAGCAAATAGGTGAATGCTTGCTTCCTTAATGCCTACATCCAGGCTGTTGATATAGATAGCAAACAGTAATGGTCCCAATATGGACCCCTGAGGGATACCTCTTATGATCAGTTTAAGTGAAGAAAGCTCCCCTTCAGCCTTGATTTGTTGTTGCCTACCAGTGAGGTAGTCATGGAACCAGCACAAGGAGGTTCAGTCTAGGCCTACTGTTTGTAAAGTGGAGAGGAGAAAACAGTGGTTGATGGTGTTGAAGGCCTTACTGAGATCCAGGAAAACTGCACAGATGAATTTTTTGTTGTCTAAGTCCCTTTGCCAGTCATTAGTTACTTTTGCCAGGGCCATAATGGTACTGTGCTTTGCTCTGAAGCCTGACTGCCTAGAGTTTAGTAAGTTCGAGTTGTCTACGAAAGATCTCAGCTGGGTATCCACAATTTTTTTTAGGAGCTTGGAGAGTATGGGGAGGAGGGAGATCGCCTATAGTTATTTAGGTCACAGGGATTCCCTGATTTAAACAGGGGGATGATGTGAACACCTTTCTATAACTGAGGGAGGGAACCTTGCCACCATAGGGACAGGTTGAATAAGTGAGAGCTAGGTGTGGCAAGGATGTGAAAAGCAATTTTCAAGTAATATGGGTCAAAGAAGTCAGCCCCCGCACTTTTTTTAGTGTCCAATTTTAGGAGAAGATCTTCAACTTCCTTTACGGAGATGGGTAAGAATGAGAAGGTTAAGATATTGTTACTCGGTTCCAGGAGCTTAGTGTTGATCTGTGGATGTAGTCTGCTTATGGGTGCATTATCAAATGCTAGGCCTGCAGTGGCAAAATGATTGTTGAAGGCCTGCAGTATCTCATTTCTGTTATTGATTATAGCATTGTCAGTGGTAATTTTGGAGGGAAGCACATTTCCTGGAGAATGACCAGACAGTTCTTTTAGTGTGGAACAGAACTTGGTAGGGCATTTCAATGCAGAATCTAGCTCAGATCGGTAAAAATTGGTCTTGGCCTCTCTGACCATCTTAGTGCAGGCATTTCTAGTTGTCCTGAAGAGACACCAGTCTTCGTCTGTGTGTGATTTGCTATCCTTTTTCCAGAGTTGATCTGTTTTTAGTAAGGCAGCCTTGAGGTCCACTGAGAACCAACAACATGTTCTAGCTTTTATACGTGCTTTTACCAGAGGAGCATGGTTATTTAGGGTACTGGTTATAATTTCATGGAAGATGTCATAGGCATTACTCACCGATTTAGCAAGGTAAAAACTCTGCCAGTGCAAAGAGTTTTTTAATTCATTGAAGTACGTGAGAGTAACAAAGTTCTGTCTGGAACTTTTAGTGGAAAATTTAGATGTTGGTGAGGGTTTAGCGTCAGTTCTTATACCAGCAATAAAGCAGAGGTCATTAACATCAGCTGAAAAAATTCCAGCATGGGAAAAGGAATATGGTTTGCTTACGAGAAGGACATCCAATAGGGTGCTGTTCATTGGGTTTTTCTTGTTAATGCGAGCTGGCTCAGTAATAAGTTGTGTGAACCATTGGAAGTCACAGAATTGCTTCAGGGGTAATGAGACCTTAGTCAACCAATCATAATTAAGGTCTTCTAGAATAATTGTTTCAATGGGGACAGAGCCCATAATAGATGACAGATGGGACAGGAGCTGAGGCCCCACGGCTGGTGGTCTGTAACAGCCTATGACACAGACAGCCATTGATGGGGAGAGTTCAATTTTAAGGGACAAACATTCGAATCCACCTGCAATAGAGGTAGAGTCTAGGATGGACACTGAAAATTTGTTTTTGACATAGATGACTACTCTGCCTCCCCTGGTCTGCCTATTAGCTCTATCAATCAATCAATCAATCAATCAATCACTTTATTTAACCAGGCATAAACACCATTGAGCAAGCTCATTTTCAAGGTGGTCCTGGTCTAAATAGGAGGTAGTTAAGGATGTTAACATCTCTCTCTGGGGTGGATGCCTGAAGCCAGGATTCAGAGAGCACAAGTACGTCTGGTGTGGTATGAGTAATCCATGCCTGGACTGATGTAAATTTCTTTAAAAGACTGCAAACATTTGCATGCATAAAGCTGACTCCTTTCAGTCTTGTAAGGTCGGATGGAGATGAGAGAGCTTTTTTGGGACCAGGGTTGAGTTCAACATTACCTGAACACAAAAGTAGTAGGAACACAATTTTCTTTAGGGCAGTGAGGAGTAGTTTGAAAGCATGAATCTTTCTGCATCTAGTATAAGTTTGAGTGCGGGGGTCTAGAGTCCAAAGTTTCCGGTTGTGCTGACCTAGGGATGCAGAGCCCATGGTCCATCCAGTATAGCACCAAGATGTGTAGGTTTTGGATGAGTGGGGTGAGGGGCCACATATTGGTAACAAGGTAGTGGTCCCACCTCGAGGAGATTCCACAAAGAGAGAAGGGAGTGGAGTCATGTGGTGGCAGCATAAGTTATACATAGTATTAATATAAAGGCAGTCTAGCAGTGGTAGGTATTACAGGAAGGTACCTGAAAATACCTGGGGTGACAGTAAGAACTTTTGGAGCAATGTAAAAGATGTAACTGGGAAAGACTTCAAGGTTGTGCTCACCATGATCAATATTAATGGTGTCCCCACTCTGGACCTTCAGACAATAACCAATATATTTAATAGTGCTTTCACAGATCTGGGTAGTGTTCTCCCATCTGACTTCTTCGCTAATACCACTGATAACAGTATACAAGGTGCAAATGATCAACTCTCTGTACCATCTCCTTTCTGCTTCAATGAGGTCTCACTCCATCTGGTCAGGAAATACTTAGAAAAATTCCTTGGGAAGCTAAGGCACAGTGGTGACTCCCTTGACCTCAAACTAGTAGCTCTTACCATTGAAGGGATACTTTTTCCCTTAGCAAAGATTCTGAACCTTTCTCTAAGGCTTGATCAATTCCCCCAAATCTGGAAGTCAGCCCTGGTTACCCCTGTGCACAAAGGTGGGGACCACACACTACACTCCAACTATAAAGCAATCTCAATACTTTCACCTCTCTCTCTCTTTAAGGTGCTTGAGCACATAGTTGCTGATCAGCTGCAGGAGTACATGGAAAAATACTCTATCCAATACCCACAGCAGCATAGATTTAGAAAGGGACACAGCATCACCTCAGCACTGCTGGAATTCATTGGGTTCATTCATCATGCACTGGATCAAGGTTGATTAGTGGGTGCAGCTTTCATAGATCTTAAGAAGGCCTTTGATGCAGTGAGTCACTCTCCGCTCCTCAAGCAACTGTCCTCCATTGGCCTCTCTGCTGAAATAGTGTCTTGATTTGAAAGTTATCTGGTTGACCGCTCCCAGTGGGTGAGAATAGCTAATGTCACCTCTGACCACCAAGTCCACTCTGGAGTTCCACAGGGCTCCATCCTGGCCCACTCCTCTTTGGTGTCTTTCTTAATAGCCTTCCTCACTCCTGTAACTGACCGATCCTCCTCTATGTGGATGACGCAGTCTTCTTCACCAGCAGCACTGACCCTGAGCCACTGGAACAACAACTTCAGCACAGCTTTAAGGAAGTGGAGGAATGGTTTGGAATCCACAAACTGATACTGAACTACAAAAAAGCAAAAGTTATGTTGTTCAGTGGTGCTTTTAGCAATTATATAACAAGGTAGCAAAGCAACATCTACAGGCAGCCTAACAAAATTAAAATAATTAATTTCCATTGTACACTATGTGAACTTATGAGAACTACTTTTTGACAACACACAAAAAAAAATTGAACTATTTTTTTATATTTGCTCATTTACTATTTTCCAAATATATTTATTACTAGGACCTAGTGCAATAAAACATTCTAGGGTTGGGGGTTGTAGTCTGATAAGAGCCCTTACCATCTTCTGAAGGCACTCGGTGCAAGCCCCTCATGCCTCACTATGCACTTGGGTTGTGCTCTTTTCAGACAACCCACACCTTATCATGTCTTATTGCTTACATAACCCAACCCCTGGTTGTGCCTGTATCTTTCAATAATCAGACAGTAGCACTGCATTCTGATTTTCTGTGAGCATTCTATTTTAGTTTAATGTAACATAACTGCACAGCCTGTTGCCGTGTCAGACTGTCTGACATGGATGCCTGGAGATTTCCAGGTTTTTCCCTCAGTTGGGCTCCTGAACACTTTCCAAAATCTGAAAACATTTACATATCTCTATCTATCTATCTATCTATCTATCTATCTATCTATCTATCTATCTATCTATCTATCTACAGTATCTATATACAGTATCTATCTATCTATCTATCTATCTATCTATCTAGCTAGCTATCTATCTGTCTGTCTGTCTATTTGTATGTCTGTCTGTCTGTCTTTCTATCTACAGTATCTATCTATCTATCTATCTATCTATCTATCTATCTATCTATCTATCTATCTATCTATCTATCTATACATAAGCAACAAGAAAGTAGGTAGTCAAAGCCAATTGTGACCATCCCTCACTTCTAAGTGGGTTTACTCAGTTGTGCTAGAAGAATTCACAGTAATTATTTCTGCTTTGAATGCTCTCATTGTAATACAATTGACCACATATACCAGCAAGGTGCTCCAGCACTCTTTGTGTAAAGAAATTTCTCCTTGAGTTACTTTTAAGAAATGCCACCCTAATCTGTGAGGTGTTTACCCTGGTCCTGTATTCATGAGTTTTAAATTTAAGATTTAAACAACCTAGTAAGAAATTATCTTTTACAGCCTTAATACTGAAATTAAGTCTCCCTTCATCCTTCTCCTAACTCCTAAGGAAAATAGGTTCAAGTCATCTTATCTCTTTTCACAGTCTAATTCCTTCTTTCCTCATAATAATCTAATTGTTCTCCTCTGGGCTCTCTTCAGTCTGTCCATTTCCTTCTTCAGGTATGGAGGCCAAAACTGACCACAGTACTCAAGGAGTGATACAATGGTAGGATTACATCCTTACCTCTGTGTACATAGGTTCCCTTAATAACACTCATATCTTCTTACATTTACTTACTGTGTTAGCTCACTAAGTCCCATGTTTTAGTGTATTTCACATCAAAATTCCTAGATCTTTTTCATATTGAGCAGATTTGAGTTCTGAACTGGTTAAATAATAAGTTTCTTTATAGTGCTAACATCAAAATGTAACACAATGCATTTCTCAGCATTGAAACTCAATTTGGAATTTTTTGTCCATTTCACCAAAAGGGTCGAGTTGCTCTGCACAGCCTCTCTGTGTAAGCTGGATTCCATTACTCTACCAATCTTGGTGTCATCTGCAAACTTGGTTAGCCATTCTTTACAGTGATTGTTCATAGCTCTTCTAATGTACAAATTGAATAACAGCTGTCTCAGCATACAGCATATCATCTACTTTAAAAAAAATTAAATTAGGGTTTCTGATTACTGCAAGTAAATGTAAAATGCAAATGTATACTAAATTTAAGCTGAGTGCTCATCTGAGTGTGTTACTCCTGTCCCTTTTTTGATTTTACAGGTGGACCACTAGTATCAACTCTCCAGGTGGGCTCCCTGTACCACAGTCTGACCCTGTCCTGTTGTGTATTATTCCTTATTTTAATCTATTCTTTTTGGCTAATACTGTCATTTATCAAATCTGTATGTGTTAAGGAATGTGTATATTATGTAAGTTTGCTTTGATTGATGTAGAGGATACTGTTTCCTGTCTAAATTTACCAAGTTAAATCCTACAAGTCATAATGGGACTTTGATTTCTTAGCCAAAATTGGATGCAAGTGGCAATGTTGTTGTATACTGTATGATATTTTTATGCATTCAGATAATATTTGGTTATGAAGTGGATTTTTACTATGCAGCTATTTATTGTATGGCTCTTTCTGATGTTCTTTTGTTGACCGGGAAGGAGGACTAGACACTTCTGCCTATTTTCAGCCTTGTCCCCGGGAGGGGGATACAGATAGATGCCAACTGATATTGAACCAAATTAAGCTGTTGAAAGTATTTTAGTGAAAGTAAAGCTACTGTACTGTACCTTGACTCCCAGTTACAGTTAAGAATTTTATAATCAATTTTCTGATCCCACTACCATGATATACATGTGTCTGCATACCGTCAAATTCATAATGGGGTGGACTTCTGGTGATGCACCCGGCAATGGCAGCTGTGCTCAGAGGTGCTCTGGAGTTGGCTGAACTACATTCCTCTGCTACTCCTCCTATGCCATTTTAGTCTATCCCATTTGGTCTTCAAACATTATACAAGCTTGTCTACAACTAGCTTTTGTATAAATTATCGGGTGCTTTACAACAAACACAAGTCCAGACTTGACTATGCAATGGAGTCAGCTATCTCAGAGGAGCATGCAGATGTCACTTCAGTATCTCCACCTTCTGCCCACTCGTAACCCATGAAACACCACCAATCTGATTCCCAACTGCTCTCCCCTGCAAACCCAGCGTCTGATTCTCCTGTATTGGAGAGGTTTCTAGTGGGATTGACTTCTATCAAGCTAATAGTTATGGCCGACACAGGGGACCTTAAAGATGTTAAATGCTTCCTTGAGACCCTGACTTGCTGACTATCCAACATGGAAGCCCGAGTGAGCTACCTGAAAGATGGTGCAGCATGAGAGGAATGAGCCACAATTGAACTGTGAAGAAAAGTGCAGTGGCTTGAGAAGAAGATCATGGTCTAGAGAACAGAAATCATCAAAACAATCTGCTTATAGTGGGCATCACAGAGGATGCTGAGGACTGAGATCCCATAAAATTCATTAGCAATCATTTTGTCTCTTTCGCTGGCCCCCTGGATTTGGGATCTGAGTATTTAATTGAAAGAGCACACCAAGATTTATGTCCCTGAACTCCACCTGGAGAAGACCCAGAATGCTCATCTGTAAAATGTTAACTTTCCAAGTTAAAGTACGAATTCAGAGGGTTGCCCAAGCACAGGTCACTCTTTCTTGGAATGGTCAGTGCTGTTTTATTTTTAATGATTTGAGGCAAGCTGTGCACGAAAAGAGAAGAGCTTACATGGAGATGAAAGCCAATCTTCATTCCAGCTACATTAAATCTTGAATAGTATAGCCAGCTTGGTTGATTATTTGCCTACGAGTGCCCACTCCTTCGATTTTGCCTTCACAACTCTTCAGCATTTACTGCATTTACTACCAGCACTCTTTCTGGATCGCAACACCAAACTATCTGTATTGGGCATGAATTTCTAGATTTGGGACTGGTGTTAGCATTTTACTCTGTGGCTTGATCAAGTATAGATTGTATGGGGACTTTTGCGCTCTCTCTCTCTCTCTCTCTATATATATATATATATATATGGTATGTGGTTTGGTCTTATTATATATAGAAATCAGTGGCTGTTCAAATGTTGCTGTGCACGTTCTAAGCGTTGTACACATTCTAAAAGTTGTGCACATTCTAAAATGTATTGTGCATGTTCTAAAATTAATATTCATTACTCTCTCATTAATATTCATCAGGCCTGCACTATCCACTACCTGATTGGACAGAACCGACCTGTTGAAATGAGGAATCTGAACAAACATGGCGATGCTGCTTAGAGAGCACTTCACAGGATTGATTTGAACATGGAGTGCCGTAGTATGCTCCGTGTTACCAAACCACAGTTATTTAAGGGTATTTTTTTTTTTTAAATAAATGAGGTCCTGAAAAACGTTTCAAGGCTGAGGACTGAAAAGAAACTGCAGTGATGATTGGGACCTGAGCTGCAGACAACAAGCAGGACCACGATCACAAGGTAGGAAACCTTGTGAAAATAAACAATTCAGAAATACAACTTTTTTCTTTTAAATCTCAGGAACCATATACTATAAAAAAAATAAAGTATGGGCACCCAAACACAACTCGCCCTGTGTTTCCATCTCAGGGTTAAGATACTGGCACAGTCCTCTCAAGCTTTGCTCTCACTGTACACATGCTGGTATCTTTATCCCTCAGTGGAATCACAGGCTCGTTGTTTATTGGCACCCATACTTTATTCATTATATTAATATATATGAAACTTTTTGTGTGCGACTTTAAGACTTAAAACAAGATTTAAGGAGAGTTGCTTTAATAGATTGTGCCTAATTCTTTATTATCGGTTATGTTATGGCAATGTGATGGCACTTAGCTTTCATTTTCTCATGAATGTTAAGTATTACTTTTAGTCCTGCTCTTTTGATTGGTCACCATAAGTTGTGCATATTTTCTTCTGCCAGCCGCCTTTTCAGGATATAGCCATTAGACTTTTGCAGTGGCTTCTGCTCAACATTGTGACTGCTACTGTCACCAGGTTCAAAAAGATGGCAGTTTACTTTTCCCATGGCAGTGTTATTGCTCCATAAGACTGCTCCTGGCTTCCCACACCTCTACATATTTTTATTTGCTTCATCTGGGTTTAGTGGCTGGAGTCATATGTCTTAATTGCAGTCTAGTGTTTGGACAGTAGACTGAATTGATTAAGTTTTCTTTCCAATGTAGCTACTGGTCTCATCCTGCAAGGAGGCGCTTAGCAGCTTGTACAGTTTTTCCTGCTGACCATTAACCTAGTTTGTTCATAGACTTTGTTAGCTTCTATAAGTAGTTGTTATAGCTGAAGAAATGTTATTTCTCTTCTGTTTGGATAATGGTTATTCAGCCAACTGCTCTACGTGTTATTATTAACAGTGTTTATACTATTTTGCATGTTGGATTGCATTTTTCAAAGTTAATACGAAGTCTGCCACCTTTTTCTTTGGTGACTGATTGACTTGGTGAAGTTAAACTATTGTTTAGGGAGCAGAAGCTTAAAATGCTATGTCCCACTGGATTCTGGATGCAGAGTGATTAATTGAACAAGTTCAAGATGGCTTATTGGATTAGTTTGCTTCAGTGTTTTTATTCTGCCTAAGTCTACACTGTACAACTCCCCAAAGCTTTGTGTTTGATTTTAATGTGAAGCACAGATCTATATTATAAATGTTGAGACATGGCATCTCGACTTTCTATACTGTTTTTGCACTTATATGTATTGTATTCCTAATTAGAAAGCCTCTGTTTATTGCAGGGAATTGGTGAAGCCAACACTGCCCCTGCATGGACCATCTGATAGAGGGTCCAACCTGGTTGGGAGGGTTAACTGTTTGGGGAGGAATTTTCCTGCAAGTAGGTGGTAGGAGAGGGGAGGGAAAGGTGAGGGGGTCAAGTAATTTTTGTATGGGAATTTTTGGGAAAAGAGTGGGCTTGCTCATTTGGAGATCAGGCACATGCTCTTCTCAAAGATCTGCAAACCTTCACCTGGTCCTTTTACACTTTTAGACATTATTTTTCATGTCCTTTGCTTATTAGTGAGATGGCACTATGATTGGCGACCCTATAAAGATAATAACATGGAATTTCAAAGGGGCTATTTCTCCTCAAAAATGGGTGAAAATTTTGACCCACTTAGAGTTAAACAGTACAATCTGTTTATTGTATATCTTTAGGAGACACATTTATCTGATCCCCACATCTCTTTTCTTTGACGTCAATGGGTGGGGCAAGTCTATGGGGTGGGCTTCAACTTTTGGAGGGCTGGTGCCACTATCCTTATAGCACAATCCATGTCCTTTTGATTACTGGAGAAAATTCCTGATCCAAAAGGGAGGTACATTATTCATCAGTCTGCAGCAAAGCAAGGGTTAAAGGGCTATTAGACTGTACCACAGTGATTTTAATAAACCTCTATGGTCCTAATAGTTGAGACCCCTATTTTTTTCTACCTTGTTAACTCTTTTAGTTAATTGGCAACAATTTCCAATGATTATTGGTGGTGACTGGAATGTTGTCATGAACAGAGAGCTAAACTGTTATTCCATTTTACAGAAAGAGTTCACACTTGAGAAAAGGGCTTTGTGAGATTTAACGGTTTCTTTGGGGTGTCTTGACCCATGGAGGTCCCCCTAGCTGACATCAAGAGATTATAAATTCCATTCTATCCTGCTTGACACTAAATCCTGATTAGATTACTTTCTTATTACGGCATCATTATTGCAGTTTTCCCTTGCAGCAGATATTCTCCCACAGGTGATATCTGACCACTCCCATTGTCACTGTTCTTGTCTTTTACTGCACAAGCAAACATGATATGACTTGGAAATGTAAGAACTACGTTTTGAAAGACCCTAAGGTGGTTGCTTCATTAAAAAGGTTTACAGAGACCTTCTTCCATAAAAACTCTGGCATAATTTCCTCAGCCCTCACACTTTATAATGCCTATAAATGTGCAGTGAGAGGAGAGATAATCTTGATCGCTTCCAAACAGAAGAAACAATGTAAGCAAACATCTGAGGAGTTGCTTGTTAATATTTGTGTTTTAGAATGATCACTATCCAGCACCACCTCTGAAGAGACTTTTAAAGAACTTTCAGTGATGTGAGAGCAATATGAACTTAACCGAGACCGAGCTAAATTAGTACTCTCTAGCACTAAGCCATGTTACTTTGCATGGGGTGAAAAGCCTAGTAAGCTTCTTGCCTCACAACTTCGACACCTGGAAGAGCAATGTCTTATCCCTTCTATAGATGAACCAGATACAGACACGGTAATGACTGACTCAAGGCGGGTTGCTCAGGCTTTTAAACAATATTATGCCCAACTTTATAGTTTGCCTGATTCTTTGTGTCCTGAGAGGGGACGTGCACCAATATCTGGCTGATTCTCCATTTCCCTTGCTCTCCCCAGATCAACAGGCCTACCTCTCCCATCCAGTTACAACTATAGAGATTAGCCTGGCTATTAAGTCTCTTGCTATGGATAAGGCTTCTCATCCTGATGGGTTTTCTTCAAATTTCTATAAACTCTTTAACAATGAGATTGTAGATCCTCTTATAGATATGTATATGGAGATGTATAATACAAATAGGCTTGATGCCTTTATGCAACAAGCTACTATATCAGTTTTAGCAAAGCCTGGAAAAGACCCTTCATATATTCAAAGTTAACCCAATATCTTTAATTAACATAGATTTAAACATTTTAGCAAAGGTGTTTGTGGCTCCTCTATAACAAGTCTGGGTCGGTCTTCTTAGCCCAGAGCAGGTAGGCTTTGTTAGTGGCAGACTCTACTCTGACCACATGAGTAAGCTCTTTCATCTCCTCTCAGTGTCTAAAGACTCAGCAACTCCAGCGGTGTTAGCGTCTCTATACGGTGAGGAGGCATTTGATCGAGTTTCATGGGTCTTCCTTTTCCATGTTATTTACAGATATGGTTTTCTGGAGAGTTCATATGATCCAGATTTAAATTCTTGTCCATCAGTCAGAGTTTACTACAACAAGGTTTTTTCTTCAGAATTTTTGATAACTAATGGTACTCATCAAGGCTGTCTGCTCTCATCCTACAGATGGTAACCAACTGAAATTGAACCAGATTAAGCTGTTGGTGGCATTTTTAGTGAATGGGGGAAATTTGGCCAGAACACTGGGGAAATTTCCCTACTCTTTCAGTGAGTGGCGCTGGTGGCCAACTCTTATGGAGGACACAGTGGCAGAGAGGAGCATGGAGGAGCAGCAGTCTGGGAGTATGTCCTGCACCCCAGCCAGAGTTGCCAAGGAGGACAAAGAGAGATAAAGTAGGGAAGAGATGGCAAGTAGTGAGGAAGATGAGTTCAAGGATTCTGAGGAGGAGGATGATGTGGGAGAAGATCATCTGGTGAGTTCAGAGAGGAGAAGTGATTGAGAGACAGAGCTGCAGATGATGGAGGAAGATATTGGGATGGCATTGGAGTAACTGCAAAAGGAGCTGGACAAATAATGGATGGTACTTTTCAAACTACTTGTGGAGGATGAAGAACGGTATTTAAAACACAAGACTTCTGCACAGAGGACACTGGAAGATGGATGGGGAGGAGACTTGAGTGGCACACCAGGAACCAGTGACAGGATACCAGAAGGGAAAGCAGAAATGGGGTAGATATCTGCAGGAATGCAAGATCCTGCAAGGACCGAAGGTGAATTAGGCAAGAGAGCTCATTAAGAAAGCTTTTTGGACTGCTGGAGAGGGTCAAGCAGTAAAAGATTGGTCTCAGGAGCAAGCTTTGCAGGATGTGGGGTGGAAATGTGGCGCAGATGGTGTGCGGGTTCCAGACATGGAGGTCAAGTTCTCGGAGGTGGAGTCATCACTAGGAGATGTCCGAGTGGATTTGCAGGTACTGGGGCAACATGAGGGGGGAAAAGGAAACCAGGACTTAGGGAAACAACAATGGGTGTAGGACATAACTGTTAATGGAGGTTCTGGGCAGTGAGGGGAGCAGAGGACAGCAGAGGTGAATAGACACAGGACTGCACAGGATGCAAGGAAGCACAGTAAGAGTGCTTTGCCCAGTGATAAACATGAACCTGTACAAGAAAAAGTATGGGGGGGGGCAAGGCGAGACAGGAGGATCAGGATGCCCCTATTGCAGAAAGTCAGGACAGCAGGAGAAATGCTCAGGAGGGTGAACATAGGCAGCGTGGAGAAGCAGAAGGACCCCAGGGGGTACATAACACTCACCCAACAGATATGTAAACAAAGGGAATCCACCCCCCCGTGCAAAGCCTAGGAATGCTGATTATTTTTTCAATACCTCGGAGCCAGCACCGAGAAGGAATGTGGTGCGAATTAGGTATAAGGGAGGGTTAGACCAAAGGCAAGACAGGATATATGTGGGGAAAACACTTCTGAAAGAATCAATGAGATTTATGGCCTCAGAGGTATATGCACTTATACACTTCTCTGAGGAAGATGACTATGATGCAAGTTTTTGATCCCCACATGGCTTAGAGAGGTTTTGGATGAAATATGATTAGTTGAATTTTTCACCTTTGTGGACTCCTTTCTTATGTATACCATTAACAAAACCTATGATAAATTATGTGGTGACTGTTCATGAATGAGGGGTTACATATTAACAATATTGTGTACTGGCTACAACATAGATGTGACATTTTGGATGCTCCAGGGCCAATTCTGGATGAGGAAAATTTCTGGACTGGGGCCTGGAAATTTAAGGTGAAATTAAGACAGACAATGGAAAGAACGGTACATTTACCCAACAGTTCTTTCCTAGGTAGGGATAAAGGCGTATGCTTCTATTCTGGACAGCCAAAGGTGTGCAGCAGATGTGGAGCTTGTACACATTTGGCAAATATGTGTGATAAACTAAAGTGTGGCCTGTGTGGAGAGTAGGGGCACAGAAGTTTACAATGTGTGAACCATAGTATGTGTAATTTGTATGATGCCTTTGGTCATGATTTTCATGGTTGCCCATGGGCAGCACATAACAGGCCATGCCATGTGAATCAGGATGAGTTGATTAAAAAGGCCCAGATGAAAGAGAAAGGACAGGCAAGGTCATGGGAACAGGATACAGAGACACTGGAGTTCCAGGAAAAAGATGATCTGAGGAAGGGGGATCATTGTGCAAATCCTTTGGATGAACAGGAGATGGCCATGGAGACAGAGGATATAAGTGAGGTGGAGGGTAGCAATACTCAAGTACACAGCGACCCAGAACCAGAGGTCATGACACCTCAGGAACCACAAAAAAACCTGCTTCCTGGAATGGAACCCCCGCCCAGGTGACAGAGTCTGAGACAACAAAAACAGCCCCAGAAGGAAAACCCAGGGGAAGAGTACACAATGGGGGGTGAGATACTAACAACAACAAAAATGGAAAGGGACCTGGGGGTAGTCATATCAGATGACCTAAAGGTGGGCAAGCAATGTGAGAGGGCAGCAAGGAGGGCTGGGGGATACTGGGATGCATAGGGAGAGGCATCACCAGTAGAAAACAGGAAGTTATTATCCCTCTGTACAGACAGCTGGTCAGACCCCATCTGGAGTACTGTGTGCAGTTCTGGAGACCCAGTCTTCGCAAAGACATAGACAGGATGGAAGCTGTGCAGAGGAGGGCAACTAAAATGGTGCAGGGTCTGCACCGGAAGACATATGAAGAGAGACTAAAGGAGCTTAATATGTATAGCCTTGAGGAAAGGAGGGAGAGGGGGGACATGATAGAAACTTTCAAGTACCTCAAGGGAATCAACAAAGTCCAAGAGGGTAGCATCTTTCAAAAAGAGTGTGCAAGAACAAGGGGCAATTTGAAGATGGGGGGCGGCTCAGAGGTAATTTAAGGAAGTATTTTTCAGAGAGGTTGTGGATGCATGGAACGGCCTTCAGGAGGAGGTCGTGAGTCAAAAACAGTGGTGGAATTCAAGCATGCATGGGACAGTCATAAGGCAATTCTAGGGGGTGGGGGTAGAAAGAAGTAGGCTGCTGGTTAACTAGGATCTGCAGCTTATCCAGTAGGCAGGGAAATGGGCAGACTGGGTGGGCCAAGCGGTCCTTATTTGCCATCAAATTCTATGTTTCTAAGGAGTGGAAGTGACTAATTCTAATGAGGTGCTAGCAAGCACCAGAGGAAGAAGTTCAGAGATTGGGGTGAGTCAGATACATCTTCCACACATCCATGCCCCCAAGACAAAGGAAATAAAGGAAAAGGGGAGGAAAAAAGGCAAAAAGAAGAAAAAATAAAACAAAACAGAAATGACTTAAATGACTTTGTATGACTCATGAATACCTGTTCTCTATTAACTGTAGATATACATAATACTATGAATGGGGAGAAAAAGAAGGCAGTATTTTTACTGTTGTACGATCTTGCAGTGGATGTAATATTCATTCAGGAGACATGGTTTAATTCATTATGTCTAGTGGATGCTGCAAAACGGGAATGGATATGGGGGCCCTCTTATTGGTCCTTCGGGGGGGGGTAAAGCAGATGGGGTGGGTATACTGTTTGTTGGAGCAGGATTCACATTTCAAAAGTTACAGATGTGACACCTGGTCGAGCACTGATGTAAGATGAAATTTGACAAAATTTCCCATGCAGGTTTGTAGTGGCGTATGGGCCGCAGGTAAAATCAGAGAGGATAGAATTGCTGGAGATGGTACAGCCATACTTTGTGACTGCCAGAAGAGTATATTCTGGAGGGAATTTTAATTGTTCCTTGGGTATACAGAAATGACAAATACAAGGGAAGAATGTCTATTGTGACACAGCAGCATTAAAAAAATGCATTGAAATGACAGAATTAAAAGACTGTAGTGAACAGGCACAGCCAGGGATAAAATTTACTTTTATAAAGGGGAAGTTAGTTTCTAAAACTGATTGTGTCTTTATATCCAAAAGATTGCCCATAGATAATGTTAAAGTGGTCCAGATACAATATACAGACCATATAGGGGTATTGGTATGGTTAGGACCAGAAAAAGAGGAAAGAACCTCTAAACAGAGGTAGAAACTGAATACAGAGTGCCTAGTGTTGCTGGAGGTGAAGTTAGGGGTATTAGATGTGGTAGTTAGGAGAGCGTCAGTATTGCCTATGTATGAGGATATAGGTGAGTGGTGGCAACAAACTAAAGAAGAGATAGCTGAAATGCTACAGACATTTGGCAAAAAAAACTTGCTAATAGAAACATAGAATTTGACGGCAGATAAGGACAGCTTGGCCCACCTAGTCTGCCCATTTCCCTACCTAATGCATAGGCTGCAGATCCTAGTTAACCAACAGCCTACTTCCTCCTACCCCCCACTAGAATTGCCTTATGTCTGTCCCATGCATTCTTGAATTCCTCCACTGTTTTTGAGTCCACTACCTCCTCAGGAAGGCTGTTCCATGTATCCACAACCCTCTCCATGAAAAAAACTTCCTCACATTACCGTTGAGCAGTCCCCCCTCTATCTTCAAATTGTGCCCCCTTGTTCTTGCACATCTCTTTTTCTGAAAGATGCTACCATCTTGGACTCTGTTGATTCCCTTGATGTACTTGAAAGTTTCTATCATGTCCATGTTCTCCCTCCTCTCTGCAAGTGTGTACATATTAAGTTTCTTTACTCTCTCTTCATATGTCTTCTGGTGCAGACCCTGCACCATTTTAGTTGCCCTCCTCTAGACAGCCTCCATCCTGTCTATGTCCTTGCAGAGATGGGGTCTCCAGAACTGGATGCAGAACTCCAGATGGGGTCTCACCAACTGTCTGTACAAAGGGATAACAACTTCCTGTTTTCTACTGGTGATGCCTCTCCCTATCATCCCAGTATCCCACCAGCTCTTCTTACTGCCTTCTCACATTGCTTGCCCACCTTAAGGTCATCTGATATGACTACCCCCAGGTCCCTTTCCATTTCTGTAGTTGTTATTATCTCACCCCCCCTCCCATTGTGTACTCTTTCCCTGGATTTTTGTTTCCCAGGTGTATTACTTTGCACTTCTTTGCACTGAATCTAAGCTGCCATATATTTGACCATTCCTCCAACCTTTCCAAGTCCCTTTGCATCCTCTCCATCCCACCTTCTGTATCAACCCTGCTGCAGATCTTTGTGTCATCTGCAAATAGACATACTTTTCTTTCTAGTCCCTCTGCAGTGTCACTTATAAAGACATTAAAGAGGACCGGTCCCAGTGCCGAACCCTGCAATATCCCACTAGTAACCCCCCTTTCTTCAGAGTAAATTCCGTTTACTATTACCCTCTGTATCCTGCTGTCCAGCCAATTTTTAACCCAGGCTACCACCTTGGGGCCCACTCCAAGGCTGGCTAACTTGTATATTAATCTTTTGTGTGGGACTGTGTCAAATGCCTTGCTCAAGTCTAGGTAGGCCATGTCTACTGCCCCTCCCTGCTCTACCACATTGGTCACCCAGTCAAAGAAATCTATTAGATTCATCTGACATGACCTTCCCACTGTCAATCCATGCTGCCTTGGGTCCTGTGCCCCACTGGCCTCTAGGATCTCAACAATTCTTTCCTTTAGAAGTGATTTCATCATTTTCCCTACCACTGAGGTTAAACTAACAGGTCTGTAGTTTCCTGCCTCTGTCTTGCTCCCACTTTTGTAAAGAGGAATCATGTCGACCCTCCTCCAGTCCTCCAGTACTACACCATCCTCCCATGATTTGTTAAAAAGGGACGTCAGTGGTGTCACTAATTCTACCCTTAGTTCTTTTAGAATTCTTTGGTGGATCCCGTCAGGCCCCATTGCTTTGTCCCCCTTCAGTTTTAAGAGTTTTTTCATGACCCTTTCTTCTGTGAATGGACTTGTATTGACCTCCCTATCCAGAGTGATTCTATTCTTTGATTTAGGTACCTCCCCCTCCTCTTCTTTTGTGAATACTGAGCAGAAGTATTCATTCAGTATCCCTGCTTTTTCACTGTCATCCTCTGCCCGCCCTCCTTCCCTTTAGTAAGTCTTACTATCCCTTCCTTCATCTTTCTTCACTCCCTAATGTACCTATAAAAGGTTTTATCCCCCTTCTTAACTGAGTTGGCTATCTTTTCCTCAGTTTGGGCTTTTGCTATTGTGACTGCCTTTCCCACTTCCTTCTGCTTTAACTGGTACAGTTCTCTGTCCTGCTCCTTCTTTGTTTCCTTATACTTCCTGAATGCTACCTTTTCCCCCTTAACCTTCCCCACCACCTCTTTTGAGAACCATAGTGTTTTTTTCCTTCATTTTGCTTTGTTGATTTGCTTCACACAAAGGCTTGTTGCCTCTGTGATGGCTGTTTTGATTTTTCCCCATTGTTCCTCCACCTCTTGAAATATTTAGGGTTAAGAAGGCAATTGTATAAGATATTGACAGCAACTTATGAAACTCAAGCAGATTTATCAGGACAAATTAAAAATATTAAAGATCAGATGCAGCAGGTCCAGTACGATAGGGCTCATACTTTGCAAATGGAACTGAACTTTGGAGTAAATAGAACCCCTTTCGCAGACCCTTGTGTAGCATGCAAAGAAAGAAAGAATGCTTCACATTTTTCTGAATTATTGGATAAAAGAGGAAGCTTGTGGACAGGAAAAGAAGGGGGATGGAAGGTAGTAGAAGAGTATTTAGAAGATTTCACAAGAGAAGCAAAGTTAGATGGAGAAAAAAATTATCATTATTTGATAATATAAAGGTACCACAGGTAGAGAGGGAGATAGTAAGGAAGACAGGAGAAGAGCTACAAGAAGTAGAAATTTTAGAGGTTATAAAAACTTTAAAGTCAGGAATAACACCTGGGGAAGACGTTTTGTCAAATGAGTTGCATAAAGCCTTCCCAGAGGTTATGGCTGTGATTTTAGTAAAGGTTTATAGATTTTTGTTATCTTTGTAACAATTACTAACTATATTTACCCAGGGATTAGTGACTTTCTTGCATAAGGGAGGGAATAAAACAAGCATGGCAAATTGGATACTAAAATGTTTGTTAAATTCAGATTTCAAGATTCTGACATTTTTATTGCAAAAAAGACTCAAAAAGTTTGCAATGAATGTTATATATCCAGTACAGATGTGCGGGTTGCTGGGGAGGAATATACAACCAAATTTATGTTTAACCAAAGATTTGATACATTGATGTGAGAAACAAAAAAATCCTGCATTTTTGCTCTTTAGATCAATGTAGGGCATTTTATCAAGTAAATCATGAGTTTTTATTTATGGTATTGGCTAGATATGGGGTACCATCGACAGTACTGAGGTGGGTACAGTTGTTGTATGGTAACACCGTGTTAGCTTCTTCCTTGACAGAGATAGAGAGTAGGAAGTTTCAGATAGGGAAGGGGGTGAGGCAGGGATGCCTGTTAAGCCCCCTGTTGTATATTTTTTCTTTAGATCCTTTAGTTAGAACAGTAATCGTATATACAGACTTTCGTGGGATAGCAGATGTAAATAGAGGACATGAGGTATGGCTTTTAGCGTATACTAATGATATGTGTGTATGGGCAACTGATGGAAGGAGTATAGGCATCTTGGTAAGGGAAATGGAGAAGTATGGGAAAGTATCAGGGTTCCATCTGAATGTACAGAAAAGTAAGGGGATGACACTAGGACAAGGAGACAGGCAGGAGGAGAAAGTGGGAGGGATTTCTTTACTGTCAGAGCCTCTAAAGATTTTAGGGGTACAGTTTGGTAAAGGGGAGATGGGAAATCTTAATTGGGAGAAGACCATCCATGTGAGAGAACAGAAAGTGGCACAGTGGAAAGGGTGGACATTATCTAAACTAAAAAGGATACATATTATTAAGTAGTTTGGTCTGTAATTTTTTGTTTCATTCTTGCTACCATTTTTATAGATAGGTATCACAGTGGCCAACCTCCAAGAGTCTACCACCGTGCCTTGTTCCAAAGATTTTTGGAAAATTACGGTCAATGGTTCTGTTAGTTCATTGGCCAACTCCCTGACAAATCTTGGATGTACTCCATCAGATCCTGGGGCTTTGTTTGAATTCAACTCATTAGTCTATCTCTGATGTCATTAATCTCTAAAACCATATGGCTATAACATTTCCCCTCTTGTTTTAATGTAGCACAATCAGATTTGTTGTTAAAAATGGAAATAAAATATTGATTTTGCAGTTCAGCTATATCTGCCAAGTCTATTACTAGCTCATCGTTCTTATCTACCAGTGATTCTACTCCAATAGTTCCACCCTGCTCATAATTGATATGATTGGAAATGGACTTGTAGTTATCCTTTACCTTCACTGCTAACCCCAACTCGTAGTCACACTTTGTCTTTTTAAGGGATCCTTTAAGACTCTTTTAGGATCTTCTTTTATCTCTCCCAGCCCCTCTTCTCATTGTTTTTTTTAGCTCTTACATATGCCTTTCTTTTTTCATTTAATATTTTCTTCAAGTTTGAATTCCTCCGTAGAAGAATCTTACTTGATTTATTATATTTTGACCTTTCAGGTACATATTTCTTAACCAGACTGTTGATTCTGCCTATTAATAAATTCCACATAGCTTTTAGATATATGTCCTCAAACTCATCCATTCAATCCCAGCTACGTCATTGATTATTTTGTTATGCTGCACTGAGTAGATCACCAGTGCAGCATAACAGCATCGAAAATAGTCACACATGCATGATAAAGGGGCCGGTGGTGAGAGAATGAACAGAAGTTACTGGCGCTGGAGCAAAGTACCACAGTAAGGACATTAAAAACTATTTTGGGGACAGTGTTTGCCAGGAATGAGTACCCATGCACAATAAAAGATTATGTAGGAGCACTCATACATAGACAAGGTTATTTTCTGATCTAGTGGTTTCCATGGTAATGAGACCTCTCGAGCTGTGCTTTTGAGGTCTCTTGTCACCATGGAAATCACTCTATCAGAAAATAACCTTGTTGTGTATGAGTGCTCATACACAATCATCTATGTCTCACACTATCAAAATCCACCTTATCAAAACATTTGATCCTAGTAACTCGTTGTACCCTGCCTGTTGTTTTGAGTACCTCGAACTGTACAATAGCATAGTCACTGTTGCCTAATGGTGCTGTAACAATGCACTCCTGCAGTTCAACCCTCTATATTGCTGAGAATGAGATCCAGGATATTCTCCCCCTTCATGGCTTGAGTCACATATGGTTCCAAACCAACTTGACTTAAGGAATCCAATATTTTTTCCTCTGTATATGACAAGTCTTTACATGTCTCCCAGTTTATGCCTGGCTTGTTAAAATCCTCCATCAGAATGATGTTTCGGTTTGTTCACACAGTATAACGTTGTCTTCCTTAGTTTGTGAGGGGGCCTATACACCACTCTAAGTATGATTTTAACACTTTTCCTAGGGATTAATTTAATCCATACTTGCTCCAAATTATTAGCGCCTATATTCATCAACTCTGAATGAATAGAAACTACTATATATGCTGCAACTGCACCCCTTTCTTGTATTGTCTTTTCTTACTACATAGTTTGTATCCCTGAATGTTTCTATTCCAATTAATACCACTATCCCACCAGATCTCCATAACTGCACAGATTTTGATGGATTCAGAGATCAAAATATATTCTAATTCCTTAAACTTTTTCACTAGGTTCCTAGCATTAACTTGCAAACTTTTCCACCCTGAACTCCTCGACTCCCTAACGCAATCCAGGTGAACTCCATGCCTAGTAGTGTTGTGTGAATTCCTTCCCCCTTTGTATCAGTTTAAATATTTTGAAATGCTAGCATGTATCCTGCATGCTAATATCCTGGTCCCATGCCTATTTGGGTGCAGATCATCGCTTCCAAAAAGTCCATTATCCATAAACCTGTCACAGTGATATAAAAATATAAACCCCTCGCAAACACACCATCTTTTAAACCACTCATTTAAATGTCTCTCATTTTAACTCTTTCAGTTGTTGCCACTGGGATTACTTCTGAAATAATGACATCACATCCTCCTTCTTTTTATAATACTCCTACCTCTTTGAAATCATTTTGAATATCCACCATCCTTCTCCTACCAATCTAATTCATCCCAAAATGCAAGACTGTTATTGGATTTTTAGTTTTCCTTCAAACCAATTAGCACCACCTATTTTAGCTCCAAGTAGGGTGCTCACCATCGCATGATCTTTATGCCCCTTACATATCAGTGAGGCAGCAAATTTTAGGATGGAGTCCCCCAAGACCACTACTTCCCTCTGGTTTGATTTCTTTTTCCTCAAACCACAACTGTCCTCACTGACCTTTGTCTGCTCAGTTACTATTGCTGCAACTTGATGTGGATGGCATATGTGCTCTGTATATGCTGATGTACTGCCTCTGTTAATTCCCCCCTTCTACTATTGTCAGTGCTGGGACATCTAATGCCTCTTTCCATGTCATCTGTTTCTATGGGCATGTGTACTACACTATCCTAGTGTTTTCTGGACTTGCCACATGATTCTCATCCTCTGCAAGCAGAGTATATCTGTTTTGTAGTTGTAATGCAATTTCCACCAACGTTTGCCTCCTTCTGTGCTTGGTACCTCCCTGTACCAATCTCCATTCCTCAATTTCTGCCTCAGCTTGATCATGTTATTCCTCAGATTTACCTCTCCTTCTTTTCTCATTTAGTGCCTTGTTAATATTGTCTCCTTTTGCAAATGTTTGCTCTGAAGCCTCCTTATTTGATTTTTCCATATTTAGAGCCACATTGTCAATAAATTTTTCTAATATGAATATATCATTGTGTACCTTCAAACACTTGTTTAATAATTCAGTCTCATATTGTAACGTCATTACCAACATACACTTGCCACACATAAAGTTATCAGTCCTCCCTCCCTTTATGTACATCCTGCAGGATTCACAATAGTTTATTTCCTCACTCATTTTGCAGTATGGAATTAGGCTGGTCTTCTCCAAAATCTAAATGTTTTGATCAGTGGGGGATTGTGACCCCATAAATCCAATAGTTACTCATCATCCTGTAATTTGGAGCTCTGTATATTATTGACTGTTATCTACAATATTTTTAGGTCAACTGTCCCAGCGGACTCAGCACACACATGCAGACATGCTTATCTCTGCGTGCGTCTCTGCGCATGCTTTCCTGCTTTTGCTCATGCTGCTCACAGAGAAACTTCAGTTTAACTTGTCAAATCCTGAAAGTTGGGTCCGTGGATCTTATTACCACTTTTCTCTCCTGCTATTAAAATACTGTATTTAAACAAGTAAAATGTTGTAAAAGATATGGTGGCCTCCCCAGTGTAAATATAAGGCAGAAATGCCTGGTTAGTTCTAAAACACTAAAATAATGTCAACAAGTGCTAGGTATCCTGTGTAGTTCCTAGTGCTCTTTCTGAACTACACTTCCCAACCCTCTTGCTGCACCCACTCTTACAGCCGTGCTATTAAACCACTCCCCCCCCACCAGAGTGGCTTAAATTTAACTTGTCAAGTCCCGGAAGTTGGGTCCGTGGTTCCTGTTGCCACTTTCCTCTCCTCCTATTAAAATACTGCATTTAAATAAATAAAATATCCTAAAAAATGTGGTGACCTCAACAGTGTAAATAAATGGAAGAAATTCCCGATTAGCTCTAAAACATTAAAATAATGCGAATAAGTGCTAGGCATCTTGTATAGGTCTTAGTACTCTTTGTTGGAAGACAACAGTGCAGAGACTAAAGACACTGTGCTGTTTCCTACAGAATATTGTGGTTCTGAGAGCTCAGGGTCATAGCAGCAGGGACAAAAAAAAAACATTTAATGTCACAAAAGAGTACTTGTTATAAATGTACTAGAGCTATGAAAATTTCTCCAATGATCTTTATGTGGAAGAAACAAAACATGCCTAATGTTCTTCAAATTCCTTTTGAGTAGGGAGATGCACTCAGAGCAGCTGAAGTATCAAAATGCACATCCAGGTCATTCCTCACTGTATGTACTTCGTTACCTACACATGGTGGTTTATAACCAGTGCAGACAAAAGGGAACTAATGTTAAGTACTCTCACACATTTGTAACACAACTGGCTTTATTTCCAAAAATGAAACCTGTGTCTATGGTTGCATGGGAAGGGAATATTTCTCTTTTTTTCAGCTGCTGAGTGATGAAAACAAAGTAAGCTGGAACATTAGAGAGTATGCTATTTTGGAGGCATGTCTCAGAGCACAATGAACATCTGACAGTCTTATTTCACCTCAGTGTGGGACACTGGCCCATGCACAGTAAGAAAAGATACAAGATGAAGGCTATCTTACCAGAGCATACGTTCAAAGTTCAGAATTTACTGATTGAGTCCATGGAAGGTGCTGCCAGTGGCAGAAATGAGTGGGTGGGGAGATGGTATGAACTCACTTAAGGGAGTAAAATTAAAATTCTGACTCATTTCCAGAAAACAAGTAGGGTAGTGGGACTGAAATTTAAAATGTACCCCTAAATGCCCAACAGTTGACCAATAAAGTGCAAAAATACAAGAATAATGATGAAACATGCTCCAAGTCCACTGTCAGAGATGATCATTCCTAACATATTTTTATTCATTTTGTTTTCGTTTTTGTTGACCATGAAAGGAGAGCTAGACAGTTCTGTCTATTTTCAGCCTCATCCTGGGGGTAGGGCATGGGGAGGAGATGGGAGATACAGGGTTCCATGTCAGTTCAGGGATGGAATTACAATGACCACAGTTTCAGCAATGGGCAATTCGGTGAACATTAAAAGGGTGATGGTGGATATGGGCACCCTACAGTAAGGGTGACAACTGCAATACTGCTTTTCTGAGGGGGACACCTGGGGAGGGGGAAAGCAATTGTCGCCCGTACTGTAGGGTGCTGAAATTTTACCATCGCCACTTTAACGTTCACTGAATTCACATCGCTGAAATTGCCGTCACTGTAATTCCATCACTCAGTTGATGTACTACCTAGATACAGATGCAAATTGACTGATATTGAACCATGATAAGCCATTGGTAGTGTTTTAGTGAATGGAGGAAATTTGGCCAGGACACATGATGAAACTCATGTGCTACAACCGTGGATAAAGTATAATGGAAACACCCTAAGGGTAGTTTTTGCCTTAATTAAATATCAAATCTGGCAGACTTGATGTACTTTAGTACTATAGCAGCAGTGCATCTCACAGGAGGCTTTAAACAGATCTGGTGCAAAAGGATCTTCAAATAATATATGATAAAGAGAGTTGTATACTGGGTAACCAGAAATTAGTGAACTTGTGGGGACCCTGTCAGTGGGTGGAAAAGTGACTGTGAGGAAACTTTCTCTTACTTTCTCTTACTTTAATCACCTGTATAGTGGGAGTGTACATATAGATCACAATTATATTTTGGCTTGGGGGCAATGCACTTTTTTGGTGAAGGGATGCTTATGCTTGTACTACTGATATGTATTGATTGTGTGGGTGTTTGTTAATGTACTTGTATTATATTTCTTTCAATAAAAAAAATCCCTACTCTACTATAGCCAAACTATATCAGTCAGAAAGTGTGGTCCTATGAAGACAGCAACTGAGCATATACTGCACAAATGTACACTGGGTGAATGGGTAATCCCTGGAAGAGGATGTGAGTGTTTATTCTTTAATAGGGATATTTTTCTCTTGTTTTGGGACCATACAGCAACAGAGAATTAGGGTGTAAATATATACTTATTTGCTTTTCTGTATGTTTGAGTGTGCAAATACTGTAGGTGTGTATCTATTGCAGGTTTCCTGCTGTCATTGAAGAATTCTCTGACTCTTCTAGTGAAGTGCCATGAGATCTTCAATGTCCACATGAGCAACCGCAAGAACAGGCAAGAACAGGCAGACAGTTCCTCAGTTTCACACCTCATCCAAAAGCTGACACTTACAAAATGCGGCCCACCTTATGCCACACTTCAGTGTCAGTCTTAGGATTTACCCCAAGTAACTGGTGTGGGGCTACAACCCACAGCCTTCTGATCTCCCAGCCTCAAAGGTGAGTGTGCAGGTTAAAATTCTTAGTGTACAGACTGAGGTGAACCAGACTGTGGTGCAGGGGGTCCACCTGGAAAGTTGAACTGGGTGCCCACCTGAAAATGAATAAAGAGGCCCAGCAGGGTCATATTCCTATCAGCTTAACACTTCAATTTGGTACAAAGGCTCTATTTTTGCACCTTATATTTTCTCACAGTGATCATAGCATCCCATTAAATATAAAATAGTTGTTACATTTAAGGATTTTCGGAGTTCAGAAGTTGGGTAAGAGCCCAAGTGAGGGGGGCCACTTGGAAATTTCCAGGTATCCTGGTGGGCCAGACTGACACTGACCAGCACCATATGAGACTATGGGAAATCTCCATGGTAGCAAGGTGGCTATCTCAGTTGATGTAGAGACCAGCCTGTAGATATATCAGAACACTCTAAAATAACAATTTCTTCAAATCAGGTGCCAAGTAAACGATTCACAACAACCAGCAGTGGGGTGACCTACAATATGTGACTTGGTCCTCTTAGGAGGCTGTCACAATCCAATGCACCCCAGTGCGGTATACATAATGTGGTTTCTGGCATGCCTCTCAACCTTTTGTCACTCAAATGAGGGCCCATGTTCATTACAATGTCAGAAAAAGATGCAATAAGTGGGACATCTCACCAGATCTTAGAGATATAAGCTGAAAACAGTGTCATTCATATTCCGTTTGCAGTGCATTAAGCAACATAGAGTGCTTTAAGGTCTTAGTATACAGTACAGATTGCCCCTTTTCAATGAGGGACAGAGGGCTTCAGAGTGACAAAAACTTTCCTGTCATAATGTGGGACAGTTGAGAGGTATTGTTTCTGGTGATGCAGACATCAAAATTTATTTATTTAATTTATTTATTGAAATGTTTCACCAGGAAGGCATGCTGAGCAACAAGTTGCTCATCTCCTGGTGTGACCTGGTGGGTAGGAGAACATGAGGATGGTATACAGAGAATTGGTACACAATATAAATATACAATTTGATTACATTCAATAAAGTGAGCAGACTATACAGAAGTAATGGAAAGGACGAATGCTAATAGGTATGAACTAGATGGATAAAATGATAACTGTCTTGAACTATAAAGCTACACTAGCACAAATATCTTTGGAAAACACTTGGTGGGCCATAACTTTGTAGTTAGAAAATGGCTGGATAGAATACAAGGAGGCTGAACTAGGGCAAGATTGTGAGGAGAGACACAGATAGAACAAAATTTGTAAGGTGTAACAAAAGTGCAAGGTTGACTATAAGTACATTAGAGAGGAGTTAGCCAATAATTACGCTAGGAAGGGGAAGATGGGTGGGTGGGGGCATATAGGCAAAGAGACAGGGGTGGAAGGGGATTTGGAGGAGGGGAAGGCAAGGGGTGGAGGAGAAGGGTCTTGCCAGGGCCAGACTCCTTCAAAATGCTGGGGACCCTGCCTGCACCAGGTGGAGGTCAAGCATGAAGAGGAGGGAATCAGGTTGTAGGCAGTGGGAGTTCGAGCACATCAGGAAGGAAGACAGGTAGCTGGCCCAGTGGCATTGAGGGTTGAGGTGCTGGACGCCACACCTCATGCCATGCTGGTGACCCTGGTTCAGGAACGAGCCCGGGCCATCGGGGGTCAGCAGGGAGGGGAAAGGATTGAGTGTCCTAGGACTGCTCTCCTTCTCCTGGGAGGGGGGATCCACCTGCTGCTGCACTGGTGACCTCTAGAGGAGGCTGTAGGCACTACAGTGCATGGCCGCAAGTTGCTGGGGATTGGAGCTGCAGCAGACGTCATTCGGGGGTACGTGGGAGTGTGCACCAGCCAAGCTGGCATCATTGCATGTCTGAGCTCCAGGGACACACAGAACAGGGAAAACAACGGCGCCATGGATAGGCGACAGCACCAGTTCTCCATGCCCATCGCTGGGCCTACCCTGACTAACCTTCCAGGTCCTCCACAGCTGATCCTACCCTGCAGCCAGAGTCTGTCTGTAAGAGTGCCCAAGAGGAGTAGGGCGACCCACCCTGGGAGGTTAGACCAGGAGTACCGGCTGCAGGGAGGCAAGGGAGAGAGGAGGTACAGCTCAGGGGGACCTCTGGCAGGCAGGACATGGACTTGGATGCCTGAGAGAGTTCCATGGGGGCTGTGACTGGAGGGAAAATAAAGTTAAAAAAAAGGAAGGAAGAGAGGGGGAAGAGGGGGTCAGCCGGGGCCTGGCCCCTCCAGTATGCTGTTGGCCCTGCATGCACAAGGCAGAGGTAAAGTATGACAGTAAGGAAGCAGGTTGTAGGCAGCAGAAGTAGAGCATGGCAGGAGGGAAGTAGGCAATGATGAGGAGTAGACTTGAGAAGGACCAAGAGAGAGAGGGAAGTGGGAGAGAAGAGGGTCCGAGACTCAGCCCTTTCAGGAAAGAATGGGGTGGAAGTAGGAGGTGAGGAAGACTTTTGCCTAGGTTCTGGACCCTCCAGGATGCAAAGAACCCTGCCAGAGGCCTAGGTCAAGCAACGATGAGTGAGTAGTGAGAGTAAGGAGGTGTACAGAGGAGGGAATGGGGGGGGTAAGGTGGAAAGGAAGGGGTGCTGGGGGAGGATATGGGGGAGGGTTTTGCAGGAAAGAGGTGGGCATGAAGCTGAAGCAGGCCCATAGGGGAACAAGTTAAGGAGGATTGTAGCAGGAGCAGCTAGAAGTGACAAAGTTATATAAGGCAGAGGCAAGGGAGTGGGAGGAGGAGTGCCATTTTTGAGGTGGGAGGGAGTTCCAGATTTGGGGGAAGCAGTGGGAGGCGTGATTGGCCGATGAGGGTGGTATGATGGGGACTAGCAAGGTGCAAGTGTCAAAGGATCTGAGGGAGTGGGAGTTAGGCAGGGGGAGGAGGGAGGGAGGAGGGAGCATGAGAGGTAGGAAGGAAGTACACCAAGCCAGTTTGGGAGTTAGCTTGGCACAGTGAGCCAAGCATCTGTTAACAAGCGGGGGGAAGGACAGGGCACAGTAAAGGTCACAATGATAGGTTCAAGATGGGGCATTAAGAATGAATCGACAGAAGAAGTTGAAAAGAGAGTTCAATCTGTTAAGGGAAGATATGGGAGCGGCACCATAGATTGCATCACAGTAGTCAGAAATGGGGAGGATCATCTTCTATACAAGTTCTGTCCAGGCCATAGGAGGGATGCAACTATGGTTCCTATAAAGGGCTCCAAGCTTGAGGTGCAGTTTTTTTCAGAATGGCATCAATGTGGCCAGAGAAGTTGAGTTGTTGGTCCAGCCAAACCCCAAGGTATCTGAAAGAGGGGGTGTCCTCAAAGATTGTCCCATCAAGGATGTGAAAAGAGGGTAAGGGGTGGAGCCTAGAGAGTCTGTGCCAAGTGCCGAAGGTCACAGAGACTGACTTTTTTACATTTAGGAATAGTTGATGTGAGGCAAACCAGAGTGGAACCTGGTAGAAGTCATGCTGAAGAGTGGTTGCTATGCCAATGGTGGTTTTGCCAGAGGTGAACAAGACAGTGTCTTTGGCACACATGTGGATAGAAGAGGAGGGGGAGTAGACTGAGGGAAGATCATTTAGGAAAATGGAGAAATGGATGGGGTCAAGCACAGAGCCCTGTGGGACTCCAGTGGAGATTGGGAGGGGTGGAAAGATTGCATTCTGAATCATGACTGATTGTGTTCTGGCTGTGAGGTAAGCTCTAAACCAGGTAAGAGCAGGAGTAGACAAAGCAGCAGCTGTAAGGGATTCAAAAAGGAGGGCACAGGAGACCATATCAAAAGCCTTGGCGAGGTTGACAAAGATGGCAGAGATGATGAGGCTACTGTCCATCCCAGTAAGGGTGGAGTCAGTGAGCCTAAGGAGGGAGGTGGTAGTGGAGTGGTTCTTCTGAAAACCAGATTGGAATGGGGTCAAAAAAGGAGGAGTCAGCAATAAAAGAGGTCAGTTGAGAGAGGATCAGGTGTTCTTAGAGCTTAGCAAGGGCAGGGAGGAGGGAGATTGAGTGATAGTTGACAGGGGAGGAAGGATCACCACCCTTAGGGAGAGGGAGGACCACCACATGGTTCCAGGGCATAGGGATGGAGGAGGATGTAAAGGAGAGATTTAGAATTAGAGAGAGAGGGTAGGCAATAGCAGGGGTTGAGAGGTAGAGTTTAAGGTTAAGGTCATCTGGAGAGGAGCCTTTGTAGGGATTGAGAGAGAGGAGGGCCATTAGTATCTCCTCAGAAGAGATAAAGAAATGAGAAGGGGGTGGGTATGGGGGTTGAGTGGTAGGTGAGGGAGAATGGTGGGAGAGACTTGGGAAGAGGTTCTAGAAGGGTTGAGGCACAGGAGGTGTAGTAGGAGTTGAAATCCTGAGCCACTATGCAAGGTTCAGACTCTAGTGTATTGTTTATAATTAGACACGGGGGTGGGGGATGTGGGGAGAATAGTGAAAAGACTACTTTCGAAAATTTGGAGGGGAGTTTATGTTATTGAGGAAAGAGGATTTAAAATATTAAGACTTGGCAAGTCTGATTGCTTTAGTATAAGCATTTCTTAGCCTGCGATAGTTAGTAAGGGATGATAAGAGCTGAGAGGCCTTGTGTTTCTACCACTCTTCATCACACTCGCTGAGGCAGGGCTTCAATTTAGGGGTGATCCAGGGATGATGGATAACTTGGACTCTAGTGCATTTCAATGGGCATGGAAGTCCCAGGTAGCTATAAATCTGTCTTTGAAGTAAGTAGGGGCTTGGTCGATGGAAGTGGCAGATACAATTGGGGACCAATCAGAATTGGCTATATCATTGAGGAGAGGGTTTAAGTCATAGGAACTGAAAGAGTGGAATTGCAGTTTAGGTCTGTGGACCTTCCTGACCATGAAGATAGAATGGTGATTACTGAGGGCATCCAGGAGGATGCAGGAATTGATGACTCAGTGAGGGTGGGAGGTGAGAGCCCAGTCTAACAACTAGTGATTTAGGCTTTGTAATTTAGTTGGGTAGGCTCTTGGATGAGTTGGGAGAGATTTAGAGCAGAGATATCACTTTGTGTCTTAGAAGTGGCTGATGACAGCCACTTTACATTTACATCACCTAATACATATACCTCACCTTTATGTGAGATGGAGGTGATGAGGTCAATAGATTCAGAGGGCTTGATACCTGGGCGACAGTAGATACTGGCAATAAAGATAGGGGAGGAGAAAGGCAGGGCACAATTTACTACCAGGGCTTTGTAAGTGGAGGGTAAGGTAGACGAGAGAATGGTAGTGTATTGGAGAGAGGAATGTATATACATGGCCACTCCACCTCCCCTACCTGCCCTATCCTGCCCGACTAAGGAATAGCCTGGGATGGCAATGGAGGGATCAGAAATTTTAGTATTTAGCCAAGTTTTAGTTAAGATTTGAATGTCCAGAGTGAGGGAGATTACCATCAGCTGTAGCAGATCAATTTTTCGGACAAGGCTGCAGATATTTAAGTGAAGGATCTTTAGGCCTTTTGGGAATGCAGAGGTGGTGTTGGGAAGGTTGTATGTTAATGGGAGGATAGCAGCTGGGGGGGAGGGGACCAGGATTGGGATGTACATTTTCTGAGGCAAGTAATAGTAGTGTGAGTATAAGGAAGTGTGGTTTAGGATAATTTTGTCAGGCAGAGTATTCATGATGTGTTTGGGGGGGGGGAGCTGAGTGAGTGGATAATCAAGAGACGAAAGAAAGAGAGGTGGCTAGAAGCTGTGAATAATGCGGCAAGGAGTATGTGGGGGAAGTGAGTCAAGAGTATTTGCGAGGAAGAGGGGGTACCCTTTTTAACAAATCATGGGAGGATGGTGTGGTACCTGAGGACTGGAAGAAGGCGGATGTGATTCCCCTTCACAAAAGTGGGACCAAGACAGAGGCAGGAAACTACAGACCTGCCAGTTTGACCTCTGTGGTAGGGAAAGTGATGGAATCACTTCTGAAGGAAAGAATTGTTGAGTACCTAGAGGCCAGTGGGGCACAGGACCCAAGGCAGCATGGGTTCAACAGCGAGAAGGTCATGTCAGATTAATCAAATTGATTTCTTTGACTGGGTGACCAAAGTATTAGACCAGGGAGGGGCTGTGGACATGGCCTACCTAGACTTTAGCAAGGCATTTGACACAGTCCCACACAAAAGATTAGTAGTCAAATTAACCAGCCTGGGAGTGGGTCCCAGGGTGGTAGCTGGGGTAAAACATTGGCTGAACAACAGGACACAGAAGGTAATTGTTTAAATGGAGTCCACTCTGAAGAAAGAGGGTTACTAGTGGGGTACCACAGGGTTCAGTACTGGGTCCAGTCCTTTTTTAATGTCTTTATAAGTGACATTGCAGAGGGACTGGAAGGAAAAGAATGCCTCTTTGCAGATGACACAAAGATCTGCAACAGGGTTGATACACAAGGAGGCATGGAAAGTATGAGAAGGGACTTGGCAAGGTTGGAGCAATGGTCAGAAGTATGGCAGCTTGGATTCAATGCAAAGAAGTGTAAAGTAATGCACCTGGGAAACAAAACCCAGGGGAAGATTACACAATGGGGGGTAGTAACAACAACAAAAATGGAAAGGGACCTGGGGGTAATCATATCAGATGACCTTAAGGTTGGCAAGCAATGTGAGAAGGTGGTAGGGAGGGGCTGGGGTATACTGGGATGTATAGGGAGAGGCATCACCAGCAGAAAACAGGAAGTTGTTATTCCCCTGTACAGACAGTTGGTGAGACCCCATCTGGAGTACTGTGTCCAGTTCTGGAGACCCCATCTCCACAAGGACATAGACAGGATGGAGGCAGTTCAGAGGAGGGTGACTAAAATGGTGCAGGGTCTGCAAGAGAAGTCATATGAGGAGAGACTAAAGGAGCTTAATATGTATACCCTTGAGGAAAGGAAGGAGAGGAGGGACATGATAGAAATGTTTAAGTACCTCAGTGGAATCAACAACGTCCAAGAGGGTAGCATCTTTCAGAAAAAGAGATGTGCAAGAACAAGGGGACACAATTTGAAGAAAGAGGCGGGATGGCTCAGGGCAATTTGAGGAAGTATTTTTTCACAGAGAGGGTGGTGGGCACATGGAACAGCCTTCCTGAGGAGATTGTGGGGTCTAAAACTGTGGAAGAATTCAAGAATGCAGGGGACAGACATAAGGCAATTTTTGTGGGGGGTAGGAAGAAATAGGCTGTTGGTTAAATAGGATCTGCAGCTTATCCTCTAGGTAGGGAAATGGGCAGACTAGGTGGGCCAAGTGGTCCTTATCTGCCATCAAAGTCTATGTTTCTATGTTTCTATGTAATAGCAGGAATGAAGGAGGGGCTAAGAAGATCATGGGGGATGGGGAGGAGCAGGGTTTTAAATTGAGAAGTTTGTGAGTTGTGATAGAGATGATAGAAAGGAGAATTAGAAGGAGGGAAAGTGGGGTGGGCATGCTGTAGGTAGATGGGCACTTACCAGTCAGGAAAGGTTGGATAGTGGGGGGGGGGAGTGCGGGACAGTGAAACTGGGACAGGTGTCAGCGAAAAAGAGGCCACTGCCAGAGGGAGCTGACAGCCACTAGCAAGTTGTACAAACCTAGGGGAAAATAGGTAGCTAGAGATAGGCCTTGATAGAAGCAGAAGAGGAAGGGGGCAAAGACTGATGAATAGGAATACATTGACCAGACAATAAGTGAAATAAGGCAGGGATTGGATTGAGTGCAGTTATAACTAGGCCCTCTAGTGGCTAGAAGATATAATCTGCTAATGGAAAAGTCAGCATTACATTTTAAATTGAAGAAGTTTTGCAGCGGGCGCATGAGAAAAATCAGCAGTTTGTGGGAGACAAGACCCCTGCAAAAGCCAAAATCCCAATGCAGCACTGAGTAAAAAAACAGTCCAGAAATCAGAGGCAAAACAGGATTAGGGGGAAAATAATGTTAATTTGGCCAATGGTAGGGACATAGTCCAGTCAGGAGGAATTGAAAATGCTTGGCAGGATGAGGAGCCAAACAAGGAGCTCGTGGATCACAGGCAACCAATAAGAGCTGTCCCAAGAGAAAGGTGCTTGTCCTTTGAAAATTTACAAAGACAGCCATGCAACCTTGAGTTCCTGGAGTGCTGTCCAGGCCATATCTGCAAGTAAGGGCTCAGGGAGTGTGGCAGCAGGCTCTTCTCACCGTGGAAGTGTTTGGATCCCCATCAGAGGTGATGACAGAGGCGTCGTTAGCCCAGAGGCCTATGAGAGGATGCCTGAGGGAGAAGGGACAAGCAGGGGTTAGATATAGCTCAGGAAACAGTGAAAGGCTTCCTGCTTTACAAATTTACAAAAGAGCAGTGTCACAAATAATGGGAGTTAAATTGGGGTGTGTGTCACAGACAGCAAGCTCAGTGCCAGCAGGGTCTGCAAAGGGGAGAAACAAAAGAAGCTACAGTCAGGGGTGGACAGGAGAAATCTACTGAAAATGGCTTTCACAGAAAAACCCAATAGGTAGCAAATATATTTAGTTACTGATTGTTCTCAGAGTTAATAGCAGAAAAATTGTAACTTCCTTGAGAGGAAAACGATTAGCCTACTGTGGTTTGCTCTGCTCAGGTTTGGGGAGACAGGGGTTAGAGTTTATGTGCAGGCACTGTATGACTATGAATGAAATAAGGAAATATTCTTCAGTGTCAAGTATGCAACATTCACAAAAGGCATCTGAAATCCTGAATGTCACAAAAGAAGGGAAAACTGCTAAAAATGTGGCCTACTTATCTTAAGAAATGGCAGTTCTGTTGTGGGCACCACTTACTTTGTTCTGCTCTAAACAAACATTGGTTGCAGTGTTAGCATTCCCAGCCCAAAACAAATATATAAAGAGGCACATACATGCTATGCTTTAATTGATACAGAGTGTGGAGCAGTCACTAATGAGAAACAGAAGCAAAGGAACGGGTTCAAATAAGGAAATGTCTGTGTTTACCCAGTGTAAATGGGCAAGGCAGTATTCCTGCAGCCAGTTCCATTGGCATTTTTAAAATCCCCAGTAAGCTAAACCAAACAAACAGCTTCATCCTTTTGACCCAGATTACTGCTTAAACAAAGGAACCATTTCTTAATTTACATGAAAGGCAATTAGTTAAACTGCTGACAGCACAGTGAACAAAAGCACCTGCTCTGAGAAGGTGGCAGATCAGATATGCTACAGAAAGGGTTCAGCAGTTATGACAGAAGTGCAAGGATGAGTTCATAAACACATTTGGGAGCTCATATACATATTTATGCAAAACACTGCCATACAGCAATAAAACTGCATGCATGTAAGGCAGTTCATAGTGTAGCACAGTATTTGCATAGTGTACAAGCACAATAATTATTTTTTTTAATGTGTACTTGAAAAAATGAATCTCCAGCATTATGGAAACCAATACGTTTTTAGAGGGTTATTAGCAAAATTGTCTAGGGTATACTGTATGCACACAGTATTATATTACATGACTGCCCTTTATAACACCTTAATTTCAGCAAACTGGGAAACCTTGGTTCTCACCCAGTGATGTCACTTCTGTGAATGATGGATGACTAAGAGCTCAGTTTACAGTGATATTCACTAAAGTAAAGTCACTGCTGCAAATCATAGATGATTGACAGCATAATTCACATGCTGCTATCTGCTAAAATTATGTCACACATTCACACCTGTCTGCAAAACAAAGCAACAATGACCTGTTTGCAACAAAGCCAAAGTAAAATTCTCCCATTCCCCACAACATAACACAGCCCGCCAAAATAAAAGAGATAGTCCTGAAAGAAAATACAGCAAAAAAATTGAAGATTGATATGAACCCATACAAAATTCTTACAGGAAGTAAACTAGAGGAATCTCATAACTAGAAATGACTGAATGCCATCAGTGTTCAAATTATCAGCAAACTTTTGTCAACCATCTTAAAGAGCTAGGCCAGGATATTCAAAGGTGGGCTGTTGCTTGGCACATCTAGATGCGCCACCCAAAAAGTTGCACTGTCACAACAAAATGCTATACTCAAACAAGATGCGTGACGCCACTGGATCGCATCCTGTCTCTGAATATAGCAACTTATGGCTACAAATGGGGCAGCAACATTGCAGCAGTGTTTTCCATGGGGATGGGCAGAATACAGCCAATGGGGGATGCGCTGGCACATCCAAGATGCACTGCACCCCAAATGGCCATAATCAGCCAGGATGTGCAAATGGGCCCATTAGGCATGCATGGTGCAAATGGGCCATATGCATGCCCATTATGGGCCCATTTGCATGCTTGTGCTCAGCAAAACGCATCAGAAAGGCCTGCCCCCTTGAGCCCCGTGTACTAATGACTATGTACCAAACAGTAAACCCCATCCCTGATGTGCAGTGCAAGTCCCCCACCATGATCACCGTTGGCCATGTGTAGAAAAGTAAACCCCATCCCCAATGTGCAGTGCAACCACACCCCGTCCCTGATCACACATATTTCCAAAAAATAGATCCTTTTTCCATAGTGTAGTGGCCCCCCCAACCACTCACGTTCCCCAATTGCAAAAGCCTCCTGGTCCACAATTCCTATTTGCACCAGAATCCCAGTCCACAAATTTCCATAGTGTAGTGGCCTGCCACCCCAGTAGGCATAACCCCCTCCCCGCATCCCCGCATGACCCAACCCACTGCTGGTGACTGGCACAGCCCTCCACTCCCTGCCACAGCCAGCCACTGACTGATCAGGACAGCAATCTCTACTGTACAGATGACTCACTCATTGGTGACTGAGTGCTTCATCTGTACAGTAGAGATCGTGGTCTCATTGACTGCCATTATATGGCACTTACCTCTATTCTTCAGTTTGCCATTCAGCTTTGAAGAGTACAGTCATGTCCTGGTCCACAGAAGATCACAGCCGCTGACCTCCAGCGCTAAGTAAGGGTAAGAGGGGGTGTAGAGGTGGGTGCTCAGTGGGAGGTGGGGATGGGAGAGGAACATGACAAGGATGATGAAGGACCGTTTCCTTTTTTACAGGTTACAAAAAAAAAGACATTGGGGGACTTGAGTTTACTTTTACTTTAAAAGCTGCATTTGCTGGGCACTTTCTTCCTTTTTTGTCATCTGGGGGCTATTATATGATCTCTAAAGGGCAGACAAAGCTCATTTTAAACTATTTTGGGATCTTCAGTGTAGCGAGTGGATCAGAAGTGGGCTGACATGACACTTCTGCTTTTTTTTCATTTTAAATAACTTCATGGTGAGCATTAGCAAACCCAGCATTGGTGAGCTCATCGATGGTGACACAGCTAAGGCAAATAGCCTAGCTGTGTCTGCTGTATCAGCCGGGGAAGCAGGGAAGAAGGCACGTCAGACTCAAAGTAAGTTAAGGGATGGGGGCTCACATAGTAGCATGGTAATGGCAAAAGAGGCAGAGGTGGAAAAGTCATGGCAGCAGTGTGTAAACTGTGATATGTGGGGAACAAAAGAGTCACTTGAACAGGAGTCATGTAAGAATTGTGTAGTAATAAAAGATCTTACATCTAGGATAAAGCAGTTGCAAACTTTAATAAAATTACGGGAAGAGATACAGGAATTAGAACACTTTGTAAAATTCACAAATAACATTCTACAGACCAATGTAGATATCCTGACTAGAACAGGTATTAATAAAGGAACAATGGATAAAAGAAAATGCAGGGTAGATGAAAATGACTCAGACAGTGATAATACAGATATAGATGATTGCAGCCAGGTTACCAAGGGGCCAAGGAAATGATGTAGGGAAATTGCATTACATATACCAACCTCTAATCATTACGATGTCCTAGCATCAGATATACCTGGTGACAGTAAAGCAAATTATAGGTAGGATGGCCATGAACAGATGGAGTTAAATGGACAGGGGAAGTCTTGCCTAGGTTTAGTACCCTAGTCCCAGGATAAACACAATGAAAACTTGAATGATCCATTAATATCTAAAAGACTACAGCAACTTTCAAATCATAGCATGACAACAACAGTAGACAGAAAGTAGGGGAGGAATGCTATCAGAGATCATTTAACTGCCGATTGCCTTCCCAGTAACACTGAACAACATCCAGTAAACCCAGACAAAACTTTGAAGTGGCATATACAGGAACGTTCTAGAACCCCTAGTGAAGCTCCTATAACTAGAGGTGGGAAGGCTTGTGGAAGCAATCTAGCTCAAAGCTCCTCAAATAAAGACACACAACATCTGAATGGGTCATCAAAAGATGTGGTTGCTATAGGAGACTCCATACTGAAACATATAGACAGGATTATAACCAAGGACAGAAAATCTAAAGTAATGGTATCCAGCTTAAATGGGGCAGGTATATGTGATGTTAAAAGTTTACTCCCTGGTTTTCTTGAACATACTAATGTTGTTTGCCCTTTAAGGGGCAGACCATGTTGTCCTGGTACACCCCTTCCCTCCTTTAAGGAATGGTTGTGCTCAGAAGGGGAGGGGAGAAGGGAGGTACATAAAGGACAGTACAAGGGGGCATCAGCCACTTTTTGCTGGAATTTTGATTTCACATCATCTGCAGCACGTCGGATTGGCAATAGGAATTTTTAAAGTTTTTGTCACAAAAGGGAAGAAGGTAAGGTTATAATAATGTTTTTTTTTTTAAAAAAAAGGAAGAAACAGAAGGCAAGCAAAGTTATTTCGTTTAAAAATGAATTGACATGGCAGCAGCTGGTTTGGAATACGGAATATTGTTAGAGAGCAGGGCGAGACAGCAATATTAAGAGCCAGTTTTTCATAGATTGCGCAGTACAGGCATTGGAAGCGTGGTTCAGTGTGGTTATGAAGAAGGCAGGGTAGAAAAATAAGAGTGGCTGGGAGAGCGCACCAGAGGAGGGATGCAAGGGAAGGAGTCATTCGAGTGGCTCAGGTTTGGTGTTGAATGGGAAGGAATGAGTGGAAACTGGTGGTTTGAAGACTGGAACCTGTTGGGAGCTCCAGGCCTGGAAGAGGCCCTAAGAAAATTAGCATAATCGCGTTGCGAGGCCACGTGGCGTGACATCACACGCCCAGCAGGTCCTCGTGCTGAGGCCTTTTGGTGGTTGTTAGGGGCGGAGAAGCCAGCTTTGTTGGAGTGGCAGGCCTGGAAGAGGCCTCAGGGGGAAAAGCGAGTGAGTGCGTTGGGAGGCCACGAAGCGTGAAGTCTCACGCCGTGCGGTGCTCGAGCTCAAGGTGGCTGTTGTTTGGGCTATGGCCTATTCGGTCAGGGCTTTTGAGTAACTCTGGTTAGGCGCTTTCCTCTTGGTCCCAATGGTACAGTTTTCAATCCCTGAGCCCGGAGGTATTTTGGCTAGAGTGAGAGGCAGTACATCGTAGGGATCTAAGGCTCGGGCTGTACATCTGGGGGCAGGTTGCCCGGGGGGGGGCGCTGAGTCTCCCATGGTGCATATGGTTAAAGCATCGCACAAAATGCTAAGGTTTTGGTTCATGTCCCAAGGGGCACTACCTAGTGGCATCTTGGTAAAAGCAGACTAAGGCTACTCTACAGCTCCCGCTTGCATACTGTGTGACGCCTTGGGGGCCTGCAAGTCGCTTACTTTTAAAAGGGGAGGCAGCAGCCAGGAGGACAGACAAAAGGAAGGGCTCCCTGGAGTAGCAGGCCTGGAAGAGGCTTGGGGGAGCGAAGTGAGGGAGATCAGGGTTTGAGGCCACGCAGCATGACGTCACACATCTCACGGTGCTTGTGCCCAACGTGGTCCTTGGTTCGGTTTAAGTGGAAGCCAGGTGGGAGGGAATAGTGGGACTGGAGGAGGCCCTGGAAAAGTGAGAGGATCATGCTGTTGAGGCCACGTGGCATGACGGCAAACGCCACGCGTTCGTGCTGAGGGTGGGGCCTTGCCTTGGGTGGTCTAGGCTGCCTTAAGGGTGGGTTGGCAGGTATTCCAGGGGAAGTGGGTAGTCTGGGAGGGGAATTCAGTGAGAGGAAGAGAGGGAGCGGCCCGGGGGCCTGTGGCATCGCACCGGATTGGAGCAGGTGGCTGCCCAGGAAAAACCGGGACCATGGCTTATGGGCCCATGGGGGCGCTGCGAGGGGGGCACATGCATAGAACAATGAGGCACATAGAGGCCCCGATAGGGATGGGAGCATTTTGGGGAAAATGGCGTGACCTATCACGCCATGTGGAAGGGCATTATAAGGTTTTTTTTTTGAAGAATCAGGCGGCTGCCCAGCGGAGGGTTATGGCCTCCATTAGATGGCAGGGGAGAAGGGACCTCACAGGTGGTGTCTCAGGATGCTAATCCTGCAAAAAGAGGAGGCCACAGGGAGAGGGGCTGTGGGCAAGGAGAAGACATCCTGCCAGGTGGAAAAGGTTTTTTTTGGCATGATGGTTGGCGCAACGGACAGGAAAAGGCTTATTGGTGATACAGGCATACGAATAACCCTGTTTCTCATTTTTTCTATAGTTGTCTTCACAGAACAGATAAGACAGACATGGTGCCCAGGAAGAGCAAGCCATCGAAGAAGGACACCTACAAGGCTATTATTGACCTGGCAGAAAAAGCACACAGAATGTGGAAGCTGGTGGAGGGGGAGGAACCGGGAAGGCCTGGGGAGAAGAGAAAAGCGGGTACCGGAAAAAGTGGGAAAGGGAAGAGGTCAGCCAAAGGGTCACACAGACCCGCTAAGGTAGCACTGGCAGTGGCGGGGCCTGCCAAGGCTGTCGCCCCAGTACCCATATGGCCAGTGGACCCGGTGATGCCAGTACCCACCCCAAGGCAAAGGGGAACCTCCTCGGTGGAACCCGGACATGAAGCTCAGAGCAGGGGTTCCGGCCTGCAGATCCCAGTAGCTCACCCTCCACCCCCATCCCAAGTGCAAGAAGAAGCAAGGGGCCCTTCCGAGGACTCCAGGCAGTGTGGCCAAGAGATGGTTACAGGTAACACATGCAACACAGTGGGGGATAGTATAAAAGAGTACATAGGGAAAATCGTGCCGGCACTGGGGACAGGAGGGATAGGGCAGATGGAAGCTGTTTTGGTGGAAATTAGGTCAGGAAAAGAAGTGCCAGTGGATTGTATAAAGGGAACGGAAAGAGAAGGAAGAGGTACAAGGGAGGGAGGTAGGTGGCCTGGGATGAGATTAGGCGAACATGTGCCACTGGCCACGAAAGAAAAAATATGGAAAGGTGAATATGTGGACATACTTGCTTTAGTGAGTCGAGAAGCAGAGGCCAGATATGAAGAAGCTGAGGGCATAGGCAGGAATGAGATGGCAGAGGCCATAATGCTCTTAGGGAAGAAAGAGGACGACAAGTTCACGAACGAGAAGACTTGGGATGGGTGGTTTCTAGGTTTTGCAATTTTTTCAGCCATTGTCCTGGAAAGGAGGCCAGAACTAGGCATCCCGCTCATTACCTATTCATTACTAATACGGAGGGCAAAAGCAAAGGGGGGGGGTAGGATGGATATACTATGATGAATGTTTTCGACAGAGAATGGCAACATTCGGGGATGTAAGATGGGACACCAAGCAGATAGATTTATGGACAGATTATGTAACAGATCAGTCCACACCTGAGGGCGGGTGGAGCAAAAAGGGTTTTACACCACAGAGATGCTGCTGGGCTTATAACAGGGCCTTATGCTCATGGCCACAGTGTCATTTTCGACATGCCTGCTCAAAATGCGGAGGAGTACACCTGGCAAGCAGGTGCAGGACAGCATGGACACAGGGAATGCAAGGGCTGGGGGGGAAAGGGTCAGGCCAGCAGCTTTTTTGAGATGGCCAGGTGTTTAAAGGACAAACATGGAGCAAGGGAGGGAGGGACAGGGGCTATGGAGGCAGAGGGGGCCAGAGCCAGTGAAGTAAGGAAGGTTAGACAGGAAGGAAGGGGGGAGCCAGGGAATGGGGGCAGGTAGAGCAACAAGGAGCAATTTGACATGGCCAGATCTCCCATCAACTTATCAGCTTGGACAGTTTGTCTGGATAGATACCCAAACAAAAGCATGCGGGACAAGATTTTAGAGGGTTTTAGCGCAGGTTTTTCATTGCAGTCTGAGGGGCCCAGGCAGGTGAGGGAGGCAAGCAACCTGGGGTCTGTGAAAGGGAAAGAGGAAGTGCTAAGATGGAAGATTGAGAAGGAAAAGGCGGCAGGCAGGGTAGAGGGCCCATTTAGCACCCCCCATTAGAAAACATGCAATATCGCCTTTGGGTTTGGTACCTAAGAAGCAAGAAGGGGAATTCAGGATGATCCATCACCTGTCCTACCCAGAGGGGGAGTCAGTGAATGACTTCATCAGTGAGGAACATACTAGGGTGACATACACGACTCTAGAGGATGCAGTATGGATAATCCGTGCCACAGGTGATGTGTGGATGGCAAAGACGGACATTGAGTCCGCTTTCAGACTGCTTCCAGTCAGAAGAGAAGACTGGGACCTGTTGGGTTTTAAGAGTGAAGGACAGTATTATTTTGACAAAGCAATGCCAATGGGCTGTTCCACAGCATGTGCCACGTTTGAGGCGTTCAGCACATGCTTGCAGTGGATATTTCAAGAAAAGACGGGTTATAGGTCAGTCATCCATTACCTGGATGATTTTCTCCTCATTGGGAAAGAAGAAAGAGAGACACAGAGAATGTTGGGTAAGTTTCAGGAATTGTGTAAAGAACTGGGAGTCCCTTTGGCACCAGACAAGACAGAAGGATCCAGCAAAGTTATGGAATTCCTTGTTATAGAGATAGATGCCACGAGCGAAGAGTTTAGGCTACCGGACAAAAAAGTAAGGAGGTTGAAGGAATTAATACGGGCACAGGCCAGCAGGAGGCGGGTGCAGCTAAAGCTGGTTCAGCAGGTACTGGGGCACCTGAACTTCGTATGCAGGGCCATAGGACCCGGGAGGGCATTCACAAGGAGGTTAGCCAGAGCTACAGCAGGGGTTACCAGACCACATCACTGGGTTGATCTGACACGAAGTGTCAGGGAAGATTTTAGGATATGGGAACAATTCCTGGAGGATTATAATGGTTGTTCCTTCTGGCAGGAGGAGTGGCTGTACAACACAGACCTTGACCTCTACACTGATGCAGCAGGAGGAATAGGCATGGGGGGTTACCTAAGGGGCAGGTGGTTTGCAGAACCATGGCCGGTCAGTTGGGTGAAGGACGGGAAAGTGAGAGATATAACATTACTGGAGATCATGCCCATATGGGTATGTACCTTGGTCTGGGGGGAGGAATTAAGGGATCAGAAGGTGACTTTCTGGTGCGACAATAGGGCGGTGGTTCAGGCACTAAACAATAGGGGAGCAAAATCGGAGACAGTCATACAGGTGGTACAGCAGTTAGTTTTAAGGGCTTTGCAGCTGAACATGTCTTTCAGAGCAAAACACATAGAAGGGGTACACAATACCCTGGCTGACAGCCTTTCCCGTCTGCAGCTGGACCGTTTCAGGGAGCTGGCACCAGCAGCGGAAGAGCAAAACACATCCATACCAACGAACATATGGGACGTTGGCAAGAAGGAGCAGAACTGCTGTTTCGCAGCTCATAGGTGCCTCGGACTCTGAGGGCCTACGACAGGGCCTGAGGGTTTTTCAAACATTCAGGGCAGAACACCAGATGGAGGTAAGTGGGCCACTCTCGGAGGAACAGTTATGTACATTCACGGTGGAACAATGGCAGAAAGGGACTGCACAAGCCACAATGGGGTTTATCTGGCAGGGATCAGTGTGATCTGCAGCCTGAAAGGATGGAGGGACCCAACAAAATCAATGCTCATCAGAAGGATGATGCAGGGCTGGGGCAGGTTGACAAAAGGGCCGGGAGATAATAGGAGGCCAATAGGGGAACAGTTGCTAATAAAGCTAAAAGAGGTGCTCCGTGCAATATGCAAATCAAAGGAGGAAGCCCAGCTATTTCACACAATTTATGTGATAATGTTTGCTGGGGCTATGAGAGTGAGTGAGGTGGTAGGCCATGGGAAAGATGATAAGGAAGGAGGTGTAGAATGGGAAGATGTGAGTTGGGGGACAAAAGAAATATGGATCAAGCTAAGAAGGTCAAAGACTGACCAAAAAGGGCAAGGGTGTACAATAACACTGGGAAGGCGGTCAGAGATGGCGATATGCCCAGTGCAGGCTCTGTGGGCTTTCACTGCAGAACAGGTAAACAGGATGGGGAAGCTATTTGTGCATGGTGATGGAAAAAGGGTCACCAGATATCAGATTACAGCAGTGCTGAAAAAGGGCATGGGTTTTCTGGGGGAAGACCCAGCTAATTACTCATCCCATTCCCTACAGATTGGGGCAACCTCACAGTGGGCAGCGAAGGGTGAACCCATGAAGGACATTTTGGAGAAAGGGCGCTGGCAGTCAGCCAGTTACAAAAGGTACATCAGGGCCCTGGTAAAAAAAAAAGAAGAAGGATAACAATAAGGCTGGGGGGGGATAATACAATGACAGCACTGAGAGTGTATAAAAATTAATGAATTTTCTTTGCACCCCATAGGTAGAGGGAGGAGCACATAAGTCTGGATCTGCGGCCATTCCTATATTTACTGGGCTGGTAAGAGAGCAGAGAAAAAAGCTGGGGGAAAACAATTGTACCAGGATGCAAGACAGTGTAGGTTGGTATGGCATGGCCTACGGGGGATGAGATGGGCACAGCTTATGCCCACTTTGAAAGAACTCAAAGGACATCGGCCCAGTCCAGACCTAATCATTATACACCTAGGGGGCAATGACTTGGCAGGCAGACCATGGGTGCACACATATTTACAGATAAAGAGGGACCTAGTGGCAATAAGACAGTGGTGGCCTCGAGTATGCCTTGCCTGGTTGGATATGATTCCACGAAGGGTATGGAGACAGGAGCACAGCCACAGGGTGGTGGAGAGGGCCAGGAGAAAAATGAATAGACAGGTAGGGACATTGATAAGGCAGATGGGAGGACAGGTGATACTGCGGGGAGTAGAGGAATGGGTGGATGACTTCTACAGGTCAGATGGGGTGCATTTGTCAGATATAGCAATAGACATGTTTAACGCGGAAACAATGGGTTTCATAGAGGAATGGAGAAAACAGACAAAAGCTGGTGAATAAAAAAAAGGGGGAAGGAGGGTAGTTTCATCCCTGAGGTAAGGGAGAGTGATACCTTAAGTTGGGGGAAGCTAGTCATCCAACACAAGCTGGAGATTGGCTAGTGGGGAAAAAGGGGGGAAGGACAGGAGGGGGGAAGAAAAAAGGAATAACACAAGAGGAGGAAGAAGACGAAGGAGAGAGCGGTCTCGGTTTTCACCATTACCTAACAGAAAAGGAGAAGAAGAAGGCACCCAGGTTTTCGCCTGGGGGACGGGTAATCAGAGACTGATATATGGATGGAAATAAATGGAAATTATGAAAATATGATAATAAAGAAATGGAAATGGAATATGGTATTATGGATATAAATAAATTAATTGCTAATCTGAGCACAACAACAAACAATGGTCTCTGTGTTTTTGTGAGGGAAAAGGGGGAAATCTGAGACAATGGAGTTTGCCCTTTAAGGGGCAGACCATGTTGTCCTGGTGCACCTCTTCCCTCCTTTAGGTAATGGTTGTGCTCAGAAGGGGAGGGGAGAAGGAAGGAGAGGGGCCAAGAGCAGGACAATGGGGCAGGTAGCAGGAAGGGAAGGGGAGAAGGGAGGTACATAAAGGACAGCACAAGAGGGCATCAGCCACTTTTTGCTGGAATTTTTATTCCTCCCACCCACCCTACTAGATGGAGGAAGAGGGAAAGACAGTCAATTTGGGGCTGTATGGTGGGTCTGTCAAGGTGGATGACAGACACGTCTGGTAGGACAGTGGACTGCCAAAGGTGGATGGCAGAGGATAATATGGTTATGGGTTGCCAAAGGTGGATGGCAGGGGATAATATGGTTACAGACTGCCAAAGGTGGATGGCAGGGGATAACATGGTTACGGACTGCCAAAGGTGGATGGCAGGTGATAATATGGTCGTGGACTGCCAAAGGTGGATGGCAGGGGGAAAAAGAGGGAGGGACAGGAGGGGGGAAGAAAAAAGGAATAACACAAGAGGAGGAAGAAGACGAAGGAGAGAGCGGTCTCGGTTTTCACCATTACCTAACAGAAAAGGAGAAGAAGAAGGCACCCAGGTTTTCGCCTGGGGGATGGATAATCAGAGACTGATATATGGATGGAAATAAATGGAAATTATGGAAATATGATAATAAAGAAATGGAAATGGAATATGGTATTATGGATATAAATAAATTAATTGTCAATCTGAGCACAACAACAAACAATGGTCTCTGTATTTTTTGTGAGGGAAAAGGGGGGAATCTGGGACAATGAGCCATTGGTGATTATACATCTCGGTACTAACAATGTAGGGAAAAAAACTTTTACTGAAATCCAACAAGCTTTTGAGGAAGTGGGCACATTTTTTAAAAGTCAAAAGTGCATTATAGTCATCTCAGAAATCCTACCCATTCCAAGAGCAAGGAAGAATTAGAACATGTGAAATCAAGCAATTAAACAGTTGGATTAAGAGGTGGTGTATAAGAGCAGGCTACACATATCTTGAGCATTGGCAAAGATTTGAAACTGCCTACAGATTATATGCAGCTGATGGACTTCATCTAAATAAATTAGGAACTAGAGTCTTGGCAGACAGGATAAATGGAGTTGTAAACCCATATTTAAACTAAATAAAGGGGAGTAGGGGGGTAGGGATATGAACCGCAAACAGATGCAAAATAAGTATTCCAAAGCTGTGAACTGAAAATCCTCATTGGTCAATGCTAGGAGCTTATGAAATAAAAAAAGACACGTTGGAGTTTATTTTAAATTCTGAAGATGTAGCTATCTGTGCAGTCACCGAAACCTGGTGTTGACTGGGGCCAAGAAAGTAATGGATAGCAATTGTTTTGGAAGAATAGGATTGATGGACAGAGGGAAGGGGGTTGTCCTGTACATTAGGGATGATATTAAGGTAATTGGAATACCAAACAAGGTTGACAAAGAAATTGAACAGATATGGGTACAACTTATTCCACCTAGGGATGAAAAAAAAAATAGTGGGCATCTGCTACAGGGCACCATCCCTTACAAGAGAGAAAACAACTGAATTCATCAACTGTATTATGGAACTAGATCCTACCAAGAGATTGTTAATTATGGGAGATTTTAATTTTCTGGGAATAAATTGGAGTAACAGGGCTACTGTAACCACATCTGAGACATAATTTCTAGACTCCTTGGATATCCTTAATGTGGAGAATTATATTTTAGGAAATACCAGGGACAACCATTGCCTTGATCTGGTTCTAAGTAATAAGGAGGAATTAGTTACTGATTGCTTGATAAGGGAGCCACTACTAGGGAGCGACCATAATATGGTGGAGTTCCAAATTAAAGTTACTAAAGAAATTCAAAAAGGGCACACTTGTGTCAAGCAGTATAAAAAGGCTAACTACCAAATGCTCAAGGCATTGATAGCAGAATGGGATTGGGCCACCGAGTTTAAAGATATAAAAGTAGAACAAAGATGGAATATTTTTGAGAACTTTATACATAGTTTGGTCAATAAATACATACCAACCAAAGCCAAGTATTATAAAAAGGGGAGGGTTCCACAATGGTCTAACAACAAAATAAGGAAATTATTAACAGCTAAGAATAGAGCCTATAAGAAGGCAACAAAAGAAGGCACAGATGCATATAGAGAACAGTATAAGACCAAACTCCATGTATTAAAAAAGGCAATTAAAAAGAAAAATAATCCATGGCAAACATGTCAGTGGCTCAGTAGGTAGCACACTTGCCTCTGAGGCCGGGAGATCAGAGGGCTGTGGGTTCAGTTCCCACTTCTGGCACTTGGATTACTATCCCAGTACTGACACTGTAGTACAGCATGTGAGGGGTGCTGCACTTCTGTGGTGCCGTCTTCAGATGAGATGTTAAACTGAGGTCCCATCTGCTTGGATTAATGGTAGTTCAGGTAGATGTTAAAGATCCCGTGGCACTTATCGAAAAGAGTAGGGGAATTTCCCCGGTGTTCTGGCCAAATTTCCCTCATTCACTAGAAATACCACCAACAGCTTAATCTGGTTCAGTTTCAGTTGCTTACCATCTGTATCCCCCCTTCCCCCCGGTCGCCCCTGAAAAAGGGACTTCTAGGCCCAGTGGGCTTACCGGGTCAACAAAATTCAACAAAATGAAACAAAACAAAAGGAAATTAGCTGTTAAAGTGCAGGATAACAGAAAGGCATTTTATAATTAAATAGGCAGCCTAAGGAAAAACAGCAGCTATACTGGACCAATTAAACAAGTTGATATTGAGATTAGTGACTGTCAAGCAATGGTGGAGGCCTTCAACTCCTATTTTGTGTTTTTCAGCAAGATGAGGGAACCATTAAGCTGAATGTAGAGGACACTGTTTGTGCAGTTAAAATTACAACACAAATGATAAGAAAAAGACTTCTTGGTTTGAACCCTACAAAATCTCAGGGACCTGATGATTTGCATCTCAGGCTTCTGAGGGAATTGGCAGATGAACTTTGTGTGCCCCGATAGTCAATAATTCAAAAATCCCTAGATGAAGGAAGAGTCCTTGAGGATCGGACCCTGGCTAATATTACACCAATTCATAAAAAAGGGTTCCAAATCATCTTGTAGTAACTTTTGACCCATCAGTCTCACCTCTGTGGTAAGTAAGATTGCAGAAACATTTGTCAAGGAGGAAATATAGAAACACAGACAATGGGGGAGACTGATATACATCAGCATGGATTCAAAAAAGGAAGATCACGCCTAACAAATCTCCTGTACTTTTTTGAGCCAGTTAGTTTGGCCCTAGAAAATAATATCCCAGTAGATGTACTCTAGGTGGACTTTGAAAAAGTCTTCGACAGCATCTCTCATGCTGAATTGATAAATTGCATAAGGGAACTTGGAATAAATGAGGGGATTGTATGATGGGCAACAGCATGGTTGATGAAAAGAAAACAGAGGGTATCTATTAAAGGGCATTATTCCATCTTATCTAACATAACTAGTGGAGTCCCCCAGGGCTCTGTGCTTGGACCTACTCTTTTTAACATCTTAATAGGTTCCCTCGCCTCTAGTAAAAAAAAATGGTTAACTAAGTTTGCAGACGATTTTAAAGTCAGGCCACTAATCACTTACAATTCAGATGCAACTGCGATCCAGCAGCATATTGACTTGATTGTTAGAGAAGCAAGTAAAAATAAACTAAGGTTAAATATGGATAAATGTAGAAATATGCATTTAGGGAAAAACAATAAAATATACGATTACAACATATTAGGAAACAAACTTAGTGAGACCATACTACAGAAAGATCTGGGTATCTTAGTTAACAATGATCTAAACTTCTGAGAACATTGCACTCATGTAGCCAAGAAAGGGCATAGTATCTTGGCATCAATTAAAAGAAACATCACAAGTAGATCTAGAGAGGTTGTGATTTCCATGTATGTGGCTTTGGTCAGACCCCTCTTGGAGTACTGTTGCCAGTTTTGGTCACCATATTTAAGGTCAAATGTGAAGAAATTGGAGGGAGTCCAGTGCAGAGCAGCAAAGTTAGTGACTGACATCAATACAATGTCTTATTTATTTATGTATTTATTGAATAGAATCAGAATTACAATCCTTTGAGTCATAGACTCTTTTGCAAAAGCTCCACGTCAGATAAAAGTAAAAGTACAGAGGAAATACAATAAAATACATGTACAATATTAATGTAATAATACAGGTCAGACAGGAGATCACGTGATGGCTGCTTGACTGTAGGTCGCATCCTCTCCTCGCTCCCCACTAGAACCTGCGATTTCATCCTTTTTCTGCAAGTTTCAGTGAACGATTTTGAAACCATCTCGAATAAGAAGCTCCCCTGAGACAATCGTCAGTGGATATAAATGGAAGCAGAGATGCAGTGAGCTCCTCCATGGCACACGCCTCCACCTTCACCCGAGAAAGACAAGGCCGCAAAGCGGCCCAAGGCGCAGGCTGCTACAACTATACTGTCTGCCATGGCTCCTACAGCGTTATCGGAAGAAAGGTTAATGGAAATCATGCTGCCTTTACAGGACTCTATCACGGCGATATCCAAGGATGTGCAGCAAATTTGGGCCAATCTTGACTCACTCACCAGTCGAGTCAGGGATGTTGATGCACGATTGGTGTCAGTACAGAAATGGAGGGACAAGTCAGGATTGGACTCCTCCACGTTACGACAAAAGCTACGGAAAATGGAAGACAAGCTGGAGGACCTTGAAGGGCGCAGTAGGCGTAATAATTTAATTGTCTTCAGTCTTCCAGAGAAAGAAGAAGGCGCCAACCCTGTGTTGTTCGTGCAAAAGTTTTGTGAAAGAATAGCAGGTCCCTCCCTGAATAATGTTATCTATATAGTCAAAAGAGCACACCGCTTCCTGCGCCCCCCCCCCCCGTTACCAGGAGCACCACCTAGACCACTAGTTTTTAAACTACTTAATTACTTGGAGAAGACACACATCATGAACAAAGTCAAAGAAGCCCAAGAAATTCAATGGGAAGGGAACAAACTAAGAGTGTCCCAAGATTTACCCCACTCAGTGCGTCTTAAAAGGCAAGAATACCACCCTCTGGAATCTCGTCTGATCGCTGCTGGAGTACCCTTTCATATGAAGTACCCCACAATAGTGCAAGTTAAGTGCAAGGATAAGTGGGTAGTGTTTGATACACTTAAACATGCCACGGAGGAGCTCCACAAACTATTTCCAGATCTCTTCAAGTGAAGCAGGTTTCGTTGATTGAAAGAGGTTCGAACTGGTCTGTACCAGCCGATGTATGAAAAGATTTAGATGCTGATTCTTTGGGGACACCCTGTTAATTTGCCGACTGCAACAAAATGCATTTTGGTTTGCCGAGTGAAAGCAACGTCTGGAATCCGAAGGGGGCGAGGCCAGGTGACACGAGAACTCATTTGCCCTTTTGTAATAATTAAGGACATCAGTGTCTAATAGTTAAAGTGTTCTGAAGTTGGTAATAGTAACATGTGATCTCTTTTTTACAATTGGAACTTGTGTTGATCGCTGTTATCTCTGTCCCTAAGTCATGTATTTTTTCCTACCTAATAACTTGATGCCCCTTGCATGATGAAGGGAAGAGTTTATTTACGGTTTGTTGCAGGGCATGAAGGGCATTAAGATGAACCGTTAGATTGTATCTTAAATAAGTTCATGTGCTTGTTCTTCTTTATTAGAGGTATATACATAGTAGGTCAGGGAAGGGAGGAGGGTAGTTACTTGGGGTTAGGTAGCAAGAATCTTTAATCGCATGCTGTGTTGTGTAATAGGAGTTCGGCCTTGTTTGAGCCGGGGGTAGTTCATTACTATGTGTACTCAGGGAAGGGGGGGTGGTTTTTGTTTTCATTTCTTTCATGAAGGGAAGGCATTGCCTCTGTTTCCACTGCATTATAAGTATGTCAGTGGGGTGGGGGGGGAATTAAGGAAATTCTGCACATTAAGACTAGAAGGGGAGTATTTTGTGGTAAATCATTCAAATTTAGGACATCTTTAGTTTACCCACTATCTATTCGAAGTTAATGGGAGGACATTACAAATTCATGAGCTGGAACATAAAAGGAGCTCAGAGCAAACAAAAGAGGTGTATGATTATTAAACATCTCGCTCATTTAGGAGAGGAGATTGTCTGCTTGCAAGAGATGCACTTTCCCAGGGATATTTTATTCTTCAAATGGGGATGGGTGTATAGCAAGTATATGGCTCTGGCAATTCCACCAAGCAGGCTGGTACTATTATTCTGGTAGCTAAACATTTACCATTTATTAAATCACAAGAATAGAACGATCCAGAGGGGTGCTACAGCATTATACAGAGTACGTTGGCATTAACTCCAGTACTAATAGGTTCAATTTACAGACCGAATATAGACTTGCCTCCTTTTTTTACTCAGTTGTTAACAAGGGTGTTGTCTAACTCACCCATCCTGACTTTTTTGGGTGGAGACTGGAATCTGGTTCCAAGAGCAGACCTTGACCTCTCAGACAGTAAAAAATGTGGGCTTTCACCAGCACAGCGTGCTTTTAGAGACCTCCTGTCGGGAGTCGGGGTAGTGGATGTATGGCGAGTATTGAACCCAGATGAAAAGCAATTCAAGTATTACTCCCCACTGCATGGCACCTTCTGTAGAATAGATTATTGGTTGGTAAGCTCTTTCTGTCTTTCTAGTATTATTGAAGCATCCATTTATCCCAGAGTACCTTCAGACCATTCCCCAGTGGGTATATCCTTTATTTTAGGTCCAGGGACTCGGAGGAGCCCCCTCTGGCACATTAACACGCAATTACTTAAGCACCCTGAGACCCTAACCTCCACACAAGTCTTTATCAAGGAGTTTCTGGATGTGAATCTGGGTTCAGTGGAGAGGACTGATGTAGTATGGGCCGCCCTCAAGTGTGCCATCAGGGGTAACTTTATACGGATCGCCTCTACACAAGTTCGGAAAAATAAATTAATGCTTGACTCCATATTAGAAGAAATACAGCAGTTGGAGCATATCATAAATAAGACATCACCACTAGAAGAATGGGCCAGGTTATATCTTCTTCAAGCATCCTATTATGACATGATGGCACAGAAAGCAGAATTGGCCATTCATAAGACTAAATTTAGATATCTGGAGTCAGGGGAACGAGCAGGGAAACTCTTGGCACTTAGATTAAGACAAATTGAAATGTCTAAATTTATCTCGAGTTTGAGATCCCCCAGGATGGTCGCATCATCTCCCAGCTCCAAGAGATTGCATCACTATTTGGGAATATCTATAAAGATCTCTACTCAGATGAAGATTCCCTGCAAGTAACCGATAAAGATATCACTGACTATCTTCACTCAGCCAACCTTCCCTCTTTATCACCAACAATGGCAGACCAACTTGGTGTTCCAGTCACACTAACAGAAGTGCAAACTGCCATTGCCCAGCTTCCCCAGGACAAAGCCCTTGGCCCAGATGGTCTGTCTAATAATTTGTACAAGGCCTGTCTCCCGCAACGCTCCACATTGCAGAGGGACATGTTTAGTTTGTGGTTTCACCAAGGGGTGAAAGATCCTAACTTCCTAGAGGCAATTATTATAGTTATTCCTAAACCAAACAAAGATCAATTGTGCCCTGGGGACTACTGACCGATTTCGTTATTAAATTCGGATGTTAAAATATTAGCAAAAATCCTTGTCAACCGTTTAGCTCCAATATTAGAGAGTATTATTAGTAATGATCAAGTTGGATTCATGGGGGGAGGCGTCTCTCTGGAGATCACATGCGTAAACTTATACACCTGATGGCGTGGTCCAAAGAGTCTGGGATCTCATCGATCCTTGTTTCTCTTGATGCTGAAAAAGCGTTCCATCGGGTCTCCTGGTGCTTTTTGTCTGCCACTCTTAAGCAGCTTGGCATGCCTAATTCCTTCCTTACCTGGGTTAAAATTCTATATACTGCCCCTACAGCGTGGGTGTGGTGCAATGGACACCTATCCCAAGCTTTCCCGCTCGAGAAAGGTACTCGACAAGGGTGCCCCTTATCCCCTCTTTTGTTTAACTATTATCTTGAGCCATTAATTTGGACACTCATCTCATCTTCAGTATTAAAGGGAATCCAATTATATGGTGAATGATACGTTTTATCGGCATATGCAGACAACCTTCTTCTACAGTTGGAGGAGCCAGAAACTTCACTGACAGCCCTGTTAGGGGAAATCCATAGATTCTCCAAAGTCTCAGCTTATAAGATAAATTTATCTAAAACTAAGGTGTTTCCATTAAATTATAGGGTTACTAAAGCCAGTATCATTGACCTGGGCCTCTCCTGGGAGTATCAAACCCTCACCTATCTGGGGATAAAGATCTCCTGGGGGATCCCTTCCATGTTTAGAGATAATCTGACTGCACTAGTACAAACTCTGCAAGCAGACCTGAATAGGTGGAGTGCATTGCCAATGACTTTGTGGGGACATATCAATATTCTGAAAATTAACGTTCTGCCGAGGCTTTTATATCTGCTGGGTATGATGTGTGTTTACATCCCCAAGAGATGGTTTATGAAATTACAGAGAATGTTCAACAACTTTCTTTGGAGGAATAAACCATTCAGGTGAGTGTTTCTCAAATTAACAGCCCCCAAGCTACAGGGAGGGCTAGCCCTTCCCTCTCTGTTTACCTGTTATGGGGCCCAACACCTCAGTAAGATAGCCTTGTGGTATAAGGCAGACTCATTGATCAACAGTGGCAGGTATTCTCCTGTCTGGTTAAATATTGAAAGTAAGGCAGCACAGAGCGTTAATGGTTCTCTGGCTGCTCTCGTGTATGTAAAATTTTCCAAGCTTGCTAGGTCACTTAAGTCCACTCTCATGGCCTGGTCACTCAAAACATTGCAACAAATTATGTGGTATTATTTGATAAACTGGCATGTGTCTTCCACCCAACCTTTAATTTGTAATCCACATATTCTAATTGATAGGTGCCCCATTCCACCCTCTTTCTTTCCACAGCCCAAACACTGTACACTGGCTAATCTTCTGCAAAACAATGTGGTGGCCTCCTTTCAAACTTGGCAGACTCATTTCCAGTTAAGTCCCAAAGACTTTTTTAAGTATCTACAAGTCAAGAATGCGATAGCAGCTTTTAATAATAAGGAAAGCTGGTCTGATCAGTCGACTCAGGGGCTTCAACAAATTCTTCAAAGTACAGAAACTGCTCACGCAGTCTCAAGGATATACAAGCAACTCCAGGCCTTAGTTCATAACCTTCCAACTGGAATTTGTTACTACTGGGTACATGAGCTTTCTCTGCCAACCGAAGTAGAATTCTGGGGAAAAATATGGTGCACGAACTATAAATATATCAAACAAGACAGATTGCGTCTTGTGCAATTTCAAATTATGCATAATATGTATTACACACCACTAAAATTACACAAGGCAGGACTTGCAGTCTCCCCTGACTGTTTCAGATGCAAACTGACCCAAGGCTCTCTCTATCATATGCTATGGGAGTGCTCCTACACACAGACTTTCTGGAAATCTATCCAGCAAGTGTTGGACCCCATTCTAGGCTTGGATACCTTATTTACTCCTGAATTCTGTATACTGGCTGTATTCCAGTGGGGAACTCTGGTGATGCATCAGGCCCATATAACACTAATTGCAGCTATAGCCAAATTAACCATGTTGCGGCATTGGAAGGAGGACTCACTTCCCACAACGTTAGAGTGGTACTGAGAAGTTCTCCTTGCCATTCAGTTGGAAAAGCATATCACCACTGTAAGGCAGAGAGTCCAATACTATCAAACTACCTGGGAGCCCCTCATGACCTTACTCTCCCTATGGAGACCATAAAGGATCTTCTCAATATCCCATTACAATCCTGTGGTGTATGAGAACTAGACTGTCCCAGCCTTTATTTTGTATTAAATTTCCATTGAAGTTTACCCTCTTTCCTTTTCCTCCCCACAGTTACTTTCCATATTTTGTTTTCCCTCCACTGTGCAGAATCGGATTTAGGGGTGGGGGTATGGGAGATATACAAGGGATGGTGGGGGGGTTGGTTGGAGGGGAGAGTGGGTTTATTTTTGACCACTCAGTAATGTACCAGGCTGGAACACTGGATAGATTTTGTTTTGCTTCCTTTTATTGTATTCTTTTGTGGTTGTTATTTTGTTGTTATATGATGGAAAACAACAAAGTATACTGAATTAAAAAATACAGGTCAGACAGTCCTGGCTTAAGCATATTGTGTGAGATACATCAGCTGGGAGCATACGGAAGGTCCCGGGTCAGAGTTAAGACAGGGTACAGTTTTGTAGTATCTTGAGGGACCCAGAGTCATAAAATCAGAACAGGGGATTGGGAAAATAGGAGAGACATAGGAGGGAGGCTAGCAGGAACTCCGGTCCTGTCCAACCTCCTAGAGAAAATTGTAAATGCACAGCTGAGGACTCACCTTGAGTCTAAGGAACTGCTAAATACTATGCAGTCCGGATTCAGAGCTAAACATAGCACTATCTCAGCCCTCGCCAAAGTTACTAACGACTGGCAGCGTAATCTTGAGAGCAAAAACTTTATTTGTGCTGTTTTCCTTGATCTAAGCAAGGCTTTTGACACCATCGACCATAGTCTGCTCCTCTCCGCCCTTCAAACCATAGGTGTGGACCTCTCCTCTCTGCGTTGGTTCACTGACTATCTTACAGGGCGCCTTCAACAAGTTAAAGCAGAAGGAGGCCTGTCCCCCTTAAAAACTCTGCAAAGAGGGGTACCTCAAGGTTCTATATTAGGGCCCTTACTTTTTGCAATCTACATTAATAACATCGACTACTGTATAAAAGAAGCCAACATCCATCTGTTTGCAGATGATACAGTTCTCTACATGAGTCGCCCAACACCTGAAGCTGCCTGCAATGACCTACAGTCAGAATTCAACCTTTTGCAAAGCCAACTCCTCCAAATAAAGCTACTCCTTAATGCCAAAAAAACTAAAGCGATGGTCCTCTCTCCTTTTATCCATACAGCTAACCCTGTGTCCAGTGGGACAGTTCCCCAAATTACCACAGTTCTAGGTGAAAAACTAGAATTTGTTACAAAATTCAAGTATCTGGGAGTTTGGATAGACCAAAGACTCTCCTTCATTGAACATATCGAGGAGCTAAACGACCGGCAAAGGCTTGGACTGTTTTTAGAATCAGCCAATTTCTCACCAGAGATGCCAAGAAACAACTGGTCCAATCCATTTTCCTATCATTGGTTGATTACGCTGACTTCCTGTACAGCCAATGCTCCAACTCTTACATGGCTAAACTGGACACACTCTACCATCGAGCACTGAGGTTTATAATGGGACTCCTTTGACACACATCACTGCACCTATATGCGGCAGTGGGATGGACATCACTAAAGTTCAGGCGCCACAGAAACGCTGCTCTCTGGACCTATAGAGCCATCTCTAATAAGCTGCCTTACTATATCTCCTGCTGTCTTCCCTGAGTATAATTGGGAAATCGCGTGAAGTTACTCAGCTATTACACTTAAAGTACCCAAAGCAAAATCCGGCTCCGGCAGGGCAGCCATAAGCTTAGCTACCTACCTTATGGAACGATCTACAAAAACCCTCAAATTAAGCACTCTAATCAGTATAAATGCTTTCAAGATGCTTTATTTCCATACAATCAGAAAGTATGTAACTGCTTCACCCACTCAGACCCAGTACCGTGTCTGCACTGGTATATAGCCACGCCTAGACCCAATTTTAAGTACTGACCCCCAGCTTGCTCCTCACCAGCCTAATTGTTCTCTCTTATCCCCTGTCTTATCAACACTAGGCCCATCCATCCCCTTATTCTTCCTTTCCAATCTTGGATAGGAGCTCACTACCCTGGGTTGTGACATCCTACCATACCCGTACTTTATAGCATTCAATCCGGGCTCACACATACTCCTTTCTCCATCCACCTTCTCTACATCCAGCTTTACCAACTCCTTTCTGTGCACCGTGCCCTCCTAGCCTTTCTCCCCTACTTCCTCCCTCTCTTCCCCCACCTTCACCTCTACCTGGTGTATATTTTATTTTATTTTTCTTCCGTTACTTCCTCCTGCAACCTTAGATAACCTGCTTTATCTTCCTATAGACACTTCTATGTATGTAAATACCATGTAATCTGTACAATATCTGTATAATTCTATGTACGTATGAACTTCTTTTTCTTCCTCTCTGTAAAGAGTATTATCTGTATTGCCTTGTAAATACCTGTGTTGACCTGTATATACAACTGTTCATGCTCCACCCAGGTCCATCTTGCAAATGAGCTTCTGCTCAATGATGAACGCCTGGTTAAATAAAGACTTGATTGATTGATTGATTGATTGATTGATTGATTGAATAAACTAACTATTAGCTACAGGATATTAACAGAAATAGAGGAGGCTCCTGAGAACCATATGTCTCTGGGAAGAGGTACATAGAGGGGGGTGGAGAGTAATGTGAGAGGGGTTTAATTACAGTCACAGGTGATTGAGTCAAGGAGTAGGGTTTTGAGGCGTGATTTAGATAGGTTGAGACTATGGGCCAAGGAGATGGAGGATGGTAGGCTGTTCAGCCACAGAGGGGCACGACAGTGGAAGGAACTTTGTCCAAGAGAGGTTCTATAGTGGGGGACTAGAAGGGTGGGGTTAGCTGAGTACCTTTGTGTCCTTCTTTGGGGGGCTGTGCAGATGAGGAAAGGTTGAGGAATTTGGGGAGGTACTCACTATGTTATAGAAAGCTGAGGGGTGATATGTGCCTAATATATAAGGTGTTTGAGGATCAGGATTTGTGGGAATATTTAGGCTTAAAATTAAGACCAAATAGTATCCAGGTTAGAGGTCATCACACGATGCTAAGAGGATCACACTATAGGAAAAATATAGTGGGAACTGGTTCCCTCAGAGGTTGGTGAGTACATGGAACTCCCTTCAAACATCAGTAGTACCTAGTGGGACAACAGACCACTTTAAAAGGGCCATGGATTCACACTTTTCAATAACTTGTTTCTCAGTGGAGTTGTAGTCAGTGCAGACCAATAATGGCTAGTGCTATGGACCTGATCCCAATCTTATGACTGTTTTCTTCTTTTCAGTTTTTTTTACAGAACATGTTGGGACACTGAGAGTGGGCTCCCCAGTGTCCTAGTGTTTTTTTTGGGGGGTACACATCAGGGGACACTGGGAATGGGCTCCCCAGTGTCCTAGTGTTTTGTGGGGTACAGATCAGGGGACACTGGGAGTGGGCTCCCCAGTGCCCCACACTGAAGAGTAAGCCACACCGCAGCTAATGTGGAAGCCTGGGAGGTCAGAGGAATGGACAGACCAGGGACAGAGAAGGTGACAGGAGCCACCAACATGTAAAGCTGAACTGCGGCTATACTGTACTAGCCTGAAGGGGGGGCAGAAGGAGCAAAGACCTGGGAGAGAGAGAGAGTGCGGCAGGAGTCACCAACATGTAAAGCTGCATTGCTGCTATATTGCACTAGCCTTGCCTGGGAGGGGTGTTCAGAAGGAGCAAGGACTGGTGAGAGAGTGTGGCAGGATCTGCCAACATAAAAAGCCACACCACAGCTATATTGTACAAGCCAGGGTGGGGGTCAGAAGAAGTGAGGACTGGGGAGAGAGGAGTGAGGACCAGGGAGAGAGAGTGTGGCAGGAGCTGCCAACATGTAAAGCCTCACCACAGCTATATTGTATGAGCCAGGGCCTGTGGAGAGGGGGGGGGCCAGAAGGGGTGAGGACCGGGAGTGAGAGTGTGGCAGGAGTCGCAAATGGCTAATGTGGAAGCTGGGTGCACATGCATGGAGTTACGTCTACAGAAAGAAATTAAGTGCCTTCTCATCTGAGCGGTTCATTTCTTTTAAGTAGACAACATGCTACATCAGTAAAGTTGAACTTGTATCATGACCAGAGTGCCTGGTCATTGGTGTACACTGCCAAGTCCATTGCAGTCTCAGCTGTAATTGGCTTGGAGGTGTCAAACCTCTCAAATGTCGTATTGTCCCAATACATTTCTTGTGCAAGCACAAGTGAATGCAAAAAGTAGTAAAGAAACAAATAAAAGCAAACTGAATGATTACAGGGGCATCTAAAGACCTCGAACATTCATTCTTTAAGATATACACCCTTACTAAGCATCTGCTCTTTAAACACATCTGGAAGTAACACTGTAGATAAAAACTCCTAATTGTAGCATACATGACCATAAAATGGTGCTCTAAAATCACACACACTGTCAGTTGTTAAACAAAGTGATACATTTACTTAAGAAAAAAAACACACAGTACACTGCTTTCCGAAGCACCTGGATCCAGCAGCACAGTGAGTACCTAGCTAGACTGGAGCTAACAGTCAGCAAGGGCTTCACTCTGTGTAAAGCACTAGGTAGAAAAACATTTTGATTCTGAGATGTGCTGCATTTTCAATGATCTTCCTCACTCAGTTTTCCAAAGGTATTTCTTCCTAACCATGTAATATGTAAGAAATAAAGCATAACAGAGGTGGGATTATACTTTCAGGCTCGGGACTCCAACCAACCTGAGGTATATTAACTTAGCATATTTAACCTAATGGAATTGCTTTATTCCACTTATAAAATGTCTAGTGATGGTAGTTTCTTGGCAGTGTAGTAGTGCTGTAATTTGGTGCTGTAGCTTTAAAAGGCTGCCTTTAGTGGCATTAGCATTATTAGATATGTAGCAGAGGTTAGGTTGCAGCTGATATACAGCACTAGTTGAGTGCAGTTGTACTGCAGGAGAGTGAGTTACTTTGTTGCTTTAAATTGATATTACTGACTTCTAACTTCCTGTCCTTCCCATGTGATCTGTGAGGCACATAGAGTTCTATAGGTATCCTGAGACAGGCCAGAGTGTGGACTGACATTGGCTCCCTTGAAGCTATGCATCTGCCATATTACGAGAGGACTGAGCTGCTGGCAAATAGCAGGAGCCCTTCTTGAAACTTAGATAGCAGCACAAACACAGTGCTCTGACAGCAGTGGAGTAACGCATTTTTTATACAAGCAAAGGAAACAGGAGCATATCTTGTTTTTGTCACCACAATGTGCATCTGCTTCTTCATTTCCCTGTTGTCAGTGGTGCTTCTTAGCAAAATGGATTAGCACATTGCTGTCAGAACAGTGTGAATCCCCCCCCCCCCCCGTATTGTTGTTTCCTGACTTGATCCCTGACCTTCCATTGTGTGGTTCCTTTTTGTTTGTGATTGACCCTGTAATACAAGATGACTTACTGCATTTATGTTCTCCTCCTTCTTCCCTCAGGCAGTCCGGTCTCCAAGCAGGATTTGAGAGTGTGACTACAGGACGCTCCCCCACACCTCCAGCAAGCCGCATCCTCTGGAGCCCCTCGGCCTGCATTCTGTAGCAGGTACTGATCTCAGCTCACTCTGCACTCTGTGGCTGTGCTAGCCTAGCCGTCCCCCATCCTCGGCCAGCACTTGTGTTATAGGCCTCCTAGATAATGTGACTTGTCATGTGATTTGTCACATGACCCGTATCTGTATTTTGGTATCTCCCTGGTTCTCCATCTGCAACTTATATTTTTGGGCCAGTAGAGGCCACTGCTGCTGCACTTTATTCTCTACAGTGTCTCAATGGCCCTCTTCTGTCTTCTCCTTCAGCCTCTCTTAGTCCTACTTTTCTTTCTCCCTGTCTCCCCCCAGTCTCTGCCTGTCCCTTTATAGCATCCTTCCCTCTACATCCTGCCCCCAGTATAGCCAATCTACCTACTCTTTCATAGCTCCCCACCTCCTCCCATTCACCCTATCTGATTACTGTATTTTGATACACCCTGGGTTACTCAGCAGCTCACTCATTAAGATTGAAGCTATCCGGCATCTCCTGCCCCAGCCTTCTCCAAATGTCTTCCAACCCAAGGATACTGACTAAAGCTCAAAGATCCTTCCAACTATCCCGTTCTCTTCTTTCTCCTACTTCTAGTTGGGGATGTTGAACTAAACTCTGTCCCTTCCCACCCCACCTCTCCACTGATCCCTCCCACTCAGACTGTTCACCCCATCTCTCTTCTGACCCTTCCTAAGGATTTGAGGTTCTTTCATATGAATGCCCATAGCCTCCTTCCTAAACTGGATGACTTAAACAGCTGGATCACATATCACTCCCCTGACATCCTATGAATCATGGAAACATGGCTGTCATCGCTTATCCCAGACAACCAGCTTGCCCTCCCTGAATATAATCTCCACCGACAAGACTGTGGAAAAAGGGAAGGAGGGACTGCAATTCATTCTTGCAACTCCATTATCTGCAATGTCACCCACCATGAAACTATCCCTCTGTCTCATCAATGCCTCCTATCAAAGCTCAACTTTCCATCATCAACATCGCTTTTTGCTGGAATTCTGTACACCTCCCCAAACATCCTCCCTCCTCTCTTGTCTCCTGTGCCCCCTCTATTTCCACCTTTGCATCTGCAGGCAAATTGATCCTTCTCAGTGATTTTAATCTGGACTGTCACTCTGCCTCATCTCAAAACACACAACTTCAGTTTGAAGAACTAAACTTGACCCAGTCACTCAAAGAACCAACCCATCCAAACCCTCAGTCTCAGTCCCACACCCTGATTGACTGGGTGCTATCAACACACCCACACCGCATCAGCTCTGCAGGTGTACTTCCCTACATGCTAAATGATCACTGCCCCACCTCCTGTGTCAGAAAGATACATCCTACAACCCCCCCCAAATATATCCAATATTGACCCCTCAAAACACTTGACTCTAGTAAATTACTCCTGTACTTGGCCATGGCAAATTGGCCTTCAGTCCTCTCCACCCCGTCTGCTGATGCTGCCCTCACCCATTTGACATCAACCTTCCTAAACATCTGGGATGCTCATGCTCCCCTGAAAACAGTCAGGCCTGGATATTCAAAAGGGATGTGCATGATGCAACAGACTTGTGCCATGCACAACCCACTGATGTGCCCTGGTGCAATATTGAAAGGGGCAACTTGTGATGCGCAACTCCCAATGCACCGGGATGCAACAGTAATGTACGTGGCACAAGTGTGGGGGGCGTGCCCATGCATATGTGGCACATCATGATATTCAGCCTGGGATATGCGGTGCATATGCTGGCACAAACCCACCTTGTGTCACTCAGGGGGGCACAAAGATGTGCCTGGTAAAACCTGGAACAAGTCCAGGCAACCCATAGGTGAGTCACCATATTGCAGGGCAGAATACGGGAGCCGCCAGCCGTGGGTTGCCACCCGCCCACCCAGAACACTGACCCCAAGCCCCCTGCCCTGGGAGGATTATGCCTCCCCACTACGTTGCCCAATCATGGGCGACTGTACAATTAAAACCCTGGTGGTCCAGTGGATGACCCCCCTTTGCCTGATCACAGGCATAGGTAGTATGACGGTCCCTGGTGGACCTGTGAATCCCCCCCTTCACCTGATCATGGGCATATGGAAGTAAAAGGTCCCTGGTGGTCCAGTGGAAACCCCTCCAGTGCCCGATCATGGGAGGATATAGTGAAGGTAACCCTGGTGGTCCACTGGTCCCCTCCCACCCACCCACTGAGGTCCCCACCACCCAGCACCCCCAGTCAGCAGTGGGTGGCAGCACCCCACATGCTGCCCAACTGCCCACCAACTGACATCATACAGTACGGTCTGTACGCCTATTGGTCCACTGCATGGGCCAATGGGCATACAGATCATACTGTGTGACACAGGCCCACTATATGAATGAACCCGTTCATTCACATATCGGGCCTGTATAGTACAATTGGCCAATGCAGTGGACCAATAGGTGTACAGACTGTACTATACACTGTCAGTCAGTGGGTGGTCGGGCTGCATGTAGGTGGGGTGCTGCCGCCCGCCGCTGACTAGGGGGTGCTGGATGGTGGGTGACCTCGTGGGTGGGTGGGGGTGGGGTACCACTGGACCACCAAGGTTACCTTTGCTACATCACCCACGATTGGGTGCTGAGGGGGTTGCCACTGGACCACTAGGGACATTACTTTACTTATGTCCATGATCGGGTGCTGGGAGGGGTTCCACTTGACCACCAGGGATTTAATATACATATGCCCATAATCAGGCAATGGAGAGCGGTCCACAGGCCCACCAGAGACCTTTTATTTTCATATGCCCGCGATCAAGCGAATGGAAGCAGAGACTGCCAAGGGTCAGCAGGATATCAGTCCCCGATGGCTGCAGCCTGGCAGGGCACCAGGTGCAAGTCACCGGGGATCGGTGCACTGCATGCAAATGGGGCCATAATGACATTCAAATGGCCCCATTTGTGCCTTGCATGCATAATGGCCTCATTTGCATGCCCAGTGCTGAATATCATGGTTAATACGCCTAGCGCAACCGCACTTGTGCTGGCGCATCCCCCTGCTCCCCTTCTGCCACTTGTGCTGGTGCAGTGCCACTGTGCCGTGCACAGTGCGTGTGCCCTCAGTGCCATATTCAATGGTGCTGAGCCATGGTGCAGCACCGTTGAATATTGCCTGGTCCATGCCCTGGCACAGCCCAGTTGTGCTGCACCTGGGCTTGCGCCCCTGCCTGACACAGTCTGAATATCCAGGCCTCAGAGTAAAACATCAGCACAATCCCTTTATCAAATCCTGTCCAAATGTAAAATCTGCAACCTCACTTGGTAGCGTTTTAAAATGTCCTGCGACCCATCTGACCGCAGAACTACAGAGCTCACTGAAATAGCTGCACAAACCAAATTTGATAGGAAAAGTCTGATTATTTCAAAATCTGACTGCACACATCAAATAATTCTCTGTCTTCCTTGTGGAACAATCTCTGATCACTTTTGCTCCCTTCCTTGGACCCCCCCCCACACACCTTTGTGTGGCAGGCTCCCTAGTCCCGGGATCCCTCCTCTGTCACTGATGCTCTAAATAAATTCTTTACAACCTGTGCCCTCCCTCAAGACCTCCCCTCCTCTCCTGCCCATCCCCTCCTTCCATGCTGCCCGCTTGCTATCAACTGCCTCTGTTATCCCCACAGAAGTCCTCAGAGCCCTGGGCTCCCTAAATCCCTCCAGATCCAGCCCTGATGGTATACACCCTAGACTCCTAAAAATCTTTGCAACTTCTATTTTGATCCCTCTAACTTACATCTTCAATCTATCTCTCTTCTCCTCTACAATCCTATCAGCCTGGAAGTCCACTATGGTTCTCCTCCTTCATAAAGGGGGTAATCCAACAGTCCCTGGTAACTACCGCCACATATCACTCCTCCCTTCGCTCACTAAAGTCCAAGAATCCTTGGTCCTCTCGAGACAAAATGACTTCTTCTCTGCCACAGGCACTCTCTCCCCAGTTCAATCTGGTTTTAGGAAACCTCATTCTACCATCTTCTCCCTTCTTCATTTCACAGATACCATTAACTGTAATAGTTCAAGGGCAAATTGCCTCAGCCATATTCATTGACCTTGCTAAGGCTTTTGATTCCATCTCTCACCCCACTCTTCTAAATAAGCTTAGCACCACTGGCCTTTCCCCAGGGTCCATCTCCTGGTTCCATTGTTCTCTAACTGGCTGATCCCAGTCAGTAAAAGTCAATAATGTCTTATCTCCCTCCCTATCCTTGCTGACGTTTCCCAGGGATCGATCCTTGGACCAGTTCTCTTCTCCCTGTTTATAAATGACCTCCCTTATGTTTGTACCCATGCCCAGATCCATATGTATGTGGATGACACCATCCTATTCCTATCTGGTCCCTCTACCCCAGTTGTTCAATCCCCCCTTCAACAAGATTTCACCACAGTAATAAACTGGTTCAAAGATAACTGTTTTAAAAATGGATGCCAAAAAGACAGTGGGCATGACCTTTGACTCCAAGCAGAAACTTGCCAGGCTTCCCTCCCTCCCTGCCTTCTCTACACTCCTCTTGATGATGTCCTGGCCTATAAATATATTGGAGTATAGCTTGACCCCTCAATAGACTTTTCTTCCCACTTTAATAACCTTCACTCCAAATTACGCCCCAAATTGGGGCTACCCTACTGTCACAAGAGTAGTCTTTCTCTCCCAGTCAGATGCGATCTGCTTGTCAAATGGATACTCCCAGCCTTTGACTATGCCAGTGTCCTTTATAACTCAGCTCCAGTCACCTCCGTCACCAAACTGGATGGTCTTTTCAATGCTTTCTGTTGTTTTGCCTCAAATTCCCCACCTCTGACACACCACTGTGACCTTTACTCCTCACTATCCCTCCAACCTCTCTCACAGAGGTGCTCCTCCCACTATTCTACATTTATTGCCAAATGCTGGTTTGGGATCCTTCCTTCCTATCTCTCCTCTCCTCGCTACAAAATCCTGCTACTCCCTTCCCCTACTATTCTCATACTAATTGTCTCTGCTCCTTCACCCTCCCATGACCCTGCACCTCAGCTGGGAAATGCCTTTCTCTTTTAGGCTTCCTTCCCCCAAGAATAACCTACCCCCAAACCCACCTCATCCCCTCCTTTACCTCACTTATGTGCCTCCTCGGGCCCTCTTCTGGTACATCTTGTGGGTGCCCACTGTCCTAATTCATAACTACACTCCTGTCCTCCTTTTGCTCCATCTCATATAATAAATTTAATGACCTCATGTAATGTTTGTGTTGTATTACTCTGCTTATCTTCTTATCTTTTGTACCATAGTCTGTAAGCAAATTTTTTAAAAAGATGAATTTATTTGTACATTGTATATTACTGTCTCTGAATTTTTGTATTTTGTTTTCCCTTTGTTATATTTGTACCCCCTGTCCCTGGGTCACACCTGAAAATGAGCTTCTGCTTAGCATGCTTTTCCCAGTTACCAAATTGTAAATAAATAAATCTAGCATTAAAAATCATCAGTTCAGCTCTGCATCCTCTGACCTCCTATAGCGATTCTTTCAAAACTTAATCTCAAAAGTGTTTTGAGTTAGTCCAAATAAAAGGATAAACCCATATGTTGCTTGTTCATTTTTTTTTACTGTTTCTTCAGTTAGACAGACACCACTACCACATGTCTTTGTAACATATATCTGATACACAGCATGTCTTTTCTTTCTAAAATATGCTTAAATACAGTACAGGAGGATGCATTATTTATTCTTGTATGTATGTTACTTGTATTATTTAAAACATTTAAACAAACTCTGTAACTGTCAATGATACCCTCCTGATACTGAACTCTTATCTACTATCCTTATTCCCATCATGCAGTTTGTCAAATTAGTATTGGAATACCTTAGAAAATATACATTTGTTTCATGACTGCTTTGCATTACCTCAGTAACTCTATTTATTATAATAAAATGTTACAACATATACTGTAGTACATTGGGAGCTGTTACAGCTGTAAAAAGTGCAAGAATTTAAAAGCTAATAATTGTTCAGTACAGACATCAGTACTGAATGATGATAAGACTAGATCTAAGCACTGAACATTTTCGATGTTGTAAGCATTCAGAGCTAATGTCACTCTCAGCCAAGGTTGTAGGGGAAGAAATACTATGCCAGTCAACATGTACAGTATCAGCAATATAACTGTACCATGACAGATGAAGATCCCATCTGAGTTTTGTATGCAGTAAAAGTGTTTTACACAGCTACATAGACATTGATGACAGATAAAGGCCTCCTATCTGATAGAGTTGACTCACCCTATGTAAATATTCTGCTCTGGCTGTAGTAACCATCCTGTCTTTTAGATTCTGTCCCATCCACTAACTAAGGCTGTATGCCTGTCCCATCCCCCTTTGAAACTGCTCACTAGTTTGACCCTTACCATTTATTCATGTAGCTTGTTCTACTTGTCCACCACACTTCCCACGAAAACGTGTTTACGGATATCTTTCTTGAATCTCCCTCCTGTTAGTTTGAATTAATTTCACCTTGTTCTTGTATTAGAGCTCAAGGAAAACAAGCTTTAGTAAGCTAAAGTAACTTTCATTTGTTTAGACATAAAACACCACTATTTATGGACCTAACAAATAGCCTGTATGACATTTCATTTACTAGTTACTGTTATCCTGGAAATTTGTTGGCTAGGCTGAAGTTACTTTGATAAACTACATCAATGCCGAAGGCAACATTATGCATGGACCATCCTGAATTGCCATGGACATACTTCCAAATTTTCTGCAATAATGTCAGGTAGTACATATGGGATGTGGCTAACCCAAGCTTTCCATAATGAATTTTAACAGTGTATAGTGGCAGGTAGTACCCTTTCTGTAACAGAGGCAAACAGCATAAAGTGGGAGGTGGTTACCTCCCAGCTTTATGTAATGGAGGTAGGCAGTATGTCTGTGGATTATAACCTTAGCTAGAAAAAAAAAACATTAAGAGCAGGTGAAATGTGAAAAAAAATTATCCCATTTTTATGTAAATGCCTGGCCTTTGTAATAATTGAAATTAATTTGGGTTTATATGGTAACTTCCATATGCACCATATCCCAAAGTACTTCATAGTCCATAAACAGTTGTAATTGATCATAGGGTGGCTAACAGAGATGGAGGGCTAAAGAACAGTTATCCATGTCTGTTTCTTAATTTCATAAACACACTATTCTTGCTATTATAATTTACTAAAAAATGCTTTAATTTTTCATTTTACTTGTGTTTTCAAGGTTGTGCAAAATGCTTTGTTCAACTTCATGCATGAGGTCTGTATAAAAAGTTTTCAGCAGGGTTTTCTGAGTTCGAAGGGCACATGCTGTACCCTCATAATACATACCATGACAACATATTGTGATATCACAGTGGCAGCAATGGTAAGGTCAATTGGGGACAGTCAGATGTTTTGAAACAAACGGTGAAATATGTACCCCTTAATGTGAAAAAATCTTAGTTACTGATTATGAGTCACAGCCAAGTCATGTAGAAAAATTACACTATCTAGGAACATAATGGTCAGCATTTTCAGACCAGTCCTGTCTGGACATATTTTTAAAGCAGACTTCCATCTGCACTGCAAGAATGTCTGTTAGATGGTGTAGCAGTTTGGATGCAAAATGTGGAGCTTGCATCTAACAATTAAGCTTTCATCTGTTTTTGGTGGTTCCATGTGATAACGGCTAAAAATAAATGGTGAACGGCAAAAGGGTGAATACAAAAAGGCGAATGCATTAATTGCACCCTAAAATTATGGCGACCATCATATATAGCAAATTTGCAACTGATATCCAATTAACTATTATCCTTTTATTTACATGGGGGCTCTGCCCCCACGCCCCCACAGGGGCCTGTGCCCCCCAGTACCCCTTGCTATTTCTAATTATCCTACTCCAAGGTGTTCCTTGACACTGGGGTAAGTTATGGCAGCATAGTCACCATTTCCTACCTTTCACCATTTATTAGCAGTTGCCGTTAGTGTTGTCACTATTTTGCCTTCTCCATTATTGAGTCTCCTTTTTGCTTTTGCCTTTTTGACATGCTACCATTTTTGGCACATGTACCATATTCTGATGCATGCACCACAGACTCTCAAGCATTTTAAATAGCCTCCCCTGCACCCTAACCATGTCCCCTAGCTACCACACTGTGAAGGCTCAGCTTAAGGAATATCAAGAGATACCTCTGACATGTCATATCCTGCTCTTAGGGTGACTCGCCCTCATATTCACCATGGATAGCTTCTGAATTCTGGTTATATTGCTGGGTCATATCACAACCATCACTGATTTTTCACTTTGCTACATGATTGCTGTATATTTGCCCTACTGTGTAACTTGGCTCTATTATATAGCTATCCATTCATCTGTGTGTAATTTGGACGATTCTCCTGGTTTTGTATAATTTAGCCTCACTGTATAGCCCCATTGTATTACATAGCTATCTGTCTGTTTATATTTTGAATGCTATGCATTTGTAAATTGCTCTCCCTCCCTCCCTCTTTTTCCATGTATCTCCCACAACCAGTCACAACTGGAAATGGGCCCATCTTTGATTCTGTTTACTTACCTGGAGAAATACTTTTCAAATTAACTAACAACTAACACAATAAATAAACAAATAATCAGGCTCAAATTGCAGGAACTATCACAAAAAAAAGAAACTGGCACAATCAACAGATGGAGATGCAGGCGAAAAATGCATCAGCATCTGGTCATTTTGAAAAAAAAAATCCTCTCCCTGTTTTAACATTTTATTGTAGATGATACTTACTCATTAAGGAAATTTCAGGAAGGTAATGCAAAACAAAAGGAAATTAAGCAAGAAGAGGTTAAAGTAAGTTTGCTTCCTTGGGGAACACTTGGACAAACATAACTTTTACACACAATTCATCTGCTATTTTCTAGATTTGTTTGCATTTCTGTTCCTTTTATTCTTTATGATTAGGTTCATTTACATGGAACCAGGATCTTTGCCCCATACAGTTGACAAACTCCCTCTGTTTAATTATTTGTCATAATCCTCTTTTTGTGACACCACAACCATTTCCACAGCAACATACTATGATGTCACAAACCAAGGATCATGACCTCAGCAAAGGATTAAGTAGGAAAGAAAAGGAACTCTAGAGGACAAGAATCCAGTTTCCTTACAAAATAACCTGGAAATGAAAAACAGATGGAACATTAATGCAGATGATGTAACCAGTATTAACTAACTTATGTGTATTATGGGCAAGATTTTCAAAATGTATCCAATCTGACTTTGTCCACTCAGGTTTTTGAAAAAGATATGCAGTACAGCCACACTGCTAGACCATCTATTAATTGTTCTAATAGCACCTGTTTCATCATACACAGCTGTGTCTGAAATGGCCAAATTTGCATCAAAACAGATGTATACTACTGCAAATTGCAAAAAAACTGTCACAAAAGCTCTGGAGTGTTTAAAATTAGGGCTCTCGTGTTCTGGCACAATAGGGTGGGCTACATCAGCCCCCCTTGAAAACCTGGCCCTATATTTATCAAACATTCCTCAAAAGTGATCAAGTCCCTTAAAGCTCATTGCTTAATGTTTCACAGTAAGTAGCACTGGTGGGATTCATATCTGGATAATGAAATAGCTTGGAATTCAAATAGAAACATAGGAAAACAGGATCTGCTAGCTTAAGGGCACCTCATTACTGCCCCTCAGTTCAGTATCAGCCATGATATTTCAGATGCCAATTGAGAACTGTGTCTTCCTCTCACTTGTTATGATCTTTTACACTGCTGTATTTTGCTACATTAGAAACATTAGCAGTTTCATTTAAACAGTAGCCACACTTCTCATTTCTATAGCCTAATTTGGCATCCTGCTGTACCATGGGCTTACCACCTTTTGTGTAGAAATGTTACGAAATATAATTTTGCCCAGCAAAATATTTCACGTAATTACATGCTTATGGGGAAATTTCGTCGAATGCTATTGTGTAATTTCGGCATGAATTTTGCCTTGCATTAATATTAGGTGAAATTAGGTGAAATTGGGCTCATCACATGATTTACTCTTTGCGGGTCACATGGGTGACTGTAAACAGGCAGGAAGTAACAGATTTAGTTCATTTGCTACATGGCTAGAGATTTTGGAGAAGCATGCAGCAGTAGAGAGATTGTTCTGTGTGGTACACAGTTGTTTAAAAAAATAATAGAGTTGTTCTCTTTTCTTTATCTTTAGTCTATCTGGTGTGTGTGTTTATTATTTCCTTTTTATGACTGAGATTTGTGTGTGTGTGTGTAAAACTCCCTCACTCTCTCCCCTTTCTTTTTCTCTTTTTTTTGTAGCAAGGAGTTAGGTGAGGTGTAGCCTAGGAGAATGATGGGAAAGGTAGGGACAAGGTGGAGACTGGGAAGAAGGCAGCTGGACTACCCCACCAGTGTTTGCATTGACAGGTGGGTCTTTAGACCTGTGCCCCCCCAACAGCAGGAGCATTTGCCCCCCACCCCCGACAGGAGAATGTAGCCCCCACTCCCCAGGAGCAGCATGAACCCCTTGCCCCCTCCCAGCAGGAGCAGCGTGATACCCAGCAGGATGAGGATCCTCCTGTTGTCCAACAGCAGCATGTTCCCCCCCCCAGCAGGAGAGTGTAGCCCCCACTCCCCAGGAGCAGCATGAGCCCTCGCCCCTCCCAGCAGCAGCAGCAGCAGTGTGATACCCAGCAGAATGAGGATCCTCCTGTTGTCCAGCAGCAGCATGTGGCCCCACCCCAGGCAGCAGCAGCAGGCACCTCCAGATACCATTCCCCCCAGCTGGAGCATGCGCCCCTGCCTCCCCGAGCAGGAGCATGATGTGGCCACCAGTCCCGGAACATCAGATGTTGTCCCTCAAAGAAAGTGTCATCAGCTGTGTGGTGTTTTTCACCAAAACACCAATGACAACACAGTGATGATCTGCAACGTGTGTGGCAGATCTGCTTGAAGGCACAAGACCGGGGGTCATTTTGGCACTGGTGGCCAAAGGAGCCATCTGCAGCACCACCACTCTTCAGATTGGCTGAAAAACCAAAAAGAGTTGGCAGCAGCTTGTAGAGGGGCCTGGGGTGCTGAGCAGTTAGAAGGGGAAGGGGGCCAGCAGGAGGAAAGGGCCAGTGGTCAGCAGAGGCACTGCATGAGTAGGCAGCAGCAGCAGCAGCAGGAAGAAGCAGCTGCAAAGCCACCATCACCCTCACCACACAGACACAGGTGTCGCTGGATTCATGGTGGTGACCCAGCACAGCCTTTAGCCACCCCAGCCTCTCATGTTCCAGCACCAGCAGCAGTGAGCCAAGAAGTCCTGACAGCAGTGCACAGAGAGGTGGGAGCTCTGCACAGTGAGTTTAATGATTTTCACCAGGAGTCGGGGGGACCTCAGGAAACTCCTTGAGGAGCAACAGAAAATGTTTGAACTCCTGGCAGGGCTGCGTGGTGGTGGCAGGGCAGAATTGGTACCTGGTGCCAGTGCAGTGTAATGGTCCAGACCAGAAAAGATAGTGTCAGCTCAGCACTGGCAGCAACATTCTTTTTTCTACTGTCCTTGCTTTCTTACTGTCACTCTTCCCTCATCTGCACGCTCTAAAAATAACAAAGAGCAAACAAACAAACAAAATATATATATATATATTTTTTTTTTCTCTCCTCTCCTTCTTCTATATCCTTTTGTTTCTTTCTTGTCCAGTTTTTTGTGTGTTATGCAATGTTTATACTCCCTCCCTTTCCTCTTTCATATGTATAACCTGTCCCTGACCTGACCCTTATGATGCACCCCCTGTCATGTGTTACTGTCAGTCACTTTTAGTCTTTACTCATAATCATTGTACCTTTCTACTTGATTTATGTTAGTCCCTCTGTATGTATTTCCTCCTCCTATCCACAAATGTCAAGTATTGTAATTTGTAAATGGTTCCTATGAACAACATTTTTCCCCAAAGCTATGTGTGATGTTGTGGGCTGGCAGTTGTTTTGGCTGTGTGCAGGATCAGTCTGAATGAATATGTACACAACAATCATAGAAACATAAGCACTTTTATTGTGACATTAAACATAATGTACATTTTATTTGTGCTTAGCACGCATGTCCTCATGGCTTGCCACAATGTTAACTTGGCGTTATAGTGCCCAACCACACCCCCACCACCTGGTCCAAAATGTGTTCTAGTAGGGCTACAGTTTAACACAGCCTCTTGAAGCCATGCTGTACAGAGTAGACATGATAAGACAAGAAATTAGGATGACATTGAGAATGTAGAGTGAGACAGAGTCTTGCCACTGACTAACATGGCCCATAAGATCAAAAACATTTCCCAAAAAGTGTTACAATAAATCAAGATCAAAATCAGGTCTCAGCCATGATGTTTTATGGCACCCCCCACCCACCAACACCCCCACCCAGACCTTAAATAGCTGTTTACTGCAAGTGCAGCACAGGTAGTAAATATCCAGAAATATTGCAGGGAAAATGGTACATTAAATTCAGACAGAAATCTGGTCTCAGCCATGCTGTTTTAGGGTGCCCCCCACCACCCAGACATTAAATAGCTATTTTAGGGCCTGTTTGCCAAATGTTTCTGCCTGAAACTCTCTGCTGCTGGTGCCAACCAGGGCCTACAGGTCCAGAAATGTTTACCAAAAAATTTTACATCAAATTGAGCCTGAAATCTGCTCTCAGTCCTGATGTTTTATGGTGCCCCACCAGCAACCAGACATTTAAATGTTGTTTTGACCACTATTTATAATTGTTTTTAGGTTACATCTTGTTTCTGACAGCGCAGCACGGGCAGTAAATGTCCAGAAACGTTGCAGAAAAAATGGCACATTAAATTCAGGCAGAAATCTGGTCTCAGCCATGATGTTTTAGGGCGCTCCCCCACCAGCCAGACATTAAATAGCTGTTTTAGGGACTGTTTACCAAATATTTCTGCCTGAAACTCACTGCTGATGGTGCCAAACTGGGCCTACAAGTCCAGAAATGTTTACCAAAAAATGTTACATCAAATTGAGTTTGAAATGTGGAATTAGTCCTGATGTTTTAGGGTGCCCCCAAGCACCCAGACATTAGAATGCTGTTTTGGCCACTCTTTACAATTGTATTTTGGCCACATCTTGTTTCTGCGAGTGCAGCACAGGCAGTAAATATCCAGAAATGTTTCCTAAAAAATGGTACATTAAATTCAGACAGAAATCTGGTCTCAGCCATGATGTTTTATGGTGTCCAAACCACCACCCGAACCAAATGATGGTCTTTGGTCCACTGTTTACAATTGTTTTTCAGCCACATCTTGTTTCTATGAATGCAACACCAGCAGTAAATGTCCAGATATGTTGTAGGAAAAATGGTACATTAAATTCAGACAGAAATATGGTGTCAGCCATGATGTTTTATGGTACCTCCCACTACCCAGACATTAAAGGGCCTGTTTGCCAAATATTTATGCCTGAAACTCATTGCTGCAGGTGCCAAACAGGGCCTACAAGTCCAGAAATATTTACCAAAAAATTTTACATCAAATTGAGACTGAAATCTGCTGTCAGTCCTGGTGTTTTATGGTGCTCCACCAGCAATCAAACATTAAAATGCTGTTTTGTCCATTGTTTTTTATTGTTTTTAGGCTACATCTTGTTTCTGTGAGTGCTGCATAGGCAGTAAATATCCAGAAATGTTGCAGAAAAAATGGTACATTAAATTCAGATAGAAATATGGTCTCAGCCATGAAGTTTTAGGGTGCCCCCCACCACCCAGACATTAAAGGGCCTGTTTGCCAAATATTGCTGCCTGAAACTCACTGCTGTTGATGATAAACAGGGCCTACAAGTCCAGAAATGTTACAGGAAAAATGTTACATCAAATTGAGACTGAAATGTGGTGTCAGTCCTAATATTTTATGGTGTGCCACCACCTCAGGGACCTGAAAAGGGGTGCCAACCCATGCAGAGAAAATGAATTCCTCCTGCAAAATGCTGCTGCTACTTGCAATTCTTTCCTCCTACTGCTGCTGTTTCAATTCACTGAAATAGAAATGTACAATTACCATTTCCCTATCCCTATGCTGCTGTACTGATTGTCTAGCTGTGTTGACTGACTGACTCTGAGATAGTAGTTTGCCTGACAGTGGGGAGTGAATGACATTTTGGGGCACTGTAGCTTGCTGCCTGCTGCTGTCTCTAACTACTACTTGCCAAGTTGCCACAAGAACTACTGTTCTGGATGGTTGATGCCTGGTGGATCATCTTCACACAGTCCATACTGCTGCTGTTGAACATGTATCTGTCTTCATATTTTTTCCTGTGAGGGCGTTGGTGGGTTTATACTATGGCATCCTGAGTTCTAATATGCTTGTACTGCTCTTATATTATTTTTCAGTGTGCTGTGGATGACATCATCATGCCAGGCCAGGATGGAGGGAGATCTATGGATCTTTGAATGCTCTGCATTTCCCAATTTTCCAATGCAGACGGTAAGTATTAGAATTTTCATACTAGTGTGGTATGTCTCTTACTGCCATCTGGTTGTCTGAACTTGATAGTAAGTGTGTTATTTTTTGCTTTTGTCAACATCAGGAATTCTGGTGAAGTTAAGTCTTGCTCCATCCTGCTGCCGCCGCTGCTGCTGGCTGCTCAACCAGATCTGGGGGATTTATTTAATTGTGTGATGGTTCCACTTTCACAGTCCTTGAGGTAAGTATTTCTTCATTTTTATGGTCTTCTGTGGTGGAGGGGTAGGTGGATGGTCACGGGTGGTAGTGGGGGAACTTTTTAACAATCCTCAAAATGTTTTCTTATTTTTTTCATATTTCAAGGTACGCAGTGCAGATAGGGGAAGGGGAATGCCTGCTAGTGCTACTGTGCTTCATCATGGACCTTGGTCTGGAACCATGTGCACCACACAGCATGTTCCTGTGGGGAATGTCCACAGTTTAATGACATCACAGGGTATGGTAAGTATACATTTTTTTCTCTGCTTCTTCTTCCAACTTGTTAGGTAAAACCCGGTATGCAGATTGACAAGTATCCAACATTTTGTCTTATCTTTGGTCTTGCTTAGGTCATTTTCCTCTGTTGAGGTTTCATCATATGTCATATCATGATGACTACATAATCAGTCCAGACCCTACAGTAGCTGTGTTGTGTCTGTTGAAGACAGGGGTGTTGCCTGAACTGCAATGTTGGCCACTGGACTGATGTCCATACCATTACCATTAATGAGTAATCACCACTGCCACCCACATACTGGGAGGAACTCTATGCAAAAACAAAATGGCATTTAGTAAATAATTAGGTGGAGGAGGTTAATGTCTTGTCTAATCAATGGAGATTGCATTGCTGCACTAATCATGAACATTTTGAATCCATTCCAAAGTGAGGAGATAAGGACCTTCCCCCTGATCCCCCCCCCCCAGGAACCATTGTGGTTTCAGTGTATCTTAACCTGGTACTATAGCATAAGTAACCTTTTTGGGGGGATTTGATGTTGGTAAGTTGTTAAGCCTCTTCATGATTACTTTGTAATTAATGACTCACATCATTAAAGATGGCCACCATTCACCATTTCTCAAAATGTGTTCAGCTTGTGGTGTTAACAGCTAAATTAGCATGTTACATTCATATTCTACTTGTACTAGTCTAGGAACCAGGGTTCTTGTACATGTCACTGATGCTAAGTGGCAGAAACATTGTTTTCAGTCGCATGGAGTGCATGGATGTGTCAGGTCAGATCACGTGACAGGAGGGGGCAGTGTGGAATTTGCCATCATGGGCACTTTTAGGGGCATTCAGACAGCATATCTTACTGTAAGATGGGGTTGATATAATCAACATGAAAAGTAAGATATTTTTGGAAGAAAAACATTATAACTGTAATCATGAAATTGCTAAACCAATTATGGTAATTACATTGCTGCTGCTTTATATAGGCATGGGGGACTGGTGGTGAGGTGACCAATTAATGGGTTATGGCAAAGAGTGATCAAATGACACTTATACACACTGCAGCACATAACAATACATTACCATAACCAATCCAATGGTACATAACTAAAAATAAGGTATAACATACACACCCCAGCCACCATACTGAGTTGAAAGTTGTTGGGGGGGAGCCTTGGAGTAAACTCAGCCTTTTTCAACTTCCAATTCCACATCATCCAAGAAGCACCCCTCACAGTCTTCAAGACTGGAGTTCTCATCAGGTGGGAATTCTCTCAACATTGCTGCCTCATCCACCTCACTGCCAATGGATGCCTTAGTCGAGGGATCATCATCCTTGTCACTGAGACACAGTTTCTGTGGCAACACCACTGCCATCACTGTGTTGTGTGGAATGTGCCTTTCATTCATTTTGATGAATGTTAGCATGGACACATTCTTGGGTGACAAATTGGTCCTACAGTCACTCACAATTGCCCCAGCCGCACGAAACACTGGTTCCACACTGACACTGGATGGTGGACAGCTCAGGTATTTCACACCAACAGATGTTAGTGCTGGCCAGTCAGTCATTTTACTGCTCCCATACAGCAGTGGCTCATCAGTAATGGCAAGGTGCTTTGGGTCCCCCATGTAGGCCTCCACCATTCATTCTGCTGCCCAGAGTCCAGCTGCTTCATCTGTCTCCTCCTCCTCCTTTTCCTCCATATCTTCCACTCCCACCTGAAAGAGAACATCCCAAATGGGATTGCTTGCTGTTTTCTTCTCTGCCTTGCCAATTTTCTCTGACTGGGTTGCCTGTGAGCCACTGGTGGCAGTAGCAACACCCGTTTTTGATGCAGTGTGTGTGCATTTTTCATTTGTGCAGCATGTACCACTCTAATGAGGTTCTCTGTCAACTGTTGAACTCACTGATGACCTCCATCAATTATAGAGAGCAGGCCACATTTGTAACATGGATCCAGCATGGTGGTGATTGCAAAATCAGCTGACTATAAAATGCCAGATACATGGGTATTTGTGTCTGGCACATGGAGCGTGTGATCCATTAGATCACAAGTGCCATGATTCCCATTAGCCTCTGTCTGGTGTTGCACATTCACTAGTGTTTGCCTCAGCACATGTATGAGGGATATGGACTGACTTATACAAGCAGTGTCCCCACTCACTGCCTATGAAGCATGCTCGAATGGATGGAGAATGCGAATTAGCCCATCAATTTGGTGCCACTACTCTGTTGTTAAAGCGATGGACACTCCAGCACTGTCACGGGTGGTGTGCAGCAGCAGGTATTCTGACACAGCCTTATACTGTTCATATAGCCTGTCAAGCATGTACAATGTGGAGTTCCACCTGGTCACAACATCAGGCTTCATCCGGTGCTGAGGCAGATGGTTATTGCGCTTAGCTCACATAGATGGTCACGGTCCTTTGCAGAATGGGTGAAGTGGACACAGAAGCAACTGGCAACAGTAACTGTTTCCTTAATGTCCACATGGTTGAGAAACTGCTGAACATCAAGATTAAGGCTGTGTGCAAGGCAGGGCACTCTGAAAAAACCACCATCGCTAATGCACTTCACTACACTGGAGCCATTATCACTTGCGATGAATCCTGCTATGAGTGACTGTGTGTGTGTGTAGCCACCCATCAATCTTGTCCAGCAGAACAGTAAGCATTTTTGCAACTATATGAGAACCTGTGACACTTATCATACTCAGGGTTGCATGCTGCAGAATAACAGGTGTGTTGCTACCACCACAATTTTGCTTCACGCATGTTTGTCAGGCCCAAAATCAAGTACTGCCCCAGGCAACTGTGGCCATTGTGCTGTTATGCACAGATATGAGCTTGCTGCTGTTTGTCCACTGGTCCACATATCCATGCTAAGATTGATATAGTGTGATGCATTATGCTTCAATGCATGTCTAATGTAATCAACAACTCTACTGTTCAGCTCTGACATGGCATGGTTAGTAAAATAGGTTAGTGATGGAACTTGCCATTTGGGACAGGCACGGGCCATCATCCTACAGAAACCAGCATTCTCTATGAATGAAAATGGCAACAGATTGATGGGCAGCATTTCAGCAGTGGCAGCATTTAAGTCTCATGCAGCAGCATGATCTGGGGGGGGGGTGCTGTTTCTGCCACTCAAGGATGGTCTTCAGAGTGGACTGCATCTTTGGGGCTCTCTGACCAGAACGGTGTACTTGTGGCAGCAATGATTTTCTTTTAGGGGTAACACTTGATTCTTGGGGCTGTGTAGACTGCATGAAACCAGCTATTTTGGTTGCTTGTGGGTGTGGTGGTGTAATTTTCAGACTCATGGGACTGGGACTCACATCGCCACTGCTATGCTCACTACTCAAGAGATCAAAGGATTTCTCACCCTCCTCCTCCACCACTGACCCACTCTGCTCTCCCCTCCTCCTGCTCTTGCTCTACTACATGTAACTTGCTACCAATAGCTCTGACATCCTTCTGGTGTTGCTGCCATCTCAGTGGGCACTTGTTTTTCAGATGGGTGTGTTGGCCAGTGCTGCCTATGTGGCTTCCCTTTTTCCCCCAACTAACACAGGCTTGACAAGGTTGGCATATTGCTATGGTCTCATCTGCAGGATCTAGCACATAAAAGTCCCAAACTAGGGACTTTTGACCTCTGGACTTCAGATGCTTCTGGGACTGGGATAATTCAAAAACAAGTGTGGAAGTGTGTGTTTTTAAGGCTGCTCTCATCACTTCCATAAGACTACTTTTGGGAGGGGGGATTATTTGACTGCTGTAGGTTTACATATAGGCTTGGTGACAGACTGACCCACCATGGGATGTACATGTAAATGGCCTACATCACCCTTGACCTTTTTTAACTCAGGCTCCCATGTGGGATCATCCCAGTCATCATCATCACCATCATCATCACCACCAATAGCAATGATGGCCTTGTCTTCCTCCTCCTCCCCATCACTGTCTTCTTGGAGGATAGCACCTTTTTCTTTCTCTACAACCATCTCAGGGGCTGGCTATCCTTATCTCCAGGATTATCAGGCTTTTGTTGAACACTATCATCACCAACTCCTTCAGGAACATGGACAGTCACACTGACAGACTTATTATCACCCTCCTCCAAGTCCTGGTTCACTGTTCCTGTGCTGGTGTCAGTGCCTCCCTTCTTCTCACTGTCAGCATCCCCCACTAGCATGGCTGTAACAGTTTGAGCTTTAAAAAAGTAAGACACAGGTATGCCTGAGCCAGTTCAGCCACCAACTCCTCTGCTGGTTCCTGCCGCACCACCAGGCCCACATCAGAAGGCACTGATGCAGACATACATGTGCTTTCACTGCTATGGGGAACTGGAAATGAAACTGTACTTTTCTCAGCAGACTTCTTAGCTCCCTCATCCACCCCTGCCACATTTCCCCCCTGTACTTGACCACTTTTTAGCAGGCATTTCTGCTGACTGCTGCTTCAAAGCTTTGCCTTTCTCTGGGAGTATTTGAAGAAAGGATGTATTACTACTAACTGTGTGAATAACACCTCACACGTGAATGATGATGTCACACACCTACAGTACTAGCTTCCTTACAAGTCCAAACACAATCAGAACAGGTACCAGCACTTAGAGTACAACTAATACTTTATATGGTAGGCAGCCTATTCTAGTAAAAAACAAAAAGGTTACTTTTTTCCCTGAAACGGGATAAGAATTAAAGAAACACACACAAGGAAAAAGGTCACAAGTGGCCACTTTTAAATATAGATCACTTGTGTCTCTGGACAAATAAAGTACTGTAATGTGTTATTACTTAGTACCACAATTTTGTTTTTATATAAGGACAGAGACAACCATAAAACCACAACAAAGACAAATATGGTATTGGTCTGGACTGGAAGGATCACCAAGAAATCTCTTGAAAATTACTATTTTAATATATGCTGTTTTATAATGAGCACATCAGGTGTTATGCAAACAATGCTATAATAGAGAAAGTATAATGTAAGTTAATGTAATGTAAGTTAACTAAAACAGGAACAACCTGCAGTGTGCAGAGTCAAGCTCCAGCAATAAAATACGGGAGAACAATTCAACAATGCAGTGAGACTGTAAATGGACAAGTTCAAATGATCATGTAGAAGTACTTAAGTAAAGATATAAAAAAAGATAGAACTGTTGATTTTCACAGTTTTAGTAACACAAGTTAACACTCCAGCAAACAGAACTAACCACAAATCAAATAAAACAAAGGATCAGCTCTGTGTGTTTAAAACTTTAGAATTCACAACCAATTCACAACTAAAAGTGGAAGAATGGTATATAACACAGCTAACAGCAGCAGGAACTCTCTCAAACAAGACAGAAAAACTATTCAGAGAAAAATAAATGGCAAGCTATAACAAAAGTAATAAGAAATAACAGTAAATAAATAACTCACAATTGTGAGTAAATACCAATCTACTTGGCTAGAAATAGCCTGCACTGCTTTACACCCCTACCCTACCCCCACACAACTCTTTCAAAGGCAGAGAGAAAAGTAAAACCTAATTTAAACCAAGTATTATACAAAAATCTACAAAATTAGAACATGTTCCCTAGCAGCATAGTAGCACTAGGAAAAAATGTTATATTTTGCAGGAATTAGCTCTCAAAAACACGTTTTAGCTATGTTTTCAAAGGCTTTATTGGCTCTGATCCACCACAACAGACTACTCTCCAACTCACCAACTAGCAGAATGAGCTGTAAACAAGCTACACATGATGTTTGACCTATTTACCCACAATGTATGGCACATTTTGCCTTTGGACCAAAATTTCGCTGGCAAAATCAAAAGTTATGACAGCAAAATTATGCTACAAGGCAAAATTTGGAGCATCAATGGGCAGATAAACGCATTTAGATGAAATTTCACCATTTACACAAAATCGTGAAACCAAGTGAAATGTCACTTTGCAAAGGCAAAACATTTTGCCAAAGCATGTTAAGCAAAATTTCACCGTTACATGAAATAAAGAAAACAGTTGAAATTTTGTTTCGCATAGGCACCAAATTTCACTAATTGCGGAATTATGCGAAAAATGTTGCCAGGCAAAATATTTCACTTTTGCACAACACTACTTTTGTGTGAAACAATGTTTTTGATGTTTCACCTCAGGCTGCTCCCTCATGTACTACTATGCCATACTATTTGAAAAAGCTTCCCCGATCAACTTTACATACCAGTTCCATTCAGAATGGTAAATACTGCTATCATGGTCTGCCTTACTCTTCTCATGTGCAATGTTATTGTACCTTAATGCTCCAATCTATCATCATAGCTCAGCCTTTCTATCCCAATAATCAATTCTATAGTGGGATGCTGTACACTCTCTTTATCTGTGTCACCTTGGGAAAGTCACTGAACCTCTCAGTGCTTCAGTCCACCCAGTACAGGGAAATGGCAAAAGCAGGACTCCACTGGAAATGAGATGTTGCATTGCAGCTAGGCTATCCTGGGTAAAATAAATTGAAACTGACTAACTAGCTAACTAACTGACTGAATGCATGAATGCATAAATGAGTACATACATAAATACATACATACATACATACATACATAAATTTATCCAATGGGAAAGAAATAAGAAAGTACAAATAAACACATTTATTTCCACTGATGACAAGCCTGGAGTACAAATAAATAAATTATTTACACTTGAGGCATGTCATCATCATTTATTTCAACTGCATCTGCATCATTCACTTTCCAAGTTTCCACAAGTGCCTTGTAAACACCTCATGTTCTGCTGGACCTTGAACTGAGTGTTCATTCAGCAGCAAGAGGCAAGTGTTGTAAACTAACAAACATAAATAAATAAATAAATAAATAAATAAATAAATAAATGACTGCCAGCCTCAAACTGCCATGTTAACAGAATTGGCTGACACAGTAAGTAATCAGAGGCTCTGCTTCATGGTAAGCATTGTTTTCTTCTGTCACTAGATTAAAGGCACTGAACCACGATCTCAAGCAAGCCTGTTTTCAGCTATTTTTTTAATTAAACAACAATCACACTGCTCAAACATCTTCAGAAGCTAAAAGGTGGTTGCCCTGAATAAACATCTGCTAGTGCCCAACATCACAGACCTTACTGGAGCCTATCATCAGATCAGTGAAGTTCCAGAACAGATAAAATAATCTAGAGCTGTGTTGGAAGTGGTTATGCTACAAATATCTTATTTATAACCTATATAATAAGGTTACTGAGAAGATTGTGGTGTTGCAGCTTGAGACTCATCTCACTGCCTATGACAACTATGGACCTTTTCAGTCTGGATTTAGGTCCATTGGTTAGGGTGCACAGCGATCTTGTCAGGATGAGAGACAGAGGAGAATGGTCAGTTTTTGTCCTTGATCTCTCCTCAACGTTTGACACTGTGGACCATGTGCTGCTGTACTGTGAACTCACTGGCATGGTCATCTGCTAATTTGAGTCCTACATTAGGGTAGGATGCAAATGGTAGTGATGGTAAATTATTTCTCACTTCTGAAGCCCCTGCTCTGTGGTGTACCCCAAAGATTGATCCACTCTCTCATGTTGGTCTACTCTCCCATGTCGTTCACAATGTACTGCTACCCCTGAGAAAGATCATTATATGAAAGAGGCTGGGTTTTAATTGCTATGCAGATGACCTTAATCTGTGTTTGGCTGAGGTCCAGGATTGGATGACATCTAGCTTTCTGGGAGGTATCAAGGCAAGACAAGGGTAATGGTGATTGAACCAGGTCAGATGAAGGGTGCGGAGGTGGCTGAAGAAGTGACATATATTATGCTTGGGTCCTGTAGGCCTGTGGCCTCCACTAAGGTGAAAAATCTGGGTGTCATTCTGGATCAGAGGCTGACACTTGATGCTCAGCTGCTAGCAGTAATTCAGAGTAGTTTTTACCATCTGAGGAACACTGCCCAGATTAAATCCCTGGTACCTCTGAAGACCTGCCATCAATAGCACATGCATTCATAATGTCCAGGCTTGACTAATGCAATGCCTTTTACCTTGAGGTTAATTGAGATTTCCTGTGGCACCTGCTGCACTTAGTGCAACAGTCAGGCTGCTGTTGGGCCTTCCTAAGTCGTGCCACCTGACCCAGGTCCTGTGTGAATTGTACTGGCTGCCTGTGAATGGCATATCACCTTCAATGTTGGCTTACTGACCTACAAGGCCCTATATGGTCTGGGCCCTGGTTACCTGATGGAACTTTTGATTTTTCATTGTCCCTCTTGCCCCTCTGCTTCTCCAAGTTGGGCCTCCTGGCAGTTCCCAGGGCTAGGCGTACATTATTGGGGGCTGAGCATTTGATGTTGTTGATCCATCCCCATGGCACTCATTACCTAGCTCGCTGAGGGAGGCCTTCTCAATGGAGGTCTTCAGGAGGGGCCTGAAAGCCTTTTTATTTAATGAGGCCTTAGGTCATATTTAGGAGCCTCCATATTTTAACTGATGCCGTCTGTGTTTATCAGTATTTATTAATTTATTTATTGTTTTAAATATTGGAACTATTTATTGATCAGTTTTAGCTTTGTGCATATACTGTAGCTTTATGCCTCTATGTAAGCTGCTCTGAGCCCATGGATATGGGTGTGATGTGAAAATGAACTACTAGTAATACTACTTTTACCTGAAGTACAACAGTAACACAGTCAGGGTAACATTTCAGTGAATAGGTAAGCATCTTCTCACTCCCCTGCCCCCACACTTAAAGGCAAACAGCAGAGTGACAGAATTGTTTCATTCTTTAAGCACAGTATTTACTATTTAGTTCAAGTAGTGGCATTCAATGCATTTCCAGTACAAATCATTTCTTAAATATGGAGCCACACCGAAGTTATAGTAGCAAGTCATACAATCATCCTAGTATTTATAGTACTGTGCTCCTGTATTAAAATTGGAACCAGTTTCTCTGTAGTTTGAGGTAGAGATGGAAGCCCTGATGGATCATTTCCAGATGGACCCTGGGCCTTTCAAGGATGACATGCACAACCTGGAGGCTGAAGAGTCAATATGATATCTGATTATATAGATGCAAACTTTGAAAAGCCTGCAGTACTGTAAGTGAATCCTACCAAAATGTACCAGAAATGCAAGCAGCTAACATTCCGCAAGATCAAATAAATTCTTTCCTATGGTCAGCTGGAAACCAAAACACACACAAGAAAACTGCAGTTGACGTACCATTTATTAAGAAACAATTTTCAGACAAAATAAATGAGAAGCATCCACTGCATGAAATTCCACCCAAAGAACTAGTGTAGGGTGTTAAAATAATGAAGAGTATGAGCCTGTCAAACTCAGGGCATACTTTCAGTCCATGGAACACCATCTAACAAACAAAAAGTGTGGAATCTCCTTGAGCATGAATTCATCCCCAAGTTTCTTCAGACTCACAACATTTTAGTTATGAAACAGAAAAAAAACTGAAGTGTGAAAGCAATGGGGGTTGTGAAAATGCTGCAGCTGAGCTAACAGAGGATATTATTGAGAAGCTATACAAAAATAAAATCCAGGGACCATTTTACCCTCAGTCACTGTTAAATTACAGGTGCCTTACGTGTTGTCTTTTTTTTGGTGTACATGGCAGTACTGAAACTAGGAATATGAGATTAGGAGATGTGCTCTTGGAACAAGATGAACATAACCCAGAATACATACAGTTGGAAATGAAGGCAATGAAGACCAGAACTAGCAAGAATATCAAAGGTATTGGTAGACCAAGGGCATATGCAACCTCTGAAACATCAATAAAGTATCCAGTACAGAATTTCAAGCTATACCAACAACAACCCCCTAACTCAACTTTGAGGGATGATAACCCTTTCATGTACATAAATTAAAATGTAGAGAGAGAGAGAGAGAGAGAGGGAGACAATTCCCACCCACATACTAAGCAGTATAAAATCTGTCACTGGGAATCAACAAAATTGCTACCATGGTGAAAATTATTATTGACAGTGGTAAGGTCAACACCACAAAAAGCTAACCACAGTGTTCATACACATCTCATCCCAACTCTGACAGACCACAGCCTGGCACCCAATGATATAATACAAATAATAGGTTATAAACAGTTACAGAGTATAAATGATTAATTTTGTATTAATGAAAAACAAGAGCAAAAAAATTTCAGAAATGTCAGCGGTCTCCCAATAGAGAACCAGAATATTCCCATCACTAAGTACTGCAAATCATGTGGACTACATGAAAAATGTTGCAGGCATAGGTGGCTACCTCTCATAGGCCTGTGTTCAACGTTTATAACATTACTGTTAATAGATTGCAATGGAAATTAGCTCCCTCACTCTCTATAATAAACTTGGCTTGTTATAGTGTATTGAAAAAAAAATAACATTTTAAAAACATAAATGATGTTGATGTAAAATTTAGAAGTTAAATGATTCTTCCCTTGTTTGGTTGTTTTATGTTTTGTTTGATGGTAGTGGGAACATGTGTGTGTTGGTTGGTAGCTTTTTTGGGAGTGGGATGTGGATGAAGTAGTATTTGAGTCTGAAGCACCTGCTAAACACCATGGTCTTATGCATGTTGATAAGGGAGTGTAGTGGATCTCTTCACATGAAGGAAAAATATTCTTCAAATAAAAATGTGTAATATAAAACAAGAACCAATAAATGAAAAAATGATAATGAATAAAAATAATATTGCAAAATACAAATGAGCTCACATACACTCTTTTAAGGATTCTATTTTTATTTTGTTGCTCTTATACAGACAACCAAGCATTTGAGAAGAAAAGAAGACATTGCCATCATTGAAAGTGACTCAAATAATGAGTAACAGGTAATGTCACATTAAGATAAACATACAGTTAATGAAAGCAAAAAAAAAATGATTCTTAAATAGTGAACACTTTGTCAATGCATCATTATAAAAAAAAAACCTTTCCTTTGTTTATTTATTTATTTGTTTGTTTGTTTGTTTGATAACGGGTTAGGTAGATTAGTTCATTGGACCATTTTCAGGTGTGACCTGGGCCATCGAGATGGTATGTAAACAGTGCAGTCAAAGAATATACAGATCAAGCTATAAATACAACACAGGCAAAGCATTATACATAGCAGTTTGTACAGGTAGAAGCCATACAGCCATATAGAGTAATGCAATCAGTGACAAACATCAGATTAGGACCCCAGTAATAGACTCAAGCCAATGATGCAATAAGCTTCAACATTACAGCTAAGCCCACAGTTTGAAAGCCCAAGACAAACATAGTATAAGGGTTTCAATCAAGGAACAGTAGCAGCCTAGCTAGTTAGAAGGTTGACTCCAGATAATATATATCAACACAGTCAAATAATAGCGCATCAGCTGAACTAGATAAATGCTTACGGAATATCACCAGCAGACTGAGGCCAGGTGAACTAATTTCCACCTTCACCAGATCAGGTGGGGCACTTGCATACTGCAGTGATCAAAAGGGCATTTTTAAAATGTGCTTTGAAAAGGAGAGGGAAGTGCCCAGTGAGTGAAGTGAGGCAGACAATCTATTCAAAAGCCTGGGGCGGCGAATGAGAAGGCTTTCTGACCCATCTCTATTGTGGTCCAGGGATGTTGAAGGAGATGTTGGGAGGAGGATCTGAGAGTCCATGTGCCAGACCTAAGACTGAAGAGGCTTGATAGGGGGAGTTCTCCCAATCCTGAAGAGCCTTATCAATTAGGGTGCACAAAAGGAAGTCATGGAGGGCCTGTGGGGATAGCCAGCCAAGCTCGGAACATTGGGAGCAATGTTTTATGTTGAATGGGGCCAGCAAGGTGAACCTACAGATATTGTTATACATAGTGTTGAGTCTAGCAAGGTTGTGACTGGAGGTTTGGGTATAAATAGGGAAGCAGTACTCCAGAAGGGCTAGAAGCATTCCTTGGGAATTGGCAAGCCACAATTCTGGTGTCATGAGGTTCTTTAGTCTAAAAGAGACTCTCAGTTTCTGATTCACACACTTTACAACTTGACCAGTGTGATCTGTAATAGTTAGAGAGGGATCAAGAGTGACCCCTAGGTATTAGATGACCCCTAAGTAGTTGAACTCAGTTACCTGTTTAAGGTAGGATCCATCTCGAGCCTGTATATTCAGGGGGGAGGGGTAGTCAATCCCATTGATCATTTGACAAGTTTTGGTTTAGACCTGAAAAGGTTTGCCTCCATTTCATTGGTGTTAACAAATAGCCTGTTTCCAGCAAACCACTTGTGGGGGGCGCTGAACTCCCTGGTGTGGGAGACGGACAGGTCACTTGGGTTCTTGTCGCTTCAGTAAAGAATCAGATTGTTTGCATACATTAGTATGTGGCAACTCATGCTATCCCTGAGAAGGGGTTTTACAAACATGGAGAATAGGATGGGCTTCAGTATGGGCCCTAGTGGCACCACACTATTCACCTCCATTGTGGTAGTGGTGTCCCCCAGTACAGATCACTTGCGATCTGCCAGTGAAGTAGTTACCAGACCTGGTAATAATAGCTGCAGAGAAACCACAGAGGTGCAGTTTCTCTAAGAGAATGTAGTGATCCATAAGATCAAATGCCTTTGATAGGTCAATGAAGATGGCAACAGTGAGCTTCCCTTCATCCAGGCCCCTAAAGACATGGTTGATGAAATAGGCCAATGTGGTGGTAATGTGTCTCTTTTGAAAGTCATGCAGGTAGAGGAAAGCAGATTGCACAATAATACATGGTCATAGATTTGCTGGAAGACTATTTGCTCTGGAATGTAACTTAAGTGGGAGAAACTGGACACTGGCTAGTAACTGTTAAGGAGTTTTGGGTCACTTGATTTAAATACAGAGACAACACTAGCCTGTTTTCAAATTGCAGGGATGGTCAAGGAGGTTAGTGACAGATCCTATAAAGTGTCTAGGGGCTTGGCAATGCAATCAGCTGTAAGCTTTAGAAACCAAGAGTGGAGATTGTCACTACCAGCACCATTGTACTGAGGGAAGGTCATGCCAGTCATGAAGGTTTATTTAGTGTCTTTATTGTTTAAAACAGTAATTTTTACCTGTATTGAGAGTATGAACTATGTGTATGTATCACTGGATGGTAGTGTAGAAGGTGGATGTAGCAGAAGAAGTGTGTGTGGGGGTGCCAGGTGCATATACATGTGTTAACATACAGTAATTAAAATAAAGGCAACTTTATAATAATTAATGTTGTAAAGGAGTGGGAGTGTGGTGATGGGGGTGTATGGGGTGAATGAGGTTGGCGTTATTTGCGTAGTACAGGGTGTGGATGTTTTAGTATTAGAGGTGTGTTAGGGACAGGTGCTGACAATTCTCCTTATATTTAGATGGTATGAGTGTGTAGGGGTGGTGGGATGTGAAGCATGGGGTAAGCGTAAAATGCCATATGTTGTGTGTGGGAGATCTAGTAGTGGGGGGAGTTAAGGGCCTTTTTTTTCTGTTTGTGGAAGGGATTGTGCTCAAGGTTTGAAGGCATGAAGACAAGACTGCATGTAAATGCATCAGTGAAATTACAAAAGATGTGTGTTGTATTCTTGTAATGTGATTGTATGCTATAGTAACTGAGGTCAGCTACCCTTAGCAACAAATGGCCACAATTAAATTACTAAAAATTATTTTTTTCTTCCATTTACAGGCATGAAAAATTGAGGCAGTCATGTCCAAAAGAAAAGACCTCTAAAGAATAAAATAAACTTATAAACACACTTATTTACTTAATAGTCAGTTTAACATAAACAACTGCATTAAATATAATATGCATAGTTGTTGGCAAATAAACCTCAACCAACACAGATGCAGTGTTTAAATCATCCCCATCTGGGATTTATTTATTTTCGGCGGTTGAATTGACACCAGCAGAAATCGAATACCTACAGAGTAACATGTTTAGGAATTTATTGTCCCCCCCCCAAAAAACTAATATTTAGATTTTTTTTTATCTACTTGAATCTAGCTGAATGCATGAATCAATACCATATATAATAAACATCTGTTGACAGTTTAGAACTGTAGTCCTTGTGTGTCCTCATTGCTCAGCTACATCAGTTCTACACATAGGTTATTTTTGACACACTGTTTTCCACCTTTATACAGTAGGCATCCACCTCTATAGCAGGACATTCAAATATTTTTTACTGATTTATTTATTTAAACAATTTCTAACTGGGAATGGTACACTGAGTCAAGGCTCATTTCCAGATGTGAGCCAAGGGAAGATGGAAGGGATCTACAATAAAGCAACATGCACAACATCAGTGAATTGTACAAAGTGAAGTGTAAAAAATGTATTAGTTAACATGGCGAAAGTGGAGTAACTATAGAGGATGCAAAAATTATAGTACATTCAGTAGCATTGTTGTGCAGAATAAGGTGAACAGTGCATGCAACAATGTAACAATGCAGTAGTTTCTGGGAGGAGATAACTTCAGGAAGAGGCAGAACCCAGGTGGAAGTCCACCAGCTGGATAGTAAGGGTCTCACTGGGGAGGTTGGGTCAGGTAGAGGGCAGCAGAAGAACAATTATGCCATAGGCTGCTTGAACAAAGCAGTGCAGTTAAATACGGCAGGCAACACAGGAACAACACAGCAGATGCTGCACTCTGGGAATAGAGACCATGAAAAGTAACAAAGTACAAAGTAACTAGAACCAAACAAATAAGTAAAAACAAACAGCACTAACCATGGTGCTTCAACTCTTGCATGAGTCTTCATGGCAAGGGGGCGGGGTCTGCCACATGTCACAATCCAGGTTAAATACCAATTTCTCTTAAGACACAGTAATGAACTGCATTAGTAAGGTACACAAGTATCGTGATGCATGAATGGCATGTCTGCCTGCATCAAGTGAAGTGCCTTAGAGTGGAAAGTTGCAATGAATAAGAAAAAAATAATTCTAAAGTAATCATAAAAGAGAAATAGAGACTAGAACACGTAAATTAAAAAATAGACTGGCACATGAAGAAATGGGAAGTCACTAGAGGTCACATATGTACATATCCCTTAGGAATCCCCAGCATTATTAGAAAGGTCAGTTCTTAGGATGCCTGCAGAGATAAGTGCATGAGCACCCACGCACATTACTAAATAGCAGTGCCATAAAATGAAAGATGGGAGTTGCAGTGATGGACGATTAATGGATTCCTGAAAAAGGGACCATTTGTCTCAGTGAGCCTACCCAGTTACCAAAATACAATAAATAAATAAAAATAAAGATAATTAAGGAATAAAGACCTAAAAGAGCAGAATTTAACAAATCAGGACTAGAGGGGAAAAGAAAGTGCAAAAGTGACAGCACTGACACAAATAAAAAGTACTCAGAAACATGCCAGATGTCAAGCCAAAACATTTCACTCTTGTACTTTCCTTCCCTTTCACCATTCTAGTAAAGCTTTGGAGTACTGAGGGATATGCACATATGTGACTTCCAGTCTGTTTTTTAGTTTATATGCTCTAATTTTTATCACTCTTTTATTATTTTTTATTTAAATTTCTGTGTCATTTAAAGAAATTGGTACTTAACCTGGATTTTGATATGTGGTGGCCTTATCCCCAGTGAAGACATAAGCCAGAGTTGAAGCACTGGGGTTAGTACTACCTGCTTGTGAGTATACTCAATTTTTCACTTTAATAGTTTGGCTCTAGTAACTTTGAACTGTGTTACTTTTCACAGTCGCTGTTTTGGAGTGCAACATTTGCTGTGTTGTTCAGGTAGCGGGCGGAAGAGCAGAAGACTGCATGGAGATGTTGAGATGTTTTAACTGGTGCCTGAGGGAGAGGTGGAGAGGTGGAGAGATGGAGAGTGGAGGGAAGGAGGTTTCAGAGGGAGAGAAGGGGATAGAACAAGGCAACTTGCCTAGCAGAGGAGTGAGGGTGGGGAAGGGAAAAGGTGTGAGGATTCTTAAAATGGAGGGAGTATGAGGTAGGGGGAATGGGAGAGATAAGTGAGGAGAGGTATGAAGGAAGGGACCCAAACCAGTACTTGGAAAAGAAGGAGGTGCAGTGAGACTGGTAACATGATGATAAGGAGTGATGGATAGAGAGGAGTACAGGGAGCAGTGGTGAGTTTGAGGGGGAGTTAGTGGCAAAGTGACAAAAGGCAATACAGAGAGTGTCCAGCCTAGTGAGGGAGAAAGAAGGTGCAGTACCATAGACTGTATCCACATAGTTGAAAACTGGGAAAACCATTTTGGATACCAGCTCCCAGCAGACCTGGGAAGATAGGCAGTCTTTGCTAGGGTACAAGGCACCAAGTGTAGGATGTCACTTGGAGTGGATGGCATCAATGTGCACAGAGAAGTCAAGCCTACTATTTAGCCACACACCAAGGAATATGAAGAAAGAGACCACTTCCAGAGGGGTGCTAAGCAGGGTGATAAAGATGGGAAGGGGGTGAACCTGTTCAGTTTCTGGCTGATGCCAAAGGTCACGAACACTTTTTTTAGTATTGACCCAGAGTTGGTTAGTGATGAACCAATACAGGTTGTTATGGAAATCTTTCTGAAGTAACTCTTCCACAGCTGCAGTCAAGGGGCTGGAAGTGAAGATAACTGTGTCATCTGCATATATATGGATATGGAAGTTGGCATAGTCAGAGCGGAGACCATTCAGAAAGATGGAGAAGAGTATAAGACCCAGGATGGAGCCCTGTGGGACACCAGCCTGACTAAGAAGGGGAGGAGACAGGATGTTTCCTACCTTTTCTGACTGTTGATGCCCATTAGATAAAAACAGAACAATCAACAGCAGGAGCTGAGAGGTGAGCAGAGTACAGCTTGTCCAGCAGGAGAGGGTGGGCTACTGAGTCAGAGACTTTGGCTAGATATATCAAAATAGCCACCATAATGTGAATCTGAACCATCCCAGTAAGGATGGAGTCAGTGACCCACAGCAGGGAGGAGATGGTAGAGTAGTTCTTCTGAATCCCAGACTGGAAAGGGGAGAAAAAGTTGGAAAAGTAGAGGAAGTCAGCAAACCTGGAGCAGACTAGTTTCTCTTGCAGCTTTGCAAGAGACAGGAGGAAGGAGATAGGATGGAAGTTACCAGGGGAGGAGAGATCACCCCCCCTATGAAGGTCGAGAACATTGGAAATCTTCCATGACTAGAGAATAGCACAGAGGGAAAAGGAGTGGTTGAAAAGGTAAGTAAGAGGGGAGGTGATCACAGAAGCTGAAAGATGGAGAAGTTTATGGTCCATCCCAATGGGGTTAGATTTAGTCAAGTTGAACATGGAAAGGGCAAGCAACATTTCCTGAGTAGTAACAGGAGGGAAGTGAAACCCCAGGGAAGTGTGGGTCAGAGAGGAGGATGAAAAAGGGATAAGAAAAAATGTACTATGAAAGGAGGGAGAGGGGAGGGCACAAGTTGTAAAAAAGTTGTTGAAGTGAGCAGCAACAGAAAGAGGATCTGAGACAGGTAAGTCATCAGTCCTGAGGACTGTGGGAGCAGACTGGACTTGGGGCCAAAAAGGGAGTGAATTACCTTCCAGAAAATTGCTGGGGGAGTTAAGGTTATTCTGGAGGTTGGCCTTAAAACAGGGGGACTTAGCAGCATGGACAGTCTTCATGCATGACTTTCTAAGTGCCCTGTAGGAGAGAAGGTCCGGCAGTGATAGGGATGATTAGAAGCAGGCCTATGGTTGATAACAGGACTTGCACTGATCAATGAGATCGGTTGTAATCCAGGGGTAGTGGGAACATTTAACCCTGGGCATTCTGAGGGGGGTGTGCTTGTCCCAGACTAGAATAAATTTGGTATGGAACAGGAAGAGAGCCACATCAATGTCAGGCATGAAGAGGAAGGGGGACCAATCAGTTGCAGCAAGATAGTTTAGAAGAGTGTAAAGGTTAAGAGACCATAGGTACTTAGACCAGATGTATTTGGGAGGAGGAGGGAGGGCACCAGATTTCCTGACATAGACAGTCATGCAGTAATCATCAAAGGCTCTTGCAGAATACCTGCAACAATGTGGTGGGGCGTGGAGTAGAGAATTGAGTCAGGGATGGTGTGATTAGGGGAGTAAGGATTGAGCTGGGTGGGTTCAGTAATGAGATGGGTAAGATTAAGGGGCTCAGTCCTGTGGGGGGTCAGTCTGGAGGCTGGGGAGAGCCAACTGGTATTGAAGTCCCCAAGGAGGATGAGTTCACCATAGGAGGAATGGGAGCTAAGAGCAAAGAGAGTCTCAATGAGTGAAGAGGTGGAGGTTTTAAGTGGGACATACAAAACCCTGGCAAAGATGGGTAAGGTGGAAGGAAATGAAAGCCTTGCAAGGAGAAACTCATGAGAGGGTACAGACTACAGGAGAGCAATGGTGCAGGAGAGGCGCTTGTGGACATAAAGTGCAAAACCACCATCTCAGTCATAATGGTTCCTGCCTGAAGAGGTGCTAATTAGGAAGAGACAAGCTAGAGTTAGGAGTTCTGGAGGACAGCCAAGATTCAGAAATGCAGAGGAGGTCAGGAGAGTTTTGGGAAACCCAGACATCAAGGTGGCCAATTGTAGGGGTAAGGTTCCTAGCTCTGAGACAGAGAATGCTAAAGCCTTTGGGAGTTGAAGAAAAGGAGAGGGGAGGATGAGAAGGATCAGGGTTAGTTTCTTCACTGCTAGATAGGAGGAAAAGCTGAATAAGGAGCAGGAGGAAGGAGAAGGACTTATGTCCCCTAGACTGAGAAGGAGGGAATGTAGTCCAGGAAGAGGGAAGGGAAATGAAGGCTTAGTAGAGAAACTCCTGTTTCAGGGAGTGGGAGGAGAGGAGACCTGGGTGAATAGGGAGGGAGGAAGGGAGAGTGTTGGAGACATGTGGGTGGAGGGGATGGGAAAGAGTAGAGCGAGGGATAGGAGGGGAGAGAGAGTATAGGGGAAATGAGTAGAAGAGGTGGAAGGAGAAGGCAGAGGAAGGCAAGATGCATAATGGTTAGGTAGGTGAGATGAAATTACCAACAACTGATTAGCACAACAGCAAAGGCAGTGATTAGCTAGAGAAAGCAGGCTAGCAAAGCTACAGGAAACAATACAAACAAGAATAGGGTAGTTTGCAAAACTGTACATAAAATAGTGTATAACAGGGTAGACCCGAGCTGAGAGAAACAGACAAACCAGAGACCTTAACAGTAAAAATGGAATACCACTAGCTGACAGGTAAGCATTGGTGAAAAGAACTGATAACGCAGTGAAACACAAAAATTAAATAAGGTAAATAGCAAAATAGTGATTTGCTGGGCATGTAAAATGTAGGTGATTTATTAAATGGCCAGTAGCCTACTAAGGCAGACAAATTATGGTAGTTGCAGTCCAACAGTTACAATAGCAGGTAAAGAACTCACAATAGCTCAGTAAGCATGTAGAGGATGAGGAGAGCAACACTTACAGTTCTGTTGCAGATTGGAGGGAGGCTTGTGGATGGAAGACCAGGAGCACAGCATGGCCGGCCAATGGCTAATTCATGACTGACTCCAGGCAGACTCCTTCTTTTAGATGTCCTTTGCACTGCAGTCCTTAGCATTCCAGACTGCAGTGCAGAGGACTGTTAGTCTGGGAGAATTTAAGGAGGGAGTGGAAGCCTCACCCACTACTGAAGATCAGGCTCCCAATTGGCTGTAGAACAAGGGGGGGAAGGCTTCAGTTTAAATGTCTAGAGGCTGGCTGGCTGGCAAGGTGATCATAAGGGGTGAGGCTAAGAGAATGAGGCTTGTGGCACTTACCCTCACAACCCCTGCTTCTCTTAACAGTGATGTAACCAGTAGTGAGAGATGGCATATATATTTTTATAATTATGGACTATTATTTGCTGTAATGATGAGCAACTGACCATAAGGGTACAGTTTATGTTATGTACTTTTTTCTTTTGTAAGTTTTTATCATTTCTGTTACAAAACAACCTAAACACATGTTGTATAAATTGCATATGACATAGTCTAACATAAAATATAATTCTTATCTTTATTTCCTGGTATTGGTTGATTCACCACTCATGAGGTATCAACAGACCAATACCTTGAAATGAAGATAAAAATGATATCTTAAATCCTGGGCCTGGGCTACCTGAAAGACCTCCTGTCTCCACATGCTCCTGGTCATTCACTCTGATCAGAAGAGGCAAACCTCCACTCTATACGCTGTACCAAGATCAAGACTTAAATCCTCAGATGATAGTGCATTCAGTGTAGCTGCACAGATTTCATGGAATGCCCATCATCTGGGCATGTTATGGGACTCCTTCGCTGGCCCTCTTAAATCCCATTTATTTATTGCAGCTTTTCAGGGGTGACCGGGGGAGAGGCATACAGATTGTAACCAACTGAAATTGAACCAGATTAAGCTGTTGGTGGTATTTTTAGTGAATGGGGGGAAATTTGGCCAGGACACTGGGGAGCATCCCCTACTCTTTTCGAGAAGTGCCATGGGATCTTTAACATCCACCTGAACAACCACCAGAACAGGCAGACAGGACCTCGGTTTAAGGTGTCATCCAAAAGATGGCACCTCAGGAGTGCAGCACCTCCCTCATGATGCACTACAGTGTCAGTATTGCAATTGAACCCAAGTGCCTGGTGTGGGGAAAGAACCCACAACCTTCTGATCTTCTGGCCTCAGAGGCGAGTGTGCAACCTACTGAGCTACTTAAACTGTATTAAAAAAACTCACTTATTTATACTGAGCTTTGAGCCTGGTACTGCTGTGTACATTTTTAAATGGTGACTCTTTTTTGATTAAAAACATTATTTACAACGGATTTACTAACTGCTTTTGTTGTATGGTGTAAGGCACCTAGTGCCTTTGGGATTGGGTGCCATGTAAATAAAACTGCTTTGCCTTGCCTTGCCAAAACTACTTTAAGGCATTCCATGACACATCCCCACACATTTATAAGAGATATGCCATGGCTGTAACAGAAATGTCCTTCATATTTTTCCCAAGTGCAGTTTGATCTCATGACATCATGAGTGACAATGCTATGAGTGATGTCAAAGGTTAAAGTGCATGAGGAAGAAATATCAAGACTATTTCTGTTACTACCATAGCATATTCTATTTATACAAAACCATTTTTTATATGAGTAAGATCATTTTGGGACAAACGATCTGCCTGACAAGACAGTAGATATAGTCCAGAGGAGGTTTGAGGAACTAGCACAATTATGTGAGAGGGCAGGAAGATCAGTAACTTTTTCCGAGATACTTCTGGTGCCAAAGGCAAGCACAACAAGAAAGCTGAGAATAGAGGAATTTAACGGATGGCTAAGAACCTGGTGTTGTGCCAAAGGGTATGGGCTGTTGGGGGGGGAGACCTGGGAGGACAGTAGTCTCTATGCCAAGGACAGACTACACTTGAGTGAGGAGGGAAAGAAAGTGTTGAAACAGAGGATGGAAGAATATATAGAGGAAGTTGGGAATTTAAACTAGGAGTGGGGGGTGGCAGTTGGGGAAGAGATATGCAGAGACCACAGGTTGGGAAATCATATGAGCTTACTCCCCATAACAGTGACAAAGGACAAATGGCAAGTACTATTGGTGATGCTAGGAAAGGAGGGCAGGATGGGAGGGGAGAAGGGTGGAAGGTGGTTACCCTTAATGCTAGGAGCCTTGGGAGGAAAACTGCAGAGTTACAGGTTCTCATGGCAGAGGGAGAGGTGACATTGCAGCCATCTCGAAACATGGGCCACCCAATATAATGACTGGGACCTGTCTGTACCAGGGTGCAGGTTATTTCGTAGGGACAGGTGACTGGGAAAGGAGGGGGTGGCACTATATGTGAAGGAAGGACTGAAGTGTGAAGGAGGAAGGGAGGAGGGTAGTACAGAGTCACTTTGGGTACAAATCCAGGATTCCAAGAATAGGATTCTTAGAATGGGAGTGGTGTACAGGCCACCATCTCAGATGGAGGAGTTAGACAGGGAACTAGCTGGGACAGATCAGGAGGACCTGCAAGAAGGTAGTGTGTGATTGTGGGGACTTCAACATGCCAGGAGTGGACTGCAGCACCCCAACAACCAGGAACAGAAGGAGCAGGTACTGCTGGATGCCTTCAGGACAGCTTCCTGCTGCAAATGGTCAGTGAACCAACCAGGTTAGGAATACCTTGACCTTGTGCTGGCAAATGGGGACTTTGTGAGAAAACTTACAGTGGAGGAACTGCTGTCAGGGAGTGACCACCACTCAGTATGGCTCACATTGGATATGGGCAAGGAAGGAGTGGAATCTGGCACAAGAGTGCTGGACTTCAGGAGGGCCGACTTTGGGAGGATGGAGGAAGTGGTAAAAGGGTACCTGGCCAGAATTCAATCTAGTATGGATACTAACCAGAGATGGGAGCTCATAAAGCTGGGGATAGTGGAGGCAACCAAAACCTGCTGCAAAGCCCAGAGCAAGAAGGCTGGACTAAGAAACTGAGCTGGTTGAGCAAGGAGGTCATGGAAAAGGTAAGGAGGAAAAGAGCTGCCTTTAGGAAGTACAAGAAAACAGGGAGGGGAGGACAGAGAGGAGTACTTGACAGAATCAAGGAGGTGACAAGGGCAGTAGGGAGCCAAAGCATCTACAGAACTCAGGCTGGCACAAGGCATTAAAAGGGATAAGGACTCTTTAAGTACATCAGGGAGAAAAGGAGCTTGAGGACCACATAGTAAGGATTAGGAAGGAGGGGGGTTGGGTGGAAGCAGGTACGATAAGCGGAGCACTAAATGAGTACTTCTGCTCAGTACTTACTAAAGAGAAGAGGGGTGACACCTAAGGTGGAAGAAATGGCAGACGAGGGGGGAAGTGGTGACAGATGGGGAAATCATGGAGGGCAGAGTTTGGAGAGGTTGAAGGCACTGAGGGTGGACAAGGCGCCAGGCCCAGATGGCATCCACCCCAGGGTACTGAAGGACTCTGGCAGGGTCCTTGCAGGACCTTTGCAGACCTATTTAATGCCTCACTACATTCAGGGTGTGTACCTCAGGACTGGAGGATGGCTCATGTGGTGCCCTCCACAAGAGTGGCCCCAAGGATGAACCGAAACTACAGACCAGTGAGCCTCACATCCATCGTGGGTAGCTAATGGAGACTATCCTGAAGGAGAGGCTGGTGGCCCTCCTAGAGGCCAAAGGACTACAGGACAGCAGACAGCATGGCTTCATACATTGCAGATCCTGCCAAACCAACCTGGTCGAAGTTCTATGACTGGGTAACTAGGCAACTGGACAGGGGCCATGTAGTGGATGTCCTGTATCTGGACTTCAGTAAGGCATTCGACTTGGTGCCACGTGGAAGGCTGGGAAGGAAGTTAGTAGGCACAGGGGCGGGTGCAAAGCTGGTGAGATGGGTAGGAAACTGGCTGCAGGGAAGGCAACAGAGGGTGGTGGTGGGTGGGGAGCTCTCACACCCAAGGGCAGTGATGAGCAGTGTCCCACAGGGCTCGGTGTTGAGACCAGTGTTGTTTGGGATATTCATTGCAGACATATCATGGGACATCGAGAGCAAGATCAGTCTGTTTGCTGATGATACCAAGGTTGGCGTGGTGGTGGATGACCTAGGAGGATGGCAGGGGTTGCAGGATGATCTGGCAAAGCTTGAAACCTGGTCAGACACCTGGCAACTGGCTTTAATGCCAAAAAGTGCAAGGTGCTGCATTTTGGGATGAAGAACCCAAGGAGGACTTACCAGCTAGGGGGAGTGTAGCTAGCCCAGACAGAGGAGGAGAAGGATCTGGGTGTGCTCATTACAGGGTCAATGAACAACTCAGCACAGTGTAGGAATGCAGCTGCAAAGGCCAACAAAATGCTGGGTTGTATTGCAAGGGATATATCCTCGAGGAGGGAGGAGGTGATTCTGCCACTGTACAGGTCATTAGTTAGACCACACCTGGAGTACTGTGTGCAGTACTGGCGTTCATATCTGAAGAGGGGCATTAAGTTACTGGAGGGGGTGCAGCGCAGGGTGACAAAGATGATCAAGGGTCTGGGGGACTTATCATACGAGGAGGTTGAAGGAGTCGAACATGTACTCACTGGGGAGAGGAGAGACAGGGTGATATGATTGGAAACCTTTGAAATTACATGAAAAGGAATAAACAAGACAGGTAAGCAGAGGGGCTGTTCAAAGTAAGGAGGGAGGGTCACCTAGGGGCCATGATATGAGACTGGAGCAAGGAAGGTTCAGGAGGAGATGAGGAGACACTTTTTGCAGAGAGGGTGGTGGCTGGGTGGATGCAGTTACCTGCAGAAGTGGTATGCAGTGAACAGTGGACTGCTTCAAACAGGGATGGGACAGAACAAGGGGAAGGGTTAATGAAGGGGAAGGGTGGAAGGGAGGGGCAGCTGCAGAATAAGGGGTACTAGCTGCACATTTGAGCAGACTTGATAGACCTCTAGGCCTTTATCTGCTGGCAAATTTCGTATGTTCGTATTTTACACTTGCTTTCTGTTTGTTTTGATTTAAAAATATCAGTTTCAGAAGTCTGAGTTGAGTTTCAGGATGACAGAGTGATATTTTCTGTGCACATGTGACACTATCACGTCAGTACATCAGGACATATTGTCAATGTGTGGTCAGAGTAGAGTGAGTGGTGTGGCCTGGGGAGAAGACTGGGGAATAATTGATCATTGCCAGCATACTGTGTGCTGGAGTGCTGGTCATAGAGAAGTGTCTTCACAGGTGTTGCATAAATGAGATACATAGATGATAAGGGACAGAAATATGCTATAAACCCATCAAATCAGCCCTGTTGTTCTTATCTAGATTTATTGTACTTAACTCTTTTAAAGAACTCAAAGCCAAAGACCACCCATTTGTTTTTAATTACCCCCTGGAATTATCCCATTGGTTTCAAGCATTACTGCGTAGATTGTTCACCTATTCATCACTCTCTCATTAAATAAGTATGTTTTGATATCCTTCTTGAAGATTCCTCCACTAGTTTGAGATTTGAGCATGGTTGGAAATCATGGTTGGTTACTAGGAATGGGAAAAGTGCTGCTGCTATGACTCACTTAAGTCCTGTTTACATGGCTAGTGCACTGGGTCTGTAGCTGTGCCACTCTGTTTTTCCACAACATATGGGATGATCATGCCTGTGCTTCTTGTTTTCTGTGTTTACACAGCCCCACTCAGAGCTGATGCAAGTTGCAGGGAGTCATCCATCTAGGGCAGGTGGCAATGTCCATCATTTTTTGCTGCTTGCTTATGCCGTTTGCTTTGAAATGCATCCCTACCACTGTGCTGGCTCAGGGAGAGGATTAGAGGACAACTTACCATGCTCCAGTAAGTGTTCACAAAGCTGGTTTTATACCACCATAGCCAGCATGCTTGGGTTGCTGCAGTGCAAAGGTGGCCATGTAAACATGCCTTTAGTATTCGTACTGAAGTAGAAAAAAACTTCACTAAAGTCACCATTTGCCAAGGGTGAAGTGCACCAGAAAAACTCTGAAAACTTAGCTCTTGGCGAAAGAGGATCTATGCAGAGCCTGGCACTCTCTCCCTATGGTCACAGTAAAAAAAACTAAGTTGCCCCTTAATCTAATTCACTTAGTATCCCAAATAACACCCTCCTTCCACTGTCTCAGAAAAATTACTAATCTTTTAATGAATAAAATCCTCCTTCCCCCAACCCACTTACTATCCCAACTCCTGCCCTCCTTTCCCCATGACACTGATAATTAAAAAAATACTCCCTTCCCACCAATCCACTCAACACTGAAACATCAACTCTCTGCCCTTGAATGAGCTGATTTAAAGAACAAACTCTGTTCAGAGCCAATAGAGCTGTGATGAGCTGCCAAGTGAGCAAAGTTACATGGGTGCATAGAAATTATTCAACTCCCGGGTATAACTTGGCCATCTTTTGGAGGTGTTGCACCAAATTTTCAATGTGGCCTTTTCAGGACCCCTCCTCATGAAGAGTGCCAGTGTCATTTTGTTCACTTGTTCTGAATGGTGATTTCACAGAGCGCCCATGCCATTCCGTGCCACAGGTGTGAAAACACATTTTGGGCAGGATGTGATAAATGACAGCTGTATTGTTAAAAGGAGGTGTGCAAAAATGACAATGTTGGAAATGTGGAGTGAAAATATTAAAAATTGGCACAGTTAGGAGCGTGCATAAAAACTGCACAACACACACTCGTGACAGTCATTTTGTGGAATTTTTTCACAGAATTTACAACATGGGCTTTTTGGGATCCCACCTCATGAACAGTGCCACTGTCATTTCATGAATCAGTCCTGAAAGGTGATTCCATGCAGCTACTGAGAAATCACCTTTTGGGACTGAGTAACAAAATGACAGTGAAAGTTTTCATGAGGTGGGGGTCCCATGAACCCCGTGTTGAAGATTTGGGGCTAAAATTCCAAGAAATAGCTGATTTATCAACATAGGTTGAGAACCCCATTGAATGGCATTATAGCACACTTTCCTTGGATTCTTCAGTTTGCAGTTCGGCTTTGAAGAGTGCAGACACGTCCCAGTCCAGAGGAGATGACAGTGCAGACCTCCGGAGGTAAGTATGGGGTAAGGGTTGTGTGTGGGGAGGTGGGTGCTCAGTGGTAGGATGGGGATGAGGGAGGGGGACTGGGGTGATGACGAGCTACCATTTTCTTTTTTACAGAAAAAAATGTGCCAGGGGACTGTTTTCTTTATTTACAGGGGGGAAAAGCAGACATTTGGGCACACTGGGGTGGGTTCCCAGTGTGCCACATGAGTTGGGGGGGTACCTGATGCTGAATCAGGGATTGGGCACCCTGATGTCAGCAGGGGGCGGGGGATCAATATACATTTGGGATATACATTTGGGCACACTGCAGTGGGCTCCCAGTGTGCCACATGAGAGTATGGAGGGCTTCATAATGCTGACATGGGGATTGGGGACCCTAATGTCGGTGCAGGTTTCCTTTGTTGCCGGTGCTGGTGGCGGCAACACAACTGCACATGCATGGCACTCATGCATGCGCAGTTGCAGTGAAAGGCATTTTGCCATTCTCAACATGACTGGTGTCAGCAGAACTGCATATGCACTTGACTCAAGCATATGCAGTTCATGCTCTGGAATGCAGAAGTAACAGCTGAAATAGTGTGGCTATTATTCCATTGTGGCCAATCATGGTGGAGGGTTTCAAGCTCTGTTGGGCTTTCGGAAGGATACTTAAGTCCAATGAAAGTTTCCACGATCGACCATTTTTAGAGCTACTGAGTGATCCCAAAATGGCGGTAGGAAAAGAATTTGGTTTCCAGAAACAGTGACTGATGCAGCCCTCCTCACATAACCTTGGTTATCTGAAAGAATGAGAGTGAAAGGTCACGTGTTTATTATGAGCGTGCTTTTGTCTCATTTATTCACATGGTGGGTGATTGAGGCGGGGGAGAGAATAATTACTCCAGTCACCATCTTCAGGGACTGAATTCAGAATTCTTCTTTTGTTTACTTATTTTCTTTTACTTGGATCATGCGAGTGGGGGGGGGAGGTGCTACAAGGGTGGGAGAAGAGTTTTTCTTTTTTTTTTCATTACTCACCTGCATGGCATATTTCATGTGGTAGTGGGCTCAGCAGACAAAATAGATAAAACTTTGCTGGCAAAAGCTCTTTGCAGTTCTTTCCAAAGATTTTTGGTCAAGTGTCAACTTTACAAGCAGTTTGCCTGACCTTTGCAGTGGGTGAAGTTTGTCACTTTGCCAGATCTTGAAGGCAAAATTTTACTTCCCAAAATCCGATCTCTCATTCATTGCAATTGAGAAATTCCTGATGATATTGGAGTAAAGAACATCAAGGTCCTGTAAGCACACTGGGATCCTAGCAAAGCATTTTGGTCCTATTGTGCTAAAAATTACTAGGAAGAACACTACTTGAGATCAGTTGGTGAACAAAGCTCCTTGTTTTCTATTTTTTGGGGTGAAGAACTCGGCTAAAAAAAAAGGATGACAACAATGTCAAGAATTGGATAACAAATGCTATGGCCCACTAATGTTTAACACAATACTACTGTATATAAGAGGCCTTTTCATTTTAGACTTTGAAGATACTGCCAAAATGCATGCTGTGTCTTATGGGTCACACATTCGGTGAAATTCACCTATTAAGGGCATTGCATATGATGGACATTGTGATATTAAGGACCTTTTGTAATCCTCAGTGCAATTTCTTTTATAATGTGTAAGCTGCATATTAAGGGCAAAGTGATATTAAAGACAGATTATGTGGTCTTAGAGGCCTCCTTAATAGATAGGTTTCCCTGTAGGCTATCTTTCTCAGTTTCGTAATTGCATTCTGCAGTCTACAAGTGGAGGGTGGAGTTTATATGTTTTCTAACTGCAAGGCAGCTTGACTGTGAGTAAACAGTACCCCAATCTGAAAAGAGCACTCAAACAGAAATTGTCCCCAGTTTTTGAATCCCCTTCATGACATTGGAAAACAGTCTAGCAGCACAAAGTGAAACACTAACTGTAGGCTTTGTGCTGCTATTTCCCAACCTTCTCTTGATTCTGAGGAAAGAAATTCATAGGAAAAACATTTAAATGGAAATAGAATGAAAAACATCTGTGACTAGGTAATTAAAGCTGGAAAACCCTAACTTAGTTGAATGTGAACACACATACACACACACACACACACACACACACACACACACACACCATGATCATTGCAACAAACTGTATTAATGCACAAGTTAGTGTTTCTTCTTAAATTGTCAAAAGTGAGGAAATGTGATGTTATGGTTTTTTGACCACTAACTCCACCACAGCTATGCACCACCCCCATGAATCCTACTTAATTGATATCATAAACTTATATCATCATGTAACTTATATCACTGACTCATAAACCATGAGTCTGGATTCATTAAGGGCACTTCAGCCCCCGAGATAGTATTTTTCCCTATTACTCAGCACAATTCTGTTGTAAGCTTTATTTAGACCATTAGGTTATTCACAAAGTACAATGATTTTAAAACTTTTTAAATATTTGCAACATGGCTTCAGAAGTGCAGTGTGCCATATAAAAAATAATCCATTTTTTGTTTCCTATGGGGATGGTTGAATGGTGGTGAAGCTATTAAAGTGCAAATTTAGGAGTTTAACATTAAACAGCCTACTCAACCCTAGGTATAATTGTACTACCTTGCCACTATAATAAAGAATATGTGTGTGTGTGTGTGTGTGTTCATTAATGCAGCAGTTAGGATTAAACTGACAAAAGTAGGGACATGTGGTGTTAGTGTTTTCAACCTTAACACACCACTCCCACCCTGCAAGAAGCAAAATGAAAAAAAAAAACTTTACAGTTTTGGCTGTCCCAAGTCTTGAAAATCACGTCTGGGGTCTTCCTTGGGGTTAGCAACCCTAATGCTTCCCTCATTCCATCAGCAAATAAGCTCAGATGCACAGACAATCTGAGAATGAAGTGAGTGTTATGGTTCATAATCCCAAGGAAGACCCCAGGCCTGATTTCCAAGACTCAGAACAGCCAAAACAGTAACTTTTTTTCTTTTTGCTGCTTGCAGGGTGTGGTGTGGTGTAATTGTTGGAAACCCTAACACCACATTTTTCTACCTTTGTCAGTTTAACCCTAACTGATGCAGCAATGAAATGTTTTGCAATGAATTTCCTTACTTTTTGAGATAGTAAAACTGTATTGTCATTCACACAGGTCCCTTTAAGACCTGCATGAATAAACCCATGTGATTATGGAAGCACAGGGCATGCTGGACCCTGCAGTTCCATGCCACCATTTAGCCTCATGTGTATGTGGGTGTGGAAGCTCTAGTGTTGTTCTAGTCATTAAGTCCTTTCTATTGATATATACATTGTCCGTTAATTCTAAAGATTGACCGAGTTACAGCTTGTTAAAGTTGCAGTGCTATCCTAAGGGATTTGTTAAGACCTTTAGTTTGATATATATATTGTCCAATAACTGCATACATTGATGGAATTATGGCATGTTAAAGATGAAATGTGAAAAAGAAACAGTAAGACCAAATTCTTTTTTTGTATCAAGGGATCTTTTTAAATGAGGTTGTGTCATTCATACAAAAAATAGAATACTTCATGCGAAACACAAGAATGTGAAAAAAACACTAAGTCCACATTCTTTTTTTGTATGAAGGGATCTTTTTCATGAAATTGTGTCATTCATATGAAAAAAGATAGCTTCATATGAAAAAAAGAATGTGAAAAAAATGAAGTCCAAATTCTTTTTTCATATGAAGGCATCTTTTTTGTGAGTTTGTGTTGTTCATATGAAAAAAGATTCCTTCATACGAACAAAGAATCTTAAAACAAAACCTAAGTCCAAATTATTTTTTTGTATAAAGGGAATCTTTTTTTCATATGGCCCTATTCTTTTTTCATATGGCCTTACGAAAAAAGAAATTCCAGTCTCAAAAAAAGATTTTAAAATAGGTTAAAACACAATGTTGATTGATTTTTCCAAACACTAACCACAGAATCCACTGCAGGGGGTCCCAATTAGCAAGATACATGTGTTGGTGTCTCTGCAGGATATCATTTTATGACTTTTCAAAAATTATTTTTTCTCACAAAGAAAAATTACCCCTCATACGAAACAGTATCTTTTTTCATTTGGGCCAAATTCTTTTTTGTATGAAATAGCTATCTAAAAGATTGAGCATGCTCGTAACTGAAATTTCAAATCTATATAACTCTGGAATGGATTAATATTTTTTCACCAAAGCAGCAAAAGACACCACTGTGGCCCAATCCTTTCTACCTTAAAACATTTCTAAGAAAAATTCCAAACTGTCTGGGTGCTAGGCGATGACATAAAACAGCAAAATGCTCCATTTCTTTTTACTTTTTTCACAATCCAAGATCTCAGAATTCACATATCTGACCAGAACAAAATTTGGCAAGTCAAGAGACCTTGGCTCTGAGACCATGCATGCAAACGTTTGTGCAAATCCATTGAATGGTAGTGAAGCTATTAAAGTGCAAATTTAGGAGTTTAACATTAAACAGCCTACTCAACCCTAGGTATAATAGTACTACTGTAACACTATAATAAAGAATATGATATAAGCATAATAAAAACATGCCTGATATTTTACTAGTGGTTTGTGGAGGTCACAGTTCACAAGTAAAATATCAGGCACATTTTTATTAGGCGGATGCTATATTTCATTCATGAAATGGCATGGGTTTGTGTGGTAAAACTGATAGATGTGCTGCTGTCTCAAGTGAGTTATAGTTAAAGTTCTGTAAGCAAAATCTTCTGAGTACAATCAAATCCCATAACAAAATGCTCTCGGGTTTTTATTCTGAAGGCTTTATAGTGAGAATATCTTTTTTGTCCTCTACTTAGAGTGAGACTATCATGATAATCTCACTGTAGTTCTATGAAAGCAAAAGTATCAGGGTTACTTAGTGCAGTTTATTTTTCCAGACACTGCATGTTATATAGAACAAAACATGAGGAGCTGTGCATAAGGAGAATTTTACTTGCACCCTCAGTGTGGGATGCTACATAAACCTTGAGAGCAAAGCTTGAGGAAGTTATAAAAGTATCCCACACTGAGGATGTGAGAACAATTCAAGCTTTACACACCTCCCCATGTTTTGTTTTATATTATTGCTAACTAGAGTTTTCTCACCTTAAAAACACTACCCATCAATTATAGAAAACAGTATGACCAGTGGTTCTGGTTTCACTAATTCAATACTGCAGTTGGGCTGAAGCATAGTGTTGGTGTGTGGGAGGGAGGGAGGCACTGTGGGCATGCATGGAGCAAGGGAAACCTGGTATTCATTTATCGTTATAACCTGCAGGTTATAATGCTGAAATTTAACTGGGTTTCCCTATGGCAGGAAACACTCCTCAGTTATTTTATATCTCTCTGTCTATCTGTCTGCCTGCCTGCCTGTCTGCCTGCCAGTCTATCTATCTATCTATCTATCTATCTATCTATCTATCTATCTATCTATCTATCTGTCGATACACACACACACACACACACACACACACACACACACAATAAATAATGGGCAATGGTAGTATACACGGATATATACCCATTAAGGGGGCTAATTAGGGCTCTAAGGTCACAAGCCTGAAGGCTAAGTGGCTTTATTGCCCTAATTAGCCCCAAGGTGGGTATACTTCCTAGTGTGCCACACTTACCCATTGTTTGTTGAATATAATACCTTAGGATGGCCATTGTTATGACAATCTCATTTGCAATCTCATTATGGCACCGGAAGGCCTCTTTCATCAAGTAGGTGATTGTGTGTATTCAGTACAAGTAGAAGTTTGGGGGGTTTCATGGTTTGGGAGGATTTTATGTGTCTTTTTTCTGGGTTCTTTTGCAGCTTAAGTTAGCTTCCTAAGAATGTTTTAATTGTTTTATTAGTGTTGTTCCATAGGGTTTAATGAAGTGTAGGCATATGTTTTTATTAGTGTCAGTATATAGCTTTAATTGTTTGAATAGTGTAGATATATACTTTTAATTAGTGTAGGTATATAGTTTAAATTGGTAATTTAGTTACTGGTATACAGGGAAATAAACAATGGCCTTTTGTATGGGGAAAATTCCCCATCCATGTAAAATATATATATATATATATATATATACACACACACACACACATTCAGTAGTGCTGTCATGCCAGTATAATTAGGGTGAAAGTGCAGTTCTATGTTAAGGTTCAAACTTTGAGGGTTAATACCTTTGGAGCCATTCAATGGATTTGCATGACATTTGGCATGCGTGATCTCTAGGAGAAGATCTTTTGACATGCAAAATATGGTGGGAATCTGTTAAGAAGTTTCTGAGATATAAAGTGTTGAAAAAACAGAAAAGCAGGATTTTTTGAAATTGTTTTGTCGGCCCAGATTTCAGAAATGGCTTTATTTTGTGGGCTGTCATTTTCAGTGTAGGAAGAATTTGAGTTAAAGATGTGCCTTTGGAAGGTTTGGTGAAAAAATATTAATCCATTCAAAAGTTATTACACTTTTCATTTCCCATTGTTTCCTATGGGAAAAGTTAAGTATTCAACTTGGTGAATTTTTCTAAAAGAATTCCCCCAAAATAATAAGGGCATTTTGTTCGACAATTGGTCATTTTGTTCAATATTGGCAATTTTGAGAAAATGGGGCATCTTTGTTTGAAAATGTGGAATTGTTTGCAAAAATGGGGCATTTTTGTTAGAAAAGTGGAAATGTTTTGTGAAAATGAGGCATTTTTGTTCAAAAATGGGGAATATTTGGTGAAAATAGGGCATTCTTATTCAAAAATGTGGAATTGTTTGCAAAAATGGAGCATTTTTGTTAATAAATTGGGCATTTTTTGTGAAAATAGGGCATTTTGTTTGAAAATCTGGCATTTTTTGTGAAAATGGTGCCATTCTTTTCTGAAAATAAAGTACTGTTTGCAGAAATGGAAGCATCTCATTTTCAGAAGCAAAGGAACATTTTTTAACATTTTTGTGTTGTTTGTGGAAAAAAAGGTGCTTTTTCAACCATTTTCTCCAATTTTCCAAAGGACCCTGCTTTCCCACAATGAAATGAGGATAGAATTATACTATCTGAAAAAGAAGGAAAATTCATTACAAAAACTTTGTTAATGCATCAGTTAGGGTGAATACCATAGCAACAAAAGCAGGGAAATGAGGCATTTGGGTTTCCAACCCTAATGCCCCACCCCCAGGGTTCCCAGCCATACCACTCCACCCTCACTCCCCACCCTCCATACACCAACAGACATTGGTGTGTGCCATAGGGTCATCAGGTCTAACTCTCATACCATTGTCCTATACTTTAGTGTGTAAGCTTGTTTACATGTGGAATGGGGTGAGAGTTGGGCCTGACACCCCATGGCACACCCCGATGCCAGGTTGGTGTGTGGAGGGTAGGGGTGGGGTGGCAGAGGTGGTAACCCTGGTGGTGGGACCCTAATGCCTCATTTCCCTGCTTTTGTTGCTATGGTATTCACCCTAACTGATGCATTAATGAAGTTTTGCAACATATATAGTAGATAAAACTCTCAGCTTAGTTGGTTGTCTGAGCGACAGTGAGAAATTTCAGTTGTTGAACCCTCTGATTTCCCCTTTTCGTGGGTGCGATTCGACTGGTCAGCCCCAACTCACCCCATGACATGTGTAAAGCAGCAGAAGTATAGGAGAATGGGTGAGAGTTAGGACCCACGATCCAAATGCGCACCCCAATGCCGGTTGGGGGTGGGCGGGGGTCCAAGGGGGTTTTCAACCCTAACAGCGAATTCTCACTTTTGTCGCTGTGAACAACCCTAACTAATGCATTAAACAGAGTTTTTTGCCTCTAATTTCTTTTTGAGAATGATAACGAGAAACAGTGAATGTAATGGTGGGGAGCGCTGGTGCCCTTTGGGCCCTCGCTGGCCCTGCCACATGATGTGTTGTGGCATACTAACAGGGACAGCAAAACAAACAGAAATGCTAACAGTGGTGCACATGGTAACACAAGTACGAATGAGAACAGAAAGGGTAACGCACATGGTGGCGTAGACGGGAATGGTTTGCCACGTGATGTGTTGTCACATAGTAACATGGTGCCTGCAAACAGAAATGTCAATGGGCATGGTGATGCAAAGTGAAACAGTAAGATAAACAGTACTGTAGACAGAAATGGCAAAAAATAACAGAAACGCAAGCGCAAATGAAAACGCAAAGATAACGCACATGGTGGCGCAGACGTCAATGGTAAGTGAAACGGGTACGGAACCGCAAGCGGAAAGGGCAACAGTAACAGTAATGTAAGCGCACAGGCTGGTTTTCCCCAAAACCTGCATTGAGAAAGACAGTGAGTACAAATAATGTATGCAAAATAATGAGTATCGGCGCAGAAAATAAGATCTTGGAATACTAAATACATTATATCTCAGGAACCGTACGACGAAGAAAAAAAATTTAAAAGTCATATTATTTACAACTGTCCTGGCTAATTTGAATCTTAACCCCATTATGGGGCTAAGAAATTTTCTGATGAAAAGTCCGTATCTCGCACCGTTTCCGAGATACGGGCCCTGAAAGGCACGGCGAACGCCGTAATGTTATCCTATGGGAAAAAAAGAAAAGTTCAGAGCACATAACTTTGCCTCCCTGTAATGTTTTTTCACCAAACTACTGAAAGGCACATCTGTGGGCTGTTGGCTGTCTTCCTCCAAATTTCAGGAAAAAGACCAAACTGCTATTTTGCAGCAGGGCTCCAAATGATTTCTGTTAAGTGTCGGGCGTAATGTTATCCTATGGGAAAACCATCAATTTTGGAGTGCCATAACTTTGCCACCATGTGATATTTTTTCACCAAACTACTGAAAGGCACATCTGTGTACTGTTGGCTGTCTTCCCTCCAAATTTCAGGAAAAAAGACCAAACCGTTATTTTGCAGCAGGGTGCCAAAGGATTCCTGTAATGCTTCGGGTGCCGTAATGTTATCCTATGGGAAAAACTGTCAACTTTGGAGTGCCATAACTTTGCCGCTGTGTAATATTTTTTCAACACAACACTGAAAGGCACATCTGTGAGATGTCGGCTGCGTTCCCTCCAAATTTCAGCCCAAAACTTCCTGTCATTTTCCCACAGACTAGAAAATTACTGTCGCATTTATGAAAGTCAAGTAGTACTTATGACACTTGGGTGAGCACAAAGTAATTTATGGTAGCACTTTTTCCAGAAATTTGAAAAACATATTTCTGGGGTGTTTTACCACAAAATAAAGACATGGCAAGCATCCTCAGGGCCCGACTAGGTGAATACAAAAAAAATTAGGTTGCTAGAGGGTCCCAAATTTAAATGCCAACCATTTTTCTGATCTCCAACTGAAAACAAAATGGCCGATTTGTGAAAGTAACAGGCCCATTTGCGAAAGTAAAAATGCATTTGCGAAAGTGTTGAACTTTTTGTTAACTTTTCCCATTGACTTATAATGGGAAACTGTTTTTTGAATAACTTTTGAACCGTTTAATATTTTTTCATGAAATCTTTGAAAGGCACATCGGGGACCCTGGCTGCACGTTCCCTGAAGATTTTGGGCCGGTCACGCAAACCGTACGACCTGTAGGCACGACCACAGAATTCCAGAAAAGCGTAAACGCGCGCACAGATCACACTTAATAACTCCGCAGCTGTATATCCGACCAGTACAAAACTTGATAGATCCCAAGGCCTATGGTTCTTGATCATAAATTCCAAATTTCAGGCAAATCCATCAAACGGTTGCAAAGTTATTAAGGTGCAAAGTTTTGGGGTTTAACATAGAAATGGCTCCTCAACCTAACTATGGTAGCACTACCGTACTATAATATATATATATATATATATATATATATATATATATATATATATATATATATATATAGTGCCAAGTTAGGTTTGAGTGCACATTTCTATGTTAAAGTCAAAACTTTGAACCTTAATAACCAAGGCCACTGTTTTTCGGTTTTTACCGGAAAATCCGGTAAAATTCCGGAATTAGGGTTGCCTGAAGACCGTTAAAAATGAAGATTTCATGGAATCTGGCATTTTCTATCAGATCAGTAAATCTATGAAAAAGTGTGTTTTCCTTTTAATTCCTTCCTGTACTATTTTCAGTTTGCTTTATTTAATGCTCTGTATATTAAGCCTTGTTTAATTCTGATTATTTATGTACATACTAAAAGAATGATAGCAGAATCCCGGTAAAATCCAGAAATTAGAGTAAAAATCACAGGTGAAATTATGGAATCTTAAATCTTGAAAATGGAATTTAATTGTTTTAATCACCGTAAATCAGTGGCCTTGTTAATAACTCTAGAACCGTTGAATGGATTTGCCTGTTCTTTGGCATGCTTACTTTCTATGGGCTGATCTCTGGACCTACAACATTTTGTGTGAATTGGTTTTGTGATTTTTGAGATAGAAACCATCAAATAAAACTTAATTTACCACTTCTTTTTTACATTTCTTTGTCCACCTGTAGCTCAAAAATGGTTTTAGGTTTGGGTCTAAAATGTTCAGGGTACAAAGTCTTTGGGTCACAGAAGTGCCTTTTGAAGGTTTGGTGACAAAATATTAATCCATTCAAAAGTTATTAAAGTTTAAAGTTTCCCATTATTTTCTATGGGAAAATTGATGTGTCTGTCACAAAAGTTAGAAATTTCACACAGTAACAGCAATTTGCGCAAAGTACCAGTTTCTTTTCACAAAGAAGATAGGTATTTTGTGCAAGGTCACCCATAGTGCAAAAGGTGGAGCAGTGCTGTGTCCGCCATCTTGTTTGCCGCTTAGTGAGGATCTTGAAACAGAATAAAAAAAAAAAAATCAGAGCACAGCTAAAGAGGACCTCTTCAACTGTATTCTGATGTCTTTTTTTTTAAGTGGCCGCAAAGAAGTTTTTACATTACCCAAAATCTTGGGTGTGAGCTGAGCAAGAGAATGGCTTCTAGCCTGTTCACTGTATGAGATGAGCGGCATTTTCTTGACTTCTGCAGTAGCAGTTGGAACTCATGCCACCAGCTGCAGAGTTAAGGTAGATCTGGTCTGTTTTGCTGCTCTGTAATTGCAGCTCCTGACGTGTTTGTAGCCCTGGTATCTAGTGTCACCCCCACCCTCTTTAGCATCTGCATTAGCCATTTAGTTAGCTAGTTAGTTTCTCAGTTACTTACTTACTTTCTTTATTTCAAGTGACCCCTGGATGCCCAGTCTTGGTGTAAGATGTGCCCGCCGACCCACTCCCATTTTGGAATGATTTCCCGACATCGGGGGGGCCCAATCCCTGTGTCAGCAGTCAACCCCTTCCCCTCTAAGGTGGGACACTGGGTAGCCCACATTAAGTTTCCACAGTTATAGTAACCCCCCCCACAGCCACCAGTAATAAGTAACACTGGGGAGCCCACTTCCAGTGTTACAAAATGTATCCTTTTTGCAGTTGTATACCTACAAGAAAAAAGTTCCCCACTTTCTTTCTTTTTTTAAGCCTGTGAAAAAAGAAAATAGTCCCTCGACATCTCCCCTGTCCTCCTCCCCCATCCACACCCTTCCTCTGCACACCCACCTCCCCTTACCCTTCCCTTACCCCATACTTTCCTCCGGAAGTTGGCCACTGTCATCTTCTGTGGACCGGGACACATCTGCACTCTTCTTAGCCGAACTGCAAACTGAAGAATCAAAGTATGTACCATATAATGGCTGTCTATGGCATTTTTAAAACTTATGTTGATATCTCTGGCATTCTTCAACATTTTTCCACCAAATTTTCAACATGGGCTTTGGTGGGACCCCACCTCATGAACACTGCCACTGTCATCTCATTACTTGGCCCCAAAAAGTGATTTCACAGCGAGTGCACAGGATCATCTTTCGGGACCAATTACTGAAATGACAGTGCCAGTGTTCATGAGGGGAGGTCCCAAAATGCCCAAGTTGAAAATTGGGTGCATAAAATCAAAAAAAATGGCTGCATTATGAGTGTACATTGCACAGTTTGTATGAAGGCTCGTAACTTCATCAATTTTTAATATTTTCACTCCAGATTTTCAACATTTCCATTTTTTTTAGGCTGTCTCATGAACAGTACAGCTGTCATTTTTCACTTCCTGCCCAAAACATGTTTTCTTACCTGTGGTGCAGAATGGCACAGTCTCTGTGCAAAATCAACTTTTGGGATGGATTAATGAAATCATAGTTCCACTGTTCACGAGGGGATGTCACAAAAAGCCCATGTTGATAATTTGGTGAAACAAATTTAAAAAAATGACTGCATTACAAGTGTACATTATGCAGGTTCTACATACACTCATAACTTCACCAATTTTTTATATTTTCACTTCACATTTTCAACATTGCCATTTTTCTCATTTCCTCATGAACAGTATACAACTGTCATTTTTCACATACTGTCCAAAATATATTTTTGCTCCTGTGACATACAATGGTGCATTAATTTGCAAAACCAACTTTCTGGACAGATTAACAAAATGTCAGTGCCAATGTTCATGAGGTGTGGACCCTGAAAGGCCATGTTGAAAATTTGGTGAAAAAGTCCTGAAAATGCCCAGGTTATGTGCATCCTTTGGGACTGGAGCAAAGAAGGATACAATTATACTATCTGAAAAAAAAGGGAAATTCATTGCAAAAAACTCAATTAATGCATTGGATAGGGTAGATAGTAAAGTAGCAAAAGTTTGGAAATGCACTGTTAGGGGTCCCACACCTACCACCCCACCCCTGACCCTCCACGCAACAACAGGCATTGTGGTGTGCCATGGGATCATCAAGCCTAACTTTCACCCCATTCTCTTATACTATACCATGTCAGCTTGTTTACACATGGAATGGGGTGAGAGTTAGGCCTGATGACTCCATGGCACACCCCAATGCCTGTTGTTGTGCGAAGGGTGGGGTGGGGGGAACCCTGACATTGCATTTACAAACTTTTGTTGCTGTACTATCAACCCTAACTGATGTATTAATGGAGTTTTTTGCAATGAAGGTACACACACACACACACACACACACACACATATATATATATTATATATATATGTTCTTTGCAAGAAATTGCATTAATGCAACATTACGGTTTTGACTAAAGCAAAAAATGTAAGTAAGTGTGGTTTTAGGGTTTCCAACCCTAACCCCCCCACCATCACCATCATCACAGAAACAAATAAGGAGTGCAGTCTTCCTTGGGGTTGTGAACCCTAAAGGTCACCCCATTCTATGCACTCCTAAACATACACACCTAATGGGGTGAGCGTAAGAGTTGACAACCCCAAGGAAGACTGCACCCCTCATTTGCTTCAGGGGTGGTGGTGGGATTTTAAGGTTATATAACCTAAATCCACATTCCCCTACTTTTTTCACATTAGCCTGCACCCTAAATGTTGCACTAATACAGTTTTTTTGCAAATCATTTCCTTACTTTTTGAAATAGTATAATCATATCCTTATTTGCCTGTAGAAGTGCAGTGCCTGTGTTCCCATCCATCCATACTTTCTGAGATAGTGTAATCATATCTTTATTTACCTGGGCCCTGCACTCCCAGCCCTCCATAGATGCATACATGTATTCTACTGTGGATGTTCAGGGCCCAGAGGGCCCTGTGCTTACATTTGCAGCAAAACAGCAACCAAACTGTCAGAATAGTCATCTTATTACCCCACCTTATGAACTCAGTAGTGAAAATTTTCAAATCCCTGCCAAAACGTTATTCTGAGCCACCGCATATCATTCCATGCCACAGGTGCAAAAACACATTTGGACCAAGATTTGAAAAATGACAGCTATGATGTTCATGAGGTGGTGTATAAAAATGGCTATGTTGAAAATTTTGGATGAAAATATTTAAAATTACCAAAGTTATGAGTGAACGTAGCAAAATTTCAACAAATGCATCTAACTTTGATCTTATTATATATTTTGACCCCAAATTTTCAACAGAACCTTATTATGACTCTACCTCATGAACAAGGGCAGTGAAAAGTTTTAGATCCTGCTGAAAAGGGGATTTCACCAAGTGACCACAAAATCACCATTCGGGCCAGATTTGCATAATGCCACTGCCATTGTTGGGATGGGGGAGGTTATCAAAAGGCCATGTTAAAAATTTGGTGTTGTAATATACAAAAATGGCAAAGTTATGCATCAAAGTTGAAAACCCCAGTGAAATACATTGAACTGCCCTTACCTCAGTTTCTCATATTGCAGTCAGCAGTTCCAGCAGCAAGATGTGTCTTTGATCAGAGAGTGAATCTTCACCCTGGAACCAGTTTAGGTGAGTGAGTGAGAGAGTGAGTGGGTGAGGGGGTTGTGGGGGATGCAAGGTGGTGGGTGCTCAGTGGGCAGACGGGGTGTGGGCATCAGATCTGTGAGGAACCATTTTCTTTTTTACAGGCTAAAAAAAACATTAAGGGATCGTTTTCTTTATTTAAGACAGGATAGTGATCAGAGGGTGGGGGTACCACTAGACACAAGGGAATTACAAAACTCAACTTGCATGGCTATTAGAGGATTGTAGTTGCCACTAGAGACCAGGGAGAAATAAAATAAATACTGGGATGGTGATCGGAGGGTGGGGGGTGCCACTGGACACCAGGGAAAGATTTAATCATTATGGGGAGGGTAATCGGAGGGTGAGGATACCACTAGAGATCAGGGAAAACACATTTTCAGGGATGATGATCAGAGGGTGTGTCAGTAGATACTATGGGAAAAAAAAATTAAGGGGATGGGTGGAGGGCACCATTAGACACCAAGGGAAAAGTAAAATAATTACAGGAAGGTGAGCAGAAGGTTTTTCCATATGAAGGGAGTCTGTTTCATATGAATGAAAAAGGACATACAGAAAAAGTGGAGGCAAGTCACAGAAAAGAATTTAAAATGTAAAAAAAAAATTTGGGTCACTTTTCCAGTAGTTATTTATTTATTTATGTATGTATGTCTTTGGTGACTGAGTGGGTGCACTGATCCAATGGACCGTTTTCAGGCACAACTTGAGCCTCTAGGATGACATATTTATTAAGGCAAATACAGGTAACATGACAGTATTACAAGCATCAATAATTCCGTTAATGAATCATGGCACATTGGGACAATACATAAAATGAATTATGGTAGGGTACCAGGTGCAGTAAACATGTCAGTAATCAGGTTAATACACAGTTGCAATATAATAAACAACATAAGATAAGTGCTGTGTCATATACAGGAGTGGGGAGAGTACAGAGTCAGGAAGGAGGAGAGTACAGAGCCTGGTAGGGTGACTGTATCTCAAGAGGGGGTAGGACCCTGCATCAGGGGGAGGGAAATTAGGAGGAAGGGGGATGACCACTTACCCAGGTGGGCAAGAGCATTTGGCTTCCGACAGCAGTCAGACTTTGAGGTAGGTTTGGAAAAAGGGGTGAGAGCTGGTCAAGTGGAGTGATGTAGAGAGCTTATTCCATAGGAAGTGGGCAGAGAAGGAAAGTGCTTTACTTCCCATGGCAGAGGAGATTCTAGGGAACTCATGAGGGGGGATGGATGATTCCCTGAGGCACCTTAATGCCACTCTGCCCATAAGGAGGGATGAGTACGGGGACAGGTGGCCACCTCTGTGGGTATGGTCTATTATACAGCTGAGGGCATAGTCAAACCATCCCTGGTGTGAGAGCCACCCTAGCAACTGATACAAATCATAGTGATAGGTAGAGTAGGGAGACTGGAGCATGAAACGACAGATACTGTTGTAGCTGAGTTGAGCCTGGAGTGCAGAGCAGAGGACATTGGGAATAGATGGGGGAGCAGAAATCAATAAGGAGGAGAAGGTCACCTTGCATAATTGCTAGACATGCCTCTGAGGTCATGAACTGTTTTAAACAGTAGGCAGCCCCTAGTTTCTGGTTTACCCTGCACATGATGTTGTTGACATGTTCTGGTAACACAAGAGAGGGGTCCAGGGTTACACTTAAGTATTTGAACTGGGAACATTTTGTGGGGGGAGGGGCCTTCTGATGTGAGCATTAGGAGAGATAAATTGGTTTTGGAGACCTTGGTGATGATTGGTTTTGACCCGAATAGCATAGATTTTGTTTTCTTTTTGTTAACCAAGAGCCTGTTAGAAAGAAACCAATTATAGGATGGACTATAGTTAAGGGTTAGAATGGAGGAAATGTTCATTAGAGACTTGTTGCCGTGGAGTAGGACAAGGTTGTTCACATAGAGAAGCACCTCACAGGACAGGATCTCAGGGAGAAGGGAGTTTATAAAGATGGCAAAGAGCAGGGGGCCAAGGATGAAGTCTTGAGGGATCCCCATGAAGTTAATTGCAGAATCCACCTAACTGACTCCCAATGAGCAAGATAGATGTCTTGGTCTGTCTGCAGGATGTAATTTTTGTAGGTTTTGAAATAATTTTTGAGAAAAACAGAAAACAAGATGGCGCCATACAAAAAAGGATATTTTCCTCACAAGAAAGGATTGGCCCCTACGAAAAAGGATTCTCTTTCCATTTCATACAGCTATTTTGAAGTGTTTAATGAGCATGCTCAGAACCAAAATCTTAAAATGTAATAACTTTGGAATAGATTAGTATTGTTTCACCAAACCAGTGAAAGGCTTATCTGTGGGCCAATCCTTTTCTTCCCTTCAGACAAAAATTCCAAACTGTCTGGGTGCAAGACAATGACAAAAAAACAGCTATTTTTTATGTTTTTGTGCTATCCGCATCTCAGAATCCATACATCAGACTGAACAAAAACTTGGCGCATGAAGAGATCTTTCCCACCAGACCATGCATAAAAAAATTTTGTGCAAAATCGTTGAATGGTTCAAAGTTAGTAAAGTGCAAAATTTGAGGTTTAACATAGAAACCCCTGCTCAACCCTAAATATAGGTGTACTACCGTGCACCTATAATCTATACACTATGTATAAAATAGGTTCAGGTTCTACAGACAAGAGTAGTCGTGAGCCCAATGAGCTTGTCTTCTGTATTCAATGGAAAATACCAGTGAATCCATCCTCCAGCAAGTATTTATCAAGTTGGAACTTGAAGCTGCATAAAGATTCACTGTTAGCAATCTTCTTTGGTAAACAGTTTCACTCTCCCATGACTTTCTTGCTGAACCACCTTCTTCTTCATTCAGGTTTAAAATGACTGCCCCCAAGTTGTTTATTATGTCCTCTTGTCACTTTTCCCTGTTATTAATTTCTAGGTGCAAACATTGCATTGTATCTGTACTTGGTATAGATTTATAGGCTGTTATCCGATTATCTCATTTCCTTCTTATTTCCAGGTTGTAAAGCCCCAGTTCTTTTAGTCTGTTCCCATATTACATTTTCTTCAGCCCCCTGCTCATTTTAGTCATTTTCCTCTGTATTCCCTCCACTCTGAGAATGTCACAGTTATTTTGTGGTGACCAAAACTGGACGCAGTACTCAACGTCTAGTCTCACCAATGCCCTACACATAGGAATAATCACTTCCCTGTCCCCTCTGGTGATATTTTTCTTAATGCAAGATATCATTTTGTTGCATTTAGAGAAGCCATTGACTTGCTTGCTCTCATCTTTCTACTGTTGGCAGCTTCTTTTAAACAAAGCTCTGTGAACTTAAGGGAAAAACCACAGATTTCTAACTTTTTGAATGCAGAGTGCCTTGTTTTAAATCTTTGACAGGACGTCATTTTACAGTATTGAAAGATGTTTGGTCATGCTACATTATAGCATCAAAAGTGAAATGCTTCTTGACTAAGACTGTGTGAAACTGGCAGAATAAACCAGATAAGTTTTTAAATAACTATTTATTTAACAATTATGGCAGGATCAACCAGATGTCAGAGCTGCATTGTGAGAAGTTGCAGGTCATAGAGCTTGCTGATAAATGATAAGATATGTGGGGGATTGTGTTGAGGGGTGGATGAAGGGGATTGTGTTGGGGAGCCCAAACGATATGTTGTATAAACAGAACATGACATGGCCTGACTGAAGATAACACATTTATCTTCACGAGAGACCAACAACATTAAGATAGAAGATAGATATGATATCTTCAGTTAGGTCATGTCATATCTCCTATACATCTCTCTCTCTCTCTCTCTCTCTCTCTCTCTCTCTCTTATATATATATATATATACACACATATAAAAAAAACTTAATTAATGCATTAGTTAGGGTTAAAGTGACAAAAGCAGGGAAATGTGGCATTAGGGTTTCAAACCCTAACACCCTACCGCCCCACCCTGCACAGACCTAGAGGCATTGGGGTCATCAGCCCTAATGCTCACCCCATTCCATTAGAAAATAAGCTGGGTGGGTACAGTATAGGAGAATGAGATGACCTTAGGGCTGACAACCAAATGCCACCCTCTGATGCCTCTTGGTCTATGCAAGGTGGGGGGTGGTGTATTAGGGTTGGAAACCCTAATGCCACATTTCCCTATGTTTGTCAATTTAACACAAACTGATGCATTAACAAAGTTTTTTGCAATTTATTTCCTTACTTTTTGAAATAATATAATTATATCCTAATTTCCTTGTTCCTCCATAGATGTGTATATGTACATACAGATGTGTCAAGCCAGCATGAAGTACAGAATTGCTGCAGAATATCACAGAATACTGCAATTTACTGCAGGTGCCATTATAAGTCAATGGCAATTAAGCCCTTTTGCTATGCAGAATTTTGTGACATGTCATTACTGCAAGTTACTGTGCTTCATCATGACTGACACATCTGTAGCTCTGGAAGCACAGGGCCTTCCAGGCCCTGCACTTCCATTTATAGGACAAGAGTGATGAAATTGTCAGCATAGCCATGTTATTATCCCGCTTGATATACCCAGTACAGAAAATATTCAAATCCCCACTGAAATGTAATTCTCAGTGTCAGTGGCTCAGTAGGTAGCACACTCGCCTCTGAGGCCGGAAGATCAGAGAGCTGTGGGTTCAGTTCCCACATCTGGCATTTGGGTTAATATCCCAGTACTGACACTGTAGTGCAGCATGAGAGGGGTGCTGCACTTCTGAGGTGCCGTCTTTCAGATGAGACGTTAAACTGAGGTCCCATCTTCCTTGACTGGTGGTAGTTCAGGTGGATGTTAAAGAACCCATGGCACTTATCGAAAAGAGTAGGGGAATTTTATTGAAAAGTGGACTTCTTTACAAGAAACAAACAAACAATAATCAATAATACAAAAAATACAATCAATATGGACAAATGTTAAATAGTAAATCACAGTTGCGCCACATCAAGTCAACTTGGTGTTTGTTATAAACATGATTATCTTGTTCTTTAATGGAACATAAAGCTTTATATATATTGCTAATAACTTCCTGTTTATGTATAACTTTTTGATGAAGAACAAGCATACACCTAGCTTGCCATAAGTAATACTTAATTAAGGCAAAAATTACATATAACGTTTCTAAATGATATTTGGCATTTAAACAAACATTTGTACAAAACATAATATGTTCATAAGACAAATGAAGAAAAGAAGGTTCTCACCATGTTTTAGCTAAAGTAAACCAAATATCCAAGGAAAATGGACACTCAAGAAATAAATGTTGTTGTGTTTCGGGAACATCAAGACAGTCAGTTCTAGGGCAATAACGTAAATTTAGAGCTTTATGTTTAAGATTATTTTAACCCCAATCATCGTAATTACTTAGCCATACCATATCCCAAACGAGGGGGTAGCTGAGGTTATGAGTTGTAAAAGAACCCTAGAGCACTGACTAATAGGACAGAAGGGAAATAGCACCTCTTCTTGGGCCTCTAATCTCCAGATTCTATCATATAAAGACTGCCTAGATAAAGTACAAAAATCTGAAGTAAAAAGATTCCAAGATAGGGCCAACTTAAAACTTTCTTTACCATACGAGGGTATTTCTAAGGAACAGAGAGTATGTTTTTCCCAGTAAGATTCCATGTACTAATACACAGAAAAAACCAGTCCATAAAATATGGTCTCCAAATTAAATCCCCAGGTTTAAGAGCATAACCAAAATTATAATGAAAAAACAGACTATAGAAAAAAGCAACTGGATGTATCATATTGATACCTCCTTCACCAATAGGTCTATATGTAATGTTGCGTTTTATAGGGTTACGCCTAGATCCCCAAAAACCTTTAAAGAAACACCCAAACAATTTAGTGAAAAGAGAAACAGTAGGTGGAAATATGTAGCTAAGATATAAAAATAAAGGAATAACCAAAGATTTTATTAAAACAACTCTCTTTTTTTTTCCAATAAGGGTGGATTTCCAACTTGCGACTAATCTGTCGGCTTTATTCAAAACTGCAGTCCAATTGTAGTAAGCCATATTTGGACATCCAAAATAAATTCCTAGATATTTAAAGAGCATCAGTGTAACAGGAATCCCTGCATAAACCCCATTTTCCGAAGAGAGTCATGGCCAATCGAACCTGTACTTTTACTGAAATTAATGGTTGAGCCAGATACGCTGAAAAGGAACTTAATAACTGGATAAGATCCTCCTGTTTCGTTTTCTTATCTAATGTTAAAACCAAGTCATCAGCATAGGCTAATAATTTGATAGATGGAGAGGAAGGAGAGCATGACATACCAATAATTTGAGGAGAAAGTAAAATGGCTCTTATTAAAGTGTCAATATAAAAATTATATAGTAACGGGCTTAAGGGGTATCCTTGCCGCACTCCTCGAGATAATGGAATAGGATTACCTATCCATCCATTAACATTGGGAAGTATAATAGCATGTTTGTATAAAGAAAAAATCCAAAATAAAAACATTTCTGGAAAGCCATAGGCTTTTAAAACTCAGAATAGGAAATCATGAGAGACTTTATCAAAAGCTTTCTCTTGATCTAAACCTAATATCCAACCAGAAATCCATTTTTTCTCTCCTAAAACAAACAACTCTCTTGAAAGAACAAGATTATCCTGCTGACGCCGTCCTGGTATGCCACATGTTTGAACAGGGCTGATATATTTAGCAACTTTGAGGTTCTAGCTAATAAAATCTTAGCCAGGATTTTGTAATCAACATTTAGGAGACTAATAGGTCTCCAATTAGAAATATCAGTGGAATCACCTTTTTTTTATACAGAAAAATTAAAATGGCCTCGTACATAGATTTAGATAGGGTTCCTGAAAATAACAATTCCCGAAATAATAGTGTTAAAGTGGGGGTTAATTCCGCAGAGAAAGTTTTATAAAATTTTGCTGTAAGGCTATCAGAACCAGGAGCTGAGGTTGAACATAAAGAATCAATGGCCTGTTGTACTTCCCTTTCAGAAATGTCTGCAGACAATATTTCCTTTTCAAAATTCGAGAGCTGTGGCAAGTTTAATGAATTTAGAAAAGGATCAGCGTCCTTATAAACTGGTGAACAACCAAAAACAGAAGAAACATGTTGTTCAACTATTGTGACCAAGGCTTCAGGGGAAGTCATAAGTTCACCCATTGGTGATCTTAGGGATGGAATTAGTTTAGAATCCACCCTACCTTTACAGGTTTTAAAAGGGTCCAGGGAACTTTTGGTAGACTGGGAACCAAAACGAGCTTCTTGGTCCAAAGAACTGGCTCTGTCATATTGAAATTGTCTCATTTGAGCTCAAATATTTTCAATTTGTTTACCATAATCTAAATGATTAGAATCAGCCAAGGAAATCAAATGCTGCAACTGTTGTCGAAGAGACAAATAAGTCAGGTATTTATTATTTTGTACAACTGCAGCCTTTTTTTTAAAAGCCAATTTCCAACTCAACTTAGAGTCTTCCCACCAATCAATAATGGAGTCATATATGTCAAAGACTGATATGCGAGCCTTAAATTCTTTACGCCAAGAGTGTAGAAAAGATGGGATTTCTAATAAAGAGTCATTTAAGTGCCACATATTTTTTTTACAACATGGGGCAGAACCCCAAGTAAATGTGACTTGAAGAGCCACATGATCAGAAAATTCACAACTTACTGTCTGACATGAAAGAATTGACAAGACCTGAGACAAAAAAATAAAACCAATTCTGGTCCGTAAGGGACCTTTGAAAAAGGTGAAACCTCCAGTTTTATGACAATACCTATAGGCATCGACTAAAAGGGCTGTGGATGTGATTTCCCGTAAGGCAACTGAATCACAAAAAAGCTTTGAGGTTTGTAAACCTCTATCTGACTGATGTAAACTACAATTAAAGTCACCGACCCATAAGAGTAATCTAGAAGTATGTAAAAGGGCCTCACGGTATGAAAAGGGCACTCTTTGTGCTTTAGTTTGTGGAGCATAAGTACCTATTATGCTAAATCGTTCTTGTTTATAAGAAAATCCAATAGTAGAGCTCTACCAGGTACAATATCTACTAGTCTAGAAACTTGAAATGATGTGCTAGAAAACAGAATACCAATGCCATCACAGGTATCCGGGCCAGTAGACCAAAAAGAGGGGCCACTAGACCAGGCATGAGAAACTTGACAAAGTTCAGCATGGGTTTTCAATCTAGTGTCAACCAAACAATAAATATCATTTTTAAGATCTTTAAGAGTCAAAAACACACCTCCTAGCTTTCTCTTGCCTTTAATGCTGTTTACATTTAAGGAGCAAATGGATAGGGAAGCCATTTATGAGCCGTTTGGAGATTTACCCCTCTGAGATTGTCGTGTACGCTTGGCAATGGGGTCGGTGTCAGTGCCTCCTTCCAAATCTGGAAAGGAACGAACGGAAGAAGTGTCCATGTCATCACCATCAGAATCTTTATCAGAAAGGTCCATAGATAAAACAGCAAATTTATTATTGGATTGCCAGGTAGGGCCTACATTTTCTTTAGTTCGACAAATCACAGCCTGACCTTTTCTAGTCCTTTTATGGGTAACAGGAACAAAATCTGAGTCAGGAATAGAAGGTGGGGGAGGAGGGGGAGGAGGCATTATAACATCAGGTGGCTTAGCATTACTTTCCTAAGGAAGGTCATTAGGTTCGGAAGAGACAACAGCTACCTCCTGAATATGGTGGTCAGAAGTAGAGTGTGAGGTAGAATCTGTAACTTCAGAAACAAGCATAGGAGGAGGGTCATCATGGAAGGTGGTCTTTTGTGCCTGTAACTGTTGTGCAATTGTAATTAACCCATCATGTGGGGGGCAGTCTTCCCTGTTATGAGATGCCCAAGGACAGCGACCATAAGAATGGCCGACTCCTTCACATAAGTTACATTTAAAAGAGTTAGAGCATGTGGAGGAATTATGTCCATATTCAAACAGTGACTACATTTTAAAATATCACAAGCCAAACTAAGATGTGTTCTAGAACCACATTTGAAAACAAGATTTAGGTTGGCCAGCGTAGAAAACAAAACCTTTATCTTTTCCCAAAAAGAAAAAGTTAGGCAAATGTCTCGGCCCAGTATTAGTGGGGAATAATTTAACCCGAACCTTCCAACTGCCATCCCAAATCTGTTCGCTATCTAATGTAGGCGTAGGTCGATTTAGAACTTCACATAGTTTATTAAGCCAAAAGAGAATATCTTCAATATTGACCCCCTCATTTTTGAAAACTATAGTGACATTTCTAATTGCAGGTTTAGTGAGGGGGATGGCTTGAAAAGAGGACCAAATAGGTGAAGACTGTAATTTATCATATTGAGCACAGAATCTATCCAGACCTGAGATTTGTTTAAAACTAACATCAAAATTAGAGTTCCCTAGATGTATTAAAGCAAATATTTCAGAAGCAAAAAATTTCATAGACCCCTGTAATAATGTCCTGGCTATGTAAACCCTATCAGGAGGCACGTCCAGTCCACCTTTGTATATCAAGCGGACTGCATTCCTCCGTGGAGCAGGTTCACCTTTAGAGTGAAATAGGTCAGTCAGTTTAAAACTGGCTGGCCGACCTGGAAAGGAATTTGTGTCAGTGGCCAATAAGGGAGTAAAAGCAGTAGAGGGTGTAGCAAGAACAGTACCAGAAGCATTATTGACCTTATCAGAATAAACAACAGTATTATCAGAAGTACCAGAATTAACAGTCTTATGTGCAAAATGCAGTCCACTATGAGAAGGTGAATGGTCTTCACCCCGGGGTTCGTGGGAGCTCTTTGAAACAGATTGTAACATGTTAATGTAAACAGGATCCTGGGAGTCTGGAGACCAAGTCCCTCCGTCCCCTTTCTCCCAGCCAGCGTTTTTAAGGGCTATTTCAGGGGACCAAGTATCCTGGGGAGCAATATTCTTAGAAAAGGGGGGTTTTCCTAAAGGTTTAAATAAAGTACCCCCGCGTTTGGACCAACCAGGTTTTTTGTCTGCCGAAAAAGGAAACACTTCGGCTGTAGAGGAAGTCTTTGGGCAAAACTGTAATTTTGGAGGAGAGAGAGCAGGACTTACAGTGTCAACGAGACGATGTCGATCCGTTAGACCTTCAGTTTGCAAGTCGGAGTCTGGCTTTTGGCACGACGAGGGAAACCTCGAAAAACTGCCAGCCTGTATGTCTGAAGACGCTTGTCCTGGAGGTTCACTGAATTCCGTCGCAGCAGTGATGTTTGCAGGGGTCCTAGCCGGCATTGCGATGTCTTTTGGCTGTTCAATTATTGCCTGGCTGATTTCTGCAAGCTGCGAGTAGATGGAGTGTAATTGAAGGGCAAGAGCAGAGCATTGCTCAAGGAGCTCCGAACGAACTGGGGTGAGCTTATTTCTTTCTTCCGTCTCCATTTCCACCACTGTATCAGCATATCCATGCGCTACCGCTAAACGTTCCTCGTTGGCCTCTAAGGAAGTGAGCACTGGGGAGGAGGCCCACTCCCCAGAGCTACTGATGTCCATCTCATCCGAGGGATTGAGCAGACTGGCCATCTTGTGACCAGCAGCAAGGCTCCACCTATGCAGAGTAGGGGAATTTCCCCGGTGTCCTGGCTAAATTTCCCTCATTCACTAAAAAAAAAAATGCCACCAATAGCTTAATCTGGTTCAAGGTCAGCTGGCATTCATCTGTATCCCCCTCCCCCGGGTCGTGCCTGAAAATAGGCAGGATTTGTCTAGTGCACTTACCCGGTCAACAAAAACGAAATAAATAAAAATAAATAAATTCTGCACAACTGCAACACCATTCTGCACCAAAGGTGCAAAAACACATTTTGGCCAGGATTTGAAAAATGACAGCTGTGACATACATTTGGTGGGGGTAATAACAAGTCTATGTTGAAAATTTGGTGTCAAAATATTTTAAATTTACAAAGTTGTGAGCATGTGTAGTGAAATTGCCACAAATTGTCATGACTCAGCCATTTTTTGACATTTTAACCCCATATTTTCAACATGGCCTTTTGGAGACCCCACCTCATGAACAATATGACCGGCATTACACAAATCTTGGCCAAAAAGTGAAATGCACCAAGCAACTGTGAAATCACCTTTTGGTCAGGAGTTGCTAAATGACCATCATATTGTTCATAAGGTGGGGTTCCCAAAAAGCCATGTTGAAATTTGGGGTCAGAATCTCCAAAAACAGCTGCGTTAAGCATAAAAGTTGAAACCCCCATTGAAATACACTGAACCGTATTAACCTTAGTTTCTCATATTGCAGTCACTGGTTCCAGCAGCAAGATGTGTCTTCGATCAGGAGAGCAGATCTCAAATCTGAGACCTCTTCAAGTGAGTGAGGGTGTGTGGGGTTATCAAGGGGTGTGTGGGGAGGTGGGTGCACCTTGGGAGACTGGGTGAGGGTGTGGGTGTGATCGGCAAGTGACTTTTTTTTTACAGGTAAGAAAAACATTGAGGGACAGTTTTCTTTGTTTCAGGACATTTAAAATATATAAGGGGCAGCCACTAACCACCAATGAAAAAAACTAATAAAATATGGGGATCGGAGAGCATGGGTGCCACTAGACACCAGGGAAAGAAATGGGAAGGTGGGGGGTACCACTAACACCAACAAAATAAAAAAAGAAACTATGGGGTATCAGAGGGTGAGGGGTGCCACTACACACCAAGGAAATTATTTTTATTACAGGGACAGTGATTGGATGGTGGGGGGTGCCACCAGACACCAGGGAAATGTTGGGGCAGGGGTATTGGAGGGTGGGAGGACACTAGTCACAAGGGAAAAACATTACAATATGGGAGGGCAATGGACGGGACAAGCAAGGATTCTCAAGTGATGAAAAAGGATCCATTTTCATGACTCATGATATGAAAAAGGATTCTTCTGTCATATCATGTGGTCATGAAAAAGGAGTCATTATATTAAAAAACATTTCAAAGGCATATTTCTAACTATGAAGTGCAGATTACACTTAATGGGGTCCCAATCAACCAACTAGATCTGGTGGTGTCACTCCAGGATGTCATTTTTGTGGCTTTTGAAAAAAGAACTTTTAAGAAAAAACAGAAAACAAGATGGTGGCTCATGAAGAAGGATTTTTCTCTCACGAAAAAGGATTTTATTCTCACAGAAAAGGAATTGATCTAGCGAGAAATCATCCTCTTTTGTGAGGTCAATCCTTTGTCGAATTGTGTCCATCCAGGGATTTATTTAATTCTAAAAATTGATTAGCATTTTGCTCATAAAAGTGCTAAATCTTTGTGAAAATGCATAGCTCTTGCCTCACTGTGTTTAACAAACACAGCACTTCTAGAAAATCTGTATAAATACTTTCTGTAAAGTTAGTATAGTCCCAAGAAAAAAACTGCTAATCAATTATTTAAAACCCTGCCATCTAATTTGGACAGTGAACTTCCCTTTGGAAACAATGGGAACTTAAAAATTGAATAATTTTGTAACTGATTAATATTTCTTTACCTAACAAAGCATAGCAGTTCTGTTACCCAATCTGCATTTTCCATAAACAAATCACACCAAAATTCAACACCTAATGGACTCAAGATGATGAGGAAAAAAACTGGAAAAAAGGAGACTGTTAAGGTTTTTGCACTATCTGGATCTCAGAACCTGCACATCCGACTGGAATGAAACTTACCACATCAAGAGATCTACCCCATGGGACACCATATAACAAATTTTGTGCAAATCCATTTATCAGTTGCAAAGTTATTAAAGTAAAAACAATTGAGGCTTAACATTAAACAGGCTACTCAACCCTACCTATAAGGTCAAAATAGTGCTCCTATAAAATATAATGATAGATAGATAGATAGATAGATAGATAGATAGATAGATAGATATGTGCTAATGCAACAGTTAGGGTTCAGATTAAAGCCACAAAAGTAGGGAATTGTGATGTTGGGGTTTTAAACCATAACACTCCTGCCCGGCCCCTGAGGCATATGGGGATGGAATTTTTCCTTGGCATTGTCAACCCTAATGCTCACCCTATTACAGTAATAGAAAATCTGAGATGTGACAGAAGCATGTGTGTATGTTTCATGAGAGCACAGAATGGAGTGAGCGTTAGGGTTGACAACTCAAAGAAGACTCAACCCCTCATGTACCTTAGGGGTGTGGTACGGGTTTTAGGATGTGAAACCATAACATCACATTTCCCTACTTTTTGTGGGCTTAATCTGGACCCTAACTGTTGCATTAATGCATGTTTTTGTTAAGAATGTCCTTACTTTTTGACATAATATAATAACATCCTTATTTGACTGCTAGAGTACAGGGCCCTCTGGGCCCTGCACTCTCATCACTCCATAGATGTGTACACATATGTTGCTGTGGCCTCCAGGCCCTGTGCTTACATTTGTGCCAAAACAGCAACCAAATTGTCAGCATAGCCTTCTTATTACCCCACCTCATGGACCCAGTAGTTGAACATTTTCAAATCCCAACTAAAACATGTTTCCACACCATCAAAACATCATTCCATGCCACGGCTGAAAAAACACACTTTAGGCAGGATTTGAAAAATGACAGCTGTCATGTTCATGAGGTGGTGTAAAAAAATGGCTAAGCTGAAAATCTGGGGTCAAAATAGTTTAAATGACCAAAATTATGCATAAGCATAGTAACATTTGAACATTTTCACATAACTCTGCCATTGTTACATATTTGGATCCCAAATTTTCAACATAGACTTCTATGACCCCAAGTCATGAACAAGGGTGGGGCACATTTTAAAATCCTGACAAAAAAGGTGATTTCTCCAATCAACTGCAAAATTACCTGTTGAGCTTGATTTGCATAATTCCACCACCATTGGCCATGAGGTAGTGTCCCAAGAAGGCTGTGTTGAAAGGTTGGGGTCAAAATATGCAAAACTGAGAATGTTATGCATCCAAGTTTAAAGCCCCATTGAAATGCACTGAACTGCACTTATCTTAGTTTCTCATATTGCAGTCAGTGGTTCCAGCAGCAAGATGCATCTTCTGTGGGAGAGTGACTTTTTGCCCTGTGACCTGTTCAGGTGAGTGAAGGTGTGTGGGGGTGCACTGGCATGTGGGGTGGTGTGTGTTAAAGGAGGGTGGGGTTGGGGGGCAAGGCATTTGACAAGAGACATATTTTGCAGGTTTAAAAAAGGAAAAAAACAACATTGAGGGATGTTTTTCTTTATTTCTGTCTGGGATGGTGATTGCAGGGTGTGGTGGGAGGGGCCACCAGGGACAGAAAGAAACGTTATGGGGATGGTGATCGGAGGAAGGGGAATGCCAGTAGATACCAGGGAAAGAAAAAAAGCATTATGTAAACAGCAATTGGAGGAGGGTCACTGGACACCAGGGAAGCAGAAAGCTATTATGGAGATGGTGATTGGAGAGTGGGGTGTGCCACTAGACACCAGGGAAAGACCAAAAAAAAAATAATGGGGATAGCGTTCAGAGGGTGGGGTGTGACACTAGACATAAGGGAAAGACAAAAAGCATTATGGGGATGGCAATCAGAAAGGGGCCACTAGACAACAGGGAAACAGAAAGCTGTTACAGGGATAGCAATCAGAAGGTGGGATGGGGGTGCCAATAGAGACCAGGGAAAGACCACCAAAAAATGATGGAGATGGGAATCAGAGGATGTGCAGTGCCACTAGACACCAGGAAAAGAGAAAATATAATGGGAACAGCAATCAGAGGGTGGGGGGTGCCACTAGACAACAAGGAAAGACAAACAGCATTATGGGGCTGGTGATCAGATAGGGGCCACTAGACATCAGGGAAACAGAAAGCTATTATGGGTACGGTGATCGGAGGATGGGAGGTGCCACTAGACACCCAGGAAAGACCAAGAAAATTATGGGGATGGTGACTGGAGGGTAGACACCAGGGAAAGAGACAAAACATAACTAGAATGGCAATTGGAGGGTGGGGTGTACCACTAGATATCAGGGAAAGACAAACATAATTTGCCATGTACTGTAATCCTATAGGAATTTGAAACTGTTAATGTTTTTGCTGTATTGTATAGCCTCTGCACATTTTATGGGGGGGGTATGTGCTAATGTTGAATTACTCATGAATACCTTTGGTTGTATAGCTGTCTCTCTCTCTCTCTCTCTCTCTCTCTATATATATATATATATACATATATATATATATATATATATATAATAGGGATGAGTGGTAAATGAGTGAGATAAAACAGTGTATCATCCACTGCAGTGTGATATTTTTATCCTCTGCTCTACTGTGATGATATCAGCCATTTGCACACACAGGTCACAAAAGGTCATCACTCTAGGCAACTTTCACCTTAGCATGCAAGAAACACCTGTGCTGTTACCATAGACAGAAATGCAGAACTACTTCAGAGGTCTCACTGCTGCCTACAGCTAACTCAGTGAGAATTACAAAACACACCTACCCCCCCCAACTTCCAGCTCATTACTGTGACTGTAGCCAGAATTCTAAACAGCACAGCTTCACAGAACAGTCTAAACTACTGCTTGCAGCTAACTCAGCTACCACTGAAACACACTCTCACTTGTTCCTCAAACTCTGATTCTCACCCATTACAATTACTGTGATACTTTCAGCTTGACTGCAGCCAGAATCCTAAAGAACACAATTTCACAGAACACTCTGCACTCTGCCTGCAGCTAACTTAATTACCACTGAAAACAGTATCAGCTGTTCTGACACTCTGATTCTCAGCTCATTACAATTACTGCGATGCCCTCAGCTGCACTGCAGCCAGACTTCTAAACAATGCAACCTTACAAAATTATGTTTCTCACTCCTACCTTAGCATTGCAAAACACACTCATGTGTCTCCCAGAGTTTATAACACTTCCAGCCCATTCAGAAAAGCTCACACACAGAATGAGCAAACACATAAACAGGAACAGAACGCAAGACAGCATAACAAAACTTCTAAAACTCTTGGCCCTATTGTTTATATCAAATACATGATGGTCAGATTGTGAGCTATGGCAAATATTGTCACTCCTGCATCGTGAGCTCTGGATATCTCACTCGTACCTTCGGCAGTCGTGAGATATCCAGAGCTCACTCTGCAGGAGTGACAATATTTGCCATATCAAACTCATGCCAGTCATGTATCCCATATATATATATATATATATATATATATATATATATGCACATATAGATAGATTCAACCTTAAATTGAAATATTGAGAGATTTATGGATTGTGGAACTGGAAATGTGTAAAAAGAAAATAAGTCCAAACTCCTTTTTTGTTTCCAGGAATCCTTTTTTGTATGAGGTCACTGGGGTCAAAGCAAACTCATGAAGATATTTATTATATGTGACAGTGGCACATCACATATCCTCTATATATACATACATACAACAGGTGTGGATATACACTTATAAAGTAGCTACAGTAGTGATATCTTTAAGCTAAGTTTCAAGATATCAAGATAGCACTTGTTAGATACATCACAATTGACCTATTGATAGTTGACCATGACCAATAGTAACAGGACATACCACATTGCTTCCTAACAATGCTCTCTTGACAACCATTACTTCACCTATTCTTCAGAGCCATATCATTTATGGAAACAAGCATAAAACAGTGAATGAAAAAGGAAACCACTTCTTTACAGCTTTATTTACAGAACATTCAGGCCCTGTTGTATACATCATATATGAGATGATCTAATACATGATATCAGAAATATCTTCTTTCATTGCACTTAACCTCATGTGACCTCACTCATGGTGTTGCCACTCATGAGGTCCAAGGTCAAGTACAACTCAAGACGATATTTTACATTAGCTCATCTCATATCCCATACGTATGTAGAATAAATGATGGCAAACTGTGGTATGCAATAAACTAATACAATCAAGGGGTCAAACAAACAATAAAGCCATGAATCCAAAGGGCAAGTAGCCTTTATGAGCATGTTTGATCCCATGAAACACTACTCACTCAGCCACGTTGCTTTGCATGATCAATTACAGATCGAGGGAGTACTCGTGACCATTTGGAATTTTCCTTTCCTGTGTGAGTAAGAAACTCCTATTGTGTACAGAGTGTCTTACAAGCAGGTGCCCTGGAAGCAGACAAGTTTTGGGGAGTTTCTTTTACTTTTAATATATTATTGATCAACCTCAATTAAAGGGGAACAGTCAGCACAAAGGGGTTCACACTCAAGTGTAGGGCTGGTCTCAGTGCCCACTTTTGTGTGCAACAACATTTCTGTTTACTTACTGTTCACTGTAGTATAGTAGATGATATACAGAATAATACATGGTGAGGTGTATATTACGAGAATTTAATATATGGATTTCAAAATTAATACTGTTCTAAAGTATACAAAAAAATCTCAGTAATATGATCACTCCCAAAGTGATAATAGCACAGTTCAAAAATGATAATACTATTGTTCAGGTCCTGTAATAGTATAATATAGTTCTGGACCTGAAAGATAGTATTATAACCAAACCCCAACAGCGCAAGCACAAGTCTCTCTGCCCATGTCTGCCAAAGCATGCCTTCCAATTGCCCACTTCCGTGTAGGAGAGCAGAACAACTGTAAAAACATGGCGGCTCCCTCTCTCGCTTAGTGAGAGTACTCCATCCTCCTCATTTCTTCCTGGCTTTGTTTTTCTTCAACTTTTTGTTACCATGGATTTATCTGGTTGACCCTGCACTCACAAAAAAAAAACGATAGGACTCTACCAATTGTGGTATATCTCGCTCATGGGGGGCAGGGAGAGATGGAGTGAAGCAAATGGGTGGTTGGCCAGGACCGAGAGATTTCTTCACTGAAGGGCCGACTACCCATAACAAAATGATGGAAAAAAAATTGCATCCATGTATTAAAAAAATAATGGCTAAGTCACTGGGCATTACCGGTGAGATATCATCTCAAGGTTCTGGACACAGGAACCTCTCAAGCTTCACTCTCAAGGTTCCTATGTGTCCAGAACCTCTCAATGGTATTACTCACTGGTAATGCCCAGTGACCTATTCATTATTCTATTTTTAATTCATACCTGAGGTGCGTGATGCTACATAAATCCTGAGAATGAAGCTTGAGGAGTTTATAACAGCATCACCTACTGATGGTGTGTATTAAATTCAAATATTCACACCACCTCATGTTTATTTTTTATAATTTCTGCACATCATTTTTTTTTCTACAAGATTCAGTTACTTATGACTTCAGGAATTTTCTCAAATGTTTGTGTGCAGAGGTATGCTCTCTCTATTTTATTATCTCCTTCTGTTTATTTCTTTATTATTTATTTATTTATTTAGTTATTTTGTAGCCAGTCCCTAAAGTACTTTTGCCCTGGCACTTACCACCTGCCAACTAATGCAAGCATGTATACAAATGGCAGTACAGGACAAATGAGAGCACTTCTGCTCTCACAGAACATAGCCTGCTTGTGTCTGCGGTAGTGATTCTCACTCCACTAGCATGCTGTTAAGGTGGCGAACTGAAAAGTGACTTAATGAATATTTTTAATGTAAGTAATTTATTTAAAAGTTTGGCTTTCATAATTAGACAGAAAGTAAGTGATTTTCACTTTGACTCAGAGGCAGCACAAAGGCTCTACTGAAAACTGTTGTACGAGCAAGAGAGTGACTTGTACTAAAAGTAAAGAAAGTGTGCACGTTTGTCATAATAACTAGTCAGTTATTATAGCATATAATAACTAGTCATCAATACTGAAAAAATTGATTACAAGTTATTACATCAGACTAATTTTGCTTTGTTCTAGGCTGACATCTTCTCTAACAACAAACCCCAGAGTTCCTGCAGCTGAAATCAGAGGTCCAGGCAGCAGTGGCAGGTTTAATAACCTGCAGTGCATGTTAGAGCTTTTATAATCTCCAATCTGATGTTTTTCAAGTCTGGGTGTCTCCAGGTGCTAAGTACAGTCCTTTGTGACTGTACATGGCTCAATTAGGACAGCGGAACCAACAAACAAAAGATCAGACCTCACATAAACTCTAACATGCACTGCAGTCTATTGAATCTCTCACTGCTGCCTACTGCTCTGACATCAGCTGCAGGGAATTCTGGGATTTGTAGTAACAGAAAATGGCATCCTAGAACTAAGCAAACTTAGTCTGATGCTATCTATTCTACTGTAAACAGTAAATTACACATGTAGTGTGCTTTGAGATCAAACCCACACTGAAGTGTGGGTCCCCTTGATGGTGACTGTTTCCCTTTAATAATATATTAGTATGGTCTGTGAGTAAGAGTGGTCTCATACTTTCTTAGGACATAACATTGTGGGTCAGAAAGGGGCTTCCCAGACCACATTAACATATGGTATAAATAATAAAATAAAAAGAACAAAACCCTGATCAAAGATAATGTCTTAACCAAGAAAAGTCAGAATAATATTAAACTAGTATATGTGCTGATGTCACCACCATTAAAATGCAGAGCTAGTAGTTTACATTCTGTTACAGACGGAAACAAATTAGAAAGATGCTGACATACAAATTGAGTCCAAAGATAGTTTTTTAAAAACAATCTACTGAGAGATTTCAACACTGCTGAAGAGTTAAGTGCAGAATCCAGATCACTAAATGTATTTTTCACAAGTTATTTAAAAGAGTTTCTTTTTGCAATTTCTGGCCAGCCCAATCAAACCACTAGCTCCAATCTGCTGAGTGCACTACTCTGATGAAAAAAAGGACTGACAGCACTGGCTGAGAGCCAGTTTTTAATCAAATAACTCATTTTAAAAAAAGAGCATTTAAATAAATAAACAGGAAACTTGCTCTGTGCATGAAGAAGATTCTGATCTCTGACTGTTCAGATGGCAATCTAAAGCCTAAGGCAACAGGAGGAGATGTCTGAGCAGCCCCTATAATCTCCTGACATTCTGTTCACTTCATATTCTTGAAAGTAAGTACCTTATTGGGTTGGCAGCATTTTATTTTCACATGGTTCAACTTCCCTAAGCACAGATGAAAATAATGAATGTAATTGGGTGAAAGGCAGTCACAAAGCAAAACATATTTTACAACACACATGGAAAATTCCACCCCGTCAAGTCCCAAATAAGTGCAATACCACTGAAAAGTTAAGATTTAATTAGCAGTTTCTAGAAATGAGTTGGGGGCATGGTGTGTAATAAGTTATAGCTGTCTGTCTGTCTATCTATCTGTCTGTCTGTCTATCTACAGTGCCAAAATAGTTAGGGTTCAGAAAGGTGGTTTAATGTTAACAAATTATTTTCAGCCATTTATTTTGCCACTGTTTCCTGATGGAGTTTCGCAAAATATTTTAAACCTTGATTTGCAGTCCACCCTCATTCTGACACTGGATGCTCAACCATGGTATGGGACAGTAAACTGCAGAATCCATAGGAGCATAAAAACATAGAATCTATTGGCAAAAAAGACTGCTTGACTCAGCCAGTCTGCCCAAATGTTCTCTACCTTGTCTGTCTCAGCAGACCCGAACTGGTCCCTGGTGGCACTCCCTCCTCCCTGTCTATTTGCTAATATTCCCCTTTGTCTATCCCATGTATGCTTGATGATTCTCACTGTTTTTGCCTCTACCACTTCTGCTGGCAAGCTGTTCCAGGCTTCTATTACCCTTTCAGTGAAGTAGTACTTCCTCACCTCCCTCTTAAACTCCCCCCTCCAGCTTCATCATGTGCACCCTGGATCTGGTGCTTTTTCTCATTTGAAAGACATTCCCTTCTTGCACCCTGTTCATCCCTGTGAGGTGCTTGTAGGTCTCTATTATGCCCCCATTCGTTCTCCTCTCTTTCCAGAGTGCACATGTTGAGATTCTTCAGATTTCACTCATAAGACATTTGGTGCAACCCCTGTACCATTTTAGTTGCCTTCTACCGGACTGCTTCCACCCTGTCCATGTCCTTCCCAAGATAAGGCTTCCAGAACTGAACACAATACTTCAGATGGGGACTCATAAGTGAACAATACAGTGGCAACACCACTTCCCTCCTCTTGCTGGAGATACCTTCCCTTATACACTCCAGCATCCCACCAGCCCTGCCCACTGCTTTGTCACACTGCCCTACCACTTTGAGGTCATCAGTTATGATAACCCCTTGGTTCCTTTCCTGCTCAGTGACTGTCAATATCTCCCACCACCCTATATACAGTTCCTGTTTTCTATGCCCAAAGTCCATGATATTGCACTTTGTGGCATTGAACACCAACTGCCCTGGTCTTAACCACTCCATGAGCTTCCCAAGATCCCTGCACATTCTTTCCACTCCCTCCTGAATAACCTCCCTAGTGCAGATTTTGTTATCATCTGCAAGACAGCATACCTTCCTTTCCAGTTCTTCTGCAATGTTACTTTTAAAGACACTGAAGAGGACCAGTCCCATTCCTGAGCCCCGCAGCACCCAGCTGATCAGTCACCCATCATTAGTGTGAGTGCTATTAACCATCACCCTCTGTTGCCAATCCATTAATCAATTTCCCAGTTTACCACTTTGGATCCCACTACTAGGCTGCTCAATTTCTTAATCAGTCTCCTGTGTGGTACAGTGTGGAAGGCCTTGCTAAAGTCCAAAAAGGCCACATTCTTTGCCATTTCCCCAATCTATTTCCCTGGTCACCTAGTCAAAGAAATCAGTTACATTTATCTGGCATGATCTCTCCCCCATGAATCCATGCTGCCTGTGGTCTTGTAGAGTGTTAGATTCTAAATACTCTACCAGCCTTTCCTTTATCAGGGATTGGATGAAAAAGTCCATTAGTAGGGCAGCTAGCACCTCTCTGCTCAACCTCAGTTCTACCTCCCCATTCTGACACTGAGTGCACAGCCATGGTATTGGACAGTAAACTGAAAAAATATAAAGTTTTTACCTGGAGTCCAACCCTGATGCTGCTGACCTCCCCATTCTGACACTGGCTGCCAAACTCCAGTGTCAGAGTAAATAATTTATAACCCTTCTCTCACCCACTGTTCCAACAGTCCTCCCACCACCATGAACTGTAGCCTGTTTTAGAACAGACATTTCACAGTGGAGAGTCAGACCTGAGAGTAAGTATGAGCAGGAAGAATGATACCTTCAAAGAGGCATCCAGATATAATCTAAGAAACCAGAGAGGACAGACAGATTCAGAAAGAGGAGGAGGAGGAGGAGGAGGAGGAGGAGGAAGAGGGGGTAGGGAAGGCCCATATTACCAACAGAGGGGCAGGAGATCACCCAGAAGAAAGTAGTTTTCAATTTAAGTTCCAGGTCTTTGACAAATATTGAGCTAGAAGTTTTATGCAAGGGCCTTCTTTTTTCCCGTGGTATATACATGAATGTTTTGAAGTGAAAGTTGACTGTGACAATTTTTCTCTACACCTCTCCTGTCAGCCCTCATTCCAAGGAGCACCCCATTTCCATCACCACAACATCTCCCAGGACTTACCTGCCACCGTCTTCCTCAGAGCTTGCCTCCTGGTGGGGTCAGTGGGGGTCCCTCAAGCCCCAACACAAAAAGGATCCGGTTCAGGCAGCATGCCCTGCTGGTCGGGTGTGGAGCTGCAAGCATGCCTCATCATCCAGCCCCCACTGTTTTTCCTCTGTTTTTTCTCCCCCCAGAGATGTGACATGCAATAACAGCATGATGCACTCCACGCACTCCTATGTGAAGTGCATCAACATCTTCCACATCCCCGATCTGTCTTGGCAATGAGCTGCCTTACCCCCAGCTTCTGCCAGGGACCAGACAAGCTACGGGCTCTGCCCACCCTCCCCCAGGAGGAGAAGAGTGGTCCTGTGGATGCTCGTTCCTCCCCCCCCCTGCCAACCCTCCAACAGCCTGAATTCATTTCCAAACTTGGGCCAGTGGCTTCGCAAGTGGTAGCACTATCACTTCACCAGTGGGCCAGTACATGAACATTTTTTTAGAAAGCTAAGATTAGAAACACAGTTTGTTGACTCAGACAGAAAGGAGAGTGAAAGAAAATAAGAACTTAGACAAGCCTTGGGTATAAAATATACACACACTCTACTGAAAGAAGCAGTTGAGACCTATATAAAGTAGTACATAAGGAAGTGCAAGAACTAGCTAAGAAAAAAAGAAACACCCCTACACGTTAGAATTTGACAAGAATACAGACAGCACTAAGGGATCTGAAAAGTGACTGTAACATTACTAATAAACAAATGGATAAAGGAGAAGGAATAGTAGGATTACATAAACTACAGACAGGCATGCCTGCATCTTTTGAATGCCAAAGATGACAATGAGGAGCTTAATGAAGACCTCATGACAAGAATTCAGACAGAAATCAGGCAGTTACTGGATATGGGATGAGATAAAGGCTGGATTTCAGAATGGGAGGCAAATTGTTTGCATAATATCTCACCAAGGACACTAAACTTTCATACCATTCCAAAAGTACATACAAGCATTACTTCACCTCCTGGTAGACCCATAGGGCTCAATTTTCATACAGCTTTTAGACCAACATAAGTTGCGCTGATCTAGGGCTGTGGCAAAGTGCAGGTGCATCAGGGAACCTGCATTCCATTTTAGAAAACAGGAGGTCCCTGTGCAAAAGATTTGGGAGTTGCCACAGTTGTTACACCAAACATTTGGGGCACCTGCAGGGTTTGACACAGGGATCTGCCAATCTCCCCACCCAGTGCAACCCTAAAGGGGCTGCAAAGGGGAGGTTCATATACCAGCAAGGAGGAGATCAGGGGAAGAGGGAGCATGGGGGTGCTCTAGGGCATGATGGGGCATGGCAGAAAGGTAGGGTGGTGAGGTGCCACCTGGTAGGTGCCATGCGAACACAGAAAGCCAATCGGCCTGAGAACGGGGGTGGGCAGGACCAGACAGTTGCCAGGCCAAGGTGGAAACAGCCCTGGCACCAGATTGATGGTGCCATTGTCCCAAATACTGAGTGGGCAGCTGTAGCTGTAGGAAGTGGGGCAGAGGTGGTGAAGGGGAACATTACCTGGCACCATGACAGTCCCCTGGTACTCACTCCCCTGTATAGAGGCAGGCTGCTGACTGCCTACTGTGTTGGAAACAGTGGCACCTATGGAACTGGTACCAGGGCTGCATTCGCCTGGGACCTGGCTATGATTAAGCTCTGCCCACCCCCTGAATCTGGGTTGATCGGCTTTCTGTATGTGCACATGGTACCCCCACTGGGTGCCACCTCACCACCCTGACTTTTTGTTTTTCCCCTCACCCTCTAGGGCACCCCTGTTCTCCCTCTGCCCTCGGTCCCCTCCTTGCAGATTCCCTCCATTCACCTCCATGCCTGGCTGTAGCACATGGCCCTTAGACCAGCTCCTCACTGGTCTAGACTGAGCTCCCTGTTGTGACCATGGTGGGGCTTCTAAAATTCCAAAAAAGGGGATAGTGCAGCCCCGCCATGGTGCAAGCCCCCTTGCAACCTGATGCAAGGGCACTTCTGCTGCAAGGGTGGTGCAGGGTGGTTTTGACACACAGCATCCCAACTTTCACACAGCCTGCATTCGAAAATTGGGATTGCTTCAGACTTTGACGAAAGGTGCCACTTGTGTCAAAGCCGTTTGGTGCATGCACCTTGCACTGAAGTTTCCTATTTTAAAATTGGGCTCATAGTGTCTGCTTTAATTCTACGTCTTTATAAAATGCATTGATTACTTTATTAAAATGCTGATTTTTGATATTCCATCTTATGTAAAAGATACAAAACATGTTTTGGAACTTATCTCAAAATTTTACTCTCACCCCTCTGAGCTCAGTGAAATTATTGGGGTCGCCTCTAATGTGGAAAGTCTTTACTCTTGTATCCCATATGATCATGGAATAAAAGTGTTGCAACAGGCTCTGATGAACAGGCCTATAGGTGACAGCCCCCCAAATCACTTTCTATTACAACTTACTGAGATAGTTCTGAACAGGAAGTGTTTGATGTTTGAAGACAAATTGTATAGCCAGACAAGGGGTACAGCTATGGGCAGTTCTTTTGCCCCCTTGTCATGTCATGTCAGTTTACACATAGCAAAATCTGAAGAACAACATATTTACAACAAAGAAACCAGCATTTACCACAATAATATTTATTTGTGGAAACATTGCATTAATGACATTTTGGTATTATGGAGAGGTTTGGAATTTAAGTAGACATGTTCAATGAATACCTCAATACTCGGACATCCAATTTGATGTTCACTATGAGTACACATAAGACAGAGATCCCATTTCTTGATTGAACAAGAAGGTAGGCAACACCCTGAAGACCTCTCTATATTGTAAATCTATGGACAGAAATATGATACCGCATACCAGCAGTTTCCATGGCCCAGTATTGATAGGAAGCATCCACTACTCCCATGTCAGTAGAGCAAGCAGAAACTGCCACAGTGATAATGATTACATGTTGGAGCACAAAATACTGGAAGACAGATTTACTCAATGAGGGTACAACATGAGAATAATCAAGACAGCAAAAAAAAAAAAACGTTGTGATGATGTGTGACATGAGAGGGTCACACCACTTATAGACAAAACACAAAATAGTAATAGAATGGTTTTTAGTTCAAGATTTGGAATTCTTTAGCAAGTCTGAGCTTCTATGCCCCTTATTATTCTAGATCATTGTCAGCTTGTATAGCTTGTAGGCTCTTTGTAAACTCCTATGCACCTATTAATTTGTCCACTGTTACAGCAGGCAGTCATCTTTGTAAGACTTTTGAATGCTGAAACTTGTATTTGCAAAATGGCTTTGATTCCATTACATGTTAATTACCTCATCTTGAGGTATGTTACCAATTCCTGTATTATATGTGTTACTCTGTACTATTGCTATTTTTGTACACTGTCACTGTTGATTATGCTTATTTTGTAGCCACATATGTGGTCTGGGTCATGACTGAAAATGGTCCTTTGGATCAGTGCACTTACCTGGTTACCAAAGACATAAATAAATAAAATAAATAAATAAAGATTTTCTGACCTGAGCCCCAAAATTGGAACATTATCAATCAACATTGGCACATTCTGGAAGTTTGTAGTACTGTAGTCAGATGGTGCCAGTTTCCCTAAACATCTGTCTCTTACCCTAAATGCCCCCATCATACTGTGCCTACTTAACTTGGTGGTCTACATAAGAACATAAGAAAGTGCCGTCAGAAGGGGACCTCATGAGCCATCTAGTCTGCCTGTGTGGGCTGCCCTCCCCAGTCTTTTTTTCTTCCTACATTTCTGCAGTGCCTATCCCATGCTAGCTTGAACTCTCTCAATGTCTTTGCTGCCACGACTTCTGGGGACAGACTGTTCCAAGGCTCCACCACTCTATTGGTGAAAAAAAACTTCCTGATGTTGGTTTTGAATCTACTTCCCTGTAGGTGCATGCTGTGCCCCCTTGTTCATGTAGACAAACTTTCTCTGAAAAGGTCCTGTGTTTGTACTGAGTTAATTCCTTTGAGGTATTTGAATGTCTCAATCATATCCCCCATCCCTCCTTCTTTCCAGTGAGAACATCTTGAGATGGTTGAATTTTGACTTGTAGGGTTCTTGATGAAGTCCGTGAATTATCTGCATAGCTCTCCTCTGAACAGTCTCCATATGATCTCTGTCTTTCTTGAGGTGTGGTCTCTAGAACTGGATGCAATACTCTAGGTATGGCATCACCAAGGACCTGTGCAGTGGGATTATCACCTCGCTTTTTCTAATGATACCCCTACATATGAATCCAAGTCTAATTTAGGAAACTGAGAGACCCAGTGATCACACTGCCACAAAGAATTGTTGCCTGCAGACACAACATGAGCTGTAAATTTTTTTTAACTTGCTGTAGCTAGGCTATCAATTGACACAAAGAAACTGCACTCTTTCAAGAATGTAAAAAATAGAGTTGTGTTGTAGCTTTACTCACCCGCTGAAGAAGGGTCAAACTAGGACCTGAATCACCGGGGCTGTCTTCCTGCCATCACTGCTGTGGAGTAAAGCTATAGCACAACTTATTTTTTCTCTTTCTCAAAAGAGTACAGTTTCTTTGTGAGTTTGCTCTAGTAGTTTTGTCTGTCTACGCTAACTGACTTCAAGACTGTGTGTGTTGTGTTCCTGTGCTCCTGCTGTCAACCGACAGACTCATGAGCAAGTGGCAAAGTTGTCCAGCATGTGCACGGTAAAGTTGTTCAGAAAGTGCACACTATCTCCTCCCTCACTGTACTTCCCTGATTAAAGACAGCTATCTCTCAACCCTCAAATCCCCATACACCTCTGCTAAAACATTCCATTAACCCAGAAAATTCCCATGGGGGCTACAGTTTTATAATAGACATGTTTTCCTCTACAGCCTTCACTGCATTGACTGATCAAAAGATTTGCTTGCTTGCTAAATCAGCTATTAGAAATTGCTGGTTACTTCAAACAGCTGATTTTCCTAGTGGGTGTATCTTTCATTTAGCCAATACAGTGAGCAGCAGTAGCAGGCGTTTTTACAGTATTTTCATGTTAAGTAGTGGTTCCCCCTTGTCTCTCCCGATCTATTTGCCATCTTAAGCACTGTAACCACCCTCCCTCTCTTAATTCTTTTTACCATCTTTGGTAACTTTCCTGGTGCCCAGTGGTCTTCTTCCCTCTACTAAGCCATGTTGCCATATGATGTAGCTTCTCTGGTGTCTAGTGTACCCCTGTACCTTATCTAATCCTCACTGCCATATTAAGGAGTTTTCCTGTTAGCCAGTTGTACTTCCTCTCTCATAGTAGCATCCTTCACCCTTCCAATTCCACACCCTTCAATAGATGGCAACCAGCAGGTATTGTCCATTCACCTCCCTGGTCAGTCCTTATCTGCCCTGCACAAGTCCTGTATTGCTTTATACCACATTATAATGATACAGAACTTACAGTCTGGAAATTAACTAAGTTTACATAAAGTACTACTGTACATGCACATGGACTTAGTTAATTTTCAATATATAGTCTTCTATTAAACCTAACTGTGGCAAAAACCAAGCTTTCTTCACCAAAGTTGACTGAAAGCTTTCAGACCTCCCCATGACCACACTAGTAATGATATGTAAATTCTACCGAAAATGAGGTTTCAGCACCTTCTCCACTGAACGCCAATTTTGCATGGGATTTATATGTCACTACTAATGTGGTCATGGGGAGGGGTCCAAGTTCACTCAAGTTAGGTAAAAAAAAAGATTGGACTGTGCCAGAATTGGGGGTAAAAGAAGAAAATATGATGAAATTAAACTACATCTGTATCCATGCATAAGTCAGGACTGATACTGGGCTGATAATGAATGGCCATGGAAGTGAGCAGAAGAAAGTGTTGGCCACTGACTTGGGAAGGAGAGTGGCTTTGGGGGGCAGGAGGCTAACAGGAAGAGAAGGTCCACGGGACATCATAAAAGCTACTTAATATGGCAGTGGGAATTGGGAGAGGGAGGGAGGGGAGCAGCATTGAACACCAAGGAATTACATAGCGTGGCATTGGGGATCAGCTGAGGAGGAGGCTACCACTGGATACAAGGAAATTACTTAACATGGCAATGGGGATTACGCAAGGTAAGGGGTACAACTGAACACCAGGGAAATAGCTTAACATGGCAAGTGTGATTGGGTATAGGAGGAGGAGGGTACCCCGGATGCTTGGGAAATTTTAACACAGTAAATGGTGTTTATGTAGGGGAGGAGGATATCACTGGTCACCAGGGTAGTTACCTAACATGGCAATGGAGCTCAAGTGAAAAAGGAAGGTACCACTGGATACCAGTGAAGTTACTTAACATGGCAGTGGGGATCATGTGAGGAAGGAGATTACCACTGGACACTAGGAAAGTTACTTAACATGGGGTATGGATGAGGTGAAGGAGAAGAGTACCACTGAATACCAGGAAAGTTACATAACATGGGGTGGAAGGGGAAGAAAAAGAATGATTTGCAAAACTGATGGCTTCCTGCATGTAGTCTCACTTCTGCTGTGGCTTAACATCATATACACAACACCTTCACCAATGCATTCTCAAGAGGTTTACAACTCACTCATGCTACCTTTGAGCAGAGTCACCACCCTATCCAATAGTATCAGTGTGCTATGGTACTGAAAGCAGCACCAACAAATAAGCGAGTACATTCACTCATTTTCCCTAGCATCTTCCTCCTCCAATTCCTTTGAATGGCACAGCTGCAAATCTCTTCCTGAGTTTTATCACAATAGGAACTCTAGTTGCAGATCAGTTCCTGTTGTGACCATAGTTAGAAAGGGTTTTGGGGGGTGTCCCACTACAATGCATTGGGGGAAGGGGCAGTACTTGTGATAGAAGGCAGTGCAGCAACTTACTGACTAATGGCTGTCAGTGCTGTCCAACAGATGATTATTTATTACACCTCTTTATAGCAGTCTGAGTCATCACAAATGGGTCTTGGAGGCATCCTCTGTTAAGCTGATGCACAAAAGAAACATCTGGAATTCAATACTGGTGCCATCTTTTCCTGTGGTAACATTCCTCAATTTCTTTTGAGCATTTCTCCAGACTGATCACATCTTTTTGGCTCTCTGCCAACCATTCAATGTTTTTGGTAAGAATCCATTTTTTCTACAACCTGTAAGGAAATTTTCAAACTAATATCATAATTTTGATGCTGCAGATGTTAAGTTATTTCCAATTTTACATACATTATTAACTTCTGCACTGTTTTTGTTTCAGGTTGGGAGTTGTTTGTTCTCCTAGAGTCCACTCCTAGTTTGGCAAAGTGGGGTCAGTCTCTAAATACCCTTATGGTTTCAATGCCTTGTGCTCAGATTTGCTGTGATCTGTGTGCCTTGTTGGTATGTTTTGGTGGCATTGCCTCTGGAGTTAATTGTGTTGTGAAGTGTTTTGCCATTCCAGTAGGTCAACCACTTGGAACTGCAGTGTGGGATGAGAAGCAGATGTTTTTACCCTTTACTGCCTCTATTTTGTCTGCTGCCCTATATTATGTCCCACCCTATGCAAAAGATTTCAAAGGATTATGATTTTAAAACTCCTCCCCAGCTTACCTTGCTCAGCAGGGAGATTGAGCGCCATTCAGTGCCACCACTGGTATCCTCTGTTGAGGAAATTTTTTCATTTTCTGTTCCCTCCCAACTCCAGTTCAGGGGCATGACAGCAGGAAAAAGTTAAAATGTGATTTATTTTTCTCGATTTGAGCATTACATGTCATCTTGTCTCCCACACTCATTTTAGCAAAGTAAAGGATGGAGAACAAACCTTGCAGCCCCTTGTGAGCTATAATTTAAAAATTACTGCAATTTGAGGTGTTGGCAGTCTCATGATGGGTGAGACAACCAAAATGTTTTGTCTGATTCACCAGCTCTCAAACCAGGCAAGGCAAGGCAGGGCAAATTTTATTTTTCAGGTGCGCAATCCCAGAGGCTCTGGGTGCCATACAATCAGACATCAAAAAATTAAAACACAATAAATAAAATATAAACATTCCAATAAATACTTAAAATCTAAACACTAGAATGAGGGTCTAAATTGTCAGCAAAATCCCCACATGGGACTGTAAACAGAGAATGCAGTCCTACCTATTCTCATTTTGGTCAGGCAGGGTGCAGGATCAACTAGCAAGTGGCTCACTTATAGAATAAAACTCATGGCATTATTTGGGGTATGAGGCTTGGGGTTTTCTGTCCAAGATGGTGGACTTACAATCTGGGCAGCAATGTTGCTGACTTTGACTGTCCAAATATAGTGTTGGTGCAGTAGCAACCTCCGTGACCATTTTCTCCACCCTATTACGCACCATTGATCTTGCAATTTTCAAAATGGCACTGGATCATGCAAGATCCTGTATTACTAGCAGCCATTTGTTCTTTCCTTTGTTTACTTGTGGTCACATGTGGACATACCTAGCCACATGGCTCAGGATGGTTTAAAATCACAGAAGACAGATTTCTTTAGTCTTCTTCCTCTTATGTATAACTCTACACACTTCAGTGGGGAAAGGGAAGTAAGGGTACAGTGCTTAATCCCCTCTTTCTTTCTTTTTTTCTGGCAGGGAGGCAGTTGTTAGAACAGTCAGGACAGTGGCCACATGCACCCCAAGGGCTTCTGCAGGTCAATTGTTCTTCATTGTGGGTGATGCAGATAAAGGGTTTTTGGCATACTGTGTGTATTGCCATTCCACTGAGCTGGGGTTCTCTCCTTCCCTATCCTGATCATCTGTTATCAGGTCATCCCTTTGTCATGTCAGTCAATGAATGTTCTGTGTGCCCTAGCTATCACCTGACTCCTTACTCATTCTCCCCCTTCTACTCTTATCATTGCCAGGTTATTTCTCCAATACTGACTAGAACAGAAAAATGTGCCACAAGTGCCCCAATTTCCACCTCTTGAAGGCCCATGGGGACCTCTTTTCACTGTGTATGGTCAACAAGGACCTTCAGATCAACAACTTATCTTAAAGGTCCTCCACTGAGGACACCATGGACACCATGGAGGATGACACCTCCTCGGTATCGCAGAGGATCATGGTGGATATGTTGCAGAAGCTTCTCAAGAGAATCAAGGCTTCAGCAGATCTAAAGCTGCCATGAGAACCTGACAGAGACACCCCTAAACCAAAGAAGCAGAGAAAGGATGACAATCAGGCACCAGAGGACCCAGTTAGAGAACATTGCTCTGACAAGGAAGATTCCAACCATGGAGACAAAGGACCTAGGGAGAACCTAGCAGCCTGCTTATGCCCCGTGATATCATATCTGAGATTATCAAAGTAGTCTGTGAGATCCTCAAATTTGGGGAACCAGCACCCCCAGAGGAACAGAAACTGGACCAGCTAGTCAGATAAAGGTAGAAAATTCACAACTTCTTCATAGTGTACAAGCACTAGAAGAAATTATATCAAAGGAATGGGATGCTCCAGACTAGTCAGAATTAGAGAAAAGGTATCCTTTGATAGGACATACCCCTTACAAGAGGATAAACAAAAAATATGGTCCAGTCCACCTAAAATAAACTCAGAAATTTCCTCCATGAGCCACAAGATGGTCCTCCGATCAGACAGCTTGTCAGCCCTAAAGTACCCTATGGACAAAAAGGTGGGAACATGATCAAAAAAGCCCATGAGATTCTATCAGTGTCCATGAAAGCTTCCACTGCAGCCATATACCCCAAGAGAGCCATCCTTAGGTGGTTGGATGCCACACAACAAGATTTCTCCAAGATGAGCCCCCAGAGGGCTACCATGGATTATACAGTCCAGTCAATAAAATACATGGCTGACTCCTCCATTGACACATTCAAAATTACCTTTCTGGCTACAGCAACCATCAACAGGGTCAGAGGGCATCTATGGTTAAAACCGTGGCAAGCAGACCAGGTGTCGAAAACTATGCATTGAAGTTACAATTCAAAGGAGATTCACTGTTTGGGCCAGGGCTAGAGAAGTTCATGAATCCAAAGGGGAATGGCAATGATCTCCCTGGGATACTGGCTATTCAACTGTCCTTTTGTAGCATCTGCTTCTTCAACTTCCCTCAGAGGGGACACAGAAATAAAACCTTTCAAGGCTTGGATTATTGCAGTTTAAGATGCAAACAAAACTTCTTTAACTGTAGAGATGACCAGCTGATCAACAGAGGCCTAAATGAGTAAAGCAGGCCTAGGGAATGTTTCCAATCCAACAAAGGAAGCAGACCCTTTCAGACATGAAGAGGTGCAGGCTCAGGACTGGTATCCACAGTGGGAGGAAGACTACAGGAGTTTGCCACCACCTGGGCCAGAAAGGTGATGGACAAATGAGTTTAGGAGGTAGTCTCCAAGTTATGCAGTAGAGTTCAACATAGTCACAAGAAACTCCATATTCTGACAGTCCCACATATTGACAGACATAACCCCAAAACTTCAAGTCACAGTGCTGCTAAACCTGCTTTTTCAGGAAGGTGCCATAATCCCAGTAACAACAACCAAGCAAAAATCAAGCATCTGTTTCATCTTCTTTTTAGTACCCCCAAAAATCAAGAGGCCTATCCTAGACCTCAAATTCATAGCAACATAGAAACATAGAACTTGATGGCAGATAAAGACTGCTTGACCCATCCAGTCTGCCTATTTCTCCCTGCCTACACTCTTACCACAGATCATGCCCCATCTACAGCTCTTTCTCCCTCGGCCCATTCTTTCCACTGTGTTTCCCTTTCACTTATCCCATGCATTCTTGAACCTCACCACTGTTTTTGCCCCCACCACCTTTGCTGGAAGGCCGCTCCATTAATCTACCACTCTTTCTGTAAAGAAGTACTTCCTCACATCTTACCTGAATCTATCCCCCCTCATCTTCAAAGCATGTCCCCGTGTTCTTGAGTACCTTTTCTTCTGAAAAATACTCCCTTCCTGCATGTTATTTACCCCTGCAAGATATTTAAAGGTCTGTATTATATCCCCTCTCTCCCTCCCTCCTCTGTTTCAGGGTGTACCCATTGAGGTCCTTTAGACTCTCCTCATACGGCTTTTGATGCTGACCCAGCACCATTTTAGTTGCCCTTATCAAGACACCACTCTGTCTATGTCCTTCCAGAGATGTGGTCTCCAGAACTGGACACAATACTCTAGGTGGGGTCTTACCAGCTATCTTTACAAAGGCAAGATCACCTCCCTCTTTCTGCTGGTGACACCCCTCTCTATGCACCCTATTCATGAACCAGTCTGTGATAATACTGGAGATTCAAGATTGAAAACTTACAAACAACATTAGTGGCAGTACAGAAGAATGATGTTCTCACCGTGACTGACCTAAAAGACACCTATCTACATGTATCCATTTGCCCATCCCACCATAAATTTCTCAGGTTCTGTATCCTAGGTTGACACTTCCAATGCAAGTGCTTGCCAATAAGCCTAGCATCTGCCCTTCGAGTGTTCACCAAGATCATGGCAACTCTGACTGTGAATCTGAGAGCAGATGGCATTTACATAGTCCCCTACCTGGATAACTGGTTAATTTGAACCAGAACCAGGGAAGCATCACTGAACACCATGAGAAGGGTGCAGGAAATTCTAACACAACACAGGTGGACTATCAACATAGTCAAAAGCAATCTATCACCCTCAACAACATTAGAACACCTGGGGGTGAACTTCAGCACCACACAGGGTACTGTATACCCTTCAGACATGAACATCAACAACCTACAAACCCACTGCACCAGGATCCTGAACTTTACACCACTGCTAAAAAACTTTACTTGTAGTAAAAATGCATAGCGCCAGCCTCAAGTACCAAAAAATGTTTGTATTTTATAATTGTTGCAGACCTGTGTCATTAAAAAGTGATACAAAAGTTATTAACACACCCTTACAGAGATACCTCTGCTAGCATTTAAACTCAAATATGCTTATGCAAAAGTGCCTCTTTATGATGTCCTCTTTATGATGCCCTGCCCATTAGTTCCCAAATACTTGGTCTGGCTCTTAAAGAAATCATTCATTTTAATTAAAATGAATTATAAAATGGATGAAAAACTCCTGCATTTTGATTGGTAAAAAAGGCAATTCCAGCTGGGTAATTATTAGTCAACAAATGTATATATCACCCCTACTTTCCACATTCGTTTTAGAATACACCTTACATAATCAGTAAATCAATGCACTCATACTAAAGGCAAACATACTTTACCAAAATGGCTGACATTCATCCTTTAACAATAAATTTGAATCAAAGAAAGTAGTTTTAGGTGTTCCTCATAGCTAGCAACCTCTCCAGGCATGTGTATATTCTACAGTGGATGCACAGTCAGCCCTGCATTGTATTATTCCTTACTTAATAAATAACATCTTCCCCAATATATGCAGCATTCCCTACGACCCTCCATAGCAGCAACACCAAAATCAGTAAAATTATTGATTCTGCTATGCCATCCCCACCAAACTTTGTAATGCCTGGTTGATCTTGTTTTTATTTACTTAGAATTTTTCTCACCAGGATACTTCCATTTATTCTCACATCTAGTTTTCAAGAAAGTCCCAGTGCAACAGATATAGCAGCAGACATTCCTAACAGTTAGGTTAGCAAAAAGAAACAGAAGGTAAACAGTTACAGCTGTTACAATATATACAGATTTACAATTGTATATGGAAGACAAGGAAGAGTAAGTAGAGGTCAAGGACAGATGTCTTGACAACTGAAGGATCAGAAGAACTGGGATGGAGCTGTTGTTGCACAGGGTATTGAGCTCTCCAAGCATTGCTCATTTGACAGCAGTGGCAGCAGGGACGCCATTAACATGTGTGAAGAATGCATTCCAGATAATTAAAATGTGTACCACAAAGGCTTTCATTCCAATGGCTTTTCACACTCTGGGTATATGAAACAAGTCCCTATTTTGTGATCTGAGTACATAGGGGTGAAAAGGCCTGGCCAAGAGCTCACTCTAGTAATTTTGGTACTGCCCATGGAGGCATATGTAAATTATGGTTGTCCATGTAAGGCCAAATCTCTGGAGAAAGGAGGCAAAGATTGCCACAGAGCAAACAGTGATGTGTTCTTTTGTCACAACCCAGTGCAAAGACAGTGATGGACACAATACAATGCATCATGTTTTTTCATGTCAGTCTGATGTTTTTGCATTGAGTTCTTATTAGCTTGATTTGTGGTCCAGCCATAGGCCACAATGCTTGAACGTTTACACAGATTTATGTAGGTGGGCTGAGTGAGATCAGATTTGTAATGAATGAAATGAGGATGTACTTTTGTGGAATTCCATGACTTTTCTTTTAGCTGTTGTTTAACAAAAGCTTGCTTTTAAGCTTCTAATCCTGAATCTTGTTAAAGAATGTTTGAAGGGTGATGTTGAGGTCATAGGCAGATTCAGACTGTATATAGATAATGGTGTCATTGGTGAATAGGTGAATGCTGGCATTGAAACATTTGCAGATCAGCTGAACTAGGGTGCAGGAGGGGAGTCTCTTTCAAGTGGGAAAGAGCACCATTACCAGAAGGCATGTGATAAAACTGTAAAGGGGAGTTTAAAAGGGATGTGAGGAAGTACTACTTCACTGAAAGAGCAGTGGATGCCTGGAACAGACTGCCAGTGAAAGTGGTGAAGGCAAAAACAGTATGGGTATTCAGTCGTGTGGGACAGACATTAGGGAATATTAATAAATAGGGCAAGGAGGAAGGAGGCTGTCCAGAGACCAGTTTAGCTCTGCAGAGGTAGACTAGGCAGGGACAATCTAGGCAGACTGGGTGTGCTGAGTGGTACTTTTCTGCCCACAAGTTCTGCATTTTTAAGTTTTTATCCCTCCACTCCTTCTACAAATACTGAGGTAGACAAAAACCCTCCATTTACCTCCTGAGCTATCTGACATGTCAGTTCCTCTGACCATACTATTGGATCAATTAATGAAAGGATCTTGTATTGCTTAGTTAATTTTTGTAGTGTTTTTTAACTCAATTATCTCCCAGAGACACTCGAAGTACTTGCTTTAAACTGTCCTATATTGTCAAACTAGTTCTACCTGTATGCTGCAAAAAAAGATTAGAAATAGCCCTACAGCAGCAAACACATTTCTGTGTCATCTGACCTAGATTCAAAATTCAGATTGTGGGCGTTAGTTCATCCCATTATGGTAAGGAAGGAAACAAAACATTCTGATGTCATAGTTGTTTCTACAGCAGGCACAAGCTCGATCCCTGCCACTCAGATGGTGGCTGACCAAGATGGTGAGCAGAAGGGCTGTACTGGTCACCACTACAGGGAGGGGCTGCCAACTGGAGTAAGTGGTGGTCCACAGTAGGAGGGAGGAACTTGTGTAGGCAAGACAGGGAAAGGGTTCAGACTTGCAATCAGGAGGGTAAGGAGGCTATTCTATGCCAGGTGTCCTTATAATAAACTGTTTAGTGGCATCTGAATGGCAATCAGGGTGGGTGGAATGACCACTAACTGCCATGGATCCTCATAATAAACTGTTTGGGAGCATCATGATGACAATCCATGGTGGGGGACCACTAGACACAGGGATACTTATCAGAAACTGTTTGACAAAATCAGAATGATGATTGGGGTGGGGGCACTGCACATCACTGTGTGCTTTGATTAGGGTAGGGTTTTGGAAGCACTAAAACAGTACTGACATTTTGGCTGTTTAGCACTTTCAAAACCTATGTGTATACCTCAGTGCCTACTGAGCAGGAGTGGATCCTACATTTGCATGGGTGCAGCAGTATATGTATATTCATGTACATGCTTTTGGGTTAGCACTGTGCACTGGGAGTGCGTGAATATGGCCCTCACCCTGTCTGATCCTGCTGTTCCTGGTTAGTGTGGCACTTACATATTTCTCACTGAGCTAACCTTCTGAAAACAGCAGCAGTACTAAATTATCACATTGCTGGTGAAGTTTCTGTGAAGTTTCCACATTGGCATTTCATGTAACTAATTGACTAACCCCCCATTGTGCTGAATTTTGCCATATTCTTGGTATTTGGGATATATTGTCCTTCAATTTCTCTGTTACTTGGACACCTGTGCACTCATATACATGCAGTCCTTTTCACAGGTGTTCTGGGCAGCCTTCCACAGTTCTTTTTCCCCTCATTTGTTTATCCCTCTACTAGTGCTGTTATTTCAGGAATATACCCTGTTCAGGCAGATTTACCAATTGGATAGTGGGGGGTTACTTCCCATTTCCTCCCTTTGATCCCTCCCACGTTTGGCATAAGCAATGCCACTGTTGGCCTGGCTTGTGTTCAGTGCCCCTGCAGCAAAAGCAAGCTTTCTGGCCTGTCCACAAGGGTCCCTGTTGCACTGGAACCCACAGCCCAACCCTCCTCTGCTGAGGCACATTGTGACATGGCTTGCTGCAGAACGTGCATCACATTCATGGTAGGTATTTCTTTCTGATATTTTATTTACAACACCTTTGTTGATGTTTGTATTTGATATATTTCTACCAATTCTATGTCATAATAGTGAACACGAAATGGGGATCGCTATTATGGTGAGTGTATATCGCCAAAAAGCAAATCGGCCATATACTCTTATCGGCAAATTGACACCTGGCAAACTAAAGTGTTTTTGTGAGGGGGGCTGCATCCCCCACCCCTCTTGTGGGGGACTTTGCCCCCACCACCCCCAAATTAGGATTCTTAACTCCAGGGGGGTACATGTCAGGGAGGGGGCACAATTCAGCTGAAAAAAAAATTAAGTCTGGGAGCCACAGGCAGCGTCAAAATTCAAACCCTCCTGTCCCCAGCCCCAAACCCAGTACCTGCTGTGCTGGAGCCAGCCTCCCTCACCAGCACACCACACAGCTGGCTTGGTGGCATCATGTACATTTCCTCCAGATAACCCTCTTCCCTATCGCTCCTCTTCCCCCTTGCCATTTCTCCTTTCTGGTTGCCTTCCCCTACCCTCTCAATAGCAGTAGTCACTACCCTTGCGGGTTGCCTATGACAATAATGCTGAATATGAGTCACCATTTTCACGATCATCCATATTCAGTCATTCTTATTACAGGATACCATTTCTACATAGGATGATTGCAGATTTTAGGAAGTGACTGTTTATTTTTGTGATAATTTTGAACCATTTTGGAACACATAGCACCTGGTATTCTGGAAGAGGAATAATTATTAAAAACTAAATCTGCAGCTTAGATAGGTTTTGTTTCTTTGTGCTGTGAAGGGAAAACACATTGATTCTGTTGTGTGTGCGCACACACACCCACACACACACACACACGTGTATAAAAAGTATTGCACATATAATGTTGCAATGACCAGTTCTTATTGATATGAGAGAAATGGCTTAATCCAATACTCAAAACTATGAGACATGATGGTCAAAAGGAGTTATTATTGTCTTTACTGAATAATACACATGCTGCACATTTGTATTCATTTGCAGATTTTGTGACCTGAAAGATATGGATATCTATGGTAATAAAATTAATCATCTGTATCTTTTTGTACTTCTCTTTTTAAAATGCTGCAATGAACCTTTTTATGTATTTAAAGTATCTTTATGTGTAATGAATGTTATATCAAACAGTCCTTTGGAATAAAAACATATTTTAAATATAAAAACGGAACTGAAGTGAACACACACACACACACACACACACACGCACATATACACACACACACACAATCTCTCTCTCTCCTTGCTGGAATTAATGGGAACCCTGCTTCTTCTGCAAGGGAGTTTATAATTAACCCCTTCACAAAGTTTATCTACCCACTTAACAAATTGTGTCAGTTTTCCTAAATTTTAAGAATTTTTGAAAGAGATTTGTGAAGTGCAGCAACTTTTCTCATATTTATACTTTTTACTGAGAAACATTTGACAATGTTGGCAACATCTGAATTCAGCAACATAGTTTAACTCTGATTATACAGTAGAACTAACTGCTGTTTGTGGAGGCTTAATGTATTTAAAAATCTGGATCCTGGTTGCAAGGGGTGGAAATGTGTCAGTTGAGAACAACCATAAACCTTTCTCTCCCTCGCTTTCTCACTTTCCTTTTCAGTTCTCCACCTTTTGAAAAGAAGGATTAACATCTTAAACTTAGTTTTAGATAGGAGACAAGATTTACCTTTTTTGTAACAATATTTCTATTAGTTTGCTACACATCATAATTTAAAGTCCTCTATTAATTCAAATAGAATAAGACAGCTGAGCTATTTATTTCATTTTCTTGTGCACTATAAACTATTTTATATAATCTTTCTGTACAGTATGTGACTCATTTTATCAGTTTCTAGGAGTACATGGACAAAATACATGAGCCTAGGTTTAAAATTCAAAGTTGATCCAATTATTTATTTGCTGCAAAAGAGAATTGTATAACCTAAGCCCAGAACTAATCTAGACATGGGCAGATAGCTGGCACTAGATTTAAGTCTTTGTAATTCACTCTTATTAAAGGGTACATGGGGGAAAAATAGTTGTTTTGCAGAAAATGAGTTCTTTATGACAAGTATAGCGAATGGCATACAGCAGTTGTGTATAATTGCCCCTTTTAACCTTGAACACAGAGAGACTAAATATCAGGAAAATAAAATCAATATCATACCAACTGTGCACGTAACTATGTGACCATGTTCACACAGAGAAAATAAAAATCTATTTATTGTGTGAAAACCTGCAGTGCTTTCAGAATTTGATCTGTCCATGGGTGGATTAAGGCTATGGATTATATTTAGCTAATGTTATTTAATAACAAGAACTGACAGTGATAGCTAATGCCAAAAATACTTATTTATGCTACTCTACTATGGTTTATACTATGGTCTGTAGGCTAAAAGTTAAGCCATTCATTTCATTTTACAGATTATTTAGTGATAAGAAACCATACTTAAGAACTGGTCATTTGCATCTGAATATTAAACAACCATGATCACGTCTTTTACACCAAAGAACCTCTGTGGTAGCCAATGGGTTAGTTGTAAGATTTTCCTCAAGGAAGAGCTTAAAAGTAATTTATCCTACTGTGAAAGAAGTAAGTGGTATGTACTGTAATTGGTGGAGGGACAAATCTGTCCTTTGTAGAGGGACAGTTTCCATTGGGCCAGCAAGGGGGAGCCAGAAACTACTGTTAATGTAAAATCTGATTACCTGAATAGGTTTTCCAGGTACCAAACAGAGGGAACTGAGGATTGGAATATACAGTATTTACAGATGCATTTAGACAGGATGTGGGAGGATCACCTCTGTGACATGAAGCACCAAGAAGTATAACAAGCATTTGTCAATGCTGGATGTTCGCTTGCATGCTGTTGTACTGAGTCCTGCTTGTACACATTTCTACCATATATTTACCCAAGACAGACCAGATGGAATGTAATACAGTATGTCATTTACAATGGGGTCCTGATTTTACACATTTTATACTGCATTTTTTCTATGAGAATAGTGTCGAGATGAGGTATCTCATTTTTAGCATGACCCTGCTCTAATAATGTATTTTTCTAGGACAGATCATCTTAGATGCAACATTTCCTTTTCAGTGGGTTCTGCTGCATGGCCCTGCTTGTACACAGTTTTGCAATATATATATATACCCAGGATAACCAAGCTGAGATGCAATATCTCGTTTTCAATGGGGTCCTGCTTTCTCATTTTTGTACCATATTTACCTAGGGTTGCAGAGCTCAGATGCTTTCCTGTTTTCAGTGGGATCCCACTGTTCCCAGTTTTTACACTGTATTTACCCAGGATAGCAGAGCTGAGATAAAATATCTTGTTTTTGATAGGGCCCTGCTTCTTTTTATGTATTTACCCAGGATAGCCCAGCTGAAAGGAAAGTTACATTTTCAGTGGGGTCCACCTTTTACAATGTATTTTTCCCAGGACAGAGAAGTGTAGATTCACAGGTCATTGGAGACTCTGTTGTACTTGTTCTTGCTTTTACACATTTTTACTATATATTTACCCAGGATAGACAAGACGGGATGTAGTATCTCATTTTCTGTGGTGTCCTGCTTTTACACATTTTTAGATAGTATTTACCCAGGATAACCAAGTGGAGAGGCACTATTTCATTTTCAGTAGGCTCCTACACACTGACCCCAAATTTCCAACATGTTCTTTTTTTTACTTGACATTATGATCAAGACAGGTGGAATTTGTTTTAAATTCCATCATTTGTGACTGCAAAAACATGTTTGGAGGGGATCTGAAAAATGACACCAGTCATGTTTGTGAGTTACAGTAACACAAGAAATATGTTGAACATTAGGGGCAAAAATCTGCAAAAATAAAGTTATGAGTAAATGTTGAAACAATTCAATGTTTCTTCATAAGTTATATGAGTGGGGTTTTTTTTCACATTTTGACCTAAGGGTTTTCAACATAGTCTTTTCATGACCACATGTTGTGAACAAAACAGGTAGATTAGTTTTAAATCCTGCCTGAAAGGTGGCTTCACTAAGGGACTTTGAAAACATGTTTAAAATGGGATTTGTAAAATTATACCTGTCATGATAATTGGGTGGGGTAACAAGAGGTTTATGTGCACAATTAGGATGAAAATCTTCAAAAATCACAATGTTGTGTGTAAACATTGAAAAAATTCAATGTTTCCTAAAAAAAAAAAAAAATATTGTTTTTGACATTTTGACCCCAAACATTCCACACTGTCTTTTTATGACCCCGCCTTATGATCACAATAGGTGGGGTTTTTTTTTAATTCTGTTAGAAAGGTTACTTTGTGAAGCAAATGCAAAAACATGTTTCAGAAATTACACCTGTCATATTCATGAGGTGGGGTAACAAGGGGCTATGATGAAAACTGGGGACCAAAATCTGTACACATCACAATGTTATGAGTAAACATTGAAAAAATTCAATGTTTCCTAATCACTTCATTGTTTTTTGACATTTTGACACCAGATGTTCAACATAGTCTTTTTATGCACCCTCCTTCTGATTGTGGCAAGTGTCCTTTATAAAATAATGGCCTCATGCCGCAAGAGCAAAAACAAAGTTTGGCCAGGATTTGAAAAACAACACTTGCCATGTTCATGAGGTGGTGTAAAAAATAGTTATGTTGAAAATTTGAGGTCAAAATATTGAAAATTACCTAAGTTGTGAGCAAGCACTGGAAATTTTCAACAGACCTTCATATATAAAAGACATTGGGAAACAGTTTTCTTTATTGCTGGTACCAGCACTGAGGATTAAGCACCCCAATGTTGGTTCAGATTTACTTACAGAACACAGGAGGCAATGGGGAGATGGGAGGGATACTTGGCAGAGGGTTGATCTTGCACAGGAAGAAAATGTGGAGGTGGGAGGGATACTTGGCAGAGGATGGGATTGTTCAAAATAGGAATGGAGCATGGGAAGCAACATGGAGGTGGGAGCAATTCTTGGCAGAGGGTGGGATTGTGGGATTGTCAGTTGCATTGTGGCGGGACAAGGCACAGGTGGATCATGATGCTGATCAGCCGCCTGCTAGGTGGTATCAAACAGATCAAAACAAAGAGCTGTACGATGATTTTGGCATCTCTTTTTTATGTTTATGATGTTTCCACCCAGCAAGTACTGAAGAGTTTCATGACTAGCCTGGCTGATGATTGATCTGACACTGTCAAGCCCACTGCAGAGTGCTCTGCATTGGACCAACAGTGATACTCCTCTCAAATCCACTATTATGATAAAATGTCCATTTTGTACAACATAAGTGCAAGTGCAAACATAAAAATGGACTATCTATGAACGGGGCAAGTGGTACAAGGCAAATAGTGACATTTGTAAAAGTGCCATGAGTCTACAGTAAGTGCCTGGACTTATAGCAAAGAGTAACTTTAAGAAAAAAAGGGATGGGCAGAAAATATTGCAGGACATACTTCTCACTAACTTTCCATCCAAACACACACTGAAACATGCTCTCATACGTGCTTGCAGTATAGGGAATGATGGGACAACTGACAAACCATAGGGGTTGTGGCAAGGCCAATCTCCAAAGGGAGTTCTGGGAGGCTGGTGGGTAACAGTTTGTGGGAGATTCATGATCCTCAGAGCAAAAACAGATACCCTTTGGGTTGAAGCACCATATCTGAGCAGATATTTGTCATAAGGACCATTGGGTGCAGGAAGCCCTTTGCCTCAGTGTGCACCACATGTCAACACTGGAGGATGAATTGCAGTGTGGGCAGGTAGGCAGAACAGGAGGTGGAGTTACTCAAACATTGGTGAACCTTAGGGGTACAAACCCAGAACCCATTCATGCCACTTGGAGAACTGGTTCAGTAGAACTGCTTTACAGTGGAAGCAAAAGTTGATACCTTTGATAGTGTGGCTCCATCAAGAAAAGATGCACCACAGAGGAGGGGGTCAGGAAGTGTCAAGGTGGAAAGAAGTACATTATAGTAGTAGTGGACTCTACAGGTAGAAGTACAGGAGGCCAGTATGCCACTCCAGTCAGGTGGAGAGATCCATTCTGTGTTTCCCGGGGAGACTGCAGAAATGAGAACTTCCCAGCTGGAAAGATTGACCAGGAGGGAAGCTAGAAAGCCAAGCATTATAATAAATGTACATACCAATGCCCTGGCAAAGCACAGTGTAGAGGTGGTAAAGATCAGCTTCAGTGACCTGGTCTGTAAGCTGAGGTCAATAGCAGATACAGTAGCCTTATCAGATGTGGTACCAGTGCCACATACAGGATGAACTAGGAAGAATAAAATTAAAGTGTTTCAAAAATGAATAAAAGATTGGTGCAAAGCTGAGAGGTTTCACTTTTTGGGGGAAAGGTGAGCATTCTGGGAAGATACCAGGTTGTTCACAAAATATATGCTGCACCTACACAAGTGGGAAACTAGTGTTTTAGGGCACAAGCTGGATGTAGCAGCCAGTAAGATTTTAAACTAGGCAAGTAGGAGGAATGTAGTGTAACAGATGGACTACAGGAACACACAAGAACACACAAAGGGAACAAGGTTAGTGCTCCCTCAATGTACAGTACACAAAACATAGGAACATAGGACAGGAAGGTAAGAGAATTTGTGGCAACAGAAGGAAAGCAAAATTCAGCATGGTTATTATTCTTTTTATTTATTAAGAATGATTTACAAAAGTATCAAAATGCTGTGTATCACAAATATACAAAATCATTAATACAAGTAAAAAAACTTACAAAGTAAGAATAAAACCAAATTGACAACAATTAAATAAGTTTTAAATGCACTGCAAAAGCTTAAAGCACTGAGAGGTTTGCAAACATAGAGGGATAGAGAATTACAAAGACTTGTAAACCAAAGAAAAAGCATGCTACTGAAGTCAACATACATTTGATTTTGGGACCAGTAAAAAATCAATATCAGGGGAGGGAAGCAGGTGGGAGGGTACATACTACTGAAGTCTGGCATTAAGATAAGCTTACTTCTCAGTAGGAAGAGCCTAAAACCTAAGCCAAAAACAAGAAGTTTAAAATGAACCCTAAGATGAAGTGGAAGCCAGTGCAAAGATTTAAAAGGGTCAGTACTGTGTGCATGATGAGAGGTGTCAAATATCAGGTGTGCTAAGGGTTCAGAAGACAAGAGGCAGAAGCAATGACACGTGAAGAGTAATATATACAAATACAGTACAACAAGCTTAGGCACTGCAATAAAATGGATGAAATTCAAAAGATAATGTTTGCAGAGGATATGGACATAGCCTTTGATAAAGGAATGCTGTGTCCGAAACATGTCAAGTGGGATGTTTTTCTGTTTGTCCTTTATTTTCCATTTGAATAAAAGCTATGTAAGTTACTTATGTTTTAAAGTTTTTTATGTGGCCCTCTTATGGGTTTTTGTGTGTGCCTGAGATCTTGTGCCTGTTTCAAGGATATGGACATAGTAGCAATAATTGAAAAATGAGAAAATGAAAACAATAGCTGGGACCTAAATGTCCCTTGGTATACTTTATTTTGGAGAGGCAGGGATGGCATGGGGAGTGGGGGTGGGGTGGAATTGTATGTGAAAGAGGACATCAGGATTTTGGAGGATATATCTGTCTCATAGGAGTGATTTATAGGCCGCATGACCGGGGGGTGGAAAAAGACAAGGAGCTGGAGTAGGAGAGGAAATTTACAAGTCAGCTAGTTAGCTACTCAGGATAGAATGACACTCATGGAAGTCTCAAATCTCTCACACATAGACTTTGACATTCTGATGGCAGTAAGCCAAAAATGTCAGAAGTTTGTAGGGTAACACAGGATGGCTTTCTCATATAGTGGGGGGTGGGGGGTGGGAGAAGCAACTGTTGTGGTGGTGTGGGGTAATTTTGTACTTGGTAATGTTCAACTTGGACATTGTCAGGGATATCTTGATTGAAAACACAATCAAACAACTCAACCACAACAGTATTAAATTCAACACTGTGCTAGAATATCAGCAAATGAAATCCACCACTGTGATCCCAGACTTTCGGAAGGCTGACTTTGACAAAATGGAAAAAAAAATATTCGAAGATCAGCTTAAGGACATACATAAAATAGAAGCGGTGGAGAATAAGAGGGTAGCAATTAAAGGAGCAATAATTGGAGCCACTCAAAACTGCATACATTTTATTAGTAAGACCCACGAATTGAAAAGGGCCATTTTGGCTAGACAAGCAAGTACAGGAGGTAATTTGGGGTCCTCAGTGGGTGGGTGGTGAGGGGGGTACCATTGGACCACCAGGGTTACTCTATATGAATGCCCATGATCGGGCACTGGGGGGGTTCCACTGGACCACCAGGGAAATACTTCATCAAAGCCCATGATCGGGCATTGGAAAGTGGTTCACTGGACCACCAGGGATTTCATTAACATATGTCCGCCCATTGGGCATTGGGATTCGATCCACTGGACCACCAGGGATATATTTCACTTATGCCTGCAAATGGGCAAGGGGGGCACAATGCTGCCTCAGCAGGGGGCATGTGGACTGTGTCCTGGGTGGTTGGGTGGCCACCCACAGCAGGCGTCTGCCGTGTTGCACTTTGCAATATGGCAGCACACCTGTGGGTGGCCAGGATTTGTTCCTGGATTCACCAAGCACAACTCTGCACCCCCCCTGAGTGGCACAAGGCATGGCTCCCGCACTTGCGCCGCAAACATTACCAATGCGCCCTGGTGCATCGGGGGTTGCACAGCGCAACTTGCCCCTTTGAATATCATGCACATTGGTGGGTTGTGCATGGTGCATCCCTGTTGTGCCATGCACAACTCTTTTTGAATATCTCACCCTGAGTATAAACACGCTGATACACCACTCCACAGAAATTAGGTAAGGAAAGACACTGGACAGGACTACAGAGGGCTAATAGCAGTAACCCTGTTAAAAAAATAATTACGGCTGTTTGTATAATAGAAGTGCATTCTGGGGTGAAGCAGCTGGGTATGAATGAGTAAACTGCATAGACTAACAGAAAGGTGGGACAAGTCATCCAGATAGGCCAGCGGCAACCGGCAGCCCCATCCCATTTAATTCAAACAGAAGTAGCCTCTATAAGAAAGCATTACCACTTAATTAGTGCCAAATGGGATTTCCCAATTAAGCAGAAATCCCATTTTTCATGTCTCAAGATATATATATATATATTCTACTGTATATATATATATATTCTACTATATATATATATATATATATATATATATATATATATATATATATATATATATATACTGTATATACACACACACACATATATGCAAAAGACTTTGTGAATGTACTGGTTAGGGTTAAAGCAACAAAAGCAGGGAATGTAGCATTAGGGGTTCCAACCCTAGCACCCCACCCCTGCACTTCAGGCAGCAGCAGGCATGGATTGTGCCTTGCCATTGTCAGCAGTCCAAGCTGAGGCACTTACTTCTCTCTCACCTCTGTTTGTATATTTTCCCTGGTATCCAGTGCTACCCCCACCCTCCTATGTCTGACCCTGCTAATTATTTTTTCTCCCTGGTTTCTAGTGGTACCCCCACCCTCCAATTGTGCCCCCATCTCCATTAATTTGTAATTAATAGCCCTGGTGTCTAGCAGCACCCCTCTGTCCTTTGATTTCTATGCACTTTTTTATTTTATTTTCATTGGTGTCCAGTGTTATCCCCACCCTCCAATTGTGCTCTGGTCCACTATAATTTGTATATAATAGCCCTGCTGTCTTCGTGGCATCCCAACATCCGATTGCCCTGTACTTTTTTATTATAGTCTTATTGGTGTCCAGTGTTACACCTGCCCTCCAATTGTGCCCCAGTCCCCATTAATTTGTATGTAGTAGCCCTGATTTCTAGTGGCACCCCCCACCCTCCAATTTCCATACACTGAAAATAAAATTCATTGATGTCTAGTGGTACCCCCCACCCTCCCATGACCCTCTTATCCTGAAAATAAGAAAATGGTCCCTTGATATCTTTAATTTTTCTTATATACCTGCAAAAAAAAAATCCACTGCTGATCACAGCTGCACCCCCACCTGATCTCCCACTGTTCACCCACCACCCTGCACCCCTCTATACTCTCCCACACACCCTCACTCATCTGAAGTACTCCCACTGTGAAGATCCAGTCTCTGATTGAAGACATGTCTTGCTGCTGGAACCAGGGACTGCTGTGGGACAAACAAAGTAACTGCGGTCAAAAATGAAGCACAGTTACTTTGTTGTCATCTACAGCAGTTGCTGATTTCAGCAGCAGACATGTCTTCAATCAGAGAGTGGATCTTCTCAGTAGGAGCACTTCAAGTGAGTGAGGGTATGTGGGAGAATCTAGAGGGTGTGGGGTGGTGGGTGTAGAGTGGGAGATTGGATGGGGTGCAGGTGTGATCAGAAGTGAACAATTTTTTACAGGTTTACAAAAAAATTAAAGACATCAAAGGACAATTTTCTTATTTTCAGGATGAGAGGGACATGGAAGAGTGGGAGATATCACTGGACACCAATGAATTTTATTTTCAGTGTATGGAAATCGGATTGTGGGGGTTGCCTCTAGACATGAGGGATAATAAAAACAATAACAGCAATGGCAATCGGAGGGTGGGGGCTGCCATTAGGCACCAGGGAAACAATGGGGTCAGTGATCAAAGGGAAAGGGAAAGGGGAAATTGTTTAACCAGGAAAGGCACACTAAGCCAGAGCTTGTTTCCAGGTGCGACTTGGGAGCACAAGGAAGTTAAGTGACTTGCTCAGGGTCACACAGTATGCAAGTGGAAGCTGTGGGATTCAAACCCAGGTCTGGTTTGCTGGATATCACCAGATTTGCAGCTCAGAGCCTTAGACCACTGCGCTATACTGCCTCCCATCAAAGGGTGGAGAGGTGCCACTAGACACCACAGAAACTACGGGAACAATGATTAGAGGGTGAGGGTGCCCCTAGACACCAGGGAAAGGATTTCATATCACAAATAAGGATCAATTTTCATGACTTGTGATATGAAAAATAATCTTTTTTTGTGTCATGAGTCACAAAAAAAAAAGATTTATGATCTTAAAAAAAAAAACAAGGGCATTTCTTCAACAGATAAGTGCAAAATCTAACTGAGGGAGTCCCAATCAGCAAACTACATGTGTTGGTTTCTACTCAATTTATAATTGTTTACAGTTATTTGATTTTGTTTCCCTCACTAACTGTAAAACAAAATGACAGCTGCATGAAAAAATATTTTCCATTTGTGACACTGGATGACCTGTATGAGAAAAAGGACTACCCATTTGTGACTCTGGATCCTTTTTTGAGGCTCACATCTAACTGGAGAGTGAAATTCCCTTTGAAAATGATGGGAAACTTTAAAATGTATTATACAATGACAAGAAAATTTACAGGACTCTGGTCAGTGTGTGTTTGTTACAGTGAGGTTATCTGAGCACAACTTCATAGCATCAAGTTCAAACATACATATGACTGCATGAAAGACATCATGGCTTCTCTTAGCAGAAGAATTTGAAGCCTTGCTATTGTAATACAGAAGCAAAAGCTTAGTTTCATATAAAAACCATATTTACTTATATTGTGGGGGGCAAACATTTTTGTCATGGCTAAATCATGTCATAGTTAGGCAGAGAACATGTGTCTGAACATCTCCTTTATAGTGTGGGAACATCTCTTTCATAGTATCAGTTTTACAGTTTTATTTTTTTATGAGGAAACACACCACATATGAATGCACTGCATCATGGGCATGCAAACACCCAGTTGCCAGGTACTGCATAACAGAAGAAGAAGAAGAAGAATCTGTATTTATATAGCACTTTTCATACACAGTATCCCAAAGTGCTTTACAAGCAATGCTAGACTGGTAGTGAAGTGACTGAATGTGTGGTGGCGGTCATATTGCACATCATCATCCCCAGTGTCCCACAGTGTCAGGGAGTCTCCTAGTGCTGACACGGGGATTGGGGCCTCCTGAAGTTGATAACAGCATGGTCTTTATGTACAGGTAATTACAATTAAGTAGGTATATTGGAACACTGGGAGTGGGCTCCCCAGTGTCCCAGAGTGGCGGGGGGAGAAATCTTGGGACACTGGGAGTGGGCTCCACAGTGTTCCACAGTGGTGGGGGGCAACTATCTTGAGACACTGGGGGTGGGCTTCACAGTGTCCCACAATGGCGGGGGGGGGGCTTCTGCCACTGACACAGAGATTGGGCAACCCAATGTTGGTAAAGATATATTTAATATTATATGCCTTGGCCACCTTCAAGGCAGTAAAATGATTAAAAAATCCTTTATTTAGGTAAACACCAATAGGGCCCTGCACTATCATGTGGATCTGAGGGACAATTACAATACTCATGGACACCAGGCCCCTGTGCTCCCACAACACACTATGGATTGATGGGAATGCAGAGCCAGTAGGTATGGCAATGTAATGTTAGGGTTCCCAACCCTAACACCCCACCCCACAACCTACCCTATCACCCCACCCTAACCCTCCATACACCAACAGGCATCGGGTTGTGCCTTAAGGTCATAGACCCTAATGCTCACCCCATTCTCCTGTGCTGTACCATCTCAGCTTCCTTACACATGGAATGGGATGAGAGTTAGGGTCAATGACCCCAAGGCACCCGATACCTGTTGGTGTGTATAGTGAAGGGTGGGTGAGGTGTGGATGGTTGATGGGATGGGGTGTTATGGTTAGAACCCTTACACCACATTGCCATAATTTGTTTGCTTTAATATGAACTCAACTGATGCATTAACAAAGTTTTTTGCAATGAATATATATATATATATATATATATATATATATATAAAACACACATATATATATATATATATATATATAGAGAGAGAGAGAGAGAGTAATATACTGGATATACTGGATAAAAGAAGGCCATTTTGGCCCATCAAGATTGTCCCCTACAATAGTGGGTCAATTTCCTTCATGTGTTTGTTAACCATGTATCTAAGTTTTTTTTTAAAGATTCAAGGGTTTTTGAATTTACCAAATACTCAGGAAGTGAAATCCAGTTCTGAGGTACCCTAACACTGAAGAAGTTTTTTTCTTAAATTTGTATTTACCCATTCTACAGTTAGTTGTTTATTATGTAATCTACCCACAATGTGTTTATTTGCATATGTCAGTCCGCATAGTTTCATCTGAATTGGGCATTTTAAAATATTAAATAGAAGTAAGAGGTCACCTCTCAATCTTCTTCTTTCCAGGGAGTGTAGTCCTGTTTTAGTTAATCTGATATCATAAGAGTCTTTTTTTAATCTAGGTATCATTCTAGTCAATCTTTTTTGGACTTGTTCCACTCTAAAGATATCCTTCTTGACATAAGGGCTCCAATATGGTGAAGCATAGTCAAGATAGGGTCTAACATATGATCTATATAAAGTGACCAAGCATTGTTCAGATTTATTTACAAAGGTTTTATTTATCTGCCTCAGCATAGTGTTTGCTGTATTTGCCACTCTGTTACAGTGTAAATTGGCAGATAATTTAGTGTTAATCATAATCCCCAGGTCTCTTTCACATTCAGAACTTTTAATTAGCTTATTATTTAACCGATAAACATTTTTTGGGTTATTTTTTCCAAAGTGTAATACCACGCACTTGTCTGTGTTAAAGTCCATAGAGTTTCTTTTAGCCCATGTTTCTATAGTTTGAAGATCTTTCTGGTGAATTTCACTATTTAAACTTGTGTCCACCCTTCCTCCCAGTTTAGTATCGTCTGCAAACTTAGTTAAAAAGTTGCTGGAGGTGATGAATAGGTCCCCAATAAATAAGTTAAACAGGGTGGGACCCAGGACTGACCCCTGAGGGACACCACTAGCAACCCTACGGGGTATAGACATTGAATTGTTAACCCTAACAGCCTGAGTTCTATCATATAACCATTGTGATACCCAATTTATCAAGTAATCTGAAAGACCGAGTTTGCACATTTTCTCAATTAACAATGAATGGGGTACTTTATCAGAGGCTTTGCTATAGTCCAGAAGGATAACATCAGATGGAATGTTATTATCCAATAACCTACTAGTGTTATTATAGAGGGAGATCAGGTTTGTTGTACAGGATGATCCTGTTTTGAAGCCATGTTGCGTTAAGTCCTGAATCCCCAGTAAGTGTATTTCAGAATCAATATAGGATTTAACTATTCTTTCCATGGCCTTTCCAACTAATGATGTAAGACTAATTGGCCTATAGTTATGAACCCTAGATTTATTCCCCTTTTTTAAAATTGGGATAACAGTTGCAATACACCAGTCCTTTGGTACACAACCTTCTTTGAGGGATTTGTTGAATATCAAGGTTAACAGAAGAGTGACTGATTCAATGGTTTCTTTCAATAACCTAGCATTAATATTGTCAGGTCCTGAGCTGGTAGAATTTTTTTAGTAAAGAAAGAGCATTTCTTACTTCCTGCTCATTAATAATTGGGAATATGAGGGTTTATTTACACCTTGGATAATAATTGTCATTATTAAAGAATTCTGAAGAAAAATAATCATTAAATGTGTTAGAAATATTTTGATCATCAGTAATAGATATCCCATCGTGTGTAATTGATCCTATTTTACTTGAGTCACCTTTTTTGCTATTTATATATGAATGAAGTGACTTTTTATTAGTTTTTGAGTGAGCCAGAGTAAATTCTAATTTAGTTTTTGCTTGTTTAATTAGTTTTTTTAGGACAGATACTGAATTTTTATATTTAACCCTTATACCCAGAGAACCTCTTATTTTTAATTTTTTAAAGAGACGCTCTTTTAATTTGATTTGTCTAGAAATACTTTTGTTAAACCAAATAGGTATTTTTCCTTTTTTATTATATTTGTTTTTCATGGGTACATAAGACTGTTCCAGTTGATATATAATTTGTTTAAATATATCCCAAGCTTCAGAAGTGCTTTTATTCAGAAACTTCTTAATCCGATTTGTCTGGTGCAATACATGATTAATTTGTTTAAAATTTGCTTTATTGTAATTTTTTTTGTAAAGTTCCTGTGTTAGTTTTGCTTTTAGTGATCCTAAAATTAAACAATATTACATTATGGTCACTATTACCAATGGGGCAAGTAATATCTGTGTCTGACACTAAATTCCCTGAGTTAGTCAGAATAAGATCTAGTATACTATTTCCTCTAGTAGGAAATTTAATTAATTGTTCAAGTCCTTGATCGATACACAGGTTTATTAATTCTTTTTCTTGAGAATTTACTCCAGTAGAGCTTTCCCAGTTTATTCCAGGCATGTTAAAGTCACCCAGTATTAACACATTATTATTTTCAGAAATGTCATTAATTTGATTAATTAGTTTATTGGTATATTCAAAATCAGATGATGGAGGTCTATAACATACTCCTATAGTTAGTTTCGGCTGTCCTTTAAATAGTATTTGTACCCACAGAGTTTCCAAGTCAGAGTTTTGTGTTACTTCTGTAGATAGTATATCATTGTGTACGAATAAGCATACTCCACCTCCAATTTTATCCACCCTGTCCTTATGATATAATTTATAACCAGGTAATTCCTTGACCCATTTAGAAGCAGGGTCCCACCATGTCTCAGTTACAGCAATAATACCAATGTCCAATAATTTACATTTGCATTCCAGTTCTGCCAAATTCAAAATGTTTAAGTATCTAGCATTAAAACTCAAGATTTTACATAATTTAGTCGTTGATTTTACTGTAGTGGTCTTAATTGTTTTCAGAGAATTTAGACCAGTCCAATTCTCCCCCACAGAAACTAGTTTAAATTGTTTATTTCAGCTGCGATTTTTTCCCAAGTATAGAACTACCCCTTCTTTTTTTTTGAAATTTAAGTTTATTGAATTATTGAAATGCAAACAGAAACATCAATCACCACAAGAGTGAACAATATGACAGAAACATCCCCATCCACCCTCCCAATCATCCCACCACCCCATCCCCAAATACCCCACCTCCCCCAATCATCATACAACCCCTAGGCTAGGGTTAATAGATATACTAGGATCCCAACCATAAAGTAAACCACCAAACCCACCATACCCCCTCCCCTCAAAATGTTTCCTGGCAAGGTCGCAGATGAGCTGGGTGCAGACCATTTTCATCTTGGAGTAGGGCAACCACAAATTTACATCAACATGAGTGCATAGATAAACAGAAGTCATTATGGAAAAATGCGGACTACAAGGATCGGGCCTCCTTACATTAAAGCAATGCAAGAGTTTGTAATTTACTCCACCTCTTCTGGAACACACCAACACGACCCTGTAAACTAGCAATCAAGCTCTCCGAATGAAGGAGAGCACTAATCAGTAATCCACTCAGGATAGGACAAGGCCAGACAATCCGCCCAGTGCCTCAACACAAGCCGCTTGACTGCCATAGACACCAAAGCCATAAAGAACCGTGCTTCTACATTATCTATTTGAGAGTAGTCCCCTAGGACACAGATTCCGGAGTAAAAACGCATAAACCAAGAAGGGGTCCAATTGTTCTTAATAAGGTTCCACAGAGGAGCAACCTTAGAGCAGGCCCAAAATATATGGAGGAGATTACCTTCCTCTCGCAAACACCTAGAACAGTTAGGACTGGAGAGCTTCTTGAGTTTACACAGTTTCGTCGGAGTATAGTACAGATTGTTAATAATATAGTATTGGGTTAACCTAAATCTATCCTCGTATGAAACCTGTGCAGGTCTTTCCAACACGGGCCAGTTTGGAGCCGTCTCAAGTAATAATGAAGACCAGACACGGGAACCTTCACCTATTTCAGGAACTTATAGTTAAGAAGATAAGAGTAAATTAAAGAAATAGAGTGAGACTGAGAGGCTAGCGGAAGGTCTCAGAGAGAAATGGTGGACCTTAGACTCCTTGAGAGGGGACCAAATTGTCCAACCAGAAGATGTCTCAGTTGATAAACTTTAAAATATCCTTCCTGGGGATTCCAAATTTATCCAGAATATCCCGGGAGGTTAAGAGAGAACCTTGACGGTAAAAGTTTTCAACTTTGGCCTCAGCAATCTGCGGAAGCCAGTCTGGAGGAATCCAAGATATACCCAACTTGATGTTAGGGTTGAGAACCACCGGCTGACCAAAATCAGAAGAGGGCGGAATACCAAGGGAGGCCAGACATTGCGCCAGCATCTTAAGAGACAATAGGATCGTATCATCAGAAATACACCGCTCTAACTCTCCCAAAGAGACAAAGTATAGGGCACAGGTATCAAATCTAGCTTTGGAAAGTAATAGGTGTTCAAACTGTAGCCAGGGGGGACAATCTAAACTACGATCTACAGAAAGCCACCTCCCAGTTTCGAGAGGTGGAGGCCCAATAGTAAAGAATAAGGTTGGGGAGCCTGAGTCCACCCTTCTCCTTAGGGAGTGAGAGTTTGGCATAGGAATGGTGAACTCCTTTCCCCGCCCAGATAAAGTCCAAGAACATAGTATGAAATTGCTGAAGGTATGCAACAGGGAGCCACAGATTTAACAAGTTAAGGGGATAGAAAATTCTGGGAAGGATGTTCATCTTAATAATATTGATCCGGCCCCAAAGTGAAATGGGAAGCTTTGACCATCTATTCAGATCCTGTTGAACAACCTTTTTAACACTATCTAGATTCAAATTTTTCAGTGTGGTGGGGTCTGTAGCAAAATGAATTCCCAAATACTTAATAGATTTAGGGGACCATCTCAAACCAAAGGAAGTAAAGTCCTGTCTACAGGTATACACATTTAGTGGGAGAATCTCTGATTTAGAGACATTTAGCTTATAACGGGAGAGGGTACCAAACTGATTAATAAGCTCAATAGCAGCCGCCAGGGATTCTTTTGGGCATTCCAAATGAAGAAGAATATCGTCTGCATAAGCCGAAGAACTACCCCTTCTACTCAGGTGGAGTCCATCCCAACAAAAAAGTGAGTCCCTTGCACAGAAATCTTCCCAGTGATGTATACATTTAATCCCCTGCCTTAAACACCACTGTCTTAGCCAATTATTTGTTTTCTTAATTTTGTTTGTACTGGCAGTGGAAGCCCTGGGTACTGGTAATATCTCTGAGAAGCAGACTGAACATCCTTTCTCCACCAGTAGATAATTTAGTGCCACATAGCTCTCTTCTATTGTATTACTGTCTGATTTGAGCACATCGTTTACCCCTGTGTGTATTATCACTAATGGATTTTGACCTGATTGAGATAGAATAGGATTTAGCATGTCAGTAATGTCAGCTATTTTGGCCCCTCTAAAGCTTGAACAAGTTCTATTAGCCTTATCAGGGTTGCAAACGGCTCTGTCTATGTGCTTAATTATTGAATCACCCAGCACATAGATTTGTCTCCGTGTAACATCCTGAGGTACTGAGTGGTTTAATTCCATCATATTTTCAGTGCCAAGGTTTAAAGGATGATTACCAATGGATTGTTGTTGATTAAGAATTGTAGGGCTAGAGCTATCAATATTAATTAGGGTTTCCTGGGTAATTAGATCAGATACAATATTCCCTGTATCCAATTGAGATGCATCTAAAAGTAATGAAGGAAGTGAATTATTATCAACATTGGATAATATCTGGAAATGATTTTTAATTGGTATTTCAAACTTGTTTGCCTTGCGTCCTTTTTTAATTACTCTACCTGAGGCGACATTAGCCCAATCTTGCTCTTCGATAATCTCATCTCTGTTCCTTTTCCTGTTTATTTCTTGCTTTTTATTTAATGGTGGAATGATTTCAGGCATCAGTAGATTTTGTAATAAATTTGATTCTTGATTGGAGGTACTTAATGCGTCATTATTTGTTGATATTACTTGACAGTAACCATTTCTTTCAATATGACGTCTTAACATGTCTGCCTGACTATTTTCTAGTATAATTAGTCTTTCTCCAAATGTGTCTAATTCTTCTTTCATAGCTTTATTTACTGAACATTTCTCACATTTGAAATTATTTTCCATAATTGGAACAGAGACAACTAAAATATACATATTACATGATTGACATTTTAAACCAATTTCCCCATCAATAGTCATAATAGTGACATTTGCTAATAAACTATTCTCCATTTTCTGTTAGTAAGTAATGAAACTTAATACTTACAAATATAATTTCCTGGGGTATATGAGGTAAAGATCCCTATACTCTAACTAAGATTTAACAACTCAATCCTAGAGCCAAAACTACAATTAAACACAGTGCGTTTTAATCCGCTGAAATTAGCTGAACACCAGGCTAGCGCAGCGTGTCTTAGCGGCAGCGTCTTCGAACGCGAAATGTGTCTCGCCCTGCTCGGCTTCACCCCTGCTCGGCGAAGGGCGAGTTTTAGAGTCCCAGAACCGGGAGTGGTTACCTTGGTAACGCGAGGGAGTTTCAGTAAACAAGGAGGTTTTTTATTTAAAAATAAAAGTAAAATAATAACTAAAAGTGCTCTGACTGTCTGCAGATAAATCTACAGGCTCAGAGAGTTAAAAATAAATAGCAGCAGGCTGAGTAGGAGTTCCTGATTATCAATATATATATATATATGGATCATTAAAATATAAGCATCGAAAATGATGCAAAAAAAATATTGTACTACACACCAGCTTCTCAATAATGCCACACTTTACTACCAATATTACCATTGTTTCTTCTTAACGATAGTATTATCACTCTGAAACAAATGCTCAAGTGCAGCCTGATGCCTCGCGCTGACCACGATCCGGCTTTTACAAGCATCAGCATGAGGCATTTCAAAGCTGGCTCCGTGGTAACTGAACAGTACCTTACTTTTCTTTTTTTAAAAAAAAAGAAAAACAAGTAACAGTTACACGTTCCATTGAAGTGTAGCTAAATTTTGCCTCTTACTGTTAAATGGAACTGTTTCCTGCACTTTGCTATTCAGCTGCCCACAAAAACATTGCACTACTTCCCAATTCCTCATTGAACATGTCATCCGGCACAAAGCTTCACCAAGTAAGACCTCGCCAGGTTCTCTCATCCATATATTACAAAAAATAAAAAATAGGTTATTTTTTCTCTCTCAAGGTTATCTATGTCCCCAGAACCTCTCGATGGAATTACAGCCTTGTAATTCACTGTAACCTATCTATTAGTCTGTTTATACTGGCACAGTAGCACCAGTATATTATGGTTGGCTGGGCAGTTTAATGTTAAACCTCAAACTTTGCACTTTAATAACTTTGCACCAGTACAATGGAGTTACATGAAAGTTGGCATGCATTGCAGCAAGGAAACAGTCTATTTATTTACCAACTTTTGTATGAATTTGTTTTGTGGTTTTTGAGATACATGGGGTGAAAAGTGCAACATTTTAAGGTTTTGTCAATTTCTTTTGATAGTCGTTTCTCAGAAATGTTTTCTTCTTGTGGTCTGAAATTTTCAGGGCTGAAAGACTTTGCCCCACAGAGGTGCCCTTATAAGGTTTGGTGAAAGAAGGTTAATCTGCTGAAAAGTTATTAAAGTTTTAATTTCCCATTATTTCCTATGGGGAAAAATAAGTGTAAAAGGGACAGTAAAATAAGTTTGTTTTCACAAATATGTATTTTGTTTTTGTAATTATGTATCTTGTTTTTACAAAAAAGGTATCTTGTTTTTGCACCTAAGTCTATTGTTTTTGCAGGCATGGTTACATAGTGTCGCAGGGAGCCTTCTCCATCATGGATTTGCATAAAATTTGGCATGCATAATCTCCAAGGATATGTCTCATCTCTTGACATACCAAATTTCATGTGAATCTGTTGTGTGTTCTTGGGGATACAAGCTCTTAAAAATCCTAAATTTACATGTTTTTGACATTTCTTTCTACAGCCATATCTCAGAAACGGCTTTGTGTTACTGTCTGAAAATGTTGGTATTCAGTGGCACCCCCCAGCCACCAATCACTGGCCTCTGTTCCCCTCTTCTTGGTGTCTAGTGGCACCCCCAACCCTCTTCATTTATTTATTTAATTAACTCTGACACTGGGATGCCCACTTCCGGTGTCAGATGCCCCTCCTCCACTTAGTCACTTCTTTTTGTTTCTATTTGCTGAGATCAGGGGGCCCAATACACATGTCAACACTGCAACACCCCCAAAAGTGTGGAACACTGGGGAGCCCACTCTCAGTGTGTCCAAATGATTCTTTTGTTTCCTGTTAAGAAGAAAACTGTCCCCAATGTGTTTTTGCTTTTTTTTTGGTCCTGAAATAAAGAAAACAGTCATTAATTATCCCCACCATCCCCTTCCCATCACCACCCTCCCACTGAGCACCCACCACCCCACATCCTGCTTACCTCATACTTACCTATGTTGGTCAACCGCTGTTAACTTCTGTAAACCAGGATATGTCTGCACTCTTCAAAGCCAAACCACAAACTGAAGAATCAAGGCACAGTAAGTGCTATATAATGTATTTGCTATTTTTCAGTATTTATCCACCAAATTTTCAATGTGGGCTATTCAGGAACAAAATCTCATGAATGCTATGACTGTCATTTTGTTATTCTGGCCCTGAAAGTGATTTTGCAGTTGCTGCATGAAATTACCTTTCAGGACCGAGTAATGAAATGACAGTGCCACTGTTCATGAGATGGGATCACAAAAAGCCCATGTTGAAAATTTGGTGAAGACATTCCTAAAAATGGCAGAGTTATGGTGCAGTCACAGAACTATTTCTACACACATGCATAATTATGATAATTTTCAATATTTTCACTCCAACTTTTCAGCCATTTTTTCACACCACCTCTTGAATAGTTGAGCTGTCGTTTTTCACTTCCTGCCTGAAATGTGTTCTCACACATGGCATGGAATGGTATTTTACCACAGATTTGAACATTTTTACCTATGGGGTTTATGAGGAGGGGTCATAATTAGACTATGTTCTAAATTAGGGGTCAAAATATGAAAAAATACAAAAGTTGAAGACACATAAGGATACAAGTAAGCTATCTGAAAAAGTAAGAAAATTCATTACAAAAAAGTTTGTTAATGCACCATTAGGGTTAAGCCATCAAAAGTAGAGAAATGCAATCTTAGGATTCCCAAATGTAGACCGCACCCCCATTGTTCATGCAGGAACAGGTATGACAGATGTATTTTGACGTTGTGAACCCTAATGTTCACCCCATTCTTTGCCATGAATTTCTTATCTTTTCTAGATAGCTACAGTACCTTGGTGGATGCATAGTACAGAGCACTGCAGGTTCTGCATGATGCACCATAGCACAGATATAGGAAGGATGAAATAAATCTGAAGTCGTTTCATGCAAGACCCATAGAGAGGTAAACTCTAACTTGCTTCACCCAAGCACAACCTGCGCAAATAAGGAGGTAAGTCCTGACTTGATTGAGCAGGGAGTACAAATTAGGATGTAAGTTCCAGTGCCCTGCATGAAACAGGACATGCAGGGCCCTTTTGCTCCTGCACAAATCAAGAAGTAAGTCCTAACTTGCTTTGTGAAAGGCTCTTGATCCTTATTTGCTTCATCTATGTCCCTTTTTGTCCAACATGAAGCAAGACACACAGGCCCTGAAGGTGTTGTGCCCTCATTTCCTGTGCTCTAACTCTGTTTTTTTTTATTTTGACCCCAGATTTTAACGTGCTCTTTTTTCTCCCCATCACATGAATGTGACAGCTGTCTTTTTCCAAATACCCCTGTTGTTTTACAGAGAGACTGCAAAATGGGGGTGATGAGCAGATGTGTTTTGTAGAGCTTCTGACACAAGCTTTACTTTTTAAGCAATTAACCTCAAGTTTCTGGGGGGAATTACTCAAAAGCTTACATATGAGTTTTGATTTAAAACCTGCATCAGAGGTGACTATGGGTAAACTAAAAGTAGCAAGTTCCCAGTCACAAGTGACAGATTTTTACAAGCAAAAACAACCACCAGGAGACCAGCCGCCATCGGAGGGGAAACAGTCATACTCCAGACACTGATATTAAAAACTCACTTAAAACTCTCCGTAAAGCAGTAGAAAGCATAACATTTTTTTATAGTTTTACCTCCAGGTTGGTAACCATGAAACAATTTGTGGTCAGGCTGTAGGAGAAAGTTGGGGAATGGACTGGCCACATGGATCAGGCAGTGGAGAGCTCAAACTGACTCATACAAGAGAATGCTCAGCTTAAGCAAAGACTGGAATACACTAAACAATGCTATAACAGGGTGGACTTTGTGAATTGTTGGACTCCCCAAGCAGTTTGAATCAGAAAACTGACACGTTCCCTTTTTTTGAACATTTTCTACCCACATTGCTGAAATGGGCCCCCCCCCACCAGTTCCAGAGTTTATTGCCTGAGTCTATAGAGTAAACCCTTAGTGAGTGATTGAGAATACTTATACTCCAAGGACAATAGTGCTCATCTTTTCCAGAGAGACACTGAGGGACAGAGCACTTCAATCCACAAGATGACAGTGGGATGTTTTAGCAGGGGAAGCTGTCATCCATTGGTACCCAAACTGAAGTGGAAGGAATTCAAAGGAACCAAGCAATGCCTGTGAGCCCTGGGCATCCCCTCCATGCTGCTGCTCCGGGCCTGCCTGAGGTTGGAGATCAGGGGTAAACAATATATTTTTCCAAATCCACGGGATGCTCATAAGTTGCTGAATAAGTTAGAAAGGGAATGCTAGCAGCCTGAGGAGGAGGGAAGCTAATGCCCACACTCTGCTGAATCAGATGCGGATATGAGGTTGTGAGTATGGGCAAAACTCTTGGGCTGAATTGGAGTGGCATGAAAAAGAGACTATAAAAATGCTTATCTTTACTTAATAGGTTTATTCCTGGGCATTGTGAGCACTTGTATTTACCAGACATGATATCCTAAAGGGTTATAATGCTGGTTGTGGGGAGGGGGAGATTTTGATGGCATAGTTCCAGGGAGATGCCATTTTCTCAACAGAGAAATATGCAGCAGAATGTGGGAATGTAGGGGTTTCTCCTTAATATTTGATTTTCTTCACTCATGCGGTCTATCTGTACTTGTCCAGGCTTGCTACACTCAATTCAGTTTTATATTACAATGAATACTAAAATAGGGTAATTTAAGGTAAGCCACAGGGTACTCTTGGGATATATCAAGTAGAGGGACATGGGGCTTCACTAGCTCAACTGTGACATGGTGCACACAGAAAACAGGCAAAGACTGTACACAAAGTGGGAACCATAGCGCCCAACAAAAAGGAGCATGTGGCACTAACTGAATGCTTCTGCCACTAAAAGTAGAGGCTTGACTTAATTATTCAGGCTGTCATTTATCATGCAGCAAAAGTGTTGGACAACACAAGACACAAAGCTAAAAGTGCAGAGTGTAGTGAAAGTGGCAAAAGATACTATGCAGCTGAAATTAAAACAAAATGCCCGCCAACAGCATACTAGTTATTACATCATGGTAACTAGCAGCCTGCAGACAGGGTGTGCATTCACGTTCAAGGTGATGCACAATGTGCTGATGTATTGGCAGTCATCTTCCCCAGAGCTGATTGGCTCACAAACTGATGAACGTAAATACCAGAACTCATGAATATTCATTTCCACTTGTGATGTTGAGCTGTCAGAGTATCTGCTTCCTCTCCAAACACTGTAAAGCACCTGTGGTGCATAACAACTATAAAATAGTGACAAACATGTTAAATATAAAACTGCATCCTAGACAAAATATCACAAAAATAAGAAAAATCAATGAAGAAAGGGATCAAAGTCTGAATGGGAGAGCGGGCAAATGGATAATGAAAAAAAGGGGTGAAGAGGTGAGAAAAGCCAGAGGGGAAAAGGGAAAAATGACAAGAACAAATAGTACTAAACAACATTTAAAAACATTTATAAATTATATAATCACATAAAAAGTCAATAGGCGAATCACAAAAAGCAGTTCAACAGTAACTCCTCATTCAGCCCAAATGGACTTATTGTATTGGTCTTGGTTTTCAAAAATCCCTTAGAGTGATGCACCTTGCATCGCTCTAGGTATTACAGCAAACTCCAGGAGTGCCAGGGACCCTGCGCCTGATTTTACAAAAAGCAGGGTCCCACCACCAAACTTGCTGGGTTTGCTGCAAGTGACCAGCTGCTCCAAACAGGTGGCGCATCAGCGGACTTTGCTGCAGGAATCTGACCCCCCCACCTGGTGCAACACCTGAGGGGCCAGGATAGTTAGGGTGGGGAACAAACACCATGCCTGGAGGGGGCATGGGGCATAAGGGGCATGGGAGGTGGCATGTGGGGTTTCAAGACAAAACTGGGCATCAGCTGCAGTGCTGTGGTACCCAGCTGAGTGCCATCACTGTGCATGGAAATATGAATTATCATGTCTGAAATGAGCTACCCATACAGCACAATTTCTCCGGGATCTTCCTTGTTTATGTATACCTTGGTGTAGTGCCCCCCCCCACTGATCCCCAATCTCCCTCAAGAATACAATACCAAGTGCCCTGGTCCTACAGCTCCCACTCCTGATCCCCAGTCTCACCTGATAACAAGTGCATAATAGTCCCTGGTGGTCTAGTGGACCACCCCCACTTCCTTCTCCATCAGGCATTGCCCAGCCACCCTACCCCACCATCCCCGGTACAATCCTGTGATTGGTAAAGCCCTCCAGACACCAGCACCATGAGCAGCAGCAGAATGTGTTCTCAATGACTGTGTACTGTATACTGTATAAGTATGTATGTTTCGCATTTGATGCAAGTTGTGACACAAGTTATCACTTTTGTCAAACTCTTTTGATGCAAGTCCCTTGCATCATTCGAACTAATTTGAAACTTGGGCCCATAGTTTGCACCAATGATTCTAAGGACTTTAAACATCAAAGGACAAGCAAAATATTAAAAATCACATCTTTTATTAATTGTTCAACAGCATTGGTGATTTATTTACTAACTTGCCCCTGTGACCTTGGATATGTTGGCAAGATTAAATGATCCTTAAAAGATTATGTCTGCAATCATAAATCAGCCTTAAGAAATAGCATTTTAACGAACTCTGGCTAGGCATTTCCTAGAAAGAAACCAAGGTTCTCTAGCCAATTTGAAGTTTACTGCTATTGAAAAGGTTACAATGGGGCCTCATAGTGGTGCCCTATTGAAAAAGTTATCTCAGAGAGAATGTTTCTGGATTTATACATTGCAAACTATGAGTCCATTTGGCCTAAATGAAAGTTACCATTGAATGGCTTTTTGTGATTTTCCTATTGTCTTTTTATGTGGTCATATGGTTTTAAATGTTTTTAAATGTCATTTAGTAAGTACTACTTGTTCTTCTCATTTTTTTCCACTCTTTCTTTTTCTTCTTCCCCGCCCCCCTTTTTTGTTCCCCATTTGCCCACCCTCCTAGTCTGACTTTGTTCCCATTCGTTATTCATTTATCTGATTTATAAAATATTTTGTCTAGGATGTGTTTTTATTGATATACTGTATAACATTTGTGCCATTATTTTATAGCTGTTACATACCACAGATGCTTTACAGTGTTTGGATAAGGAGGAAATCCTCTGACAGCTCAGCATCACAAGTAAACATGAATACTCATGATTTTGGATATGTATGGTCATCACAGTTTGTTAGTCAATCAGCACTGAGGAAGGTGACTTTGCCAAAACATCAGCACATTGTGTGTCACTTTGGCAAGGCAAGGCAAGATTTATTTCTATGGTGCCCTTTCCCTGAGGCTCTGGGTGCCTTACATTTAAAAACACATAAGGGAGTAGAAGAAACATACATAAATACATATTAAAACAATAATAAAAGCAGATAATATAAAATCAGTAATTAGTTCATTTCACTAACAATTTCTGCATTAGGTCAAATATCTATGACTGGGAAGGCAGAGGGAAAAGATGGGTCTTAAGGAGGCTCTTAAATACCTCAACTGAAGGGACCTCCTTGATGACTAGCAGAAGCAAATTCCACAGCACAGGGCTGGTGATGCTGAAAGCTCTGTCACCAGCAGTTTTAAGTTTCATCCTGGGAATCGCCAGGAGGCCCCGAGAGGAGGAATGGAGGGAGTGGACTGGGTTGGCAGGTGTTATAAGAACAGACAGATAGCCAGGGCCTAATCCATGTAGGGCCTTAAGGGTGAGTAAGCCCACCTTGAAGATAACCTTCCACCTGACCAGCAGGCAGTGCAATGCAGACTGTCTTCTGGCTGCCAGTTATCAAGTTGGAACACCTATTTCTGTGTTGGTGGACATTTTGTTTTAATTTCAGCCACCTAGTATTTTTTGCTGCTTTCACTGCACTCTGCACTTTTAGCTTCGTGTCTTGTGTTGTCCAACACTTTTTGCTGCAGAATAACTGAGAACCTGAATAATTAAGGTAACCCTCTAGTCTATCTTTTGCAAGCACTACTTTTAGTGGCAGAAGTGTTCTGTTAGTGCCACAGACTCCCTTTTGTTAGGTGCTATGGTTCCCACTTTGTGCATGTATACGCTTGTGGTATGCTGTAGTGATAGTATAATATGTTGATTATTGTCACTCCATTTTGTATGCTATTTCATGTAACGTATGTCATTTTATACTCCATTTTGTATTGTGTGACTCCATTTTACATGCTGCTTCATTTAATTGGTGTTTTGCTCTTTAGATAGCCTCATTATTATGTTTTGCTTCAGACAGTGTATTTTGCTGACTTGAAGGTTGCATATTATCAGGCAACCTGTTTTTGTAGTTTTGTTTAAACTTCTGCTTAGCTCATAGTGTTCTAGGCATCCGGCCAGTGTTTGGAGCACAGTGACCTAGCAGGTGTAGGGAATTCTAAGCAGTCCTTATGGTGTGAATTGCAGCATCCTGGGAGCCCGACCAGCTTCTAGAATGTGGCAAAACAACACTATGAAGGCTGCACGGTTATTTTAGCATAGAATAAGATATAAATGTAGCTTTCTCAATGCCTGGTTGGAAGCCCTCATCTGCAGGGTGGATGCATCGCTGTGGAACTTTCTCCCAGTTCAAGACTCCTGGCCAGGCTGTGAGATGATTAGGGCTTCCCAGCTACTGGAAAAGGCTTGGATGTAGCATAGAATTGGTGATGTATCATGTTTTGCTTAATTGAAGTATATATTAATGCTGATAGTAATATTGCTAATGAATGAATGCTAAAGTGTAATCATTAATGCTGATAGTGACATTGCTGCTAAATGAAGTGTAATTATCTTTTGCATGCAATAAATTGTGCTGATGTGTGAATGCCAAGTGTGATTATTCCTTTGTGACTCTTCGATTAGGCAAGACAATTTTGGCGTAGTCGGCAGGATTCATAAAGGAAAGTACACACTAAGGTGAAGTGAAAATGTTTAAAAGGAAAGAGTCTAATGTTGCATGTGCACAAGTGGAAATTCCTGGTTGGGAAAACCAACCTTATGCTGGTTTAGCCACTGGTGGTCATGTTGTGCAGGGTTGAGTGAACACTGGGAATCCTGTTTAAAGGATTCTGAGCCTGCAGATGTTGTTACATGTATGAAAAGAGTGCCTGTGGCAAAGGGAAAGAATGTGCTGCCTTGGGGTGCAGGGGTGGATTTTATTGTCTGCCCATAGGAAGATGCATGAAAAGGTGTGGGACTTCTTAGTGAAAAGGCAGGGTTGGAACGAAAGGTTTGTGATTTGGAAAGTAAAGCTGTGATGTTACAATGTCAAAATCATTTGCTGAGTGATAAATAGGATACCTATCGGACAGTTGCAGAAAATGCAGCTGTCCGAGTGGCACAGTACAAGTATAAAAAGAGGAGGGGAAGAGTTAGTAGGGAAAAGGTAAGCCTAGCAATAGCTAGGGCAGGAACCCACTGGGATCCTGAAACATGGGAAGGAGATATTTGGTTTTCTACAGATGAGGAAAGGTCAGCCTCAGATAAAGAAGAAAAGGCTGAGAGACGTAAGGTTCCAATATTGCATGCACAGCCAGTGTCTAGAAGACGTACTGAAGTGTTGGATCAGGGAAATCCTAGGAATCGAGATGTAGTGGAGGATTTTTCCTCAACAGGAGGTATTGAGACCTCCTGAGCGGTACACCCAGAGGGGGGAAGTTTGTTGGAGATGGCTGGTGAGGTTGTATGGACACAGGGGCGGATGGAGTAAGCTTAGATGAAACTGATGCCCCTAGGTTTCTGTCACTAAGCTATGACCCTGTGTGAAGGAGGCGCTTCAGACCTCCGAATACAGGGGCAGGGCTATGCCACGATGCTGGACGTGGTGGCTATGGCTTGCAAACACAAGTATCCAACGGTGAGTGACTGGCCAGAGGATAGTAAACCATGGTTTACCTTAAAGGACTGTATACAAAACATTAAAATGGAAATGATGAAAGTTGCGGTCTCCACAGAAGACCATGCTGATTTAATGAGTGTTGTTGTGCCAGTGTCTGTACGTAATAAGATTATCAAAACTGCACCACCTGCATATAAGGCAGTAATGATGACTTTGTTGATTAATCAGGCGGAAAACAGTAGGTGTAGTGCTAGAAACTACGGCAGTTAGGGAACTGGGAGATTGGGGCCCAAAGGGGTCTAGTTTATATGATTCTTCAGGACAGGATAAACAGCGGTCCAATCCTGAGGGTCGAGTTTCTAGGAGAGATATGTTCCTGGCTCTCTTAAAGGATGGGGTGGCAAGGAAAACATTGATGGGATCAGTACCCCTGATATGTGGGAGATGTACAAAAAGAGGGGATTGAACACTAAGAAGCGAGTAAATAAGCAGATCAATTCAAAGTTAAAGACAGATGTACATGTCTCTTCAGGGGAGTCTGTAAGTCCAACTGCTCCCCCGGCAGAGTTTGATGATGAAAGTATGTCCCGGGGTGGGGGCTCCCACTCAGGGATCCATTGAGTCACCCCGACCGGAGCAGGAATATGCAGATCTGTATCCTAGTGATTTGTACCCGGTTAGGGAGTTGCAGCAACTGAAAAACCTAAAATATGACTGAAATGAAGGCCAAGCCCCAGTAGAAGGTGGGCTAGGAGGTATTTTAGACCTCATGTAGAATTGGAAATTAATTGGAAGAGTGGCTCACCCAAAAAGTACGAGCTTTAATTGACACTGGGGCGGAGGCCTCATTAATTTATGAGACCCAGCAAAACACAAAGGTCAGCGAGTGGTAATTACAGGATTAGAGGTAAACAATTGAGGCAGTGCAGACCATTTGGAACTGAAAATAGGTCAGCTGCCCGGAGAAAATATTGTGTAATGATTGTTCCGATTCCGGAATACATTATAGGAATAGACATACTAAAGGGGATGACGTTGCAATTGTCTGATGGACAATATCAATTTGGAGTAAAACCTTACATTTCAGCAAGACCAGTAGTAGTGGGGAAGGTGCAGATGCCTCCAGTAGCCATTCCACCTGCTACAAAAATTATCTGTATAAAACAGTATAGAATACCAGGAGGGCATGAGGAGATAACTGCCACTATTAAAGATCTATTAGAGGCAGGAGTGCTTAAACCCACAACAACAGCTTGGAACAATCCTGTGTGGCCGGTCAAGAAAGTGACTGGTCATGGCGGATGACAGTAGATTATAGGGAATTGAACAAGATCACTCTTCATTGACGGCTGCCATTCCAGACACCGTCACCCTGAGAGAGCAAATACAAAGGCACAAAGGGTATGGTATGCAGTTATTGATTTAGCTAATGCATTCTTTACTATTCCGATTGAGGAAAATTTTGGGACCAGTTTGCCTTCACATGGCAGGGAGGCAATATGCTTTCACTAGATTACCTCAGGGATATACATAGCTCCACCATCTGCCACCGGATGGTGCAGAACACTGATGAGTTGAAGCTGCCGGATGGCATGCAGATTTCTCATTACATTGATGATATCTTGATCCAGGGGCTGATCAAGATAAAGTACAACAGTTACTAGATGAGACCATTGATCATATGAGGAAGAAAGGATGGGAAATTAATCCAGACAAGGTACAGGGTCCTTCCCAAACAGTAAAATTTTGGGAATTCAATGGAACAGGGGGCATAGAGAAATATTGCCCAAGGCACGACAGAAAATACTGGACTTTTCGAATCCACAAGACAAAACTGAAACACAAAGATTTGTGGGTTTGTTTGGATTTTGGCGACAGCATATACCCCATTTAGGGCAAATACTAGCTCCCCTTATTAAAGTGACCAGAAAGAAATACGAGTTTGAATGGGGATGAGCAACAAAAGCATTTGATAAGGCTAAGGAAGCAGTGCAGCAAGCCTTAGACCTTTGGCCCCTGCAGGAGGAGAAGTAGAATTAAATGTGTCCGTAAGGCAGTATGCAAACTGGAGTTTGTGGCAGAAGCAAGGGAGACAGAAAGTGCCACTAGGTTTTGGAATAGGAAACTCCCAGAGGTAGGTAGCAGATACTCACCTTTTGAGAGACAACTACTAGCATGCTACTGGGCTCTGATAGAGACAGAACAAATGACAGTGGGTCATGAGGTAGCATTGAGACCAGAGATACCCATTATGCAATGGGTAAAAAGCTCCTAGAACTCACAAAATAGGACATGCTCAGGAAGCTAGCATTATCAAATGGAAATGGTATATTCAGGATCGAGCAAAGGTAGGAATTGGGGAATAGCAGCCTCCATGAGAAGGTAGCTGAAATTCCTCTAGAGGGAGAACAGGTTGAGGGAAAAATGCCTGAAATTCAAGAATCACCTGTGAAATGGGGCAAGCCTTTTGATGAGCTGCCCGTTTCTGACCAAGCACATGTATGGTTTACAGACAGCTCAGCCAAATATGTGGGAAATAGGAGATAAAGGAAAGCAGTAGCTTATTGTCCACACACTGAAAAGTTTTTGGTAACATCAGGAGAAGGGAAAAGCAGTCAATATGCTGAGTTGTATGCAGTATATCAGGCTTTGAGACAAGAAAACCCAGGTACATGTCATATTTATACTGATTCATGGTCTGTAGCCAATGGTTTAACAACCTGGCTGCCCACTTGGGCTAAGGATGAGTGGAAAATTTATTCGAAAGAAATATGGGGAAAAAGAACTGTGGCAGGAAATATGGACTATGGTGCAAAATACTCAGACCACTGTATTTCATGTTGATGCTCATTGTGCTTCAGATACACTAGAATGATGGTATAATTCTGTTGCAGATGAAAAAGCTAAGATTCTTCCAGTGGATATTGAAGAAACTCAAAGTCAGCAGTTATCAGGGCTGGCAAAATGGGCACATCAAAAATGTGGACATTTGGGAGAGAAAGCCACTTACAGGTGGGCATATAGTAGGGTGTACCCCTAACATTGGATTTGGTTAAAACTGTTATTGCTCAGTGTCCTATATGCCAACATGGGCAACAAAGACCAATCCCTCATATTGTGAAAGGACAATTGGGAAGGGGAAAATTACCGGGACAAATTTGGCAGATTGATTACATTGGACCTCTACCCCTTAGTGGAGGATGTCGATATGCTTGCACAGTTGTAGATACATATTCAGGGTATTCATTGGCATACACTTGTAAACAAGCTACACAGAAAAACACCATTAAGGCAATTAACTTAATTATGTTGTACTATGGAATACCCTTGCAGATACAAAGTGACAATGGTTCCCATTTTAGGGGGAAAATGGTACAAGCTTATGCTCAAGCCCATAACATACAGTGGGTATTTCACATCCCTATTACCCCAGGCAGCAGGGTTAATTGAGAGAATGAATGGATTGCTGAAAGAACGGTTTAGGAAATTGGGGGGAGAGCCTCAATAAAATGGAAAGAGAATTTGCATGAAGCATTACAGATTTTAAATAATAGACCAATTGGAGAATCTGAGACCCCTTAATGCGAATGATAACTCCTAATTTTCAAGTGCAGGCTTACTCAACTACAGAAACAGTGTTATATTGGAAAATTACATCAGGAGCTCTGTCTTCAGGGCAACCCCAGAAGCTGCTGGACTTGATTTACATGCCCTTCAAGAATACAGAATAAACAGCAGAAACATTCAAGTGATAGAAACTGGTATTGGAATACAAATTCCATCAGACATTTTGGTTGGATAGCACCTAAATCAGAACTAGCCCTCAAGGAATACAAATTTTGGGAGGGTGATTGATTGTGATTACCAAGGAGAAGTGAAAGTAATTTTGTTGAATAGTAGAGAACAAAATCTGTTAATTCAACAGTATGACAGAGTGGCTCAATTGTTAATTATTCCAGTTAACAAAGTGACCCCTATAAGGGACAAGCCCCCACTCTTAACAGCAAGGGGGATAAAGGTTTTAGATCTACAGGAGGTTTTAACAATGGTGCAAAATATGGGTTACAAACCCAAATGGCCCTCCTGAACCAGCTGAGGTGATAGCCACCAGACGAGACAACACAGTGTTAATTATCAGGTCAGGGAAAGAGATGGGAATATGTACCAGCGAACACGTGTTATCTTGAGAATAATCAGTCTGTGTATTTTCTAGGTTCTTCAATGGATTCTAAAAGGAATAACACTCTCTCTCACGGTCCATTCGGTAAAGCCTATTACCCCAGGTGGAAGAATATTGAAGCTTGACCACCCACTTGTACAACGGGGTTGGAAATCTTCCACCAGTTTACGGGTGCAAGACAACTTTACTTGCCCTGAAAACCAAGGATGTCCTATAGTGAACATTACTTTTTCACCAGATGTGAACATTTGGAAACCAGTTGAGACAATGGCAGGACGATTATATGTCCAACCTATGCAGGACACAAATTGGATTAAATTACAGAACCAGACTGCTATTAGATGCTGCAACTTACCGAATAGTTGCATGGAGACTGTACAACATAGACTTGATTGCTGCATGAATCAAACAGACATTTTCAATGCAAGTATTACTTTGATTGACATAGACACGTTATTCTGCATGAATGCTACTGCAATAACTAATAGAACTACTTGGGCAGATCACATTACAGTGTTGAAAAATCATCCTGTAATTAGCAATGATAGTATAGTTAAGGTTCCATCCACATGTACATCAGTGGCGCAGCGGTATCAGAAAAATGTAATCCATTTTAACATAACGTTTATGTTTAGTAGAAAATGCAAATATAAAAGAGCTTGGTATGATACGCTATTAGGTGTAGCAGGGGCAGGCATGGGAATTTTAAATAGTGTTGATATAGAAACACTGACTAACAGGCTTCAGGCAGTAGGAATTGATGTATTTAGCTTAATTAACTTACAAGCTCAATGGATGCCAACTGTTTTCTTACCCCAAAGATTAACTTTGAATTATGATTTTGAGTTCTTGCAGTTATTTAATGCTTTACAGGTATGGGGAATGGGAGTAGCAGAAAATATTTCGCGATTTATTGATTGGACAGAATGCACAATGCGACATATGTATTCTATACTGCAAAGAAATAAGGCCCAGAGTGATTTAATGAGTAATAATGAATATGTGTGGAGGACCGTGTTCAAATCATGGATTCCTAGTAATCATTGGATTGTAATGTCATCCACCACAGTAAAATGCACAGATACCTATTGTTCAGGGCAATTGGTACATTATAATGTTAGTGACCCTGAAATAATGTGTAATTTTTGGTCCCCCATTATTTGATCCTGAGTTTTGGTTACCACATTTTAACGGAGATTATATAGATAGTCAGAACACCACCCATGACTTAAGTCTGTGTTCAAAAACAGCTGATGGAATACTATGTGGACAGCATTCCAGACTTTATGAACCTTATTTACTGGAGCATTCGATAAATTTGTGTCAATGGACAATTTTACCCATAACCTTTACCATGTTTACAGAAATAGGACCCCAGTATGTTTGTATAGTAACTAATCAGGAGAATACTGTTAGGATGTATAACTTAACTCGTCCCTTTTCAGGTTGTTTAAGAAATGTGACTCATTTGTGGTGGGAAAATACTACTTATACCTTTGTCCCTGATAATGAGCAGAAGCTTATTTTGTATTGGCAGCCCAATATTTTAGATCAATCAAGATTGAGTATCTCATTAAATAAAATTAAACAGATAATTCAGGAAACAGATGTAATGCAGGCTCATTTGGCAATAAGAAATAAATCATTAGTGCAAAGTCAGGTGCAAACTACGATAGTTAAAAATAAAATGATTGATTTAAGTTCCAAGATTCAAGAGACTACTCATTATTGGTGGGATATTTTTACAGGATGGTCTCCATCAGCTGCAAAAGTGTTAAATATTCTGATACATCCTATCATAATCATTGCTGTAGTGACAATTATCTTGCTTATTTGGACTTGTTACTTATCATGTTATATTCATAGTAATTTTGCTATGGTACCAATATCATACAAATCGTATTCACAATAATCAAAGGACCGAATGTAGTGATAGTATAATATGTTGATTATTGTCACTCCATTTTGTATGCTATTTCATGTAATGTATTCATTTATACTCCATTTTGTATTGTGTGACTCCATTTTACATGCTGCTTCATTTAATTGGTGTTTTGCTCTTTAGATAGCCTCATTATTATGTTTTGCTTCAGACAGTGTATTTTGCTGACTTGAAGGTTGCATATTATCAGGCAACCTGTTTTTGTAGTTTTGTTTAAACTTCTGCTTAGCTCATAGTGTTCTAGGCACCCGGCCAGTGTTTGGAGCACAGTGACCTAGCAGGTGTAGGGAATTCTGAGCAGTCCTTATGGTGTGAATTTGCAGCATCCTGGGAGCCCGCCAGCTTCTAGAATGTGGCAAAACAACACTATGAAGGCTGCACGGTTATTTTTAGCATAGAATAAGATATAAATGTAGCTTTCTCAATGCCTGGTTGGAAGCCTCATCTGCAGGGTGGATGCATGCTGGAACTTTCTCCCAGTTCAAGACTCCTGGCCAGGCTGTGAGATGATTAGGGCTTCCCCAGCTACTGGGAAAAGGCTTGGATGTAGCATAGAATCGGTGATGTATTATGTTTTGCTTAATTGAAGTATATATTAATGCTGATAGTAATATTGCTAATGAATGAATGCTAAAGTGTAATCATTAATGCTGATAGTGACATTGCTGCTAAATGAAGTGTAATTATCTTTTGCTTGCAATAAATTGTGCTGATGTGTGAATGCCGAGTGTGATTATTCCTTTGTGACTCTTCGATTAGGCAAGACATATGCCTGGGTTAAAGGTTCTTCCTTTTAAAATCATTTGTTTATAAGGGAATAGTTTTTTGACCTGACTAAAATGGCTTAAACTTTATTGTTTCTAACTGATAAGAGCTTACTTTATACTTGCTCACCCAGGTTAATAGATCTGTACTGCTTCTATAATGGTTTACCATATGAAGGTGCAGCTTATGTCAATATTTCCTTGAAGTTCAAACATGGTACATTACCTCAAATTGTGTCTATTTGTATTTCTATAAGGCCATGGTTTTGCCATAGATATTCCTGTTTAAATGTTGAAGTAGTAGCAGTGGCTTGTAGCTAGGGGTCCACATATCTCTACCATGGATACAGTGTATTTATTTATTTATTTTTTATTTATTGAAGTCTCGGATTACAACCTTTGAGCTACAAGCTCATTTACAAAGGTTCAAACTCGGGACACAGAAAACAGAGAAAAAATACAGTTACATAGAATTACAGGCAGATACAGGTGCTAGAAACTAATAACAGTACAGGTTATAGATCTGGTTAGTAGAGGGGACAGGGTAACAATGGATTGCCAACTTGAATAGCTACTGAGCAGAGTTGGTGTAGAGGAACAGAGAGAGAGGGAGGTGGGTGAGTAGACCAGGATAGGTGGTGAGTAGGGGAGAGTAGAGGTGTGAGGTAGTGGTTCCTTGGGCTCAGGAAACCTTGTCTAGTGATGGGTGGGGGGGCATGACAAGGTAAGGGCATAAAGGTGGAGGCAGTCAGTGTGCCCAGATAGAATAAGGGAGGGTAGGGGAAAAAGTGGGCGAGGAGTAGGGGGAGAAGGAAATGGGTGGATAAGTAGCTTGTTGGGCCATATTGAAGAGCATAGTTGGGGTAAACAGGATGTATTCCAGGAGGCAGTGGTCAGGGGTAGCAGAAGCATTGCATTCAGCTGGACAGGTGAGTTTTAAATGCAGATTTGAAAGGGCCTATTTTACTTATGGAGACTATCTCAGGTGGGAGAGAGTTAAGCCACAGTGGTGCTTGGTATTCAAAGCAATGCTGCCCTTGAGAGGTGTGATGGAAGAGAACCTTGATGGAGGGTTGTTAGATGTCCTAGTAGTCCTGGCAGATTCAACCTGTTGTAAGAGGGAACTGGTGGCAGGGGGCAGCAGTCCCAGGACCGCTTTTTTGACTAGAAGGCAGACTTGGTAGCGGGCCCTATCACTTAAATTTTGCCAACCCATTTGTAAATAAAGATTACAGGTATAAGTGAGACATGGTGCTCCTAGGGCTATTCTGCAGGCTTTATTATGTGTAGTAGAGAGCCGCTTAAGGGTGTTGTCTGGAGCAGCACTATAGATGGCGAGCCCATAACCAGTGGTTGAGAAGACTGAGCTGGTGATGGTGAGCCAAAGAGTTTGATCGGTGAGGCAGTTGTGGTGTTTGTGCAGTAGCCCAATCTTTCTGTTGGCTGATGTGGTGACATGGTCCATGTGAGAAAAGAAGGAGAGAGAGCTGTCTAATGTGAGCCCTAGGTACTTGAAACTATGGACCATTTCAATGGCTGCATTTTGTTTAGTGTGAATATTTATAGTGGACGTCTTGTGGTGGTTATGGGCTGGGGCAAAGAGCATGGACTTGGTTTTTTTGTGGTTAACACGTAACTTGGCTTTGGTAAACCAGTCCTCCACTTTGTTAAAGTCCTGCTGATGTTGTTCTAGGGTGGAAGGGTCAGTGTGGCTGGAGTAGATAACTGCATCATCCGCGTAGAGAAGTATTTTATGTTGACATGCTTGTGGAAGATTGTTTAAAAAAAGGCTAAATAGGAGGGGGCCCAGGATTGAACCTTGGGGGACCCCAGTGAATACTTGCTGGGGATCCGAGAGTGTGTTACTTATTTTTACCCTTTGTACATGGCCTGTGAGGTAGCTCCAGAACCAACCCAGGGAATTGGCTGATAGTGCTGTTGCATATAGTTGGGCTAGGAGGAGGTCATGGTTGACTGTGTTAAAGGTCTTGGTGAGGTCAATGAAGGTTTCACTCATCAAGTGCCCTTGATCAAAGGCATTATGAATGAATCCCATGAACTCCAGCAGTGCTGTAGTAGTGGTGTGCAGTTTTCAGAAGCCATGCTGTTGTTGGCATTGGAGTTTATATTTTTCAAGGTGGTCGACCAGTTGGTAGTAGACTATCTGCTCAAGAGCTTTTGACAGTGGGGGGAGTATTGATATTGGACGGTAGTTGGTATGGTCAGTCTTGCTACCTGATTTGTGGACAGGGGTTAAAACAGTGGTTTTCCAGAGTTTTGGAAATGTCCCAGATGTGAGGGACAGGTTAATGTTTCTGGTTAGGGGAGTTAGCAGTTCTTCAAGTGCAAGGGAGATCATTTTTAGATCTAGGCTCTTGGCACTGTGCCTAGACTTACCCAGGACTTTGGAAAGGTATTTTTTCGCTTCAGCTTTGGAAATTACCTTAAGGTAGAATGGGAGGGCATGATTTACTGGTAGTGTTCATTGAGATTTTTGTAGGTTGTTGCTTGTGGGGCTGTGGATGTTGGGGGGAGTACAGTACTGAGGTCAGTGCAGGCTTTATTAAAAATGTTAGTGATAGATTTGGGGTCTTGTGCAGTGGTCCCTTCATAGCTCAGCAGGATGGGTGTAGAGGTATCCTGCTTTCCAATTACCACATTGATGTTTGCCCAGAATCTTCGGCCATCACCCCAAGAGGAGTTTAGCTTAGATCTGCAGTGATTGGCTTTGGCCTGGGGGATAGCCTGGATGCATTTATTCCATGCAGCCTTGTAGTTTTGCTTATCACTGTCTATGAGGGTGCTTTTGCACTTATGCCAGAAGAGGTTCCTGGAACTCATCTGGGCAAGTAGGTGGGGGGTGATCCAGGTTTTGTGAGTGCCACTGACTTTTCTTTTGGTTATGGGGGTGTAGGTGTCACAAGCAGTATTAAAAATTTCTATGAATTTGGCTAGCGCTCTATCGATGTCATCGGCAGTTAGGACTGGGGCCCAGCACTGTTGTTTTAGGTGCTGCTTAATGCGCCAAAGCTTGCCCTTTTTTAGTATGCAGGATATTATGACCTTAGCTGGCAGTTTAGGAGCCTTGTTTGACCAGTAGAAGATGATAGGCAAGTGATTACTTAATGAGTCCGGGAGCACTTCTAGACTGGAGACCCACTCTGGGTGGTTTGTTAATACCCAGTCTAGCAGAGTGCAGGTATCCATTCTATAATTTGCTCGAGTGAGTTGTTCCACTAGCTGACGGAAGTTGATAGAGGTGACTGTGTCCTTGAAGGTGGCAGTGTCTCGTGATAACCAATTTATGTTGAAGTCACCCAGAACTATGACTTCACTGTCAGAGTGAAGGTCGGCTAGGTGTTCATGCAGTTCTCCAAAGCCTTTGGCTTGTTCTCTGGGGGGTATGTAGACTGAGACAAGTGTGAGGCCCTTGCCCTGGGTACCAATGGTTACCTGCACAGGGAGTATCTTCACATTCTTTTCAGTATTTAACTTCGGAAGAGCTATCCCCTGAAAGTGATTTTTTATGTAGAGAATGCAGCTGCCACCCCCTTTTGCCGAGCCTGTCAATCCGGAATGGGGTGTACCCTAGGAGTTTGACTTGTGAGTCCATAGTCCTGGGTGTAAGCCATGATTCTGTGGCAGATAGGATATTTGGGCTATGCTGAGCCACCCAAGATTGCAGCAGATCCAGTTTAGGGAGGATGCTACAGATGTTAATAGATGCTATGGAAATCAGATGCCTATTCCCAGAATTACTGTGTCTTGGGCCAGGGTTAGGGTGTATATTGCCTGACACCAATAGAAGTAACCATGCTACCCTAATTGCACTGAGCTTGAGCTGTTTAGTAGAGCAAGGTGGGTGGCGGGTGTAGAGTTGGGTTCTAGCCATGCATACAACAGGTATTTTGGTTATAGTAGGTGATGGGATTGGGTAGTGGATACCAAAGGTGGGCCAGCTTAATGAACCTGCCAGTGTGAGAATGGCTGGTATTGAGAGTCCTTGAGCAGATGTTGAGTTTGGGAGCCCATTCCTATATATTGGTGGGGGCTCCAGGACTGTACTATTGCAGCCATAGGGTAGGGACATAGGGAGCCACAGGGTGGCAAGCACAAGTTTAGCAAGCCAGTTAGCTGGAGACAGCATGGTTATATTTACAGTGTGGAGAGTGGGTCAGTAGAGGGTAGTGCACTACTGAGCTATATGCTGATCAAGCTTAGCTGGTGTTGTTTAGTCTTTTGAGGTCCAGCCCTGCACACCAAGTGTTATATTAAGGTGGAGTCTGCCTTGATGCAGTATAGCTTTAAGAGGCAGGGCCTGAGAAGTTGTGTGATACAGCTTTAAGAGAGCTTCCCCTTCATATCGGTGGTCATTCTGGGGCATGGTCTGGGGTGGATTTAAAGAGTGGAGGGGTGGAGAGGTGGGGGTGGGTGGGGGGGCCAAAAATCTGTATAGAATTGGTCACAAAAATTGTATAGAATTGGTCACATGCAGCTAATATTAAATTCTAGTAGGCCAGTACTGGTGAAGCCTTGCAATAGACCAAAGAACGCTTCCAGCTTCTGCTGCTGAAATTCTATAGGCAGCTGCTGTTTGTTTTAGTCTAATTAGTGGGCAACACTGATATCGCCAGCAAACAAGAGATAGGCTGGTGAGAGAGGCACTAAGTTCTAATATAATAGTTACACTCAGCACTGGAGTGATGGAGATTACCTGCAGGTCTTTAGTTTAAAAATCATCTGGTGGGAGATTGAGGAGGTGGGCAGCAGTGGCTTGCCAAGTAGCCGAGCTACGCTTCCACCAGCAGTGGAGACTTACAGGCAGGGATTGCCTGTGGGTCTTCAGTTTAAAAATCAGCTGGCAGAAGATTGAGGAGGCAGGCAGCAGTGGCTTGCCAAGTAGCCATGCTGTGCTTCGGCCAGCACTGGATCCTGATGGGAAAGGATTGCCTGCAGGTCTTCAGTTTTAAAATCAGCTGGTGGGAGATTGAGGAGGGGGGCAGAAGCAGCTTGCCAAGTAGCCGAGCTGCACTTCCACCAGCACAGGAACCTGACGGGCAAGAGTCAGCTGTGAGTCTTCAGTTTAAAAATCAGCTGGTGGGAGATTGAGGAGGCAGGCAGCAGCGGCCTGCCAAGTAGCCGAGCTGCACTTCCGCCAGCACCAGAGCCCAATGGGCAAGGATCGCCTGCAGGTCTTCAGTTTAAAAATCAGCTAGCAGGAGACTGAGGAGGCAGGCAGCAGCAGCTTGCCAAGTAGCCGAACTGTGCTTCCGTCAGCACCAGAGCCCGACGGGCAAGGATCGCCATTAGGATCATTTCCTATGGGGATCATTCACATTTACAGGTTAACTACTGATAAATGTCCAGGATCCTTGACAGCATTGCTCATTCGTTACCTGCCGCAATGTGTTTTTTCTTTTAGTCCCTCCTAGTATGTATACACTCAGATGTATTATAATCTTGTATTAATAGCACAGTCCTTTACTGTATCAACTTTTACATACTGTCTGATTGTAATTTTATTTGTGCTCTTTTACAAAGTTCTTAAATGAAATGTGAATAAAAGAAAGACCACAAAACAAGGTTTCAGGCAGGATTTGAAAAATAACAGCTGTGAAATTCATGAGGTGAGGTGAAGAAAAGACCATATTGGAAATATAAGATTGAGATTCCATAAAATAACAAAGTTATGAATGAAAGAAGAAAAGTGTTTTGCAGTTAGCACTCACTAAATATTGTTGTTTGGTTGTTTGTTCCATTTTCATGCCCTCATCTATCTGGCCAACTTTTTGCCCCATCCTCGCCTTTTTAGTTGCTTATGCCACCTCCCATGAGGTTCACAGGTCACTCTCTCATGCATGATGGCCCCTTGGGGGGGATTCAGATAACCCTCCTCCAGGTCTTACAATGTAACAAGGTGGTAGGGCAGTCTGCCTGGCAGGGCCCAAGAGTACTGGCATTATTTTTTGCAAGTCTGTGGTTTTTCTTAACTGCAACCCCCCCACCCAGAATGTGCTGGCAGGGGTTCTAAGGTGCACCTGCATGCAGTGTGTGTAACAAGGCTGCCAGAACCAGGTGATAATCTCCTTTCCCTCAGAAGCAGCTCCAGTTACACCACCACCCATGGTCACCCAGGTGGCGGTGTTGAAGTGATACAAGTCATCTTCTCTCCGTAGGTGGACAGCATCCTCTGGGATGCTAGACTCTCCTCCATCTGCCAGTCCCCAACACCCCAGGCACATTCCTTAACCCAGTGAACTAGCACTGGAAGCAGCAGCCTTGTCACTTTGCTGGTGAGCTAAGCTCGTCTATGAATAGTTGAAGATCATACATTAACTGTCACAACCTCATGATGATGGAATTCCAGCCAGTATCTGGACCTCCCTGTTTGTCTTTATGTTTATCAGAAACCTAAAAGCTATAACTCACTCACCACACAGAATGTACTGTGTTTTGGTTTTTTCAGAAAATATTTAATTTCTAACCGGGTAGACAAATGCCAAATAAATCTTTTTGAGAAAAAAAAAACACAGTATATTCTTTGTGGTGAATGAGTCATACTGTTGCTTTCAATTTTTTTAAAAGACTTCTTGGGTTAACAGTGGAGCAGATTCCTCCCCCATCTCATTTCACGTAACAGGGTACAGGTGGCCACACTGGGGATCCCTCTGTGTTTGTCCTCATTATTACGCTGCTTCTGAAACATGCCTGTTTTCAGTCGCAAGTAAATACTTTGGTTTTATAGTGTCTTCCATACACATTGTATCCCAAAGCACTTTACAAACCTTAAACAGCAGCATTACCCATTCTCAAGCACATGAATATTGTGATTGGGTACAATACAAACAACTCAGTAAGGACAAGCATGGAGAACATGAGTGAAATTTAAGCACAGAGCAGTTATGTGACATGTTCATGGTTACATAGAGTATGTAGTGCTTGTGGGATTCAAACCTGGGACGAAAAGGTTCACGGATCTGTGTTCTAACCACTAAGTGGCATCACTGCCTGAAACATAAAATGTTAACAGCAATGATCCTGTAACTATTCGTAGGTGTTAACTGCTATCTTTTTATCTGTGCTCATTGGGAGATGGCCTAGAAGGTTGCATAATAAGTAAACGATGATGACAGTAACAGCTAACTAAAACTGTGGCGCTGGGGTAATTCAAGTGGCTTTCAAGTGTGGGGGGCCTACAATTTTTAATAAATGGTGGTTAGGGTGCCACCTGTCCCCCCACAAAAAAGGAATACATTTTTTGACATATTTTGGTGCATTTACGTGGTCTTCCAGAGTACTTTTTCAGTAAATTGTAACTCAATCTGGACCACCACACAGCACAACACACCCATAAACCACCTCCTATCAACCCCTGATCTGCCTGCTACATTAAAACCTATTCTCTTGAATACAGTGTGCTTCTAAGGAGGAAGGTAATGAAATCTGTCTCCTCCTAACTCTCTCCCCTAGTCTACTTTCCTAAGCAGCAGGGTAGTAAAAGGATTCTGGCAGAACTCATTTGGGATCCATGCTTGGACCAGTGCTTTTTGGAATTTATATCAGCGATCTTAGGAGTAATATCAGAAAAATCTGCATTAAATTTGTAGATGACACAAAAATCAGAGGTGGTGTAAACACAGTAGCAGAGTCAAATTTATTACAGCAGGATTTAGACAGAATAGCACAATGGACAAATGAGTGAACTATGTCATTTAATAGTGATAAATGTTAAGTTAGGCATATGGAAAGAAACACTATAGAGGATTGTGCATGGTTCTTCATACACAACAAGGCTGTTGCCAAATTGAGAGGTTGCTGTGACAACCAGAGACCACGACAGCACAGCTTGACAGGTCCCCTGGTTGCCATAGCAACCTCGAGATTTTTGACTCAGCCTTGATTGTGTGTGGAGAACCATTCATAATCTTTTATAGTGTATGGTACTCTATAAACAATATAGAGGCACTCTGTAAATGTGCAGAAAACTACAATATTCGATACTGCCAATAACAGTGTTTAAAATAAAACAGAACCAGCAATGACAGTCTATGCATTTAAGAACAGGCAGTTTGGGTTGAAAGTTTGAGCAGCTTGCAACTGCAGTGGTGTTCCTTTACTCACTTACTGCTGACTTCCTTCAGAGGGGCATAAAAACAAATATCATTTCACTAATTTTCTGAGGCTTTTGCTGTGTGTTGTGTGAAATGTCTAGTGACAGGCAGCCACGACTTGAGGTTGACAGCCACGCATGGGATGTTCAATATTGCTGTGCTGCAGTAGTGATGTTACTAGTGTAGCACAACAGCATGATGATATAGCTACTGCAGCACAACAAGGAAATTCTAGGGATGGATTTTCATTGGCAATGGCATTCCACCATACACTGTAAGAATAATGAGTATTACCTAAATGGAGTTAAGTTAAAAACAACAGAATATGAAAAAGATCTAGGAATATATATAACTAAAGATCTCCAAAGTAAGAAGCAGATAAATACCATAACTGGAAGTACGAATCATTTATTGAATACAATAAGGTGACATTTCAGTCATAGGTCAGAAAATGTTCTATTAACATTTTATAAGTAGGTCTTATGTTAGACCGTCATTTGATTATAGGTCACAGGCTTGGGGTGGATTAACAACTGGTGAAAGCATAAAACTATAAAAGGTACAACATAAAGCAATAAAAATGGTGAGGGGTCTAGAAAATATAGCATATAAGGAAAGACTAAGAAGGCTGTGACTGCACAGTCTAGAACACAGATGCACTAGGGGTGATTTATTAATGTTATATAGAATGCACAAGGATCCAGACCTACTGAATAAATCAAATCTTACAGTTGGTCAAGAAAGATATACATTAGGAAGGGATACTAAGCAATTAAAGGTTGCACATTTTAGAAGAAATGCAAGGAGGTGTTTTTTCATGCAGAGGGTGGTGCAGTTATGGAATCATTCACCAACAGAACAAGTAAAAGGCAGCAGCACTTCTGATACCTTTAAAAAAGACTTGGATAATGGGGTGGAGCAAGGAAACCATGTGGGTTACTTAGTTTAATTGAGAGATAGACAAAGCATGGACACGTGTCTAACTTCTATCTCTACATTCAAAGTATTATCCAAAGAATAAGTATGTTTTTCACAGCCTTCTCAACCCTGTAGTCACTTAACATTCCTTCAGGCTCCACACCTGTCCCCACAACTAGTTGCACAAGCTCAGGGTCAGTCCCGACTCATTTCTTCCTCCTGAACACATGAATCACACATGCTGACCACTTCCCGCCATACCTCTCAACCTCCTGACTTGCAGATCGGGGACAGGACAAATAAAATCAGAGACAGAAAACCAAAATCAGGGACACAGTTTGCAAACTGGAAATGTCCACTCCAAAAGCCTGCTCCACTGTGGGACTTTTTAAAAGAGAAAACATTTTTGAAAGACAGCTACACTGTGGCATTAATGTTAGCAATATTTCATACTTCAAATCCCTACTTTTCAGTTGCAAAAATGACAAATGCTTAGTTGGGACCAAGGAAATTTGTGAGGTAAAATCAGGGATGCCCCTTAAAATTAGGGACAGTTGAGAGGTATGTTTGCCAGTGTCACTACTTGATCTGGATACTTCAGTCTGTTCCATGTAATGCAATGTTTTACTGAAGATGAAGAGGCTGAACTTGTCATTTGCCCTCGCCCTACTCCCCAGGCAGCAATCTGAAAAACGTAAAAGATTATTAGAATACCTTTCTTAATCTAAGCTCCCCCCTCCAAGTTCTGGAGCTCACCTCTAACTGTTTTCTCCTCTCCTCTATGCTTCTCTGTCGGCCTTTGCCCTCCAGTTCCCCCGGACTGCAGTAGAGGGGGACTGCCAAGGCAAACACCCAGATTCCAGGAGCCTTGGTGGATGCCAAATCAGGGCTTCACTCAGCATATCATGGCTGGAACCGCTCATTAGCACCTGTGATATCTACCGCAGGACTGCTGTGTGGGGTAAAGAGAAGGCTATCAGACACATTTGGTGGGATTCCCCAACCCCACTGTCAGCAGTGGGTCAGGGAACATGAAACTGTGGGCACCACTGTTCATGCTGCCATGCATGCGTGGCAGCCACCTCATCAGAGCTGTAGCTCTGCTTCCATACCGGGCAGTGTTCCTGCATTAAAGGAGGATCCTAGCTCCAGGGAAGGCAGTGGAGCCAGAATCAAGTATCAGCATGCCATCAGGTGCAGAAAAGAAAGTGGTTCCCAGCCCAGGGCAGGCAGTGGGCTGGGAACAGGAAAACAGCACAGTGAGCATGAGTACCAGCTCCAGGAGAGCAGCTCAGTGGCTGCCTCCCATATCACCGCCCCTGCCTCTGAAAGAGGCTACATGCCCAAGATATCAGCCATACCCCTGGCCTCAGGATTGGCAACAGGGCCAGGACAAGGTAGAAGCAGCTCTACAGAGTCCAAAATTGAACCACAGTAAACTGTGAAAATCAGCCCTGAAAAGTAAACAAATATGGTGGCCCCCATGTCTTCACAGCCCTGCAAAGACTTCTGGGAGAGGGTCTGAGGTTGGCACTAGATTTGCTCACAAATTTTAGCCAATCAGGAGTCTGCAGTGCAATTCAGCTTATATGCAAGCCCAGCATGGCTGGGTCAATGTTCTGAAGACCATTTGCCCGGGTACAGGACTAGTCAATAGGGCATCAAATTTTACCCTTTATAAAATGGACTGTTCCTAGGGATCTGGCCCAGATCTGCCAGTGTGTGAGAGAGTGACAGGAGCTGTGAGTTGGTGAGCTACCATTTTTGCCAGGGACTTGCAGGCCTGGCAGACTAAAGAAGTCTGGGATCTTAGCCATCGACTGTTATCTGAAGAAAATAACAGTTTTTATCAACACTAGCAGATCAAAGGTGAAGATTGAAGCTGTTTTTTTTTCCTGTTCCACCAGATTGCTTTCCCCTTTGGGTGATGAGTTCCTTCAACATCAATCAACTGAGAAGGCCACTCCCTGCTTCCAGGTTCATAGACCCCCTGCACGTGCAGCCCAAAACAGAATGTGAGGAAAATGTTTGTAAACTACAAGTTTTATTACACGACTGCTGAAGCCTATTAAAAGAGAAGGAGAGGGACACTGCATGTGGAGTGGAGCATAAGGGCCTTGCACTCTGCTCCATATGCAGACTCCCTTCCCTTTCTTTAAATGAGCTTCTGCAGTCAAGATTAAAAGAACTGATCATCTTTGATAACCCCCAACCCACCACCACCACTGTCACTAACCCACCCTATATTGGCACACAGCTGAATGGTCAGATTGTACATACATTGCAAGAGAACATGTACAGGATGAGACAAGCAACCAGCCTTAATGTGTTAGCATATTGTGTGTGGAAAAACTAACAAGAACACATTTTTCATCATATGCAACACAAAAAATGCTAAGCATTTCTAGATCTTTACCTCTGTTCAATGTCTTCTGAAGAACATTATAATTCCCTGTCCTCCCTCCCTTTTAAGCTGCTTACAGCTACAATCAGGGAAGTACAGTAAAGCAAAATGAATCCTCATTTCCTACACATTTAACACAAAGCTGAAGAACAGTGTTTCTAGTATGTTAGAAGTTGTTGCGGTACTTTAACCCTACTTGTCAGTGCTTCTGCTTGGTTCTCATAGCCACTCCCTCACCTTTTTCCTCCAGCTGCCTATGCAGTTTGCTTTGCAAGGACTCCACACTTGTCTCACTGCACCCCTACCACCAACTCAGACAAGCTGTTCCATTCTTTCACTGCCCTCCGTGTGAAGGTAGTGTTACCTCATGTCATTCTTACCCCTAGCTACTTTGATTCTCAAATGGTGCCCTCTTCTGCTAAAGAAATAAAGGAAATGATGTCATACTCCTGTTCTCCTTTATTTGTTTTGATTCATGGACTATTGTTCTGGTTGGGACCCCTTCCAACACTGGGCCTTCCCTGTCTTCTTAACTGAATTAGAAGGCAGTAGAGCCTAGTAGCAATCTGTAGCAGGCCAGTCTGCTTTCTCTATCTGACTTCTTATACTTTGGAACAGCCTCCCTCTCCCCATCCATCTCTCTTCCTCCCTGCACTCTATCAAGCTACTGTTACTGACACACTTCTCAAAAGAATGCAGCTGCAACTATACTTTTTCCTCTTCTCTCCACTCTACAACCACCCATGTCCTCTCACCTCCCTCTGCTATTTTGCCAATTTTACCCATTTTTGCCTACTCAGCTGTATAGCTCACAACTCAATGTACTCCATATTCTGAATTTTACACCTCATTGGTTCAGTACAAATGTCTTGCTCTCCATTGGTGGTATGCTCATTTAGCTCTAAACCTGGTTACCCCATAACCATTGTACATGTACCCTTTTTACATTGTTTTTGCCTTTCTCTGAAGTCCATTACCTGCACTGTGATTTTTATTTTCCATGTTCTTGCACCTATTGTTGTCACTTTGTTGAAGCTGGTTCTCTCCTTGTTGTATTCTCTCCCCTGGGTTGCACTTGGAAATGAGCCCCATCTCAGTGTGCATATCCCAGTCACAAAATCTTAAATAAATAAATAATATAAAACAGCTACATGCTCTTGCCCTTAGCTGATCATGTTCATATGGCACCCTGCTGCTGCATACAGATGTCTCATATTGTCACTGTATAGGGCTTTGTTTGTAGGTATTTTGTTTTTCTTATGCCATATGCACTGTACTCTTCAACATTTCCGCCATTCTTGTCTGTACTTGAATCTATGTCACTGTCATCAGCCTCATGGATGTATTTGGTGGTATCATTATCAACTGTATTGTTTAATTATAACTCTAACATAACCTGCCTGATAGTGTTTGAAAATAGGCATTTGAGTGTTCAGAACACCTACCTGATAAATATAAATAAATTCACTTCTCATAAGTCTCAGGATTGCTTCTTCCTACTCAGGCTGCCAATATAAGCCATCAAAAAAACAAATGCAAAAAGGGTCTCTTCTCTTCATTGTTCCATTAACTTTTTCTTCACTTCTACCAGGGAGTAGTTAGTATCAGTTTATGTTACAGAGCACATGATAAATGGTAGTTTTGGGGCAGTAACTGTATAATAACATGGTAAATATTGGTATTACCATGTAACCATATCATGTATGTGTAGTAAATAGGCAGTTTCATTGTAGTTCTCTGATACAAATATTCTAACTTGGCTGGTACTACCATACAAATATAGAAATACTGTAGTTATCATTTAGCTAGTGTACATAGTAATAGCAGATGGCACAAAACTACCTACAGTACCTCTTAAAATGTATGTTACTTGGTAATACAAATAGTTACCTTGTTATTATACAATTCCTTAACATACAGTAACAGAAAAGGTTAAAGCAAAAAAAAACAAACAAAAAAAAAAAACAACAACAGCATTTAGGCAATATAAAAAGACTCAGGAGGAAGGGGACAGAAAGTGGTATCAGAAAAAAACAAAGTGATGCAAGCCAAGGTGTGAACAGAAGAACGTATAGCAAATTCAATGGTAAAGGGACAAAAACGTTTACAGGTACATCAGTAAAAAAAGGATGGTGGGGGGATCGTGTGACTGAAAGAGGAAAAGGGGAGAAGTGTAGAGGATGACAGCCAGAAAGCAGATATACTAAAGAAATATTTCAGCTCACTTTTTACAGAGGAGGAGCCAGGGATTGGGCAAACAACAAGTGATATATTAAGGGGATGAAAAATAAAGTTAAAACTAATAAAATCATAAAATATATGCAAAAAAGGAAAATCAATATTGTAATGATACAAGAGACACATTTTATAAAAAAACAACAATGGTTTTGGAATTGATAGGGGATTGGAACTATGTCTAATTATATGTATAACTCGAGAGGTGTTGGCATAACTTTTAATAAAAAAATATGAAAATACAAAGATTAATAAATCAGTACTAGATACACAAGGGAGTGGGCCATTACAGAAACCAATATGACAAATTTTAAATTTACAATATATGCACCAAACAATAATGACCCTCAATCCTTTAATTACATTTTATTACCATACCAATTTATAATCCACCATATGTAATAGGTGGTGACTTCAATTTGGCCTTAAATGAACATGATAAAATATCCAAATTAGATAAAACACACACTACATTTAGGAGAACAGTTAAGAGATACATAACAGAATTAGGACTAATAGATCCATAGCTGATCACATTTCCTGACAAAATAATTTCTCATATTATTCCAATACATGAGTATCTTACTCATGTATAGATTACTTTTTAATATCCATGTCAATAAAACATATGATTATAGATATTAACTACCCAGGAATATATATTTCAGACCATTCACCATATATATTAAAATAAAAAAGTGGAGACAATAACATAGAAATACTATGGAAAATCCCTTATCCACTCTTGAAGATCCCACAAATAAAAATACAATTAGAGAAATAAATACAATAATTTGTTTTAAATTAATACAGGCTAAGATACATCTATTATTATTATTTGGGAGTCTTTCAAGGCATGGATTAGAGGGAAGTTTATTATTAAAGAAAGTCTTAAAAAAAGAAAATAAAACATCATTAAATATTTAGAACAAGAAATAGAATCTTTGCAAAACCTACATAGTCATACTTTGAACACAAACACTTTCAAAAGATTAATACAAAAAAAGAACAATACAATACAAAACTATGAAAAAGAAAGAGATTATGCGTACGAGATCGGATTACATGTACTTATCAGACAAACCATTAAAATTATTAGCATGGCAGACCAGAAAGGAACAAACGAAAAATTATGTATTGGCTATTATAAACCCACAAAGAACTATAGTAGAATAACCTAGAGAAATAAATAAATGCTTTCAAGAATGCTATAAGAAATTCTATATATCAGAATAAAAAAATCAAAGAAGAAAATCAAACAGAAGACAGGTTAAAACAAATTCAAATTCCAAGAATACCATTAAATATAAAACAATATATAGATCAGGACATCACAACAGAAGAAACTGAAAGGGCAATACATCAGTTACCAGGAGGGAAATCCCCAGGACTGGATGGAATCACTAATGAATTTTATAAAAAGAATTAAACAGCAACTAATACCCATACTACGGAAACTATTTAACTCATTTAATGTAACAAAACAAATACCTAAAGCTTTTCAAGAAGCAATAATAAACATATTTCATAAAAAACAGAAAGAACCACTAAGCTGAGCATCATGTCACCCCATCTCCCTATTAAATGTAGATTAAAAAATTTTCACCAAAATAATATCTCAAAGATTAGAAACAGTATTACCACAGTTAATAGACAAGGATCAAAATGGATTCATAAAAGGACAATCTTTGAAGGAAAATATAAGATACACATTAAATATAGCAAATCATTAAGAATTTAATAATGCAATACTACTTACTTGATGCAGAAAAGGCTTTTGAGCACCTAGAATGGAAATTTTTTTGCAGTAATTAAGGAGATGGTGTTTGGTGCACAGCTCAGTGGATGGCTACAGTTAATTTATAGTGAAACTACAGCAAAAATTAAAACAAAGCAAAATTTGTCTTAATCTATATCTTTACCAAGAGGAACCAGACAAGGTTGCCTTCTATCCCCTATCATCTTTACATTGGCTATGGAAACTTTAGCTATAATGATGTAAAATAATCCAAATATTTCTGGTATAATTATTAAGAAAATGAATACAAACTCAGCCTATATGCAGACAATGTTTTACTATGCATGACACATCCAGAAAAATCTATACAATAATTAATTAAAACCACCACAGAATATGGAAGAATTTCAGGGTATAAAATAAATTGGAGTAACTCAATAATATTAAAACTAGATAATCAAAACAATATAACACTACCAATTCAATATGAATGTTTACAAACAAATGAAACAACTTCAATATTTAGGGGGTCAAATTACAACCAAAAGGGAACAATTACTGATCACCAATGTTGATACACTATATACTGAAATTCAAACAGACTTAAATAAATGGACTACCTTACCTTTAACTCTATTGGACAAATAAGTATAATAAAAATGAAAGTGTTACCAAAATTAATATTTTTCTATCAGACAATGCCAATAACAATTCCACAGATTTACTTTAATAAAATAAAAAAAATAACAGATTTAATTTGGTTAAAAAAGAAACATAGAATAGCATACTCAGTATTACTTAAACCTAGAAATAAAGGAGGGCTAGCATTGCCAGACATGCATAAATATTATTTGGTAGCTCAGATGGGGAATATTTTGGAATGGTTGAAAGTACCTCAAAATGTCTCAAAATATATACACACAGAGTTAAGTGTACATCCATATTCAATAATGAGATATATTTTTTACTCCTCTTATTATACAAAATACTAACAGAAAAAAAAACAATAAAAACAAACACAAACACAATCACAGAACCACAGAAACCACAATATGGGAACAATTCATAGGCAGGCTGAACCTATATAGTCATGACAGATTACATCTCAGCAGGGCCATTAGTAACATGTTGGGAAACCTGTTTCTACATGAAGTTAAGAAAGCTTTAAACTTCAAGCAAGTGTACATAGAAGGTGAAAGGTAAAAAAAAATGCATAACAAAAAAAGTAAAAGATCTAAGTATATGAGAAATAAACTGGGGAAATCAGATGCTGGTAAAGAGCAACTTAATGTCTTATACCTGAATGCAAGAAGTTTGAATAACAAAAAGGAAGAACTTATGTTTGAGCTTGATAAACATAACATAGAAATATACATCATTATGGAGACCTGGTACAAAGAAGGTGACTGGGGGACTGATACTCAAAGTATCACAAATGTAGAAACCACAAAAAAGAAGGTGGTGTAGCAATTTATATTAATAACAACCTAAATGGAAATGAAATAACCCCACAGAATGTAAAGGTCAGTGATGTGAAACTTATGTGGATGAGGATAAAAGTAAAAACGCACTACATAACATTGGCAGTGGGATATAGGGCATCATGTCTCACAATGGAAGAAAATAATACATTTATACAAGCAATAGAACAGTTAGATGTAGATGGTGAACTCAAATTGCTGGCATACTTTAATTTCCCTTGCAGAAATTGGGATAAGCTAGAAGGTACATCCACCTTTGAAAATAAGTTCATAGATGTAACTATACATTAAAAACTTGGAACAGCTGGTCAAAAAGAATACAAGACATAAAAATATTTTTCGACTTAATCTTTGCTTCACAGTCAGAAAATATTAAAGAAATAACAATATTAGAACCCCTAGCTGATGCACATCATAACATGATAAAGATAATATAAAAACTAGATGGGATTCGGTGGATGGAACGACTTGCCATCAAATGTTATGAAAAAGCAGATGTAAAAGCTATGAAAACATACCTATCAGAGTGGGATTGGGAAAAATAAACAAATAATAAAGGGTTACATCAAATATGGCAAATAATTAAAAACAAACTTGATTATTGTGCAAACAATCATGTACCAACATGCTACATAACATTGACAGTGGGATATAGGGCACCATGTCTCACAGTGGAAGAAAATAATACATTTATACAAGCAATAGAACAGTTAGATGTAGATGGTGAACTCATATTGCTGGGAGACTTTAATTTCCCTTGCAGAAATTGGGATAAGCTAGAAGGTACATCCACCTTTGAAAATAAGTTCATAGATGTAACTATACATTAAAAACTTGGAACAACTGGTCGAAAAGAATACAAGACATAAAAATACTTTTGACTTAATTGTTGCCTTACAGTCAGGAAATATTAAAGAAATAACAATATTAGAACCCCTAGCTGATGCACATCATAACATGATAAAGATAATATAAAAACTAAATGGGATTCGGTGGATGGAACGACTTGCCATCAAATGTTATGAAAAAGCAGATGTAAAAGCTATGAAAACATACCTATCAGAGTGGGATTGGGAAAAAGAAACAAATAATAAAGGATTACATCAAATATGGCAAATAATTAAAAACAAACTTGATTATTGTGTAAACAATCACGTGCCAACACATAAGAAATATAAACATAAAATAGGTTGCCAACATGGTTTAAAAGAAATAGAAAGAAAAATATAAGAAGAAAAAAGTCTCTACAGAAAATATAGGACAGAGAAATCACACTTAAAATGGAAGAAATACAGAGCACAAGCAAATAAATGCAAAAGGATTATAAACATAAGCAAGAAAGAAACAGAAAGTAAACTAGCAAAAAACATTAAACCAAACAGTAAACATTTTTATAACTATATAGACACATTAAGAGGCACTCACCCTAAAATTGGACCATTAAAGTCAGGTGATAAAATTATCAATTCACCCTTGGACATGGTCACAGAATATAACAACTACTTTCTAAGTACATTCCTTAGCAAAGAGAGGTGGCAAAAGAGTCCATAATAAATCAAGATATGCACCAGAAATAACAATTACAGTGCAGGAAGTCAGGGGTAGAATATTGGAACTCAAGAATAATAAATCACTAGTACCAGATGACATACACCCCATGTTATTGAAGCTATTGGTGGATGAACTGGCAGGGCCTATAACATGATTATGTAATGCATCTTTTAATGAAGGATAGGTACAGGAAGAATGGAGGCTGGCGGTTGTTACCCTGATTCACAAAGGAGGAGATAACCACAAAGTTAGAAACTATCATCCGATAAGTCTCACCTCTGTCTTGGGTGAAATATTAGTAGATATAATGCAAAAGCAAATAATTGATTACATTAAAGAACAGAGTTTGCAGGACATTACACAACATGGTTCTGTAAGTGGAAGATCATGCCAAACAAGCCATTTACACTTCAATGAATCCATTAGTGCTGCACTGGATAAGGGGCTCCCAGTGGGTGTTATATATCTCAATTACTCTAAAGTGTTCAACAATGTGTCACACACATTATTCATAAATATACTTTGGCAAATAGGCTTGCACCCAAGCATAGTTCTTTGGATAGAATCATGGCTACATAAAAGGAGGCAGAAAGTAGGAATACTGGGATACTTTTTGGCCTGGGGAGTGATGACAAGTGGCGTGCCCAAGGATTCAGTGTTGGGACCAACCTTGTTCAACATTTTTATCTCAAATATGCAAACATCGAAACACTCATGGTTGGTCAAATACGCTGATGATAGTAAAATAGGTGCTATTATAAATAATAAACACTTGGCCATTAAATTACAAAAAGAACAGGGTAAGTTGGAAACATGGTCAAAAAGAAACAGGTTGAGCTTCAGTGAGGGAAAGTGCAGGATTATGCACCTAGGTAAAAATAACAGCAACTACCAGTATACTCTGAATAACATAAATATGCAAGAAACAACTGAGGAAAGAGATCTGGGTGTGATCAGTACTAATGACCTACAATTTTATATAAATGCCAGAAAAACATCTCAAAATGGTAATACGATTCTAGCCACCATATTGAAAAATATTAAAAGCAGGGAGCCAGAGGTGATTGTGCCATTAAATACATCTCTGGTAAGGCCACATTTGGAGTATAATGCTGCATGTTGTGCACCACAGAGTAAAAGAAGTCAGAAATTATTGAAGGGATTCCAGAGATGTGCAACAAAAAAAAAATACTCACTTGAAAAAATAAATCATATCAAGATAGACTAGGAAAGTTACATTTGTACTCTGTATACTACAGGAGACTAAGAGGAGATCTCTGTCTGGTATACAAGGCATTAAAAGACTATGCACTCTGTGAAAGCATAGGGCTAAATAAGAAATTAAATCATAAAGCAGTGAGAGCACATAAGTTGCAGCTACAGGGGAAAGTCCCAGGATGGATAAAAGAACCAAATGGTTTAACCAAAGAATTATATCAAATTGGAATAGCCTTCCTAATTGGGTTGTAACAAGTGACACAATGTCCTCATTTAAAAGGGCACTGGACAAATATACAGGGGAAGAGAAATGTTGGTAGTACCATTGAAAAGTGGCAAGTTAACTACAGGTCTATTGACCTGATGGCTAGTACAAAATCTTATGAACTTATTAAGCTGGTATGAAGCCTATTTAATGATTCATGAACCTATTGTTATATCTAAGTATACTCCAATACACTGTACTTGAATTATGACTTCATACCATCAACTACTGATAAATTCTATAAAATATGGAAAGACTGTGGACTAAATGGAATTAAAGATTTGATGCAAAATGAAGAAATGAAATCTTTCAAACAGATACAACAGGAATTTAATATACCTCAAACATACTATTTCCAATATCTACAAATAAGTAAATACAAAATGGAAAGAAAGCAAAAACAAAGTAGACTAGACTCTACATTATTAATTGCTCTATTGTAAAAATAAAATAAATCTAAGCTAATATTATATATATATATATATATATATATATATATATATATATACTGTATATATTATAGTGGCACAGTGGTGCCACTATAGTTAGGGTTGAGTACCCCATTTAAGGTTAAATCTGAACTTTGGCAGTTTAATAACTTTGCCACCATATAATGGATTTGCCTGAAAGTTGGAATGCACAGGCTGGTACCATACATCTCTGGACCTGCCAAGTTTCATAATGGTCAGATATACAGTTGTGGAACTATAGAGCACCAAAAATGCATAAATTATGGGTTTTTGTGCATTTGTTTGCTTGCACCTACAGGTTGCATGGTTTACGTGACCAGTCCAAAACCTTCAGGGAACATGTCCCCAATGTGCCTTTCAAAGATTTTGTAAAAAAATATTAAATGGTTCAAAAGTTATTCAAAAAAACTGTTCCCCATTATAGTCTATGGGAAAAGTTAACAAAATATTGGAAAGTATCGCAAATTCAGTTTTTACTTTCGCAAATTCCCCTTTTGCTTTCACAAATCATCCATCTTGTTTTCAGTTGGTAGTCAGAGAAATGCTTGGTATTTAAATTTGGGACCCTCTAAGGACACAATTCTTGTTGTGTTCACCTAGTCGAACCCTGAGGATGCTAGTCATGTTTTTTTTGGGGGTAAAACACTCCAGAAATATGTTTTTTTAATTTTTGTAAACAGTGGTGTCTCAAAGTACTTTCGAATATGCAGTACTTTTGTGATTTTATTTGTGAAAGTGTCGAGATTTGCGAAAGTACTTTGAGACACTATGGCCAAAACAATAGGGAATCTTTGCCACCCTGCTACAAAAGAACGGTTTGATCTTTTAGGCTGAAATTTGCTGGCAAGAAAGCTAAGATCCCTCAGATGTGCCTTTTGGTGGTTTGGTGACAAAATATTAGAGGGCTGCAAGTTACGGTACTCCAAAGTTGATTATTTCTTCCATAGGATAACATTACGGCTTCCACCACACCTTTTGGGGCCCGTATCTCAAAAACATTTAGAGATACAGACTTTTCATCATAAAAATGCTTTGTTCCCCAATAGGGGACTAAGTGAAAAACTAGCCTGGAAAGTCATAAATAATATGAGATTTAAATTTTTTTTCTACGTCATACAGTTCCTGAGATATAAGGAATTTAGTATTCCAAGTGCTCATTTTCTGGTACGAGGGCCATTATTATGGCCACATTCTTTCTATTCACTGTGCTTCTGAATGCACCTTTTTGGGACAAAAAGCATGTGTGTTTCCGTTGGTGTTACTGTTAGCGTTTGCGTTTATGTTTCTGCTTGTGCTTTTGTTACCATTTGCATTATCATTAACATTTGCTTCAATGTGTGTTAACATTTGCATTTGCGTTTGTGCTTGCATTTGCATTACCATTTACATTACTGTTTCTTTTTTGCTTCACCCTTCTGGGTACTGTTTGCGTTTCTGTTAACATTACCATTTGTGTTTGTGCTTGCATTTGCGTGACTGTAACCATTTGTGTTTACGTTACCATTTGTGTTTGTGTTTCTGATACTGTTACCATTAGCGTTTGCATTTGTGCTTGTGTTTCTGTATCCTTTTGTGTCACTGTTACTGCTAGTGTTACCATTATACTGTTTGCATTTGTACTTGCATTTCCATGGCTGTTTGCATTTGCACTTACATTTGCATCACTGTTACCGTTATCGTTAGCATTTCTGTTTACTTTACCATTACCGTTTCCATTTGTGCTTGCTTTAACGTAACTGTTTGTGTTTGCATTTGCATCATTGTTACCGTTGCCATTAGCATTTGTGTTTACGTTACCATTACCATTTGCATTTGTATTTCCGTCACTGTTACCATTAGCGTTTGCGCTTGTGTTTACCTTTCCATTTGCGTTACCATTTCCTTTTGCATCACCATTACTGTTAGCATTACCATTACTGTTTGCATTTGTACTTGTGTTTCCATTGCCATTTCCGTTTGCGTGTCCATTTGAGTGGCCGTTACTGTTACCATTAGCATTTCAGTTTGCGTTACCATTACCATTTACGTTTGCATTTGTGCTTGTGTTTATGTGACTGTTTGTATTTGCATTTTCGTTTGCATCACTGTTAGCGTTACCATTAGTGTTTGCAGTAATGGTACCGTTACCGTTAATATTTGCTTTTGAACTTGAGTTTACATTGCCATTAATGTTTGTCTTACTGTTTATGCTTGTGCCACCATCACTGTTAGTGGCTGAGTTTCCGCTTGTGTTACCATTTGTGGTTGCACTTCTGTTATTATCAATGTTTGCTTTTTCGTTACCATATGTGTTTACGTTTCTGCTTGCATTTATGTTACCATTTGCATTATTGTTTATGTTTGTGTCACCACTGGCATTACTGTTTGCATTTGTGCTGAAACGTTACATTCTTTGTGTGATTATAACTTTATACCTGTTGAATGGATTTGTGTGACATTTACAATACTTGGTCTACTATGGTACTTCTGTGCATTTACCAGTTTTCATTTGACATCTGCATACGTTTTTTGGACAATGAAGTGCCAAAAATGTATTTTTTTGCACTCGTACACTGTTTTACAACAGTTGAACATATTTGGATAAGATTTGGTATACATGGAGTGCAATGGTACATCTATTGATTTACCAATTCCTATTTAACTGGTACATACAGTTTTTGCACAATGAAGTGCAAAAAATACAGGTTTTCCTATTTTGTTTGCACTGCCTTGTATGAAACATTGTGCTGCCAGTGTGTGGTTTATTGGTCTGAAGCTTGGCATGTAGAAGGATCTTTGTTCAAGGAACATGCCAGTTTTTGTTTTGTGAAAAAAATGTTGCCCCATCCCAGTGTTATTGCCATTTGAAGTTGGCCCTTCTTGTGGTTAAAAATTGTTCGCCCACCAGCTCTGCCATTTTAGTGCATTTTCTGCTGAAATTTCTGCCATTTTGTGGTGGAAGACTTCTTAAAGGTGCAGAAATATAAAAAATGAATATCTCTGGAATGGTTTGATATTTTCACATGAATTTTGAATTCATGATGTGCAGATTGTGGGATATGGAAAATATTCTCAGTCTTGCAGAATGAGCTGTGTATTCTCACTCATGCCTTTGGAACTCATAAGAATAAAGAGCTCACTCTGCAGGAGTGAGAATATTTTCCATATCCCACTCCTGCCCATCATGTATCCCTTATTACTACTGTAATTCCCTATACCTAGGGCTCCCAGGGATTGATATCCGCCACCTGCAGCTAGTGCAGAATGCTGCAGCCAGGCTTTTGACCGGGACTTTAAGAACCAGTCATATTAAGCGCAATGGCCCATGAGCACTGGCTGCCTGTCTTGATGGCGTACATCACCTTTAAGGTTGGTTTACTAACCTTTAAAGCCCTCATACGATCAGGGACCCGTTACCTGAAAGATCTTCTGATTCCCTACTGCCCTCCACCTCCGCCTCCACCAATGAGGGATTGCTAGAGATTCCCAGGGTTCGTTTGAAGTTATCAGGATCTCGTGCTTTTGCCTATTCAGTTCCTACCCTGTGGAATTCTCTACCTCATTGGTTGAGAGAATGCCCGACCGTTGATAGTTTTAAAATTGCTTTAAAAACTTATCTTTTTAACTTGGCTTTTCCTTTATAGTTTGATTGTTTAATGTTGATTTCTGTTTTATTATTATGTACAGCGCCTTGATTTTGAAAGGCGCTTTATAAATAAAAAATAAATACGAATTGAATTTATACCAATGGGATGAGAGCTTTCTCTATAGAATATCATGTGTTATTTCCACTGCAGTAAAGATAAATCCTGACGACATTAGCAGAGTGAGGATATCAACATTTATCCATACTCTGCTGATGTCATCAGGGTGAGGATGACTGCACTGCAGCTTGTATTCTAAAGGAAACTGCTTCAGAAAACAGTTTCTCTTTCTCACTGAAGCTGTAACTTATGCAATTAGCTTTGCAAAAGACTCTCACCTATGCCCCACTGTGTTTCTAACATTCCTAGCCCATTACTATACTGATCTCAGCTTCAAAACAACCTGAATTCTACATGAAGCTCTTTTACAATGCAGTTTCTGTTTCTCAGTGCTACCTGCAGCAGTTTGTCTTTCTCACTGAGCCTCTGACTCACTTGATTAGCTTTAAAAAAACACACTCACCTGTGTCTCTGACTCCCAGTCAATTCAGAATACACACACACACTGACATCATACACAGAATGAGCAGGAAACACACAGAATCAGAAAAAAATGTTCCTAAAGCTCTCACCCCTGTGGTATAAATCGCACACATGATGGGCAGATCATGGGATATGGAAGATATTGTCACTCCTGCAGAGTGAGCTGTGTATTTTCTTGAGTGCCTTTGGCACTGCCGAGAATACACAGCTCTACTCTGAGGAATATTTCCATATCCACTCCTACCATCATGTATCTATATACATATATATATATATATAAAATACAAAGTCACACATGCCCCACAATGCAAAGCATCATGGGCTGCATATGCAAATCACCACAGAATGTTATGCTGGTCCAACTTTAAGCAGAATTGCATGGTGCGAAAGGCCTCTCACACAGTTTGCAAAGGGTGCTAACAGAAGACATAGACACGTGTTTGCGTCCTGCAGGACTCATCAGTATTCACCTCGTCTGTTTAACCAGTGGACTGGACCAGGTACCCCTAAGGCAGTGTGCCTGGGATATTTGTGGTGAACCCATTAAAATAAAAACCATTTAAAGACAAAAGAACCTCTGTCGTAAACACTGGGCAAGGTTACCCAAAGGGCATTTGGCTGGGAAGCCAAGTTTCAAGAAAATACAAAGTCACACATGCCCCACAATGCAAGCATCATGGGCTGTATATGCAAATCACCACAGAATGTTATGCTGGTCCAACTTTAAGCAGAAGTGCATGGTGCGAAAGGCCTCTCACACAGTTTGCAAAGGGTGCTAACAGAGACATAGACACGTGTTTACGTCCTACCAGGACTCATCAGTATGCCTCGTCTGTTTAACACCCCAGTGGACTGGACCAGGTACCTTTAAGGCAGTGTGCCTGGGATATATTGTGGTGAACCCATTAAAATAAAAAACCATTTAAAAGACAAAGAACCTCTGTGCGTAAACACTGAGGCAAGGGTTACCCCAAAGGGCATTTGGCTGGGAAGCCAAGTTTCAAGAAAATACAAAGTCACACATGCCCCACAATGCAAAGCATCATGGGCTGCATATACAAATCACCACAGAATGTTATGCTGGTCCAACTTTAAGCAGAATTGCATGGTGCCGAAAGGCCTCTCACACAGGCATACTGATGAGTCCTGGGAGGACGAAACACGTGTCTATGTCTTCTGTTAGCACCCTTTGCAAACTGTGTGAGAGACGCTTCGGCACCATGCAATTCTGCTTAAAGTTGGACCAGCAGACCACCATGGATGGGGATTTTAAGTCATAACAATGATCGGGTTTTGTGAGGGAGGGGGGTACCGCTAGACTACCAGGGACAATAACAGGATTATACTATGGAGATCAGTGATATGGAGCAAGAGGGTGGTACCACTAGACTACCAGGCACTATATCAGGATTATACTATGCAGATTGAGGGTACGGAGCATGAGGGGATAACACTAGACTACCATTGCTCTGTGTGCACTCTACGGACATCGGAAGTGGCTCTTGGGGATAGCCACCCAGGGGCTGGCGGATGCTGTGTTGCGCCTTGCAATACAGCAGCCAGCCTGTGGATGGCTACCAGTTAGGCCAGTTTTTTACAGGCTTAACTTTGTGCCCATGTATGTTGCACATCTCCAACATGTGCTAGCAGATGCACGGCACATCTCGGCTGAATATCATGTTGTGCCGCATATGCATAGGCACACCCCCTGGAGATACGCCGCATACATTATTTTTGCACTGCAGCACATTGGGAACTGTGCAGTGCATTTCCACCTTTTGAATATCACTCTGGGGCACATTTCTGGAATAGCGCTATGCAACTCAGTTGCGCAAGGTGCAACTCCTTTGAATATCTGCCCCATTATGTGCCTATAGAGTTGAGATGTTAATAAATCAAAGTGACCACTTGACTAACAGAGACCCTGTTAGTCAAGTAGTTACTTTGATTTATTAAAATCTCAACTCTATATGGTAATAAAATGCTTAGAAAACTCACACCCATTGAAATGAATAGGGTGTGAACACATGCCATTCATTTTATGACCTCACAAAATGGGACTGCGTGTCCCTATGTGGAAGCATGCCATCCACTTCAGGAAGTTGCCCAATTTTTGGCTGTGGTGGATGGGGACTATGTAAGCAATAATACCCGACAAGGTGGGCATTATTGGGAAATACCGGACTGCCCAGGGGCGTGATGAGGCCCAACACCACAGGCGGAGGGCCTTATAGCCCCTGGAAGGTCTGGTATTTCCCAATAATGCCCACCCTGGAGGGTATTATTGCACTTATAAAATGGTTTTCTTAGTAAGCTTTAATGAAGAGATGAAATTATTATAAAAAAATTAATAGTATTAGCAGAAACAAAAGTATTTAAAAAAAATAGTCCATGTTTCTTTAAGGCTGTTCCAGGTTGTGTGCTCCCCTCCCACAGCTATCAACACCCCCCCACTTCTCGACGCAGACACATCCACTTGAAGAATTGGTAAATATGCAGAAGCAGTCTGTGGGCATCATTGTGTCATGTTTGTTTAACATTTTTTTTTTTAATTGGGCTGCAGTTGTATTTTGCATCTGTTAAGTGCGGGACCTGTGGTGAGAACTATGCGTTGATGAACAGCTCCAAGGTAAATTATGTATTTCATTTACATTGGTACATGGAATACATGTGGGAGCATTGTAGTTCGAGGCAGTTCTGGCATTGTCACAGTAGAATGATATGATTTTGAAAAAGGTTCAGAGAAATGGATTGTTTCACTTCGGTTTAAGCGCAGTGCTGTGATAGTGTAGTCGGAGAGTGCAGCTGTGAGGAAAAAAAAAGATTTGGGCACTCTTCCTGACTGTAGAATAAGTGAAGTGTCTTTTTTGGTTTTTTTAAATAGGAGCGACGTTATAGTGAAGGAGCGATTGTGTGTGTGTGTGTGTGTGGGGGTGTCCGTGTAGTCTCGCTAATGAAGAGAAAAACATGGTGGGATTTTAAATGTCAGATGGTGGTTTCAGCCAATGAGTAAGCAGGGTGAGCACCCCTGCACAAGGGTATGTAGTAAGGTGGCACTCAGGCTGGTACTAATTTCTTGCTGGGCATTTATTGAAAAATAAATGTCCAGCTTGGAGGTGGTATTAGCCAATCAGCAGTCAGAATCCATTATTGCCATTTTATAATTTAAAAATGATATACAGTATATGTCACTTATACAGGACATATTGGGCTGATAGTATTTTGCCTGGTATAAGAGGCATCCGCTCTATCTAAATAAGCAAGAATACTGACTTGTATTCTCTGGTAGCTTCTTTTAAAGGTAGAATGGGTGATGCAGGTAAAGACAAAGATGGACACAGCAACATACAGCATTAAATTAAGTGATTACAGCTTTTTTATGAAGATAAGTTGCTATAGACCTAGGGAACAAAAATAGACAGCACTCTGAGCTGCAGCAGTTGTGGATCGCAATCTTTCAGCATTGATTGTGGGGGTCACACATTTTTTTTCTCTCCCTGCTGCACATGATTTCACTCTTTCTCTCCCCCTGCTCAGGACCATTCAGAAGAACTATAACAGCTGCAGTAAGCAGATCAAGTTGAAATGCTAATGTACAGCACAATAATTCAGTAATTAGCTGGTGCTCCAGTAATTAACAGGCCCTTATCACAGCTATCATCATTGCTGAACTGCTAGGTACTGGGAGCTCTGGTGTCCATTATAAATGGCAGGCCAGGTTCATTATAACAGCCATAATTAAAGTGGGCTACAATAGCGAATGGCTTTTGATTTTGCAGTTTTGTCCATAATAAGCGGCTGTCTGCAATAAGCATGAAAGCTATAAGTGGCGCATACTGTAACTTTTAAAACATGGAGAAATACATGGAAATATATCTAACCATCACATAAGGGCCAGATGAGTTTTACCCTCTGCCCCTCTACACTTAAAACTCTAGCCCTCACACCAAGGTGGACTACATCTGGCCGCAGTGCCTTCTCATACAAGTTTCCTAATGTCTGGAACTGCCTGCCGCTTGAAATTCACTCCTCTCAGTCCTGTCATTCTCCCTCTCTCCTATTCTGAACGCACACTATTCATTACTGTAACTGCACCTAATTGCCCTTCCCTGCCCAATTCAGTCTCCCAGTCCTCCCCTCACTATCCTCTTTTTTTCCTCTCCTGTCTTCCCTTCCCTTTCTGGAGTACCTCTAGCTGGTGCGCCCCCTCCCCACTTCTTGGTTTACCTCTCACAGGGAGCCTCCTTCACCGCACACCCTGCCACCCCTCTTGTCCCCCACCACAACTCCTCCCACTCTCTTCCCACCTTAACTGCCAGGCCCTGTTCCTGTTGGTTCCCAGCATCCAGAAGAGGACTAGTTCTTGAGTGCCTCTTTTCCCTCGCTGCTCCCTCTCCCGCCTGTCCCCTACCCCTGCTTTCTCCCCACCCTCCACCTTATCTGCTGGGTCCTGTTCCTGCAGGGTTCTCTGAATCCTGAAGGGGGCCTAGTTCTTGGGCTGGATCTCCTGCCTCCTCTCTCTGTCCACATTAACTGCCAGGTCCAGAAAACTACTAGTTCTTGTATTGCCTCTCTTCCATCCTGCCTTTCCCTCCTTCTCCACCCTTCCCTTCCCCTTCCCTCACCTCTGTGCTTTAACTGCCTGTTTGATCCAAATGTTGTGCTAGATAGCCCAGAGCTTAATCTATCACAGCTAGCACTTCCAAGTGTTCTTCATCTCCTGGCCTAATCCTTATGGGTTACCTCTTCTTGGGTTAATACAGTGTACATTGTATCTGTATACTATGATCACCTTCCCTGGTTCATCTTATCCAGTGTCTCTGATCTTATCTGTCTATTCACACTCATGTTATGCAATACTGTCTGTTTGTCATGGATTGAAATGTACTGTATTAATGACTGCATTATTTACTGCACTTTGTGTATTTAAATTGCACTGTATGTACTGTTACTGCCATGTTTTTTGTTTGATCTCCTCTCGCTTGAAACCCCGCTGTCCCCAGGACGCTTCTGGAAACAAGCTGTTTACAATTCATGTTGTCTTTCCCGGGGAAACATTCTCAAATAAAAATAAATAAACAATATGTTGGGGGAGTGGGAAGTTTTAAACTAGGAACCTGTTCTTTAATAATCTCTAGGTCAACTTGACTCCTTAAGTCTAGCGTCTCTTTCAAAAGATCTGAACTACAAAATGATTGGGGTCATCACCTTAAGTACTTGTTAGCTGTCTGAAAATGTGAAGATTTCTACTTTTTAAAGGTGAAATGAATGAAAACTTTTATGTGACATGTGTCTATGTGAATATATTGACGTCAATACACATATACATTTGCTTAATAGTGCGACTTTTGTACCCTTTATCTTGTTTCTTAACTCTTTTAAGAGAGTTGTTATCTAATGTCATCTACTTTCAAAGCTGGACTCTGTGTAGCATGTGGCAGCAATGGCGTTGCTACCTCTGTTATAGTCTGACACTGTGTCTGTATCCTTATTTGACAGTCAGCAGCTTCCTGTATTAAGAGAGTATCATGTTACATGCAATCATCTGGACTTAGTCAAGTAAGCCATTAAAATATATTTATTTAGACTCTCAACTGAAGTGTTACTAATTCCTAGTGTGCATATATGACATTCTATGTGGCTCTAAAAGGTAGAGTGGAATTAGATATTTTTTTGACAGGCTTGCTAGACTGTGTGATTTGTCCTGCTCATTAGCTCTCTCATGTTCATGTATTTCTGATGATCACCGAGTTAATTTAAATCAAAAAATATGCATTTCATGTGCTTTTATTTAAAATATAATATGTGCTATTTGTTGTGTTATTTAGTGTGTGTGTATTTAAAAAAAGAAACAAATGGATTAATGCGATCTCTTAGTGTGGAGGAGCAAGCCACAGAGTGTCTCCATGAAACAATTCAGTTAGACGTGAACCACAGCATGTACTATACAGTGTATAATGGTGTAGTCATTTCAAATCTTCTGATGTGCTCTGGGGTACTTATTTTGTTATGTTAGCAACACTATTACTTGCCAAATTTTATCATAATGCCTCTAACAAATATAGCTCTGTTATATATTCAGTTCCATCACTATTGGTACAGAGCTCTGATGTTGACAGGAATGTCTTTCTAAAGTACGTTTAAAAATTTTTAAAACTGCAGCAGGCTTTGTTGGTTGAGCATATTATTATGCTGTTTTTACTCATACATATTGATGCTGATCTCTGTCACCATTCACCTGTTTTTTGCAGAGCTCGCCCACCATCCCCCCCACCACTCATGACTGACTTGCGGCACATAGATGTTTAATTTTTACAGCATGCATGTTCATAATTTGATCTTTACTGGTACTGCTTTACTGGATTTATGTACAGTCAGTGTGCAGTTTGACATTTTCACATTCCAACAAGATAGGAGATGGGGATTTCATGTTTATCGGGATGTTGAGCGGCTCTAAAATTCAACATCACATAGAGTGGTCATAATGCTGCTCGTATGGGTATAGGATCCCCTGATTGAGGTGTGTCTAATATACATTCTATTGGGGTACAGAAAACAAGCCTGATACTTCCAAGACTGAGGGAGGACTTGCAGATGATTTTAAAAAGTTGTCCAAAATACTTGCTACTGGCATGTTCCACCTTTGCAGCTGTAACTTATGGTCCTTCTCTTACCCACTTGGTACAGATATTGGTGGTCATTCACACCATGCTGTAAACATGGGAGGTGACTACCAGATGATGTACACCCTGAAAACACCTAGGGTGGAGGCAGGGGTCAACCGTAACTTTTTTTTGCACTAGCCAGCTGGACAAGTTGATTAAAAATTGCACTAGCCCGGAGATGGTTGCACTAGCCTACAATAATAGTGGTATATTTTGATCGGTTATACAGAAAAAATATGAGCCAAGAAATACTCTGATTATTGCAGATTTTTCCTGCTCCCATATTGCTTCCTGTCTTAACAAAAAAAAAGACTGTAATCCAATCACACGTAATGTGTACCCCACTGTTTTTTGCCATGTACCCCTTGCTTCCTCTTTCTTCACTCCCCCTCCCACCAAACCAGAGGATACCATAATAGCAAATGTTCAGTCAAGCAGTTCTACCTCTGCACACACAATAGCCATCAACATGCACCTCATCACTGTCCCACCCTGACCTGCAGGGCAATGTACATAGTCAGGCAGAGAAAGACACTCTCATCCCCAACCCTGTGATTAACCAGACCTGCACTTCTGGAAGTTTATTTACACTGTGAAGTGAGCCAGGGGCAGTTCTAGGATTTCTTTGGGGAGAGTTAATCAAACCCAGGGGGCAGGTGATGTAAGACACTTTGACATATCTGTTTATGTATACCAGGCACAAAAGCATTGATTTAACATACTCTGCCATAACAACAGATTTTTCATAAGTGTCCTTTCATCAGCTAAAGAGGAAGCAGTATACAGGAATGATGTTATAATAATAATTCTTTACTTTTACTGTGCCTTTCTAAAACTAAGGTGTCTTAACAGCAAACTTCACATAAAACAATAAAATAAACACAGATACAATAAATACTGAATTCATAAAATACAATAAAATATCATCATCAGGGATATGCAACCTCTCTTTCTATATAGGATGATCTATGCACACCAGGAATACCTATTTAAGCTTTCAAATTATACATTTTACTAAGGTTTTGCTTTGTACCATACATGCTCCTAAACATTGTTTTAGGATTAAATGACATGCTGGGTGGTGTAAGAATGGGACTGCATGGATGGCATTGAGTGGTGTGATCCATTAAGAGGAGCGGACCCCTACACCAGTCAGTAATGGCAGCAATGGGTGGCCACTTCAGAGTCTAGTCTGTAGTGGTGTCAAGGGAAGTATAGAGTTGACATACCACCTGGCTGGGCAGACCATGTATACATCATAGCATTCTGTCACTGCAGTGTTGGATACAGACACTCAAAGGTTGGGAAATGAAGCACACTGGTTTTGATATTGTGAGACAAGTTCAGCAAACTGGAAGCTAGTGACTTAACCACTCTACCCTTGATAACAGCATGCACACTAGCTGAATGTCCTAACAATTGAGTGATAATGACTCACGTCAAGTCTTTTTGGTCTGTCTCTTGAACTGCCAGACAATTGCAGCTTTTAATGAGCTGTTAATCACACCAGGCCACCTGGAACACTGAGGGAGGTTAGCAAAGGACTATAGCCTGCTAAAGTAGGGTATTTTCAACTTCATCAACAGCCATGAAAAACCTGCACTAGTCAAGACGGACAAGTAGAGGGTTAGCTGCACTACCCTGATCAATTTGCACTAGGTTTAGGGCTAGTAAAACAATGTTAAGATCAAACCCTGGGTGGAGGGATTTGATGACAACAAGAAGGTCTAACTTCTCCATTCCTACCATATTGCAGCAGCAAAGACGTGAAGTATCTCCACCTTTTTATTTGCTAGCAATGTTTCACATTTAGCACTCATAATCCTAGCACCAATGCAGGATAAAAATAAAAAAAAGGTCTCCTTGCAGTTAAAAACATTTTGAGGTTGAAGGCCCTCAAGCAAACCTGGCAGTACATCAAGTTCCCACTGCTCAGCCCGTCATGGCAGCATTCTGTGTTGCTCCTTGGACTTTTTTGAAGCTGATATTATTCCTCAGCTTCCACATCTGCAACAAACCCACTGGAAGAGAGACATAGGTTTTGCCCATAGCATTTGTGAGCTTAGACACCTTTTGTGACACTAGGGGCTCCCACCGATGAGCATTAATGAACCATCTTAAAAGGGCCTCTCCAGCAACACCCTCCTTACCATTCCATTTTGTTTTCTCTCTAGGTTTTAATTTTGATGCCACTCAGTGAACGGGTGCTCTGTACTCTTTATGAGATCAGACAGGGTAGACTTTGTAATGCCAAAGTGAATTCCCAGGTCACAGATTCTAGTTTTAGGCATCCTGGCAGTTTCAGATAAAATTTAGGTTTTTCATGCTGGTGTCAGTGAATCTCATTTAGAAGCCATAATGTGACCACACAGGAAGAGCAGAGGAAACAGAAATGCAGGAAATAGCAGGAGTCCAGGACTGTATCCAGCCTCATTTTATTGTGCTACTAATCAGCTGCAAATATCACCTGTGAGTAGCCTGTGAGTATCCGCTAAACACCCACCAGGAGTCTGATATAAATCAAGCACTTAATAGAGTTTATGCAAACAAATTAACATAGGATTCAAAGGAGGGCAGTTTTTGGCAGCGGGTGAATGTCTGGTATAACTAAATGTCCAGTATAAGTGTCTCCATTGTAAATGGATCACACTGTACTGAATATGCTTTTCCTGTGTACTTTTCTGTTCTGCCATTTACAACACAAAATAGATTTTTTCCTTGTAAGTCTAAACAATTAGTGTTTTTAAGTGCATAACACTTTATCAATCAGGCCCAAAAACAAAAGGGCGTTGATAACACAGAGCTACTGGCAGCTTGCTTTATTATAAGCTCAGCCTCACACTGTGTGCTATGCTCAATTTCTTTGCAGCCAAATCCCCAAAATTGTATAGTTTTTTAAATACTCTACAATTTTTGTGAAATAATCAAATTATTTTTAAAATATTGTGGGAGTTAATAAAGCTATGTGAAAATCTCCTCATATCTAGCAGCTGGCAGTATAGCCTAGAGGTTAGAGTAATGCACTGTGAATGAGGTTTGTACATCCAGCAGACAGACCTGGGTTTGATTCCCACAACCTTCACTTGTATACTGTGTGACTTTGAGCAAGCCACTTAATCTCCACAGTGCTCCCAGGTCGTCCCTGAAAACAGGCACATGTGCCTAGTGGGCCTTACCCGTTAGCAAAACTAAAATAAAATAATAATATCTGAATGTGTAGATGCTATCAGCAATCAGCTGTTCTGTTAGAAACTGACATAAACCAAAAATTTCTGTCAAAAGTGTTTGTAATCTTTCCTCAATCTGATGGCTAAAATCAGTCTTTTCAGACACATATTAAACACGTTAAGAAAACTGTTACATTTTATCAGACAATCAGTTAGTAAGAGCTCTAAAGAACACAAATACTAAAACTTGACAGAACTGCTGAGAGCCCCATATTCAGAGCTGGTCGGATATGCATGCAAATTAATGCACTGCACAAAATATTTGGGCCGACTGGCTTTGACATGATATTCAAACAGAATGCTCAATCAGAACAGATTGCCCATTCTGTTTGAATATTGGACTATGGATGCATGGAACATAGCCGGCAGCCATCATGTTTGTCACAGTACATCCAAGGTACAGGGCTGAAGACCACCAGTGGGGGAATGCGTGGAGTATACCTGGATGTGCCATGAACCTCAAGGATGATATTCAGCATAATATGCTAATGAGCTCATTGGACATGCATGGCGCAAAGGGGCCTCATGCATGCCCATGGGCTCATTAGCATGGCTTCATCAAGCTGAATTCACCAAGCCAGCCCTCCCCCTCCCCAGCCCTGATCCATGTCAGTAGTAAATGAAAAAGCCATCTGTTCCCTGGTAGTCTAGTGGTCCCCCAACCCTGGCCCTGATTGCCATAACATACAAGAAATCCCTAAGCCCCTTTTCCAAAGTGTAGGGTCCCCCCTCTCCACCCCAATTACAGAATGACATGCAAATTAAAAAAGATTCCCTTTTCCATAGTGTAGAGCCCCCCCAGCCCTGACTGTATGAAATAGAATAAGAAACAATGTTCCATTGCCATAGTGTAGAGTCCCCCAACTTCCCACCCTAGTAGGCAGTAATCCCCCTCCCTGCACCCCCCAACCCAGCCTGTGCCGATGACTGGCACAGCTCTCTTCAACCTGCCATGGCCAGCTGCCAGCTGATTGATACCTGAGCATATACAAAATAGTATGCACTCATTGGTAGTCACCAACCAATGAGGGCATACTATTAGCTGTATGCATTTGGGTATTGATCAGTTGGTGGCTGGCTGTGGCAGAGTGAGGAGGGCTGTGCAAGTCACTGGCACAGGTCGTAGGTAGTGTTGCTGGGAAGGGGTTATTGCCTTCCAGATGGAGTCGGGACACTACACTATGGGCAATGTGACTCAGTTTCTTATTGTATTTCATACAGTGATCAGGGCCGGGAGGGGAGGCCTTACACTATGGAAAAGGATCTTTTTTTATTTGTATGTCACCCGTGATTGGGGTGGGAGGGGGTCCCACATGGTAAAGGGATCTTTTTATTTGTATGTCACCCGTGATTGGGGCAGGGGTCCCTACACTATGGTAAAGGGATCTTTTTATTTGTATGTCACTCCGTGATTGGGCGGGGGTCCCTACACTATGGAAAAGGGATCTTATTTCTTTTATATCATTCTACGATCAAGGCAGGGAGGGCGCCACACTATGGAAAGGAGCTTGGAGATTTCTTGTATGTTACGATAATCAGGGCCTGGGAGGAGGGACCAATGGACTACCAGGAACAGATGACTTTCCATGGATCAGGGTTGGGGGTTCATGTGACTGGCCTTGGATTGTGCGGGGGGCCCTGCTCCACACAAAGTTAGGGCAGGGTTTGATGAATTTATCTTTGTACTGGTGCATCTGGCTGTGTCTTTGTCAGGGGACCTTTGAATATTGTGATGTGGGGAATATGCATGAGGGACCTCTCATTTGCATGCCTGCAATCCATGTGGTGGCACAGTTGTGTTTGCGGGACGCATCAGGGGCTTCTGAATATTGTCACGTCCCCTATGGTCCTTGCATGTACGGAGAGTGCGGGTGTATTTAGGGAAGCGCCACGCATTTACTTTGAATATGTGGGCCCTGATCAGCTGACACGCTCGTTGTGCTGTTCAATTTGTCTATTCAAGACTGGAGCACCAAAGGGCTGGTGATGTAACTCATCACCTGCCCACAGTTCAGACGTCTGCATGGTTACCAACAGATGATAACAGCTAGCAGTAATGAAAGCCATAGGATACTGCAGATGAACTGGATTTTAAACCAAATATTGTGTTAGTAAGACACTTTTGTTTTAGGCAGGGTCTCATAGTCACAAGTTGGAAAATAAACCATCATTTAAAATCATAGATTATGTCACACATTACCTTTAAGGCATTTTCTAACACTTTGCTTTTGTAGCAGAGTAGCACTTTGTCAGAAATTTCATTAATCCTTTCATTAGTATCCTGTAATGTTTAATTTGTTATTATTTTGCTCTCCTTCTCCCATGTTTGTTGTTCGATAACCTTAAGAGATTCCTCTTAAGATTATTGAGCTGGCATATTACCCAATCAATTTTCAAGTTTGTTTCCTCTTACCTTTTGTCAAGTTTGGTTTTCAGTGCTTGAATTACTTGAAACAATTTTCCAAAAACCCTGGGGTCTGCCATAGCTCCTTTCTCAGCATTTTTCCATGATCTATTTGGCCATTCTATTTATTTTTATTTTATAATTTATTTTCCAGGAAATCAAGTTGGCATGCACCATTTTGTTTCTAGGGGATCCTGCTTTTATCCATTTCAGCAGGTGGGTGCAGTGGAGCACTGGAAGGTTAAATCACATGGCAAAGTCCATTCACTTATTGGACTATTGCCAGTTTGAACATCTGAAGAAAAATGGGTGGAAATGGAACATTCCAAAATGTTACCTACAAATCAGGCAAGGGTGAGTAACTGTTCACTAAAGGCACAGATGAAGCAAACACTTTGGCTACACAGCCATCATCTGGAGAAACAGCATTCACAAATAAAGCACTATAAAAGAATATGATGTTTCTTTAAATGATTGTCACTAGGTGGCCATTTTGTATCAGGTTAAACAACCGATGGTTTGACTTCATACAGAGCTATTAGAAGTAATTTTTAACAGGATAACTGCAAAAATGTTCAGGGTATATAAAAACAGTTTTATCAAGATTAATTAAGAATGTTTGAAATGACTGTATATTTTAAAAGCTGCATCTTTTAAACTGTTAAACTTAAGTCTGCTTTTTAAAATGAATGTCTGGAGTCCAGTAAACATCAACAGAGCATAGCAAAGTGGTTGTCATGTGATGATACATTTCTCTACACATCAATATAATGAAGGGTTCTAAAAATGGCAGGATTTATAAAAAATGCTCTGAACCATTTCATGTTATTATATATCAACATATGGAAAATGTAGCAACATTAAGGGCCCAATTGTCAAAGGTTGACACAGGACTTCCATCAAGCCCTGTGTCAACCCCATAGTTTGATACAACTGCGCCAAACTCCTTTGATGCAACTGCACCCACTTTTAGTACATTGGGTACAGTTGTGACAGTTTCCACAATTTTCGGCAGCTTGTGTCACATATTTAGTGCAAGTCAAGTAAAAAGGTGCCCCAAATAGCACAATTTAGACCAGTGGGGTAGCTGGTCCAACTTGCAGCATTCACAAGTCTTTTGAAAATATGCCATAAGTATCACTACATTTCATTTAAAAAACAAGCAATTCTGGAAGGTTGTTCACTCTCTTTTCTCGTAGTCCTCCACCCTCCCCCCCCTCCCTCAGGCACAACCGTTCTGTTCTCTCAGAACCTATCGATATTGCTGATTTCTTCAACTGCCACTTCACCTCCTGTGCCTCTTCTCTGCTATGTCCTCCCTAGCACTTCCTTGCCCGCTGACTCCATTGTGCCTTGCACTGTTCCCCACCCTACTCCTACTCCTCTCACTCCCAAGTCACCCCCTCCCCCCTCTGCTCCTCTCCCCTTCTGTATGTATTTACCTGTACTTGTACTCTGTACATCTGTATTTATGTACTGTGTATATCCCTCTCCCCTTCCCCCAGGATATACCATGAGATGAGCATTAAGTTGTTCAGTGTATCTTTCCCGGTGAAATAATTCAATAAATAGATGAATAAAAAAATTGCCAATGCTGACTGTTTGCTTTCTGGTATTAGCGTTGGAAATGCAGGAGTTAGACAGATGCAGAGTAGGAATGGCAGTGAAGTATTGAACTTCACACCAACCCCACCTCCACCCTGCAGAGATGAGCAGGCATTGGGGTATGCGTTTGGATTGTCACCCATAATGTTCATGCCATTTCACCTCACCCTATCCTGCAGACACTGACAAGTGTTGAGGTGTGCCTTGGGGTGTTTGGCTTTACAATCACCCCAATCCATAAGGACATACGCTGAAATGGGTGCAATACAGAATGTGATGAACTCTGGGGCTGAAGAGTCAAAGTACAGCTCGATGCCTGTCAGTGGCTGCAGGGTGGGGGGGGGTTGGAATGGCATGAGCATTACAGTCGGCAATCCAAAGGCACATCCCTGATGCCTGTCAGTCTGTACAGGGTGGGACGTTATGGTTAGAAACCGTAACACCCCAAGCATTTGTTGGTATTTGCAGTACAAATTTTCAACAAGGCCATTTTGTGGCCCCCACATCATGAAAGCATTCGGGACCTATACTTATGTACTGTGGTACTATGATTTTGTCAATGTGTCCCGAAATTTGAGTTTCCACAGCGAGCTTGCCATTGTGTGCCAGATGTATGAAAACACTGTTCAGGCAGGATGTGAAGAATGACAGCTGTACCATTCATAGAGAGGTGTGAAGAGATGGCAATGTTGAAAATCTGTAGTGAAAATATTAAAAATACTCAAACTTCTGAGCGTACATGGAAACTGCGTAACGCATGCACGTAACACAGTCATTTAGTGGATCTATTTCACCAAATTTTCAACATAGGCATTTTGTGACCTCTGCTCATGAACACTGTCACTATAATTTTCTTAATCTGTCCCAAACATTGATTTCCCACAGCAACCATGGTATTCTGTGCCAGATGTGTAAATGCATATTTCAGGCAGGATGTGAAAAATGACAGCTGTACTGTTCATAAGGAGGTCTGAAAAAATGCCAATGTTGAAAATCTGGAGTGAAAATACTACAAATCTGTGAAGTTACGAGGGTGCATGGAAACTGCACAATGCATGCTTGTAACACAGTCATTTTATGGGCATTTGTCACCAAATTTTCAACATAGGCATTTTGTGACCTCTGCTCATGAACACTGTCACTATAATTTTCTTAATCTGTCCCAAACATTGATTTCCCACAGCAACCATGGTATTCTGTGCCAGATGTTTAAATGCATATTTCAGGCAGGATGTGAAAAATGACAGCTGTACTGTTCATAAGGAGGTCTGAAAAAATGCCAATGTTGAAAATCTGGAGTGAAAATACTACAAATCTGTGAAGTTACGAGGGTGCATGGAAACTGCACAATGCATGCTTGTAACACAGTCATTTTACGGGCATTTGTCACCAAATTTTCAACATAGGCATTTTGTGACCTCTGCTCATGAACACTGTCACTATAATTTTCTTAATCTGTCCCAAACATTGATTTCCCACAGCAACCATGGTATTCTGTGCCAGATGTGTAAATGCATATTTCAGGCAGGATGTGAAAAATGACAGCTGTACTGTTCATAAGGAGGTCTGAAAAAATGCCAATGTTGAAAATCTGGAGTGAAAATACTACAAATCTGTGAAGTTACGAGGGTGCATGGAAACTGCACAATGCATGCTTGTAACACAGTCATTTTACGGGCATTTGTCACCAAATTTTCAACATAGGCATTTTAGGACCTCTGCTCATGAACAGAGTCACTGTGATTTTACATACAAACATACATAAGAACATATGAATCTGCCAGCAGAACACAGCAATTGGTCTATGTAAGTCTGCCCGAATGTGCAGCTTAGCACTATAGATTGCAGTTGCCCCAGCCTACTTCCCCTCACTTCCTCCCCTGCTTGTCCCAGCCCCTGCCCCCCGACTCTCCCCTTGCTTTATCCCACTCCTCCTTAAAGCTATTAACTGTCCTACATGTTACCACCCCCTCTGGCAGCGCATTCCAACTAGACACCACCCTCTCAGAGAAGTAGTACCTCCTCATTTCCCTCTTGAAACGTCCCCCTACCAACCTCAGTCTGTGCCCCCTCGTCTCTCTTCCACTCCTCAGTTTAAACACCCCCTCTCTGTTAGGTTTATTTACCCCCTCAGGTATTTAAATGCTTCAATCATATCCCCCATCCCTTCTCTCCTCCAGTGTGTACATGTTCAGCTCCTTCAGCGAACTTCATATTCCTTTCTTTCCATCCCTTTAACATTTTTGTTGCCGTCCTTTGCACCTCCTCCAGTAACTTTATATCTCTCCTCAGGTATGGCCTCCAGTATTGCACAAAGTACTCTAGGGGTGGTCTGACCAATGATCTGTAGAGAGGTAGAATCACATCCCTGTGTCTGGATGAGAACCCCTTTGCGATGCACCCCAGCATCCTGTTTGCCTTCACTGCTGCTCTCCTGCACTGGGCCGAGTTGTTCATGCTCCCAGTTACCAATACTCCTAGGTCCTTCTCCTCCTCTGTGATCCCCGACCAATAGTCCCTCTTCTGGTTCTTAGCCATGAAGTGCATCATCTTACACTTCTTTCCATTGAATCCTAGCTGCCACTCTACTGACCATGTCTCTAGTTTGGTTAGGTCCTCTGCAGGTTTTCCCATCCGTCGTCTTCATCCACCAAAACCCCAGTTTGGTATAATGTATGAACAGACTAACCCTGCACCCCACTCCATGTGCTATATCAGAGATAAAAGAGCTCAAATAGCACCGGGCCCAGCACTGACTATCATGGGCACCCCACTTGTCACTGCGCTAGGTGCTGAGATTCTCACCACCACCACCACCCTCTGCACCCTCCCCTGTAACCAGCGTTCTCTATCCATTTAGTCAGCTTTTTTTCCCACCCCACTGCCATCAGTTTCTCCCCAGTCTCTCATGAGGCATTGTATCAAAGGCCTTACTGAAGTCCAAGTACAGGACTTGTACCGCATGGCCCCTGTCCAACTCCCTTGTCACTCAGTCATAATATTCTATTAGGTTGGTTTGACAAGACCTCCCTGAGATGAACCCATGTTGCCATCCATCTTGGAGGCCATTACTCTCTAGGTATGCCACCAGCCTCTCCTTCAGTATCACCTCCATAAGCTTACCCACTATGGACGTGAGACTTACCAGACAATAATTTCCGGGCTCCTCCCTAGGCCCACTCTTGTGTATGGGCACCACATGGGCCACCCTCCAGTCCTGGGGCACACACCCCATTTCCAGGGAGGTGTTGAACAGCTCCGCCATCTCACTCAGCACCCTGGGGTGGATGCCATCAGGACTTGGTGCCTTGTCCACCCTTACTGTCCTCAGCCCTCTAGCACCCTACTTCCTTTGATCACTTTGTCTGTCACCTCCTTCCCCTTTCCACACTCCCCAGCCTACTCTGTTAGTGGGCCATCCTTTCTTAGTGAAAGCCAGACAGAAGTACCATTTAGATTTTCACTTGCTCCTCCCCTTTTCAACCCAATCCCATCCCTACTTTATCTCACAACATTTTTCTTGCTTCTTTTTTCCTTGACATACTAAAAAGTCATTTTCCTCCTTATGCCCAGTGCGAACTTAAGTGCCTGGAGGACTTAGCTTTTTCACCTCCTTGCAACCCCCTTGAGCAACTCCCGAAAGCCTCCTTATCCTCTCCTTCCTGTTCTCTTGTACTTCTGGTATGCATCCGTCTTTGCCCTCACCCCTTGAGGCACTTCCTTGTTCAGCCAGCATGGTTTCTTGCCTCTGCTCTTCTTACTCCTGGCCCTGGTGCAGGCTACTGTGGCCTCTGTTAGCCCAGTCTTTATGACTCCCACTTTTGTTCTGCATCCATCCCCAGCCTTATGTCCTGGAGTCTCCTTTGCAGTATTGCTCCCATCCTCCCAAAGTTCACCGTAATGAGTCCACCACCTTAGTGCCTGTGCCTCCTGTCTCCTGCCCAGCGCAACAACAAGCCACACTGTTTGGTAGTCACTACCTGCTAGTGGATCCTCAACCTTACCTCCCTCACCGCCTCCCCATTTGCCAGTACTAGGTCCAGAGTACTACCAAGTCTTGTAGGCCCTTACCAATTGCATCAGAAGGCCATCCTGGAATGCATCAAGGAGCACCTGCTCCCTGGTACTGCTAGTGGCCGGGTGCTCCAATGAACCGTGGTAGGTTAAAATCCCCACTATCACCACACTCCCCTTCTACACACTCTCCTTATCTGCTCTGCCAACTCCTATCCAGTTTTCTGAATTGGGCTGGTGGTCTGTACACCTCCCAGCCTCAGCTCTGCCCTTGGAGACCAGGAGCTGCACCCAAAGTGTCTCTGTCCTCTCCTCTTCTCCTCATCCCTTATGCATTTGATCTCTTCCCTCACATAGAGTGCAACCCCCATCCAACCCCCCTGGTCCCTCCTGCATATCCTGTATTCCGGGATTGACAAGCCCCAATTACGGTACTCTGTGGCCCAAGTCTCTGTCACTGCAGTAATGTCCACCTTCCCCTCTGAAAGCAGCACCTGAAGCTCTGCAGTTTTGTTCCCCAGGCTTCTTGCGTTGAGAAAAACCACCTTACACCTATTTATTTATTTTTATTTTATTTTTATTTATTTGTTCTAGGAATTAATACCTTTGAGCCAAAGGCTCTTTTACAAAGGTTCCACGTCAATTGGGTACAATACAAGTGTAGTTACAAAGTAGGCAATTCAGTTGAATATTGTCACAGTCGAGGAGGAGTAACACAATACATTAAAATATAAGAAAACAAGTAACAGAAACAGGGAGAAAAGAAAGAAAATAAAAAATGATATATTATTCATAAACAAAACAACATTAGATAATGGGAAAAAGAAGTCTGGAGAGAGAATATACTAATTGAGAGAGTAAGGGGAGAGGGACCAGTCAATAGTGAGGGAGAGCCTCACATATGCCTTTGTCAAGAATACTGGGGTGAGGAAAAGGAGGAGAGAAAAATAAAAGAGAAGGGAGTAATTTAATAAAGTTATTTAGCCAAGGCAGTCACAGAAGCTGGAGTCTGCGAGGTGTGAGTGGAGTTGAGTTTTGAAAACTTACACCTATACCCCTCCTTCTCCTCACTCTTAGCTTCCTTGGTCTGTGTCCCTCCTCCCGGTAGTCCACACCCTTTCTCCTCCTTATTCTTACCGGGTGGTGGTGCCTTCTGAATTACATTCTGACCACTCCGCCCACCCCCTCCCAGGGTTACTATGCCAACGCCTTTACCTATATCTAGGGGGGTGAGCCCATTAGTTTCCCCTGTCTGGACCTTTCTACCAACCTCAGTTTTTTGGCCACCCCCCACTAGTTTAAATCCACCTTAGTAGATATACCCTCTAATCCTGCCTTTAATACTCTCCTCCCTTCCTGTTCAAGTGGCTATTTGTCCCCGTGTACAAGTCTCTATTCTCTCAGACCCTATCCCAGTTAGTCACTAACCCATAATTTTGGTGTGGCACCAATCCCTCAGCCACTCATTGAACTGCTCAATCCTACCCTTCCTCCCCATGCTTGCACATGGTACAGAGGCACCTCTGAGAATGCCACCGACTCCCACACCTCACACTGCCTGCCCAACTACTCAGGCCTCTCCTCACTACTTCCACAGTCTCTGCCTCCAAGTAGTTACCCACATGCAACACTAAATGAGGTTTCTTCCTCCCTTGCCGCACACTTCAGCAATGCCTGTCCTGCCTCTCCTGCAGTCAACCTGGGGACAGCTTCAACCCAAATAGAGCTATGCCTTCCTCTTGCTCCCCATCTCACCCCTTTCAGTATAGCATCCCACAGAATGAGTACCTTGTCCCTTCTCCCTTTCCCTTCTAATGCCCCTTCCACCACCCCAGTATTCATTCTTCTCTGGCCCTTACCCCCACCAGCTGCACCCTCTGTGCCTTCTGTATCTGTACCCCCTACTTCTGCCTCACCCCTTTTCTCTGCCTTATTCCTCCCATCCCCCTTGAACCCCTTCCCAGCCTGACTACTTCCCTGGGCTTCAGATGTCAACCTCCCTCCTCCCCTGCTGATTTCCAACCCCTCTCCTATCCCCGCTGTTATCTATTTAGAGCCCCCATTCCCTTCTACCCTGATAGTAGTGCCCCTTCCATCCTTCCCCTTTCCCATAGCCTTCTCTCCTCCAGTTGCCACCCCCTCCTTCCATCCTAGCCCCACTTCTACCCTTTCATCCTGGCTATCTCTTCCCCTACCTGTTGCCATCCCTCTCATGCCCCGCTTGTCCTCCCCCCTTCAGTATGTTCCTGCTCCCCCTCTCTATCCCATAGTAGAGGCTTGAATCTATTCCTAGTCAATACCCCTCCAACATCTTTTCTCCCTATCAGATCCCCCCCTCGGTGCCACCCCTGGTCCCTCCCTACCCGCAGCCATCTGCTCTCTCCTCTGGTACTCCTCGTGGTCCCTTCCTCCCCCATCAGGAGGCCTCCCCTCGCCTTGGGCACCCCCTCCCTTCTCTTATCTTCTCTTTTCTGCTAGTGCCTCTGATACTGGGGTCAGTTTCAGTCCCTAGTTGTTCTTCCTCCATCCCCCTTTGCCATCCCCTAGTCCCCTCCCCAACCAGGATGCCTGCCATACTCATCTGGCCTGCCACTTAGACTCCTCCCTAACCTCCACAGTTCCTCCCTCAAACTAACCAGTTGTCTACAGACCATACCCCCCCAGCCTTCAGTCCCAGTCCAGGATCATGGCAGATCCACACCTGTACACCCCACCACCCTTCAAAGATGCCCACCCTATTGACATGTGGCACCTGCCCCATTTGGCCCCCATCTTATGTTACGGGCTCTTACAGGTTCTGTACCCTACTACAACTGTTAGGGCCCCCATTTACTCAGATTCCTGTCCCCACAGTAGTCCCCCTACTGCCCTTGCTGACCAGGTTAATTCAGTCTTACATCTCATCCATTAGATACTGCATTACTGTAGCAATCCTAAAGCCTCTTTGTCCATTTTCACCCCTCAGCTACCATATTTTTTGTTCTCAGCTCTCATATATTTCACTTAGCCCAGTTAAAATCTATTGCACTCCAAGTATTACTCAGCTCAGTTACAGAAATAAACAGAAGAAATAAATATGTATTATTACAGCAATCCTAACAGTATAGATCAGTACTTAGCTCAGTTATAGAAATAAACAGAACAACTAAATCTGTATTATTACAGCAATACTAAAAGTATCCAATCATTGCTTTATCTCCAACCCAGAGACCCTGCTGTAATATAGGACCACAGAGGACACTGGGTGGGAGGGTGGGCGACTCTAAAGTCCCGGCAGAGCTCCATTGAGCTCGCTTACTTCCCCCTCTCTTACGCACTCGTTCTATTTCTCCTGGCGCTGCAGGTTGCCTATATATACTGGGCTCCTGCCTGCGTCAGCACCTTTTTCTGCTCACAAAGAAGTTCACAGCTGTCCCGACAGAGCTCCATTGAGCTTACTTAGTCCTCTTCTCTCACTCGCTCATTCTGTTTGTCCTGGTGCTGCAGGCTGCCCTTTTGTATTGGGCTCCTGCTTGACCTTTTTCTGCCCACAAAGAAATCCGCAGCAGTCCCAACAGAGCTCCCTTGAGCTCGCTCACTTCCCCCTCCCTCACTCACTTGTTCTGTTTCTCCCAGTGCTGCAGGCTGCCCTTTTGTACTGAGTTCCTGCCTGCATTGGCACATTTTTCTGCCCACAAAGAAATCTGCAGCAGTCCCGACCGAGCTCCGCTGAGCTTGCTCACTTCCCCTCTCTCACTCGCTTGTTCTGTTTCTCCTGGCGCTGCATGCTGCCCTCTTATACTGGACCCCTGCCTGTATTGATGCCTTTTTCTGCCCACAAGGAATTCCACAGCAGTCCCAACAGAGCTCCACTGAGCTCGCTCACTCCCCCTCCCTCACTCGCTCGTTCTGTTTCTCCCGGAGCTGCAGGCTGCCCTTTTGTACTTGGGTCCTGCCTGCATTGGTGCCTTTTTCTGCCCACAAAGAAATCTGCAGCAGTCCTGACAGAGCTCAGTTGAGCTCGCTCACTCCCCCTAACTCACTTAATCTTAATCTGTAACAAACACTGATTTCCCACAGCGACTGCGCTATTCTGTGTCGGAAGTGTGAAAACACAGCTTGGCCAGGATGTGTAAAATGACAGCTGCACTGTTCATAAGGAGGTATGAAGAAATGCCAATGTTGAAAATCTGGAGTGAAAATATTACAAATTCGCAGAGTTGTGAGTGTGCGTGGAAACTGCACAATGCACAGTTGTAAAACAGACATTTTTTGGATTTTTTTCACCAAATTTGCAACATTGGCTTTTTGAGAGCATACCTCATGAACAGTGGCACTGTCATTTCATTACTCGGTCCCAAAAGGTGATTCCGCGCAGTGACCACAAAATCACCTTTCAGGACTGAATAACTCCATGACAGTGACTGAATTCATGAGGAGGGGTCCCAATAACCCCATGTTGAAAATGTGGTGCTAAAATTCCCAAAATGCCCGAGATTTGCACCAAAGTTGAACAAACCCTCTGTATGCCATTTTACAGCTTACCGGCATTTCTTCAGTTCGTGGTCAGCTTTGAAAAGTGCAGACGTGTTCCTGGTCCAATGAAGATCATCGCGCTGGGCTCCAGAGGTAAGTATGGGGTGAGGGTGTGTGTAGGGAGGCAGGGTGTGCAGAGGGTGGGTGCCTGTTGTGGGAGGGGGCAGGACAGACTGCAAGGAGCCATTTTCTTGTTTTACAGGTTTAAAAAATTAAAAAAAAAGAAACACATTGTGGGAAGGTTTTTTTTTTTTTTACAGGACATTTGGCATGCTGTGGTGGGCCTTACAGCATGGCACCTTGAGTATTTTGGGGAGCTGTAGCTGATAGGATTGGGCTTCCCTGTCGGCACATACAGAGCGGGGAGGCAAGGGCCGAGGGGGATTGGATACTCCTCTTGGCACACTACAAATTGGGGAGGACATTATGTGGACAGGGAGTGGGCTCCCCCATTGGCAAATTGAACTAGGAAGGGCGGGACTGAAGCCGATGGGGATTGGGCCCCCGTTGGCAAAGAAAAACTATTGGGGTGGGGGCACATGATGCTGAGAGGGTTTGGGCATCCCCTCGGCACACAACAAATGGGAAGACATTATGCCGATGGGGAGTGGGCTCCCCCATCACCAGAAGAGCAACACTGTGCCACATCAATCGGGGCCACTCCGCCATCGCAGCCTCAGCTTCTGTCGAAGCGACAGGCTGGTGCTGCTACGACGAGGCGCTCCTGGACTGGTGTGGCTATTTTCTTTCAAGGTGGTGGCACACTTTAAAACTAGTATCATGGGCAGCATCCTCCTTTATTGGTGCCCAACACACAAGCCCCAAAATGCAGTGGTGGCATTGGTCACAACAGTGCCGCACCTCCACAACCTGCTTCTGCAGCAAGCTGCCGCAACATGTTTCTTGCGCATGAACACAAGCAAACATAATAAGTTATGATCCCAAATGTTTCCAAACGTATTCAATTTTAAATGTTCACTGGAAAGGTGTAACTTTGGAACTACTGAGGCTATAAAATGATTTTTTAAATGAAAACTTGGAGTCAGAAGGTTAAGAATCAGTCCTATCAATAATGATTTTTGTATTAATACTATTCTTCATGTAGCAATACAATTTCAAACTGGTTTTGAGAGTATTTTCTGTACATGGTTTTTAGTTGTGACACTGACAAAAAACAAGACACATTGTGACATTTTTTTTTGTACTGACAGACTGTATTGGTACTAATTTTTGCACTGACACATAAAATGCATGACTTTTCTAAGAAAGGCATGCCATGTTTTTTTTGAATGTTGGTAATACTACACATTATTTAATTTGAAGCTGTGTAACTTGTTCATTAGTTTTCACTCATGTTATACCTTAATTGTGTTGCAAACAGATCATTCTCCTCTCTAGCAACCTCTGCTCTTCCACACTTTTGCTGACACTGCATATGAAAACATCAGAAGATAATAATTGCTAAAAGACAAGGCTACCATTGCAGAGAAAATCAATCAATCAATCAATCAATCAAAAGCTTTAATGAATGAATGTTGATGTCTTGGCTCCTAGTAAAACCTGAATGGTTGAAAATTAAACTACTGAGGTTTTACTAGGAGCAAAATTCAGCATTCATTCACTACTCTCATTTTACAAGATGGGACTGGGACAGTCGGCACCATACAAGCTGACTCTCTGCGTTGGGGATCACTTTCTTTATTCTCAGCTTATATTTTGAGGGTGCTCCTGGGTGGAAGAAGGTGGTAAGGACTAGAGGAGGGTTGGGTGGGGGACTGGTAGTAAAATGAAAGACCTTGGGACTTGGGTGGGGAGGCATGTGAGTATATTGGCTCACAGGTGGGGAAGGATTACCTATTCTTTTACAGTAGAAACATCCTGCATTGCAGCAGACATGGTGATTTCTGGGCAAAGGGAAGAGGGTGCCAGTAGGAGGTTATTTTGATTTTTTTTTATGTTCTTGGGTGGTGAGAAAGGGTAGCTTCAAAGCACAGTGGGTGGGGAGGCTTTTAAGTTTAAAAATCCACTTGTGAAGCTGGCTGTCTCAGCTGCTGAATATGTGAGGTTTGTCATAAATGTGAATAGCGTGAATTTAAGCCAGCTTTGCCAGCGAGTAAAAATTAGCAACATCCTACATGCAAATTCACCAGTAAAGTTGCAAGTTCACCATGACTTTGCCTGACTTCACTAATCAAAGTGATAGACTGTTGGGAGAACTCATTGTGAAGTGGCGAAGTAGGAACTTTGTAAAGTAATTTGCTAAGTTACATTTCACAACATTATTGTATAAGTACAATTTTGCAACATCTGTAGTCAAGATTTAGTGCTCCTTATAGCAAACAAGCCCCGACCTCAATGCTAAAAAATATATAGATGCATCGATCAAGCCAGAAGAAGGTCTTGTGATCTAGCGAGACTGATCAGTGTGGGGGTGCTTATCCTTCATATGTCCAAGTCCCCCTCTCTTGATCATCTCCTTGTATCAGTCCCACTCGCTCCTGAAGCTCCCCAGGAACTTTGCATTTTCCACTTCCGCTTGTATCTTATTCCATCCCTTCATCACCTGCAGTGGAGTCAGCCACAACAAAGTGCAGTAACTTGCAGTAATGAAATGTCACAAAATCCTGCATGACAAAAGGGCTTAACTGCTGTTGACTTACAATGGCTCTTGCTGTAAACTGCAGCATTCTGTGATATTCTGCAGCATTTCTGTGTTGCATCCTGGCCATTACATCTGTACTTCCTGGTATACCTCTTAAACCTACTTTCAACCAGTGGGTTTCCATTCCCCTACATACAGCTAATCTCACTGTGTTTGAACAATTTGCAGTAGTCATATCCCTTTGTTCTTCCTGTTCACCAGGAGTACACATTCAGATTTTCCAACCTTTGCTCATATGTGTTCCTTCCTGATCAAATATCATTCTTGTGGACTTCCTCTTCACAGCTTCCAATCTGTTCAAGTGTTTTATCAGATTGTTATTCCAGTACTGGGTGTAATACTTCAGGTGTAGGCATACTAGGGATCTATACAGGGGCAGCATGACTTCCTTGCTCCTGCTAATGATCCAATGCTTATACATCCCAAAATTCTGTTTGATTTCCCCATTGTCTTAATCCACAATGCTGCTGACTTGACTAGTTTGAGATTGCTAACACCAAAGTTTATCATTTCCTATCACACTGTGATGGTTCCCCTTAGCTGATACTCTGTGCATTCATCCTTACAATGTGAATAATCTTACACTTCTTTGTGCTGAAGTCAAGCTGCCAAGTTCCAGACTTCCTCTTCAGTTTTTCCAAGTCTATCCATAATTCTTTGACCCCCTCCTCACAACAAACTTGCCACATAGATTGCTGTCTTCTGTAAAAAGGTAGATTTTGACCTTGATACCCTCTCCAATATCCCTTATAAATACATAGAAAAGATTCTCTCAGAGCACTCCACTTATGACATCCCTGACCTGAGTACTCCCCATTAACCACTACCCTATGCATACTTCCCCTAGTCAATTTCCTGCCCCTTCTGTACCCCACCCCTAGGTCACTCAGTTTCTCTGTTAGTCTGTTCTGGGGGACAGAGCTGAAGAGCCTTGCTAAAGCCAAGGCACAGTATGTCTTCTCTTCAACCCTTATCAACAGCATCCATGAGCCAATCAAATAATTCTAACAAACTGGTTTGACATGACAGCATGACACAAACCCATGCTGGCTACTGTCCTGGACCCCATTTGCCTTCAGGAACTCCACCAGTCTACCCTTCAAAATTGTTTCCATGAGCTTATCTAATCTGGAGGACAAGCTGACTAGCCTGTAGTTCCCTGACTCACCACTGTTGTAGAAGACGACATCTGCTCTTTCCCTATCCCCTGACACCTCACCAGTAGTAGAAAATATCTTTATATTTATACAGGATAAAACTCTTAGGACACTTAGGCCCTATTAACATGGTTGTCCTAGTCCAGATTCCACATAATCATTAAGCACGTCATCTAGGTGCACTGGCAGCACCAGTGATATCTCTCAGCACCCTTGTGAGAACCCTGTCTGGTCCTGGAGATTTGTATACCTTCTGGGCTAGTAACCCCTTGAGCACCCTCTCTACAGTAATATATTCTATACATTTTCTTGCCCTTGCTACCTCTGCCCTGATAATCTCCCCCCCCCCATAGTAATGGCCCCATTCTTCTTGGTAAATACCAATCAAAAATATTCATTCAATATTTTTGATTTTCTCCTATCACCTTCCACCCACCTTCCCCATTCATCAATTTTAATATGCCTTTTTGATATGTCATTTTTCCCTAATATAATTAAAACAGCATTATCTCCTTTCTTAATGCCTTTAACTATTCCCAGCTCCATGGTGGCTTTGGATTTACTTACTAGCCTTTTTCTTCCTTCTACTTGTCAAGGTATCTCCTGGTCTTTGGTTCTCCTGCCACCATTAGAAAAGAGCTAGGTCATCTAATTCTGACCACCTTGGGTGGAGTCCAGATGTCAGTAGCACCATCCTACAAATACCTACTGTTGGTATATGTCTGGATCCCTGATTAAAGTGATTCTTTCCAAATCCCACCAAACTGAGTTGCTAGTGATGGGAAATCAGAAACAGGTATGATCTATACAAGGTGGCCTTGGTCTCCTTACCCCTGATAGGGTATTACTTCAGGCGGCAGGTGAGGTTTTCAGTCTGAGAGTAGTTGGCCACCCCTCTGACAGCACTTTTCAGCACCTCAAGCACAAGATTAAGCAAACAGATACTTTATTAGAAGAAGGGGTCTCATTTAAGTAAAAAAAAAAGAAGAAGTCACTGTGTGTTTCTCTGAGGAAGGTGTCTGTATCAGCTTAATTTACTGAGTCAGAGCAGAGGGAGAATCTAATTGGGGTGTGGCTTAGCATCTTAGGAGTACAAAAGCAGGTGTCTCCAATTATAGCTTCCTGCTGTTTTTGACAGAGGAGAACTTTGGTTTCAGAGCAAGAAGCAGCAGTCTAGAACTACAGATTTTACTAATTGCCATCCTTCTCACCCAAAGCCCATTCTACTTTTATAGCCACTGGATTTGACTGACAACAGGAACTTCCTGTTTGGCAGTCGGAAGGAAGGATCACTGAGACAAATTAGTTTCAACAACCTTGAAGGAACCTAAAATAACTCTTCTCTCCCCGGCTGCTGGAGGTCTGAATCCAAGGACGGAAGAAGGAGACTAATGAAGACTACAGGAAGTTTCTGTCCCAGAAGAGGAAGGTGAGAGTTGTAGGGCACATAGGCAGTAGGAAAGTAAGTGTAAAAATACATAGAGGGAGGAGACAGTAAGCATACAAAGCAACAGGAGAGGTGACACAAAAAGAAGTCAAGATGGGAGTGATACAGTGCAATGGCTGTGGGGCAGCAGTGTTCCGGGAGACATTCTGGAGGCTACAATGCTGCCCTGTTTGCAGGCACCTCTCTGGTCTGAGGGAGGAAGTTGCCCATCTCCAGGCTGACCTGGCTAGGATTCGTGAAACCTCTTCCCCCGCCCAGGGACCACCAGGGCCACCACTGTTACCTCAGAGGTTGCCAAGAAAGAGGAGTGGTTGGACCAAAGTGGGCTCAGGGAGGGAGAGGGTGGTGGAACAGAGGTGCATCCCTCCAGTTGTACCGCTCCACAATTCATATGCTGTTCAGACAAAGAGTGGTTCCTCTATGGAGGCACCTGCAGTGGAGACCAAGGAGGATGCTGGGAACCTCCAAAGTAGACCCACAGGAGGGTGGCACAAGACCCCACAGGGAAGGAAACAACTGCCGGTGGGGGACTCGATCATTAGGGGGTAGAAGTGGGGAGGAAGGGGATAGGAGGTAAGGTGCCTGCCTGATGCCACAGCTCAGAGGGTCAGGAAGCAATCCTGAGGATCACAGAAGCAGCTGCATGATTAAGGGAGCTGCATGTCATTGTCCACCTAGGGACAAATGACCTGACTGTGAGTGAGATCAGAGTGGTGCAAGAAGAGTTTGTGGAGTTGAGGAAGATCCTTAGACAAGTAGCATGTACGGTAACCTTCTCGGAGTTGTTGCCTGTCTCTGGCAAGGATGATGCTAGGGTATTCCACACTATGGGATTCAATGAATGGTTGAAAAACTGGTGTGGAGCTCAGGGTTTTTGGCTTCATTGGGGACTGGGGAGACACCTCAAGGATGCAGGTTTATACTGGCGTGATGGTCTGCATCTGTCCAGGGGGAACCAGGATCCTAGGTGACAGGTTTAAATGCTTCATTGGCAAGCATTTAAACTAGCCAAGGGGGGAGGCACTGAAAAGGAGCAAGGAAATTCCAGTCTCCCCCCACAATACACAGAAGTTAGAGAGGCAAACACGAAGGTAGAGAAGCCAGTAGGGAGCAGGACTGGGATAAATGCAGAAAAAGGCAGTAAGGACAGGGATGGGGCTAAAAGGGGTAAGGCCATAAAAAAATAAATGGAAGGTGATGAGTACCAATGCCTGCAGTCTGTGCAACAAGCTCTCTGAACTAGTGGCCTTGATGGAAGAGGGATGCCTGGATATTGTGGCAGTCACTGAAACATGGTACACAGATAACCATGTCTGGGATGTCAACATACCAGGATACACAGTCTACAGGAGGGACAGGGTGGGTAAAGAAGGAGGAGTAGCTCTCTATTTGGGGAAAAGGTTAAAGCAAAGAACTAAAGAGTAATCAGGAAGTTGATGAGTCACTATGGGTCACCCTGGAGACAGAAAATGGAACCACAATCCGCATGGGAGTTGTGCAGACCTCCATCTCGGGGGTGGTAAATGGACAAGAACATGATAGAAGGCATCCTTAAAATAGCAGAAATGGGGAGATATTGTTGATGGGGACCTGAATATGCCAGATGTTAACTGGAGTACCATTGCTGCAGGCACATCCAAGAGCAGGGTCATTCTTGATGCCCTACAGGGGGCATGCCTCAGACAACTAGTATTGGAACCCACTCAGGAGGGAGCAATCTTAGACCTGGTACTCTCAAATGGGGAAGGAGAAAGGATCTCAGATTTAGAAGTGGGTAGCCATCTGGGAACAAGTGACCACCAAACAGTATGGTTCACAATAAACACAGCCATAGAGTCAAGCCATACAAAAACAAGAGTATTGGATTTTAGGAAGGCTGACTTTGGGAAAATGAGAGAGGGACTCAGAAAAGCACTAGCAAATGGGCAGGAAGGAGGGGTGGAGGAACAATGGGGAATAATCAAAACAGCCATCGCAGAGGCAACAAGCCTTTGTGTAAAGCAAATCAGCAAAACAAAATGAGGTAAAAAAACACTATGGTTCTCAAAAGAGGTGGCAGGGATGGTTAAGGAGAAAAGGATAGCATTCAGGAAATATAAGGCAACACTGGAGGAGCAGGGCAGAGAACTTTATAAGTTAAAGCAGAAGGAGGCAGGAAAGGCAGTCAGAATAGCAAAGGCACAAACTGAGGAAAAGATAGCCAACTCTGTCAAGAAGGGGGATAAAACCTTTTATAGGTGCATTAGGGAGCAAAGAAAGACCAATGGAGGGACACAGAGACTTAATAAAGGGGAGGGAAGGTGGGCAGAGGGTGACAGTGAAAAAGCAGGGATACTGAATGAATATTTCTGCTCCGTATTCACAACGGAAGAGGAGGGGGAGGTACTTAAACCAAACAAGAGAGAAACTCTGAATAGGGGGGTCAATACCAGTCCATTCACAGAGGAAAGGGTTTTGAAAGAACTCTTGAAACTGAGGGTGGACAAAGCAATGGGGCCTGATGTGATTCACCCAAGAATTCTAAATGAAATAAGGGTAGAACTATTAATACCACTGACTACTCTCTTTAACAAATCATGGGAGGATGGGGTGGTACCTGAGGACTGGAGGAGGGCAAATGTGATTCCACTTCACAAAAGTGGGAGCAGGGCAGAGGCAGGAAACTACAGACCAGTTAGTTTGACCTCAGTGGTAGAGAAAATGATGAAATCACTTCTGAAAGAAAGAATTGTTGAGTACCTAGAGGTCAGTGGGGCACAGGACCCAAGGCAGCATGGTTTCACAGCAGGAAGGTCATGTCAGATGAACCTAATAGATTTCTTTGACTGGGAGACCAAAGTAGTAGACCGAGGAGAGGCTGTGGATAAGGCCTACCTAGATTTTATGAGGCATTTGACACAGTCTCACAGAAAAATTAATATGGATTAGCGACCTTGGAGTGGGTCCCATTGTGACAGCCTGGATAAAAAACTGGTTGGACAACAGGATGCAAAGGGTTATAGTGAAATGGAGTCCACAGCGAAGAAAGGAGGTAACTAGTGGGTACCGCGGTGTTTGGTACTGGGACTGGTTCTCTTTAATATCTTTATAGTGGCATTGGAGAGCACCTGGAAGGAAAGGTATGTCTCTTTGCAGATAACACAAAGATCTGCAACAGTTTGATACACAAGGTGGGGTGGAAAGAATGAAAAGGGACTTGGCAAGGTTGGAGGAATGGTCAGATATGTGGCAGCTCAGATTCAATGCAAAGAAGTGCAAGGTAATGCATCTGGGAAACAAAAACCCAGGGGAAGAGTACATAATGGGGAGTGAGTTAATAACAACAACAAAATCAAAAGAGACCTAGGAGTAATTATATCAGATGACCTAAAGGTGGACAAGCAATGTGAGAAGGCAGTAAGGAGGGCTGGGGGATACTGGGATGCATAGGGAGAGGCATCAACAGTAGAAAACAGGAAGTTGTTATCCCTCTGTACAGATAGTTAGTGAGACCCCATCTGGAGACCCCATCTCCACAAAGACATAGACAGAATGGAAGCATGTTCTGAGGAGGGCAACCAAAATGGTGCAGCATCTGCACCAGAAGACATAAGAGGAGAGACTAAAGCAGCTTAATATGTATACCCTTGAGGAAAGGAGGGAGAGAGGGGACATGATAGAAACTTTCAAATATCTCAAGGGAATTAACAAAGTACAAGAGGGTAGTATCTTTCAGAAGAAGAGATGTGCAAGAACAAGAGGGCACAATTTGAAGATAGAAGGGGGGACGGCTCAGAGGTAATGTTAGAAAGCATTTATTCACAGAGAGGGTTGTGGATGCATGGAACAGCCATCCCGAGGAGGTTGTGGAGTCAGGAACAGTGGGAGAATTCAAGAATGCATGGGACAGGCATAAGGCAATTCTAATGGGGGGGAGGAGGGAGTAAGCTGTTGATTAACTAGAATCTGCAGCTTATCCATCACAAAGAGAAATGGGCAGACTAGGTGGGCCAAGCGATCCTTATCTGCTGTCAAATTCTATGTTTCTATGTTTCTCAATGGAGATGAGTGAGGGAGTTCCAGAAGACTGGAGGTGGGCCAATGTGGTCCCTCTACACAAAAGCAGCAGCAAGTAGGATGCTAACAACTATCAGTCTCACCTGGTACCTGCAGTCAAAAGGTCTGTAGAACCACCAGAAGCATGGTTTCACTGGGGGAGGTCATTTCAAACTAAGTTCATAGATTTCTTTGACTGGATTACAAGGGTGGTGGATGGTATCCAGTGAACACGGTAACTGCAACTGAGTGCTTACAAAAGCGGTGACTCAATTACAGCACCTGTGTTCAGGGCTACCTGGCAGGGTAACGACCAGTTACCTAGGTGGGTGAGGAGGGCAACAGGAAGCATACATGGGTGCAGATGTGAGAGAGGGACCACACTACTTGAGGGCAAAGAGGAGGGAGGATGTGGGAGGAAGTGGCAGGCAGAAGCTGAGCTACTCGGTTAGCGTGGTAGGGAGGGTGGTCAGTTAGGGTGTGCAGGGTTTGAGTCTGGAGCAGTGCATTTTTTTTCCGGCAGGTGGGTTTGTGTTTTATTGTTTTAAGAATTTCACTTCTACTTCACATGCACCACCCAGGAGTTGAGAATAGTAAGTTAGGGGGGTTTGGGTGAGGCGAAGTCCCATGAGGGGGGTGTGTGTGGGGCTTTGCAGCACCCCACATACATGCAAGTCCAGTCGCTGCCTTGCAGTTCACCATGAGTGTACATTGCTGTAATTAATTTTTGGTGATGTACATGACCAAACAATAATCACCCTTCTATGATCACCATTTTCCAATAGAACCAAGGTGGATTAAGGACCGAACAGTGGATGTGACCTATCGGACTTCAGTATGGCTTTTGTCACTCGCTGTACAGGAGTATAGTCAAAAAATAGCAAACTGGTTAGGGATAGGAGGTAAATTGTGGTGGTAAATAGCAGCCACTCAAGCAATAGGAGAATGATTATTGTGGTGCCACATGGTTCAGTGCTGAGACCTGTCCTCTTCAATGTCTTTAAGTGGCAGTGCAGAGCAGCTTGAGGTAAAGTATGTCTATTGCTGATTATACAAAACTTACAACAGTACTGACACTCAGGAAAGGTGGAGAGAATGCAAGGGTCTGGTTACCCTGGAGCGGAGAATGGAACAGCGATATGCACTGGGTGTTCTACAGACCTCCAGCACAGATGGAGAAGTAGACAGGAACTAGTGGAGAACATACATGACAAGGCAACTAAGGGTGAAATCCTGCATTGGGGGATTTCAATATGCAGACTTGGATTGGCCCACCCAGATGGTTGTTTCAGCCAGAAGCAAAGCCATCCTAGAATTCCTGCAGGGGTTGGATTCAGGCAGCTAATGCATGAGCCTACCAGGGACAAGTCAGTTCTGGACCTGGTATGGACAATGGTACAGAGTGAAAGAAATACAGGTGGAAGGGCAGCTGGGGTCCAGTGACCACACGTGGTGTGGTTCAACATGGAGACATGGACTCAATCAAACCATTCAAGGGCAAGAGTATTAGATTTCAGGAGGCAGATTTCACTGAAATGGGTAGATGTGTCCAAGCAGTCCCGAGGACAGGGGAGACATTAGAGGGGGTGAAGAAACAATGGAAGAAACTGAAAGGAGCCATAGTGGGTATAACAAACCAATGCATTAATGCATTAGGATAGTGACCAAAGGGAAAAGAAGAAGGAAACCACAGGTGAGGGACAAAGTCAGGGCTAGAAAGCAGAGTTTCAGGAAATATAAGGGGAGTCAAAGAGAGAAAGACAGGGAGGTGTACCTTGAATGTCTCAGGGAAGCAGGGAATGCTATTAGCAGGGAGAAGGCGCAGACAGAAGACAGCTTAGCACAGTCTGTAAACAAATGGGATAAGGCATTTTATAGGTACATTAGTGAAAGGAGAGAAACTGGGGGGAATTGTGAGACTCAAAGGGGAGGAGGGAGAGTGTAAGGATGGGGATCTGGACAAGGCAGAAATACTGAACAAATACTTCTGCTCAGTATTCACTAAGGAAGGGGCAGATCAAGGACCACAGCTGGGTACAGAGACAATGGGGGGGAGGGTGAACACCGGTCCATTCACAGTGGAGAGAGTTCTGGAAGAACTCACAAAGCTGAAGGTGGAAAAAGTCCATGGGGCCCGACGGCATCCACCCGAGGATATTAAAGGAGGTGCAAAAGGAACTAGTAGAACTTCTGCTGGCCCTATTCACAGAGTAACTCAACACAGGTGTCGTTCCATAGGACTGGAGAAGGGCACATGTAGTCCCATTGCACAAAAGTGACAGTAGGGTGGAGGCAGGGAACTCAGGCCACTCAGCCTCACCTCAGTGGTGAAAAGATCATGGAGACACTGCTGAAAGAAAGGATAGTGACACATTTGGAATCCAGTGGTTCACAGGATCTGAGGCAACATGGATTCACAGAAGGAAGTCATGTCAAATGAATCTAATAGTTTTTTGATTGGGTGATATGGGAACTTAATCAGGGAGGGTCAGTAGACATCGCCTACCTGGATTTCAGCAAAGTCTTTGACACTGTCCCACATAGAAGGCTGATAAACAAGATGAGTAGTTTGGGAATGGGAGACAAGGTGGTGAACTGGGTTATGAACTAGTTAACTGACAGGAGACAGAGGGTGGTGGTAAATGGGGTACAATCTGGGGAGAGGGGGTGACCAGTGGGGTACCTCAGGGATCAGTACTAGGACCAGTCCTGTTCAATGTCTTCATTAGTGACATTGCAGAGGGTCTGGAAGGAAAGGTCTGCCTGTTTGCAGGTGACACCAGGATATGCAACAGTTTGGATACTCAGAAGGGTGCAGAAAATGAAGAGGGACCTAGAAAACCTTGAAAGATGGTCAGAGATGTGGCAACTGAGGTTTAATGTAAATAAGTGCAAAATAATGCACCTGGGTAGAGGGAACCCTGGGTAGAGCTACAGGTTTGGGGAAGGAACAGCTATCACCAAGGAGGAAAGGTACCTAGGGGTTATCATCTCTGATGATCTTAAGGTATCAAAGCAGTGTAAAAGGCAGCAGGGAGGGCCAGTGGTATGCTGGGGTGCATAGGAAGAGTATCACTAGCAGGGAGGCAGGAGGTGGTGATGCCATTGTATAAAACATTGGTAAGGCCTCACCTGGAATACTGCATGCAGTTCTGGAGACCACACCTGCACATGGACATAGATAAGTTGGACACTATCCAGAAGGGCAACAGAGATGGTGCACAGCTAAACCACAAACATATGACAAGAGACTAAAGGACCTCAATATGTACTCACTGGAGGAGAGGAGACAGCGGGTGACATGATTGAAACTTTCAAGTACCTTAAGGGCATAAACAAGGTGCAGGCGGGGGAGCTTTTCCAAAGTAGAAAAAGTACTAGAACAAGGGGGCACAATATGAATTTGGAGGGGGGTAGATTAAGAGGTAATGTGAGGAACTTTTTCTACACAGAAAGGGTAGTCGACACATGGAATAGTCTGCCATAGGAGGTAGCGGGGGCAAGCACAGTGGAGAGGTTTAAGCATGCTTGGGACATGCACAAGGGAAGCCTGAGAGGGGAGGGAGTGATGACAAGCCATTGATCACATAAGATCTTTGGTTACATACAATGTATAGTGCCTACGAGCAGACTGGATGGGCTGAGCGGTCCTTATCTGCCAACAGTTTCTATGTTTCTGAGAAAAGTAGATGAATGGTCTAGGAGGTGACAGCTAGGTTTCAATGACAAAAAGTGCAAGGTTATGCACTTAGGGCTGTGGAATCCAGGGGCTCTGGATATGATGGGGGAGTGGAGTGTATGGTTACCAAACAACAAAGAGACCTAGGGGTCATCATATCTGATGATCTCAAGGTAACTTGGCAATATGACAAATCATTGAGAAAGGCTAGTAGGATGCTGGGGTGCACCAGGAGAGGGATTTCTAGCAAGAGGGAGGGAGGTGGTGCTGCCATTGTATCACTTACTGGTGAGGCCCCACCCGAAGTATTGTGTCCAGTTCTGGAGGTTGTACCTCTGCAAGGAAATTGAAAGGGTGGTGGCAGTACAGAGGAAGGCATCAAAATGGTGAGGTTTGCACAAGAAGCCAAAGAAGAAGGCTGCAGGAACTCAACATGTACTCCTGGAAGAGAAGTGAGAGGAGGATACATGATTAAAACCTACAAGTATCTCACAGGAGTTAACAATGTGCAAATGGACCATCAATTTCAGAGAAACTAAGGCACTAAAACAAGGGGCATGCAATGAAGCTAAGAGGGGAATGTTTAGGAGAGATATGGTGAAATAATTCACAGAATGGGTGGAGGATGACTAGAATAGCCTGCCAGATGAGGTAGTGAGGAAAAGACTGTGGGAGCTTCAGCATGACTGGGACAGGCACAGGGGCATATTAGGTTACCAAATGGAGAGGGCATGCCTCCTATGACTAACTAGGGTCAGTAGTGATGGAATAGGAAGGCCAAGGGTAGACTGAATGGGCCTAAAGTCCAACAACTCACTAAATCTATGTTTCTATGTAATTCTTGAGAATCAGATGGCAAGTATTTGTCAGTTGTTTTCTGAGTCAGGAACTGCTTTAACCACCTGAAAATAAAAATGGCAGCATGCACCTCCTCCTTGATTCTCCTGCTTTTGTCACCATATTGAATGCTGTCCTATTATCCTCAGTCAGCTACTGTTGTGTATTCTATAAAGGCTTACCTGGAGTCAGTTGCATCATCTGCATCATCATCTGCAGCTGGCTCAGAACTTCGGCAATGAGGTTCCGAACCTCTGTTCAAAGGTCAGAGTGTATCACTCCTAATTCATGTTCTAATGGCTACAGTTAGGATGGCACATTACTTTTGAGACTGTATAACTGAATCATTATTTGCCTGTGGAAGGCCGGGGCCCATCAATCCATACTTCTGAGGTAGTGTATTCATATCCTTATTTGCCTGTGTGAGCACTTGGCCCTATGGACCCGGCATCCCATCCTTCCATAGGTGCATATAAAATCACAAATTGTCACCATAACCTTCTTATTACCCCAGCTCCTAAACCTGGTACTGAAAATGTCCAAATCCCTGCCAAAAGGTGATTCAATGCCACTGAGCTGTCATTTCACACCACAGGTGTGAAAAGACATTTTGGCTAGAATTTGAAAAATGACAGCTGTCATGTTCATGAGGTATTGTAAAAATATGGCTATGCTGAAAATTTGGGGTCAAAATATTTAACTCTTGCTGTGCCACAGACTGATATATCCATCCAGATTTCCTATATGCTCTAATTTCATTGGCAATCTAAGGGTTAAAATTACCAGAGTTAAGAGCGAGTGTAGAAAATTTCAATGCATGCATATAACTTTGCCATTTTATAGATTTTGACCCAGTATTTTCAACATAGCCTTCTTATGATCCCACCTCATGAACACAGGCAGTGAAAGTTTTCAACTCCTGCCCAAGAGGCGATTTCGCCAAGCAACTGTGAAATCACTTATCTGGCTTGACTTACATACTTCCACTGACATTGTTCATGAGGTGGGTCCCAAAAAGGGAATGCTGAAAATTTTGGATCAAAATATGCAAAAATGGCTAAGTTATGCATCAGAGTTGAAAACCCCATTGAACTACACTGAATCACAGTTACCTTAGTTTCTCATATTGCAGTCAGTGGTTCCAGCAGCAAGACATGTCTTCAATAGGAGAGTGGATCTGCAGACTGGCACCAATTCAGGTGAGTGAGGGTGTGTGGGGTGTGTGGTGGGTGCAGGGTGTGGAATGTTGAGTGGGAGGAGGGGGTGGTAGGGTCAGAACGGTGAGGCACTGTTTCCTTTTTTACAGGTAAAAAAACACTGAGGGACTGTTTTCTTTATTTCAGGTCACTACAGCCATCTGAGGGTGGTGGGGTGCTGCTGCACCAGTGAGGAAATAATGAATGGGGAGAGGTGTCATAGGTGGAGGGTATCACTAGACACAATAATTATGTTGATGGCAATTGGAGGTGGGGATGCCACTAGACATAAGGAAATAATAATGTATGGTGAGGGTAGACAGGGTGGGGGCTGCCATTACACACCAGGAAGTAATAGTAATGTACAGTGAGGGTGATCAAGGGTGGGAGGGATGCCACTAGATACTGGGGTAATATAAAAATAAGTGAAGGGTCATGGGTCAGAGGTGGGGGATGCCACTAGATACCAGGAAAGAAGACCTTCAGGGGTGATCAGAGGGTGGGGGTAGCAATAGATGACAGGGAAGCAAAAGTATGAAAGGGACAGTGAACGGAGTTTGGGGGTTGCGACTAGATACCAAGAAAAGGATTTTGCCATCACGAGAAAAGATCCTTTTTCATGTCTCATGATACAAAAAATAATCTTTGTTTTGTAACATGAGTCACAAAAAGAGATTTATAATCTAAAAAAAACTGTTCAAGAGCACTTTTGCAATGGGTGGTTCCATGACAACTGAATGAAAGTGAACTCATTGCAGTAACAAACAGCATGGTGAAAACATTGCAAGACAAAACTGCACATGTCACAAACAGCTAGGGGAAAACAGCACACAATTCTCACCAGTGCAAATTTCCAATTTCAACACCACACCACCATGGATCACCACTCCAGTGCACTTTGAGAGAAGTGCAGATTTATTATTCCAACAAACACCACGCCACCATGGATCACCACTCCAGCGAAATTTAGAGTCATGCAGTTAAGTCTCCATCATGTTGTGCGCCACACAGCTTTGTCTTGCAGTGTTTTCATTACTCCATATTGACCATGCTCCTATTGTTCATGAGGACTTGTCATGCTACTGGAACAATTAAGTGTAGAATCCAGTTGAGGGTGTCCTGATAAGCAAGCCACATGTGTTGATAGAGCTCCAGAGTGTCATTTTTGTGACTTTTCAAATTTGAATTCTAAGGGAAAAAGGGAAAGCAAGACGGTGGCTAATGAAAAAAGATGCTTTCCCTCACAAAAAAAGATTTCCTATATGAAAATGTCATACAGCTGTTTTTTTATGCTGCCTAACCATGCTTGGAACCACAAATTTTAAAATTTCATAACTTTGAAATAGATTAATATTTTTTCACCAATATACAAAAGGAAATTCATCTGAGGCAAACCCTTTCTATCCTGAAAATTTTAGAGCAAAATATGAAACCGTCTGGGGTGCTACACCATGGCAAAAAAACTGCAAAAAAAGGTAATTTTTTTGTTTTGTTGCTATGCACAGCTCGGAATCTGCACAACTGACAGGAACAAAACTTGGCATGTCAAGAGATCTACCCCATAACACTGTGCATTCAAATTTTGTGTAAATCCATTGAACAGTTACAAAGTTATTAAAGTGCAAAATTTGGGGTTTAACATAGAAAGCCCTGATCAACCCTAACTATAGTGGCACTACGGCACCAATATTATATAAATATATGTTAAAGTACATCAATAAATATTTTTGCCAGATTTAAAAAAAGAACACTTTTTAATTTGTTCAGCTATATACAGGCAATACACAAGCAAAATAAATGGCAGCGTAGAGACTGTTGATATAAAAATATGTTTTACAACTTGTCAAAAAAAAATAAAATCTTTTCCTGCTTGTTTAACCCCAATATTTATGATAATTTTGCAGGTTATGCCTGTGAAACCAGAGAAGATAATAATTGCTCAGATAATGACATCTATAATTCTCAAGACCAAGTGGACTAAATGTAATTAGATGCCCCTGAAAGAAATGTGTCTTTAACTTACTTTTGAAAACTATCAGGAATGGTGCTAATTGACTATCTAGTGTGTAACTATTTCAAAATTTACTGCCACAGATCCAAAGTATCTGTCCCCTATGTGCAAAAACAAGATGGCAAGCACTACCAACAATGACTCACTAACCAGACAAAGGAAGTGAGTCAGCAAATATGATGTCAGTAAATTCCTCAAATTGTGAGGACATAATCTACTTCAGCCTTAAAGGTCAGAAGTAAAACCTTAAAGGACAATTGTGTGACAGGTACAGCATCTAGGGTAGTTCTTTTAAAACCAATAGTATTGGTTTTCTCAAGCTAACATTATTGAGGATTCTGGCAGCCTCATTCTGCACTCACTGTAGGTGGCCAATTAACCTTCCAGGAAGGTCCACACATAACACATTTGCATAATCGATTATTGTGGTGTTGAACTCAGGAATCAGGGTTTTGAGATCATAATCTGGAATAAGGATACCCAATCTAATGATATTACATTGATGAGCGTAACCACTCTGGGTTGCATTACTTACTTGCTTTCCAAGGTCAGACCAAGATCCAAGAGATCCCCTAGATTATTAACAACTTTTGCTGATTATAACCCCACACTATTGATGACACTGGGGAGAATGATAGCAACAAAAGAATCCAGGTGCCTCTGTCTTACTACCAACAATATCTCAATTGTTTTTTTGTTCTGCCTGAGCTAACTCTTGTAAAATATAATTTAATATAGATTTTTAATTTTCAAATAAAGGTTGAAAAAGCAACCAGTAAAACCAACAGCTGCCAAGCTCAAAACAGCATTCTTTCAAATGTGGCAAAAAAAAAATTGAATAAACTAATCATGTGTACAGTACAGACAAAATACCTGCTTTATATATAAAAATAAAATAAAGACTTGGTTATATTTCATGCTTATTAACTTATTTTGAATTGTTGGCTTGTAAAGGCACCCTGAGCAAGGGTTTCAGGTGTGACTGGTTAGGCGGGGGTATTACAACAGGGTATCGTGCACACCAGCTGCAAATATAAATCCTCAGTGAAACATAGATTATACCATATGTAGACAACAATAAAACAGTGGTTTAAAAACAATTGAAAGGTAAGCTCAACCATGATATATACACCATGTGCAGTTAAGTCAGCCAGAATGCAACACTCTTTGAAAAACATGCCATACTTTCTTGTGTAACAAATTTCAGTAAATGCCTTTGGATTACATTGCTTTCCTGCTGTACAGTATCTGCAGCAAGCCACTGTTAGAAACTGTGATAAAAGCATTGTATCCTAGCTGACTCCACCATAGAATAGGATACACAATGGCTCTGTTCAAACTGCACAATTCATCTTCATGAGTGAGGGGGCAGACCATAACCCATGAGTGGCAAAGCCACGAGCAAGTTATGTACTGTAAGTCCTGTTCCCTCACAAGTGAAGATAAATTGTGTATTTTAAGTCAGGCCATCATGTAGTCAGTTTATGCAACACCAGTTTAAAGTCATCACTTTAAAATCAACTGTTTTTGTGATGATTTTTGCTGTTTCTGTTTGAGTTTGGCAGCTACTTCATGACAAAACAATGCTACTGTGATGCCATCAGAATTGTGAAAGTTACTCTCTAAATAGTTCTATTAAAAATTCAGCTGTAGAATGTGTGTCTGTGACTTATGCAGCCTCTAATATAAATGCATGTGACATATACCTGAATAATAATCAATTGAGGGGTGTGTGGTCAACAGCCAGTGGTGCCGAATGCACCTCATGTGAGCTCCACACTTTGCATCTGCTAATTCTTTTTTTTATTAGTAGCGTATGTCACAGATTTTAATTTGTTTTGATGTACTGTTACCTGTTTCTGTGTTGGATATCTGGGGCTCAATTTTCAAAGCCCTCATAGATTGATGCATTTTGAGGCTGTGGCAAACTCCAGGTGAGACAGGGACTCTGTGCCATATTTTATAAAATAGTGTGTCTCTATGCCAAAGACCCATTAATTACCACAGCCGCAGTGCTGAGCCAAACATTGGGTGCACCTCTGGGGTTTGATGGAGGGATCTGTTAACCCCTCAAGTGTAATCTTAAATGACCCACAAGGATGGAAGGTCACAAAGCTGGGAAGGTGGGATCGCAGGTCCAATGGAACCATGGGGGTGCCATGGAGTGGTGAGGTGGGAGCATAGCAACAGTGGAAGGGATGTGTGGAGGCACCTGTTGGAGGTACCATGGGACTTGCCATACAGTGGATTGGACTAGATGCAGAGGCATGGCCAGACCATGATGACCCAGACCCCAGTGGATAGCAGCCCTGGCACCAACCCTACAGACCCAGAGTCCCTGGCACTGTAGTCTGGCATTCACCAGCCATCACATGGGGGGCTCAGTACATGGGAAATGTTGTGGTGCCTGGGATATGTCCCCAGCCACCAACTGCACACTGCAACCTGCACCCACTGCCATTCATTGCTATTAGGGGACTGTGGAACCTGTGGGGCAAGTGCTAGGGCTGCTGTGCTCTAGGGTCCCAGTCATCATGATCCAGCCATGCACCCCACCCACCCTGATCAGCTGCATGGCAAGTCTCATGACATCTCGACTGGGTGCTTCCATACATCCCTCCCACTGCCGCCCTGCCCCCCTCATCCCCCATGGCACCCCCAGGGCTAAATTGGTCCCTGGTTCCCACTTTCCAGGTTCCAGATCCCAATGGCTGCTCTGCTAGGCAATGGCTCAGGGCCCTTACACCACCTTCTGGCTGGCTACCCCCACTGCATCCATGGCAAGGCTTCTGGAATAAAAAAGGGGGATGGTGCAATCCCACCATAGCACAACAAGCCTTGCAACCTAGAGCAAGGGTGCTTCTGCTGCAAGGGTGACACAGGGCAGCTTTGCTGCATGGTCTTCTGATTTTGACACACCCGGCATTCAAAAATCAAGATGACTGCAAACTATGACAAACCATACCACTTATGTCATACCCCTTTGGTGCCAGCACCTTGCGTCACATTTTTTCTTTTATAAATCAAGCCCCTGATGTCAAAATAAAGAGTACCCATCATGGGGAAACTATGACAGAATGTCCCACAGGAGAAAACTAAAAACAGGCCAAAGATGGTAGGGCCTAGAGTGGACAGGATGGTGGTGGGGCATGTGAGTTGGAACTCCCAAACAATGAGGTCCTTCACATGGTTAAAGATATGAAGCACTATGTAAAAGACCTCAACAAAAACATGGACACATTTAATAACCGAGTCATGGGTATAGAAACAAAGCCCTACCTTGTTTCCCTCAGAGTCCCAGCAGGCCAAATCTGCCTCAGATAATACTGCAGCAAACACATCAGGGGTCTTGCAAGAAAACTGAGTGTGAGGCTTAGGCTCAAGCAACTTTAGAATGGCTGGGGCAAGGCTTGCCAATGCTCATTTATTGAGGGTCAGAAAAGCTTCAGAAGGACAGAGCCTTTTTTCATATTTTGTGTAACTTATTAATGATAACGTTGACATTGATTTAAAGGGTCCCAGTTATAAGAAATATCATATTAACACTAAAAAATGTCAGTTAGACACTGACCTACCTTGCATAATATTAATAGTCACATCTGGGCCATATCTTAAAAATGTGGTCCTGAATGTGGCTAATGGAAAAGGACAAATGTCTCTACCTAATAGTGCAAGACTATTCTTTCTTGATTTAAGTTATGAAACTAGATATTGTTGCAGATCATTTAATGCTGCACAAGGGGACCTACTCCTCCTGCTTGCAACTAAACTAAAAACTCATACATTGGCAAAAGCTTTATCTTGAATAACCTGACAGAGCTAGAAAAATATGTACAAAATATAAAGGACACATTTTGCATCAGCCTCATGCACCAAAGCTCTGAGGATGAGAACTAGAATATTCACCAATATGTGCACTTATTTTATGTATCAGTGCTAAAACAACCCTTCTGAAGTCATGTTCCTTTTACTTTTACAGTGTTAATTATCACTGGGCTAGTGTTCTATCAGGACAAGCAGGCCACTTTTATGGCAGTTATCACTATACTGATGCAGGTGAGAAGCACCTAATACTTTTGTAGCAGTACCCTTCAGTTTTGTTTTATCAGTTTTCATTGGCACCCTTCACATAGGTGGAGGAAGACGAGATGGCATGACCGCATGATCAGGAAAGCAAACCACAGTATTATATGTGCGATTTTTTGTACTCCCCAGCATGGAGCAGATCAGCCTTAATTTCTTGGTCAACCTATTGAATGCTGTAGGGGTTGGCAGCTCTGGGTGAGTTGTGTCTTATATTTAATGAGACTATCATTTGCAACCACTGTTCATTATATAAGTTACTACCTTTTGTTCAATTTTATTGCACATGACATCTAAGTAGCACAGTAGAGTTGTGCTATCATTGCCAAATACTATTGAGCAAAGTTACTCAAATAACAACATTGTCAGTCATATTTGGATAAAAGAGATCAAGTGTGTGAGTGCCAGAAATGTTTTGTGTTAACACTATATTCTCTCAATAATGATGACTATTTATTTATTTATTTATTTTAGCTGTTGGAGCCATTTCATGTGGTGTATCCCTTACTTAGTGGACATTGTAATCATTTCCTGGGATGCTGGACTTTAGTAAAGTCACTGGCTGGCTTTAAAGACTATATTCACTCTGGTACCTTATTAGTTCACATTTTAGGCAGCCCATGGTCATACTATTAATTGTCACTTTGTTAGTATTTTTTATAATCATTTCTTTATCCCCACCTATGGGTAAGGCTGGACTGCAAAATTAGTTCACCTTTTTAAACACATGGCTATAATTATTTCTGCTCCTGGTAACCAAGTTTTTATTCCTCGTGTACTATGCATAACAGAAAAAAAACACAGTTTAACAGTAAATAAACCATCATGATATACTCAAAGTTAAAATACATTTTTATTTTAGAGCTTACATATGTCATCAGCTAAAGGGCACATTTATCTGTGCATTCTTCCTTTTACTTGTGCTGTATAAATGCATATACTGTACATATGTAGCATAGCCATCATAACAAGGGTTACTAGGACCTGGACAATATGTAAGGTCTTGTCATGAGTTACATCTAGCTATGATATATGACTTGCAAAGTTGAAGTAATGACACACAATTAAAATGTACTGATAGGGATAATCCTAGCACTGTGTATCATGGTTTGAAATGTTAATGACCTTCATCTTGTTTGGCATTGTGATATGCTTAGTGACAATAAATCTAGGTGCCAGTAATTGCACCTGCAATTGTCCATTAATTGGAAGGGTTCCCAGGCAATGTTTTCCTACTCACTAAGGTCATACAAATAGTGGTGCCCGACCACCAAAAGCAGTTCTTGAATGTGCTTTCCAGCCTGGGGTGCCATTGTGCATCTGTTCAAGTGTTAGCACTAATGGGTGTGATAGTCTCTTTGCCACTATTCAAAGGGGCCATGGAACCAGGAAAGGTGACAGGGTTCCTGGGTCTGGGAGGCACTTGCTTATTCTGATGCAGGTCTCCTGAGGCTTGGGCCCTGACTGGGGACCAGATTGGGGCCAGTGGGGGCCTGTTTGGGAGTCAGCCTCAAAAAGGGTCTCCTGATGATTTTCACACAAAGTGTCCCAGGTTGCTGCTAATGGTGGAGAAGCAACAGATGAAATCCTAAGCTGCCAGTGAAATGTTCTCAGGAAGGGTATGTGTGAATGGTGGAGGTCCTGGAAAGTTAGCTCAGAGGATCTGAATCCAAGGGGCTAGGTTTGGACCCAGTCAGTTGGTAAGCTACTGTCACTGTGACCACATTAGGCACTTACTCTGACCCCCTTGGAAGGCTCAGGGCAGGCCACCTGAGGCAGCCTAAACCTCATTGTGCTGAGCACATGTGTCCAGAATGGTACATTCCTTTATTTTCCTTCTGGCAGAAGTGCTGTCTCTGTGCAGTGCAGGGCTGGGTAGAAGCCTATAAGTTGCACTCTCAGCTATGAGGAGCACTGAAATAACTTCTTACATCTCTAAGTGTTACCCTTAAAAGATTTTTGAAATGAAACTGAGCAAAATATCTTACCCTACCTTTTTTAGCATAGTTGATAACCTTAACTCCTCCTCCTCCTCTGTTTCACTTTTACAAGGCAGTTCTCCTAATGTACTTAGTTGGAACATTGTGGGCTTGGAAACTAAGCTGGTGGATCCCCAATGGATTGATTTTGCTATAAAACATGAAGTACTAGCTTTCTAGGAGACATGGGCCTTTTCCCAATCTTACATTGATGGCTATGAATCTTACTATTCACCAGCCATTAAGGTAAGACATTATGGTAGATCTAAAGGGGGTCTTTTGACTCTTATCAAAATTAGGGAGGGACTGAAGGTAATAGAAAATCTGACTCCCACACAGGAGTTCCTGTTTACAGTCATCAATTAGGACTCATTATTAGTATTATTGGTGAATGATTATATTCCCCTAATTTCCACCTTAATTCAAATTATGATTTTTGGGAAAATTGAAAACTAAAATTGATTCCATGTCCCTAAGGTTCCAACTGTACATGACTATTTTATCAGTGTCTTTAATTCAAAATTGCTAATTTGATAATTTACCTTCTTCAAGACTTGTTTTATATGGGTAATTTGGTTCTTAGAACTTCTTCTGATTAAACAATAAAGGACTCAGGAAAGCACTTCCAGGATTTTATCATTAGTAATAATTTACTTATTCTAAATGGAACAGGAGCAGGTGACCCAAGTGGTGCTTACACTTTTTTCTCTTCTCCAAGGACAAGTATGAGTCAATTTTGTCCTGTGTTCCCACACATTGTTATGATCAACTCAGAAACTTCTGTAGTCATGAGCACTGAAAGCCATCATGCTGTCCTATTGTTCACTGCCATAACAACAGATAGACCTTCTCACCCAGTTAACCAAATACAAACTTCTGTTCTGTTAGCTTTAACTGGCATCTTTAAAATTAATGCTTAATATCAAAATCTGGAATAGTGTCTCTAGCTTAATTTACTCTCTCTTCCTTTTATCACTTTATTCATTTGTTCAAAACAATGTTAATGTACCCTCTATGAGCAAACAGTTAGAGACTTGCCAACAACAAATCAATAAAAAAAATGTACATTATGCACAATAATCAGGTGCCTTCTAGCTCCTTGGTTTGGCTTACATTGTTGAGAGTGAAACATAAGCTGGGGAAACGTGTAAGATTTGCCAGAAATCACTCTTCTAAAAATAAGTTTGCTAAACTAAATAGAGCTTGGAAAATCTATCAAAATATTTAGCTAAAAAAATCAGATTTTCTTTAAAACGATGGAAGTACATGTTTCAAGCTATTACCCAAGGATATTATGATTTTTGGAGGTTGGTAGCAAAGGGTCAGCTTTATACACTCTCTTTACCTTCCTATATTCTGAAAGATAAGCGATTACTTATTACAAATTTCTTTCTAACAATGATTATGTTGATCCAGTACATAACATGCCCACTTCTTGGTCCTCTTCTGTAAGTTCTCAACCATTGAGTTTACTTTAGATGAGGTAGAAAGAGCCATATTGCATCTTACAAATAATAAGGACCCCAGCCCAGATACTATCCGTAGTGAAATTTACAAAATTCATTTGAACAACTGGGTTCCTTTCCTTATTAACTTTTTAATACCTGTCTCAAATAATTTTTGTAGTGCCTTCTTGGTTAAAAATGTAATTGTTCCCATACACAAGTAGGCTTCTTTTCAAGCCCCATTATTTATAGACTCATTAGTTTATTAGAGATCAGTTGTAAGAAATTCACTATAATTTTACTAAGTAAACTTCAAGCCTGGATAGACTAAAGTCCCCACTGTTAATTTTTCAGGCAGGTTTCTCAGGATTTTTGACCACTGATAATATATATACTTTGGCACACCTCCTTGAAAAATATAAACATTACAGAGGAATATGAAATTATAAGGTCTTTTATAGATTTTATGCAGCTTTTGACTCTGTTGTTAGGAAAACATTATGGGATACTTTGTTGAAAGAGGCCTCCTTTAAATTTACTAACTCCGTTATATCTGCTACACACAAATACTATCACAGCAGTAAGGTATGACAATAAGGAAATTTATCAGAATATTTTAACACCTCCAGTGAAACAGGGTTGTTTTTTGGCCCATTGTTTTCAGTATTTATATTGACTCGCTCCTTAATTTTGATACATCTTCCACTTTAGACTCCCCTAAGATTATGCATATTAACACACATATTTTAGCTTACTCAGATGATTTGCCTCTCCTTTCACTTTCCATTGCTGGTCTTCAGTGAAAACTGAATATACTGAAAGCTAAGTGTGATCAACTAGCGCTAAAAATTAACCTTAAAAAACAAAATTGTAGTTTTTGGATCCCCAAATGTTGTTACTTCTTCCCTAAGATATATTTAGATAATGAGTTCATAGAGGTAGTCTCTTCCTAGGAGTTATATTCATGTTTAATGGCCTATGGTTTGTTCCTGAAAGAACAGATATCTAAAGCTAGGCTGGCAGCTAAGGCCCTGTTATGCTTTAATTATAGGTTTGGGGGACATACAGTTTTTCCAGCATTAATAGCTGCAGAAGCCAAGATAAAACCTATTCTGCTTTATGGGGCTGAAGCATGGGGAACCACCACATACACTCCTTTAGAACTCCTCTTATCTTTTTCTATAATTCCCTGTTACAGGTGCCTCTGTCTACAGATAATACATTGGTGAGGGCTGAGGTGGGCAGACTCCCCCTTGCCACTATCATACATTTATGGCTAGTTTCTTACTGGCTCAAAATCATTAAGAATCAGTATAATTTAATACCAAAGTTGTGTCTTCAAAAAAAATATCCTGGTCAGGATTGGGTTTCCACTCCCCCTGGTTAAAATGTCTAAAGAATATACTTCCAGGAGTTTCTTTAACTCATCTTTGGGAAGATGCTTTAAGGGTGATTTCTATTTCACCCCTTTTCAAAGATGTACTTAAATGAAAACTTTTTGCCAAGGCCCAGATTAAACAGAGGGAGCAAGTAGGAGTCCAGAAGCAAGCGCCATTGTACAGTCTGAATAAAATGGACTCTAGTCTGAAAGACTATTTGACCTTACCATTGGCCCCCAGCACTAGGAAGTTAATTACATGGGCCAGACAGAGTAGGCATCCTTACCTCCATATATACATACTTTAATAGACAGTTTGCTGAAAGATCAACACATAACTTATGCAGATGCAATAGTGTTTTTTAGGAAATCTTCTACCATATTATTATTCAATGTTCTGTATATAATCTTGCTTGTGATCAAAGAACTAAAACATTCCTAATAAGGTATGCAAATCTGGATTATGATCCCTTATTTATTTTACTTCATCCTATGACAAAAGCAGATGCTATACTAATCTCAAAATCTACTGATAAAATCCAAAAGGAAGCATTCTCCTACTGTTTCGTATATGTAATTTCTAGCATAAACTAGCTTGACAGATGACATTGTAGCAAAAGTACTACCATATTTTATGCAAGTAAAATTAGATGCTTGCACTACAGTATGCGTGTTTAACTGTATTTATGACTTTTTTTTTTTTTGATGCTGTTGTAATGTCCAAATATTTTTCTTAAATATTATGGAAGATCAATAAATGTGATGATGATGATGATGATGGTAACTCTACCTTTTTTCACTATAAAAGATTCCAGGCAACTCTCAGTTTTATTTGGTGGTAAATTTTCCAGTTCCACCAAAATGTGAGTGTTTTATAAACGTTTAATTTTTTTTTCTCAAGAAAAAAAGATGGTTGCCACATTTCACTTAGAAATAATGTTCTAGACCAGACAAGGGTTTAGTCTTGAGGAAAAAAACAACTCATAGTGCTCAGCATAGGAGATACTTAGAAATGTAGATTTGATCGGTATGCTAATCTTTCTATTAATTATTGCTGAAAGTAGACTTTTGTGAAAACATTTTAATTGCAGTGCTGTTTTTAAGTAACAGAGGAATATGGTAATGGAAAATAAAGCGCTGGAGAAACTATTGATAATGAACTGTAAATATGTTAAAAGTAGTATTCTGCTGCTAACAAGAATCAAGCCCATAATCAGCTAATCTGAGACAAGTACTGTAATATGTACATGTACTGTAGTAGGATTATTGCTGAACTAGGACTATGATAATACTGATTTGAACTAGGTCCAGACTGGGAGTTGTGGATGCAGACTACCCATTACTTCATTTCTGTGTTCAACACCCTGTAAATAAATTGATAGCACTCTGGAAAAGAAGTTTATGCCTAAATTGTCATGCCCTGAATGCAAATTATTTCCTGCAGGGGTGCAGTGCTTAATACAATCACAACAGCAGATGTATTATAAATAAAGTTATGTGAATCTACAGTTTAATGCTTTAAGGCCTGCCTAAGTAGCCATGCAGAGATAATGAAGTGTACAATGTAAAATGAAAGCAAAATCTATTTTTTATTAAACGAAAGTGGCTATGCTAAAGTCACCAACATGAAGCTGAAATGGGAGAAATCAAGCAGTTTCTGGAGCAGGTAGCCATAGATATCCATCCATGCAGCACAGAGGCCACAGAATAGAGAAGGCAAACAGTGGGGCATGAGTAACTTGGCTTGAGTCAGGGATGGTTGATGTGGTTTTGTTGTTGCTCCCAGGTGGGCCATGTGCCAAGCCTCACAACTGTAAATGCACAGGGATGTCTCCCAGCAAGACTATACCATACAGCTCACCCTATACATGGGAGTCAGCCCACGGTAAGAGATACACCTCCACCTTTTGCTCACTCCAGTCAAACCCAGCCTCTTTCATTCTCCACCATTCTTCAAGTGAGTGTAGTAAAAAATATATATATGTATGTGTGTATATATATATATATATATATATATATATATATATATATATATATATATATATATATATATATACAGTATGTCAGACCTGACTCAATGCCAGTAGTGGCATTTTTTTAATTAAAGGAAATGTTTGGAGGGCATAAGGATTAGTGGTAGGTAATGTGGGGGGGGGGGAGTTGGCCATTGGTCTAGTCTTAGCCATCTGGAATGGCTAGAGTGTTATTTGTGCAGTTATTTGGCTGAAGGTCATAGATATCTGAAGTAGCTTAACAGTTCTGGGCTGAATTGAAGGTAAAAGTGTTGGATTTTGGAAATTTTCAAATACAAATTTGGTGTTGGCTAAACTCTTGTACAAACCCCTCTATATTTATGATTGTAGTTTGTCCTGATGAAAGCCAGTAGCCCAATACAAAAATGTTCTTCCTGTGCTAGGTGAATAGTTAATAACATGCCTTCTATTTTAAACAACTGCAGACATAACGTAAATTTAGAAACACTTTTTTTCTGCTTAAACATGTGCCATTTGCAAACAACTGAACATCATGGTGTTTATATTTTTAAAAAACACGGTCTTCTTTTTCTACCCACTATCCTGTTTTATGTATATTTTCCTCCTACCTATTATTCATGGGTAATGTTGAAGATAGCAGAAAATTATGGGTCTGGAATACAGTACCACTCATCACATAAATATTTTGCAAGCTAATCCCTCAAGTACATTCATTTTTAGTACTTTCTTTATCCAAAACATGCAAGTAGGAAGCAAATATTGTGGTGAATTTTCATTAGATATGAATCTGGAATCTTGTTAGACTGTGATTAATAGAACTAAGAGTCTGTTGGCCCAAGCAAGCAAGGCTGCTTATTTAGACTGTGGGTGCTTCTTAATTAAAGTAAATTGTTGTTTGTACCTGTTGTGTTAGTTGAAATGTTTATTGCCAAGTTCTTGAAAGAATGTCAAGCTCTATTTTAAATTAGGTGTATGTAGAGTATTAATAAAAAGATGGCATGTTTAACAACCAGTATGCATCCTCATTTTATGTAGTAACTAAGCTTAGTTAGTAGAAATTCAACTAGCTTTGTCACGATATGTCTGGATAGTTAAATTTAATTTCTTTGACTTTTTAAAATGCATTGTTATGCATTACACTATTAGAAATGTTATGTTGTTTCACAAAGGTTTTCTTCATCACTAGTTTAGGTAGGTAGGAATTATAAAAGTGTATTTTTAAACAGGAAGAGTACATATTCAGGCCAAAGCCTATTTCCAGATGTCCCTGTAGCAGGTATACATTCCTATATACATTAACATACTTGTTTGATAAGTTAAAAGGATGAATACAATACATACTAAACTTCAACTCATCACTCCATAAACATACTCATTAAACATCATATATTAAATTCTACTCTCTTAACACAGCTCTCTTTAAAAAGAATTGCACACGTTTCAATTCATTTCTTATACTTTTGGAACTGCTCTCTGGACTTTAAGTTTCTTATTGCACTTTTCTATTTATTCCACCTTGATGCCATGCAAAAACTAATTCTAGTTTTCCAGAATACACTTTAGGAACTTTGGAATTTTTGGTTTTGATTTTCTCATAATGCACCTCACCACGTCGCTTTATCAAAGGGCCATATATTGTGCTTATGGATGACTACCATTGGTTTTCATTAGCTTAAAAATTATATTTACTATTTTAAATCATACCTACCGTTCAGTGAATTCCATTTTAAACAGCTGTATGGGTCACAATGGTATGTCCTGCGAACTGCATTCAAGGTTATGTGAGCCATTTTATTGAATACTTTGTCAAGGTTTCCCAAATTTTTTTTACTTGCATGTTTATATGCACAACTACCATATTCCAGAGTTGGTAATATTAGTGCACTAGCAATTTAATTATTAGTTTTGCTTCCCTTGTTAGTAACTTTGCTGAGCACCTCATAGCCAACTCTACTTTTGTTTACCTTTGAGCTTACATTCTGTGCATTATTGGAAAAGGTCAAATCGCCATCAAAGGTCACTTCAACATGTATTGGTTACCCTCAAGGTCCTTTATCTTTAGATCACATGACTCCTTTTCAGTGCCCAAAATCAATGATTCAGATTTCTTTGATGTTCAGTGTTAGCTTTGTTCAGATAAACAACTCCTGGGCTGCACAAAATTAAGTTCCCAGCTTAGTTTCATCAAATATCACCAACTGTGTTATCAGAGTACTTCTGACCAGGCTGACCAGGACTCTGGGGAATTCATTGGTAGTGTATACAGTATATCAAGAACAGCAGAGGGCTGAGGATGGAGCATTGATGAATTCCTCTAAATAGGCTACTGTGACCTGATAAACCATCCTGGACCTGGACCCTCTGCTTCCTTCCCATTAAATAAGACCTGAACCTGTCATTGGTGTCAGGATGCATGCCAACTCCCTCAAGCTGATCTAGAAGATTGAAGTTGTCCAGCAGGACAAAAGCCTTTGTCAAGTCCACAAATACTGCCCCAATGAATGCTTGGCAAACCTAATATATTACTATTAAATACTTAAATTCCAGCAGGGGAGTATACGTGGAGTAACATGACCTGAAGCCATGCTAGAATGGTATGATAAGACTAACTGCTTCCAGCCGGAAGCTGACTTTTGTGCACACCATGCCAGGGAAGGAGAGCTCATGAGAGTGCTGCAGTGCAATGGTTGTGTGGCCACAGTCTTTCAGGACACTTTCTGGAGATTGGGAAGCTGCCTCACATGTACTCACCTCTCTGTGTTATGAGCAGAGATTGATGGATGGCAGGTAAAACTGTCAAGGGAGCAGAGGACCTTCTGCCCCATCCAGGGGCCACCAAGTCTGCCATTGCTCCCCCAGAAGATGCCTAGATGTATGCAGGGCAGATGTACCTTGGTGGGATCCAGAGAGAGAAGGGTGCACACTCCTCCTCTTATAACACAATTTGAATATAGAGGGGGGACGGCTCAGAGGTAATGTGAGGAAGTATTTTTTCATGGAGAGGGTTGTGGATGCATGGAACAGCCTCCCTGAGGAGGTCGTGGATTCAAGAACAGTAGGGGAATTCAAGAATGTATGGGACAGACATAAGGCAGTCCTAGTGGGGGGTAGGAGGAAGTAAGCTGTTGGTTAACTAGGATCTGCAGCTTATCTGTTAGGTAGGAAAATGGGCAGACTGGGTGGGCCAAGTGGTCCTTATCTGCCATCAAATTCTATGTTTAACACTGCATAATTCTTTTGTCATACTGGCATAATGGGGCAGCTGATATAAGATAGCCATCAAAAAGGGGAAGGGAGAAGGGTAGGGTTCCTCAAAGGGGGAGGCCCCAAGTAGGAAGGGAGGGACCCCTGCACAGGTGGAACCAGCTCTTGGTGGGGCACTCTACAGTCAGGAGGATGGATTTTGGAGTGGGGGAGGGAAAAAGGGAGGTCATGTGCCTGACCAATACTTCAGCTTGGAGGGGTGAAGAGTGAATCCAGAGAATTGCTCCAAAAGTAGGAGCTGGGAGTCAGCTAGATGCCACTGTCTATCTGGGGATGAATGACCTGGCAAGGTATAAGGTAGGGGTACTGCAGGATAACTTTGGGCTGTTGGAGAGGGGCTTTAAACAGATGTGACATAGGGCTTGTGTGGTATATTTGTAGAGGGCAATGGTACTGGCACCAGGGCATTTCATGACACCGGCAGGGTGCATGGAGGAGGCTTCCAGCCATATCAGTGACTGGATCCAGCCTGGGAGTATATGGGTCCATAGTGAGGCAGCCTGTGTCCTTCCAGAAAGGGGACCACAGTCATTGGTGGGAAGTTTAAATGCTACTTGGATGTGCATTTAAACTAGCTAAGAGGGGATGCAGTAATTCCAAGGAGGCAACAATTACCCCAAGGTAATGGAACAGCAGGGAGGGAGGGCCCAAGGGGAAAAAATTCCCCTAGGGCAGGGGCACAGAAAGGCTGGGATTGGGTCAAGACAGAAGAAAAGGGGGTAAAACTCTGGTGAGTGAGTAGGGCATTAAAGTAGACAAGGAATAGAGTAAGCTGGCCTGCCAGCACAGCAGTAGCTCTAGTGCTTGTGATTCTGGCAACCCAGATTCAAGAACAAGCCCGGGAGTTGGAGGTCAACCTGGGGAGGGTCTTGAGCATCCAGAGGACTGCTTGCCTCTTCCAGGAGGGAGGAGGACATGGCTTGGTGCTTAGCTGACCTCAGACAGTGACCTGGGATACAGCAAGCATCCAATAAAAGAGAGGGGAGGCTTTACTGATGTTGGCAGTCACGCCTGACATTGGGGCACATGTCACATCCATAAATGGGAAAATCTGCTCCCTGCACTCTGAGGAGATGGAGCACCTGGCACAGATCTCCAGCTTCCATGCCTGTCCTTGCCCAGTGCCCTGACGAAACTCAGGAACTCATATGTATGGGCCCCACCTCATCCCTACCTGAGGGCAAGCCAAGGCTACATGAAGGGACTACCACAGGCTCCAGGTAAGAGGGATGCAAGGGGCAGATGCCATAAGCGACTACCAAGGAAGGCGAGCATGGGGGAAATGGAGATCATAAATGGAAAGTAAAAAAAAAAAACAAGGAATAGGGAAGGTAAAAAGGTAAAAGGGAAGAACAGAGTCAGGGGAAGCTTCAGGGGAAAACACAGGCTGGAATGGTAGGGGAAAGCAGGGTGGTAGGTAGTGGGGAAGGAAGGGGTGAAGAGTCACCAATGAAAGGTGTCTAATAGTCAAAATTCTGCACCTGGAAGCCATCATTGCAGTGGCTCATCTGAATTTAGTTGCCATAATGAAGTCATGGTACACTGAGCACCATGACCAGGACATAGGCATACTGGGCTACTCTATGTTCAAGAGACACAGGACAGGGAGGAGGGGAGGAGAAGTTGTTTTATATTTGGGAAGGAATCAAGACAATGGAGGTACAGGGGCACCCTGAAGGAAAGGAAGGGCTGAAAGTGCTGTGGATCACCATGGAGAAAGGCTTTGTGGACATTATCCTTACTGGTGTAGTGTACTGACCACTAGCACTGGGAGAGGAGATGGATAAGGCACTTCTGAAAGCCATTGTCAGAAGACTTGGTTTGCTGGCCAAGGCACCTAGCTTCACCTGAGCTCTTTCCTTCTAAGACTGCTTGAAAGGCAGAGTAGAGAACCTACCAGAGCAAGGAGAAGGATTAAGACTTAGTTTGGCTAAGCAGATTTACAGTGTGGTGGTGTTTTTATTTTTACCACAGGGATTGCTACTGTTTGTTGCTAACATTTCATTGCTTTATTTTTTCTCTGATTCAAATTGTTGTTGCTGGTATACCTTCTTCTGCATTATTACAAGGTGTGCCTACAAGTGTGTGCTAACAGATTACTCCTGTAATCTTCTGATTCAAATTGTCTTTGCAAGCTATATCTCTGTTACTGCTTTATTTTCTCTGGAGCAAAGTGTTTTTACATGGTATATCTTCTCTGAAATTATTACAGGTGGTGCTTTACAGGTTTTACAGTTTTATCTAACATTAGGATAAGCTTTCAGGGTTACTGCATTTGTTGTTGTCTGATTGTTTCTGCTCTTACCTCCTTGTTCTTTCATCTGTGGTTCTTCTTTTAGGCAGGGAAGACAGCCACCCACCCATCCCCAACCACCCCACGCTACACTCCTTTTAAAGGGTACCACAGTTGTGACATTTCCTGTGGCAGAGCAGGAAGAGGGCGGATCAGTGGGGCCTCCACAAGGTGATCTCATTTACAGGGCACTAGTAATTTAACTTGTTATAACAAGTTAAACAAAGCACAATTAAACCATTACTTGCATTCTTTTCCTTTTTTCCCTTCTAATTACTCTGACTAGGTTACAAACCCAGCAACTTATTTGGAATGGATTTCATTAACTGCAGGTACTGTGGAACAATTTTCAGAAGGACAGTCTTACAGGATTTAGGACACTGTCCTACATGCTGGAGCCTTTGGAGATCTTAGGGCTCAGCTCCGGGCAGCATGGGCAGAGATTGCACGCCTCAAATTTCATATTGAAGAGGAAATACATTATAAGAACCACCCGCCATTTCCCCAGCATCCAACAGAAAAACCTCGACCGCAGAGGGTAGTTGGTCCAGGAGGTTGGCAGGTGGTTAGGAGGAGCAAATCAGGTGCCCCATCATTCTCTGCTCTCCACACATTACCTCCAAAACCATATAAACACTATAAACAGGTATCTGCCTCTATCTCTGAAATCAAATAAAGAGGCAGAAGACACTGCAGAGCAGGACACTGTGGCACAGGAGCTAGCACAACAAAACTCACCCAAATCAGGAACCAAAACTAAACAAGCACAAAGGAAATCCAAAAACTTTTGATCATATGCAAACTGTGTGAGAGGCCTTCGGCACCATGCAATTCTGCTTAAAGTTGGACCAGCATAACATTCTGTGGTGATTTGCATATGCAGCCCATGATGCTTTGCATTGTGGGGCATGTGTGACTTTGTATTTTCTTGAAACTTGGCTTCCCAGCCAAATGCCCTTTGGGGTAACCCTTGCCTCAGTGTTTACGCACAGAGGTCCTTTGTCTTTTAAATGGTTTTTTATTTTAATGGGTTCACCACAATATATCCCAGGCACACTGCCTTAGGGGTACCTGGTCCAGTCCACTGGGGTGTTAAACAGACGAGGCATACTGATGAGTCCTGGTAGGACTCTTTGCAAACTGTGTGAGAGGCCTTTTGGCACCATGCAATTCTGCTTAAAGTTGGACCAGCATAACATTCTGTGGTGATTTGCATATGCAGCCCATGATGCTTTGCATTGTGGGGCATGTGTGACTTTGTATTTTCTTGAAACTTGGCTTCCCAGCCAAATGCCCTTTGGGTAACTCTATGCCTCAGTGTTTACGCACAGAGGTTCTTTGTCTTTTAAATGTTTTTATTTTAATGGGTTCACCACAATATATCCCAGGCACACTGCCTTAGGGTACTCTGGTCCAGTCCACTGGGGTGTTAAACAGACGAGGCATACTGATGAGTCCTGGTAGGACGAAACACGGTCTATGTCTTCTGTTAGCACCCTTTGCAAACTGTGTGGAGAGGCCTTCGCACCATACACCCTTGCTTAAAGTTGGACCAGCATACATTCTGTGGTGATTTGTATATGCAGCCCATGATGCTTTGTAATTGTGGGGGCATGTGTGACTTTGTATTTTCTTGAAACTTGGCTTCCCAGCCAAATGCCCTTTGGGTAACCTTGCCTCAGTGTTTACGACAGAGGTTCTTTGTCTTTAAATGGTTTTTATTTTAATGGGTTCACCACAATATATCCCAGGCACACTGCCTTAGGGGTACCCGTCCAGTCCACTGGGGTGTTAAACAGACGAGGCATACTGATGAGTCCTGGTAGGACGAAACACGTGTTCTATGTCTTCTGTTAGCACCCTTTGCAAACTGTGTGAGAGGGCTTTCGCACCATGCAATTCTGCTTAAAGTTGGACCAGTATAACATCTCTGTGGTGATTTGTATATGCAGCCCATGATGCTTTGCATTGTGGGGGCATGTCTGACTTTGTATTTTCTTGAAACTTGGCTTCCCAGCCAAATGCCCTTTGGGTAACCCTTGCCTCAGTGTTTACGCACAGAGGTTCTTTGTCACTTATATATATATATATATATATATATATATATATATATGACACTGGAAGCTGAGGAAAATAAGGAAAAATGAGAAAAATAATTAGGGATAAATATTACAGACACAATCTGGCAAGAAATAATTTAATCTTTTACAACAAATATAAAAGCTAGTAAACTTCAACAAATCCAGCTAAATATAGCATACAGAACATATTATATTCCCTCAAGATTACACCATTTTAACAATAGCATTACAGAAAAATGTCCATGATGAGCAACATCTACTGTCACTTTAATTCATATGCTTCACGCCTGCCCATATTTATCAAATTATTGGTCAAAAATAATATATCCAACACAAAAAAAAAACAATTAAAGAACCAATAAAAAACTCTACAAGTTACACATTTGGCAACCACTGGGGTTAAATTAAATAAAGAAAAGACTACATTAATTACAATAGCTTCAATTGTAGCAAGAAAAGCACTGTTAATGAAAGGGAAAGACACTACTCCACCAATATTCGAAACCTGGGTAAAATTAATGATTGATATGATGAATTTGGAAGAAAAATACTATATGAAAGAAGAAACTATGGAAAATGTTGATCAAATTTGGAATCCCTTCCAGGACTGCATACAACAAGGGATAACATAATAGAAATAACATGTAATTTGAACCATAAAATATTGCCTGGGCTCCCCCTCCTCTTCCATGGCTATGGTGAAATTATTGACCAGCTGATTCTGTAACTCATAGAGGACAATACGGGCTAAATAATAATCAGAGCTAATAGAAAATTTTAAAAAAAGTTGGCCATATGGTTGGGACGTACTGTCCAGCTGTTGTAGTGAATGACACTTTTTACATGTGTATCTCCAGGTAGATAGTAGAACATGGTGGTGCATGGGGCTCTTTTGAAAGTCAGAGTGGCTGAATAAATATCATTACAGTATTATCTTAAACTCTGGGTGAGTGGTCTATTTGTTCCTACAACTTGCAGAGTATATCAGAAAGCCCAATTTAGAATATGAGTAAAAAGATGTACATGAAACTGTCAGTGTACAAAAGACAACATGAATCTCCCAGGTTTCATGATGGGGTGCCATGGCCAGTCTTGCCCCAATCCCCCATTTCAGCTGCCTATACTATAGCATGTGTTACCATGTCTCTCTGACATGATATACCCCTAAATCCACTCTAGGAAATAGTGACCCTTAGGAGTATCTATTCTTCTGAAAACAATCCAGAACAAAGGCTGTTGAGATGGATAACACATTCCAATACAAAAGGTTACCATACCTCATCCTCTCTTAAAATAAGCATTACATAGAAAAAAAACAAATACACATTTCAACTAATTTTTAAAAATAGCTACAAGCCTGAGTTACTCACTTTAAATGTAAAAGAATGGAAGTTACAAGTTCATTATTATTCATGAATGTATCTAATTTTTGCTTAAATGCTTCCAAACTAGTTGCATTAACTACTTACTCGAAGAGCTGATTCCACATTGTAACAGCTTTAGGGATAAAGGAATGTTTTCTGAGTTTGGTTCTTGAAGTTGATTCTATAAGTTGTCGTTTGTGCCCTCTGAGATTATAGTTAGAGTTCCTATATTTTAATCCTAGATCTGAACATTGTATTGGGCCCTCTAAAATTCTATAGAAGAGTAGCATGCCTCCCCCTTAGTCTTCTTAAACCTAAATCCCAGAGTCCCAAGCTCCTTAAGCATTGCTCATATGGTAAGTCCCTAAGACCTGGCAGAAATTTGGTGAACTTTCTCTGAACTTTCTCCAACATACTCTTTTCTCCTTTCAAAAATGGACTCCAGACTTGTGAACAGCAGTCCATGTGAGGCCTTACGTAAGTCATATACATGGGTAAAAGTACTGCACTAGATCTAGAAACAAAGGACCTATGTATGCAACTTAGGAGATATCCTGTTTTGAATGCAATATATTTACAGTGTGCTCTTGACTTAAGGTCATGGCTGATTATAACTCCAAGATCTCTGTTAGAGACCTTGGATCTTATTTCAGTCCCATTAATAAAATAGGCTTGTCTACTGTTATTTCTCCCAAAGTGCATTACAACACACTTCTCAATATTTAGCTATATTTTACTGTATATTACCCATGACTCTATATTTGCAAGGTCTATAGCAACTGCCTACTCTGCTCAACCGTATCTACTATTCCACCCAACTTGGTATCATCTGCAAACTTCATTGACATGTTGTTACTTGAGATATTAAGATCATCTATAGATAAATTGAAAAGTAGAGGTCCCATGACAGAGCTCTTGGGCACCCCACTGGTCACATCCTCCTCATTAGATATCACACAATTAGCTCATACAACCTGCTTCCTATTAGCCAGTCATTTCTGGATCCATTTAACAAGGCATAGGTCTTTACTCAAATCAGTCAGTTTGTTTACCAAGATGTTATGAGATAACGTATCAAGTGCTTTCCTGAAATCCAGGAACAAGATAACAACCCCCTTACCCTGGTCCAGGTTATAACTAACAAACTCATAAAAACTAATCAGATTAGTGGTACATGATCTATTATTAGTGAAACCATGTTGAGGTTTGTCCACTAGCCCTCTATTCATTAGGTCTTTAATTAATGCATCCCTAATTATACTTTCTATTATTTTACCAACTATGGATATTAAACTTATGGGCCTATAATTACATGGGTTACTATCAGTGCCCTTCTTGTGGATCAGAATTATGATGGCATGACACCAGTCAGCAGGCACACAGGCATTTAGTATAAATCTTTTTCCAATGTCTGCTATCCAGGGTGCAAGTTCCAATACTAGTTCTTTCAAAAGTCTTGGATGAAGGCCATCAGGTCCAGTTGACTTATTGACATTAAGATTTAACAGTTTTTCATAAATCTTATCAGCTGTTAATATATTACTCATAATAACAATGGGGTTTGGGGACTCTGGATCATTGATGTGTTGCTCCCATGAATTATATTGAGAGCAGAAGTAATGATTGAATTCAGTGGCCATTTCCTGAGGGTCATTGTATATAACATTATTAATAATAAGTGGGCCAACTGATCTATTAGCTCCTCTCCTTTCATTAATATAGGTGTAGAATGCTTTGTGATTATGCTTACTATTGGCTAATCTAAACTCTGTTATTGCTCTGGACCTTTTAATTTCATATTTAAGTTGCTTCAGAACCTTCCTATACTTGCTAATGTTGCTAGGGGCAGGGTTCTTTTTCATTTTACCAAAAGCTGCTCTTTTTTCGCAGTGAGACTCCTTATCTTATTGTTGAACCATAAGGGTTACTTTGCTTTGTTATTGTATACTTTATATGTTGGTACATATGTATCCTCCAATGATGAAATAATATTAATCAACTTTGTCCATGCCTCATCTGCATTTAAGTTCCTTGCCATTGTGTCCCAATTAATTTCATGCAACCTGTCCCTTATTGCTAGAAAGTTAGCTTTTACATAATTCTTACATGGTGTTATCCCCTTGTTTATATGCTTACATTTTTTTATTACTAAGGTAACAATGTTATGATCACTAATGGAAAGTGGTGCTTTTACCTCGACAGAAGTAATAACATGATTAACATTAGTAAGCAACACATCAATCACATTCTCTCCTCTAGTTGGAACAGTGACTAGCTGGTGGATATCAGAAGCTGCTAACATTTCTACAGCTTTGTTCTCCTAGGTATCCCTAGTCTCAACACCATTCCAATCAATTAAAGGGAGATTAAGATCCCCCATAACCAGGACATCATTGTTAGCCACCTCTCCTATCTGGGTCAATGAATCAATGGTAACCTGCACTGGACAGTCTGGGGCCTATAAAACAAAGCTGTTCTTAACTTCTTTGCATTTAAACCAGTTATATTTACCCAGAGCATTTCTAGAGAATTCCCTAGTGCTGGAGGTGTTATACCTAAAGTACACTGAATATTGTCTTTAACATATAAAGCTATTCCCTCACCCCTACACCTTTCTCTATCTTTATTAAATAGCTGATATCCAGGTAGGGCCTTACTCCAATCACACTCCTTGTTCCACCATGTAACACCAATTATATCAGCTTCCATGTTTGAACTTAAACAGATTAGTTAAACTAATTTGCCTTGATTTCGACTCCTAGCATTAAGATATAGTACCTTAACTGGTTTATTAGTCTACTTTACCGCAATATTGCTGCTGTTTGGGGTGCTAAAATTACCCTTTGCCCCCAGTTGACCCATCTCCCCCAGCCCATCTAGTTTAAATATTTTTTATTTCCATCTTGATTTTTGTACCTTGTAACCTACTGCCCTTAAAGCATAAATGCAGGCCATCTCTGCAATACATTTCTGACCTAGTTATAAAATTGTCCCAGTGTTTGATAAATGAGACTTCCTCTCACTTATCCATTTCTTTAACCAGTAGTTGGCCTGTGAGATCCTACTCTGCCTACAAGCAGACATTTGGGGAACTGGCAGGATTTCTGAGAATGCAATCTCAGAACCTTTACTTATTAATTTGTCTGGTAGCTTATTAAAATCATGTTCGAACTCTGCCTGTGATTTCATTCCCAAATCATTAATTACCATGTGTATTATTGTTAATGGATTTCCCACAGTCCCTTAAGGACATTATCCACCATACATGTTAAATCCTGGACTTTTGTTCCTGAAAAGGAACTGGTCATTATATTCTCTTTGTCATCTCCGCAAATTTAGTGGTCAGTAAACTTAATTATTGAGTCACGCATAACTATAACTTGCCTCTGTATATTATGATTAGCTTGAGGGTTTGTGACACTAACACTGCCGTCTGTTCCCTGGACTTCCTCATTCTCAGAGAGAATGGAGTATCTATTTGATACTGGAACTGGATGTGTAATTCCCTCATTAGGCTCTAGAATCAGTAAATTATGAGTTTAGACAGGGTTGTTACACACAGGTTAAAGCTAAACACTTGAAATCTATCAAAGGTGACTTCCCAGTCATTTTACTCTGCTTAACCTACTGCCAGACAGCATGACACTAAAGTAAAACTGAACATTTTGTAAAATTGAGCATTTTATTAGGCTGAACAGAATAATGATCTCAAAGATGGGAAAGACATACTCTCAATCCCATTCAAATGTATGCTTTACCTAATTCTCCCTTGATTAGGGTACATCATAATGAAGCACAGTATGATATCACACATTTGATACTGTTCCCATGCTATATGTGGTTAACGTGTGATACAAACAACAAACTCTAACCCATTCCTGAATTCACCAGAGGGGCTAGCTACAGATATCCAAAATACAGTAGATATACTTATTCTGATGAATTCAAAAGCATTCCTACCTTAGAACTTATTTATAAGAATCTCTTCTATCCATTTACTGTATTTACAGGGGCCATTTTGGTGACCCTAATCTGAAGTGGTAAATATCATATGCTTTAAATGTCCACATAAGACAAGACTTCCCCAGTCCCCATACTGACCCAGCCATTAATATTAAGGTGAGAACTATCAAGCTCATGAAGGCTGTACACTCACTACCAGGTAAATCTATCAGAAACCATCAAATGGCAGCCAATGTCCTAGTTTTAACTTTTTGTCTGGATTTATCTTCATTACCCTCTGATGTGGAGCCTTTCTAAAAGAGCTCTCAGCTCAAAGGTACTTGTAATCTGAATCAGTAATAAATAAGTAAATAAATACATAAATGCATAAATAAATAAATAAATTAATTAATTAATAGCCTAGAAAACATGTAGGCCAGTCCAGCAGAGTTTAAAAGTAGATGGCATGTGAAGACAGTCTGAACCATTCTGCTTTGCATGTGATGATGGATCTGCTCTGTTAAGATTAGCTAGATGATACCCCATCACTTATAACTTGCATAATATTGGTGTGGGGTGGGGGGGTGGCTGGGTCACCACAAAAGGAATAAAAGTTGGCCAGCAATTAATTTGTGGGGTATGAAGGTACTTGCAAGTCCCCTTAAATTCCTGTTTGTAAATAATTTACATAAGATTTCATGAGAAATTTTATAAATTAATTTGTGGTGAATAAAGTTGGTTGATTAAGTGGTATACTATTTGAATTTCAAATGCTGTTAAAGTGTACTTTTTAGTGGGGGAGGGGGACCTTAGGCAGGTTTGTGCACATGGGGTACTGTAAAAATAATGATAGCATATAAAGTATAAGCAATGTTTGTTTGTACCAAAATTCCTAAGGGTATGCACATGGTACATGTACTTAATGTGTCTGTACTCTATACCTGGCACACACTGAGTTAATTTTTGTAACAGTATTATATGTCACCCATATGAATAGGTCAGAAAAAAGTGACTTTTGTATTTGACTCCTTGTAATGTACATAATTGAAAGATGAGTTATGTATTGCAAATGGCTGAATGGTAGCAAACGTTTCCCACCCTGAAATCCATATTTTGTGCACTTTAGAAGAATCTACTTCTACTATGTAATCTGTGACAGAATACATCAGTTGGCATCAGCACAGATAGTTTAGTGTTAATATGTGTAGTATTTACAGTCTGCATGTCTTGGAATTTCTTCTTCTGTTAATTTCCATAGAGGTGACAAGGGAAGATAATTTTAAATGTTTTGAAGCAGCCACTTTTTCCCATCCTCTTCCCCCTAACCCCCAAACCACTGCTATCATGTTTTTCACACTGTTCATGTCCCTGTGGTGGATGTGGCAGCAGCTCTTACCAAAATGTTTGGGAGTGGGTGTTACACATCACCAGTAGGGGGCAGTAACTGCCACATAAAGGAGGCTGGAAATGGATTTTCTGTGGAGTTAGCATCTAAGCTTGAGGCATAGAAAGAAAGTCTAAAGCATTAACAGCCCGAGGCCTAGCATATGGCCTCAAGAAGAGAACAACATGGACCCACAAAATGAGTAACCTTTGTACATAATTTCTTTAATAGAAATGCTGTGTATTAATATCTTCTGACACTTTTTCTGCCAAAAGACTAGGAAACCGGAGAAGACAAGGGGTTACCTTACTGAGGGTGAAATGCATGTGATACAGTTAAAATTATTAGATGAAGGTATAGGTGTAGACATTGAAACTTACACATAATGAATTATTCAGTAGGCTAAGTGGAACCAAAATACAGAGATTGCTGAATATGTTGTACTACTTTTTTTTCTCAAAAACATGTTTTTAATGTATCACTACAGTAGTTACATAATACCAATAAGACTAATATGTATCAATCATAGCACCAGTTTTTATAAATGTCAGCATTTCCATTTTTTAAAACAAATATTGCCATTGCTTACAGGCTTCCTGATATAGCAGTAACTCTACTGCTTTTAATGAAAATCCAACATGAATTCAGAGGCAGAAATGCCTGTAACTCTAAATTAAATGGTCACATTCCATATAACATTTGAAAGATAAGAAGTACAAGTTTTCAACAGTTCATAACAGTACTTTTTTGGCAGTAGCTGTCAAAAATATTGACTTCTAAATGTATATACATCAGAACTGCTTTGATGGTACTACCAGTCTAACTGGTGTGATGACCTGGAGTAAGGTGTGTCTCCCTATGACACATATATCTTGGCTTCATACCTTGAGCCTGGGACCCTAGGTGGCAGAGGGTGAGAGTACATTCCAGTCAATCCCTCCAGAGAAAACAGTTGGCAGACATTTCAGATGGCACTAAGTACAAATCTTAGAGAATGCATGAATTAGCAAGATTTAAAGAGCTCTGAATAGAATGAAAGACATGCCTGTCATGAGGTACTGTACAGTATCAGCACCAATCCAATATGATGAAACTGGATTGCTCTGTGTGAGCCAATGAGTAGGAATGCCAAAAGGTAATGAAAATGCACTTGCTGAAAGGAGTACAAATACATGCCAGGATGCTGTTGGAATTATCAGCAGAGACAATAAGTTGCTAATGCCACAATATAACACAAAATTGCTCAGGAGTGGATTAAACAAAATGAACTGATAGGGTGGTGCCCATAATGAACTTCAAGTGTTACTCTCACTGAACAAAATCAATACAGTTGTGGATGGCACCTTTTATGTGCTTGCTGTAAAGACTGTTTTATAAGACTAGCTTTCAAGAGAACCACATTGCTCAATGAGTAATTTAGGCACAGCAAATTGTTGGCAATTTTCTTTAACAATGCATGGGGAAAATGTGAAGCTTGGATGCCAATCCTTTGGATTTGTGATGGCTGATAGTACAGTACTGAACAGAGAATGTCCCTGTCACCTTGAGAAAGGCATGTAGTTAAGATTTCTAAAATCGGAATGTTTACATTCATTTCAGAGGTATTAGTTGTTTAGAGGCAAAAAACTTCAGAAATCCCTCTGGTGTCAAAATTGTTAAAGATTATTAAGTGTTATGTCCTTTCTCTAGTTTAGGTCACAATATACTAGTAAACTACAATTTATTTTACATGCTGGAATTGTGTTAAGGAGTGTAATTTAAAATGTGCAACTCTGTTATCTATAATATGATGCCTTGAATCTAATAACATGTCCTCCCTGAAGTTAAAATGGAAAGCAATGCACTCAGATTTAGGCTTCTGATATTTTTGGGCAAATGTGATGTACAGAAGTAAGTGTTCCTTGACCATGGCAACAGCTGCAGGATCCAAAATATATTCTAACCATTGAAACCTATAGCCTGGAAAGCTGCAAGCTGATTTGTTGAAATTATCTTGATTCCATGATGATCACTTTCAAGTCTTAATCTTACAAAATGATGAGATAAATGGTCTGCATCTTCATTAGTTTATAGAAACATTTTGGCCTTCCACATTGGCATCACCATGGAATATGGACAGTTACTAAGCAGGTCCATAATCCATGCTAATGTTCTTTGTGTCTGGCTACATTACTGGAGTGTGATGTTTCCTAACTATTGTTTGCTGGTGGTCAAAAAACCTGCTGAATATCTGTTTATGCAATTAACAATGTAACATGGTCAACCTTGGATTACTTACCTTGTTTCAGTTAAATCACAGGAGAGACCCTTTTCACTTTCTGCTGCTGTGCTGGGGGCAATGGGGGCTCATTCTTTGTACAACTCTACAAGGAGTAGGATTCATCAGCACTCTGTAGTGTTGTGATGTAGGACAGAAGGGCACATTTTAAGAGTACTGCTGTGCTGTGGTGAAAAGAGGCCCATTCTAACTTTGTATCACTGTCTTTGTGGGCAGGAGGGTATAGTCTAACTCAGTGCTGCTGTATTGGGGGGTTTGTTCTAATTCTGTGTTGCCAGAGGCAAGGGGAGTGCCCATTCTCACTGTGATGGTGAGATCCCATTTTCACTTTCCTTTACTATGAAAGTTAGTGTGTGAACTGTAGGTGTGTTAGTGTGTGTGTGTGTATGTGTGTGTGTGTGTGTGTGTGTGTCTCGCATGCTCGCACATCACTGTGTGTAAATGTGTTTTTCTCTCTGTGTTTATTCATGTGTGTGTTTGTGTGTATATGTTTAAGTTTTAATGTGTTACTCAGCTGAGCTGGTTAGGAACAGGGGGCTGGATTCAGAGAGGTCCACCACAAGCAGCGGCAATGGCAGCTTGCGGTGACCTGCTCTGTGCCCTGGCCTGTGCACCCAATTCAGGGTCTGAGAAGGTGCAGCAGTCTGTGTCCTGTGACTTGTGGTAGCTGCACAAGGTAGGATGCAGCACCTGGAATGCTGCAGGTTGCAGGACAGCAGTTGCACTGGGTGAGGGTCGCCATGACACCCCCATGCCCACCTCTGAGACTCCATATGATGTGGGTGCCAGTCCCAAACCCCCTTGCCATGGACCTCCCAGAACATGGACCCATACCTGCCCTGGTGGTCCCCAACCCCCAACACACACACCCAGTGGATGCATTGGTGACAGGCCTTGGTGGTGAGGAAGTGCTGTGCCAGTCACTGGTGGGATATTGGGAGGTGTGGGGGGGCTCACACTGTGGGGTGATGGGCCACTAGACTACCAGGGGGTTAGGTGGATGGTGGGGGGATCATGCCCCAGGACATGGGGGGCTCACAATGTGTGTGTCTGGGGATCTGGGCATTGGTGGTGTGCCACACACCCAGCCTGGCATGGTGCATGCCATGCCTGTGACCTGGAGCAAATGGGGGGTTCCATACCCACAGGGGTTGTGGGGCTGGGGCACAGTGGCAACCACCAGTGAATGGCAAAGGCCAGTTAGACCACCTTTTTGTTGGCGTAACTCATCTTTGACAGATGCTCACTGGTGGTTGTCTCCAAATCTCAATAGTTGATGTAGTGGCCACCCTACCTGAATAGGGTGCAAATGCTGCCAGGAAACCCCCCTCCACCATGTCTCAAGGGGGTTTCAGGCACATAGGTGCTGTTGGGCACAGGCAGCCTGACGCATGTCGCAGGCTGCCTATATGAATCCTGTGGGGATGCAACACAGGATGCAAGTGTGACTTGCACCATATTTTCTGATGCAAGTTGTCTTGTGTCCTGTGTTGGCTTCTCTGAATCTGGCCCAGTGTCTTAACCTTTACACTGATGGCAGAATTAGAACATATTGGAGTTCTGGACTGATATATCAGTCTGTTGCCCTTAAGGTGTGGCTTTTGGGGGCTTACTACCATGACTGGGGTTTGTATTTGTGATGTGTTGGTAAACAGTGTGTGACATTCACTGTCTTTTGGTAATAGAGGGAGGCATGTAATGGCTGACTGCAGTTTATTTATCTCCTGGTAGACTCAAAATGGCATCTGAGATTATAAACAACTTTCACACCAGAAACTGGCTGTAGCACATTATGTAATCAATTATTGGAGAGAGGGCTTTACATTTTTTAAGTTTTCTTTTAAACTTTTCTTCAGTGTTCAGTGGGGGACTCTGCTTTTGCATGCCGTTCAAACATTACATAATGTGTTCTAGCCAGTTCCTAGTGAAAATCGCGTTCATAATCTCAGACCTCATTTTGAATCTACCTAGAGAGGAATAAACAGTGTTTTTCCTCCAAACAATTAGTAATGCTGCTCCTTTTTCTCTGCTGCCTTTTCATACTAAGGTTGGGAAGGGTTTGTGTCTCCTGCTTGTGCCTTGAAATACTTTGGTTCTGCTTCTATATATGTGTTTGTGTTTGGCTAGTGAATGTATCTTTCTATGCTTCTAGGTAGTGGATGGGCTATTATACAAAATAAACTGCCCTATGAAGAGGTGTGTGTGTGTAGGGTGGTGGGACAATATTTTTTGCAGCGAACGAATTAGCAGCAAAAACATATGATGTTTATAAAGTCATGAAATGGTTTAAAGAGAATTTGCAAGATTCAGATGTGGGCTTGTTTACTGCCATAGCCCATTATTTAATGATAGTGAAAATATTTTTAGCTATTCACTGAATTTCTTAAAGCTGTCCTTTTTGGGAGGGAAGAGATCAGAAATTGAGCCAAACAGATGGCCAGCTGATCCCTTCCTCTTCCTGGTCTACCAGCCCCACCTCTGTGCTCACATGTATTGTGACATCTAATTAGGGAGAGCATGAAGACATGCCAAATCGAAGTCTATTGAGTCAATTTTGAAAATGGCTTTATGTATGTTTAAGGGTATACTGTTAGAATGGTGACTTAAAACCTGCACCTCAATTAGGGTGCTGCAACAAGGGAAACAGTGACAGGAGCAATTTAGATTTTTAGATTGCCCCTCACTGATGCCACCCTTTGTGCCCTCACTATTTCTACCCCCTCCAGGGAATGCCTGCCCTGGAGGTTGTTATATTCATTTTTGGGAGGGGCGGGGTCAACGCCCCCACTTTGGTGGTGTGGGGACAAATCCCCCCACAAAACATAACTGTTTCCTGTGGCAGTGCCATGGCACTACACATCCCAGTAACTGCAATGCCTGGTGCCTCAATGCCAGGTGGCATATTCCCCTTGCTCATATCGCATCGACAAAATGACTGTTGCACCAATATCGGTGAACCATACTTAAGCAACCACTGATATAAATGAAAGACTGCGCTTAACTAATAGGCCCCCTATTAGTCATGTGCTGGCTTTCATTTATATCAAAGGTTGTTTAAACATAAAAAAAAGTCAAGTTCAAAACTGCCCCTTGGACTTCAATAGGGCATTCCCCCATGCTCTCCCTAGTTAAACATCACAAAATGTCTGAGCTCTTGGGCAGGGCCAGCAGACCAGGAAGTGGAAAGGATCGACTGGCCATCTGTTTAGCTCAATTTATGATCCCTTTGCTAGCATCAAAAAAATAAATAGTGAAAAGATTTTTGCCAGCATTAGGTAATGAGCTACGGCATTAAAAACGTCCACATCTGAATTTTGGAAATTCTCTTCAAATTTATTTTAAAGGTTTTTTTTTATGAATGACCCATTTTATAAGTACAATAAACCAGGATATAGCTGTGCAAAAATAAAATTCTGCAGGCAGAATTTCTGTAAAAATTGGAATTTTGCTTCTGCACAATTTTGGAATGCACTTCGGCAACTTTCATGGAAATTCTGTCTTAGAACAGTGGAATGAATGCATGAACTGTGGATTAATATGTTCATTTGTAGAATGAAATTCCGCTGAACAGATTACTGTCAGTAATCACTTTTGTGGAATTTTCTTCCACAGTTTAATACATTAATATGCAATTAAAACATTAATTCGACAGTTCAGGGAGTCAATGAACTGTGGAATAAATGTATGAACTGTGGATTAATGTACTAAAATATGAAAAGAAAATTCACACAACTGATCATTGAACTGTGTTGTGGATTAATGTATTAAACTGAGAAATGGATTTCCATAGAACTGTCATTCTGCAGATTATGTGTATTATTCCTCAGTTCAGCCAAAAAACACTTTGTGGAATGGGACGAAAGTTTGCCAAACACATTCAGAGGATTTCGAGTTTGCCAAAGTTGAAATTTCAGAATATTTATTGAAATTTGTGAAATTTTACTAAACTTCCACAAATTCAGAATTTGCAGTTTCTAGCCAGCTCTACTTCAGGGGCATGTAGTTATTGTGACAGTCATCCTTCTCAGGAACATTTAAAGGCACGTAGCTGTCCTCATGCTTTACAATACACCTGAGGTGTGCAATTATCTCACCATAATTGCAGGCCCTGTCGTGCATTTGGGCCCAATCCACAAAAGGGTTGGAATCCCTTCTTCCTGAGCGTAGGGATGGAACAAGCCACTGGGTGCCTTATATGCACATGCAAAGTATCACACAGCACCCAAAGCAAAGGTTGTACTAGCTGCCCTCTCGCTTGGTATCTGAGGCTGGGGGTATAGAAGTGTACTTTTTGAAAATCTAACTTTTACACCTTCAAAAGGGATATGGCAATTCTTTGAAGCCTGTCACATCCCACAAACCCCTGCTCTCAACAGAGCAGGGGAGACACTCATGTGCTGACTGGAGGATCTGATTGGATGCTTGGTTTGCAATTATCAGCTCTGCCCCCTGGAACCTTACTGGCCCTTATGCACTCCCCTACACACATGTAGTGGGGAGGTCAGGGGCTGTGGATTCAGTCATGACTGGGTGAATCCTGGGGCACACAACCAGTGAGCCAGATACATGCAAGTTATGCATATCCAGGCCTTTCACTGTATTCCTGCTTATGTCGCTTTCATATGCTGCTGGGATGCTGATGATGGGGGCCTATCATCAACTAAAAATGAAGTTCAGAACCCCTCATAAGGTACTGCCCCAAAGGCATCATTTAAAGATTTTTTTTTGTCTTTTGTCTTTTTGTTTTCATCTTATTCACATCTAAAAAGGGAGTGCTTAGTACCATATTTCAACTTGGGGAAGGGGGTGAAGAGTACTTTGTTTTTTAGTGATTATACATATATGATAATGTCATCACAAAAACAGGTACGATCAGAATAGTGACCTTACTTTGTGTAGAGCCATATCATGTTTTATAGTAAGTTATGTATGCCAAGGCCATTGTAAATGTTTGCAAAATTCCATTACAGAGCAGGCTAGAAATAGAAGAATGTTATTTATTTTTGTAAATGTTCTGCATAGTTTGATGCTTGGACTACATGGTGGGTGGCCAGAAGAAGAAATGTTAATAATTAGGCTCCCAACCTTGAATTTAAGTAGTAGTTATTATTGGCCTTGATTAAAAGGTCATCTGTTTAGGATTACAAAAAGGTATAGTTCCCTTGGATTCTGTGTGATTGTTGTCTTGTCAGAGCCCAAATCCATTTTGTGAACAAAAATGATTATAAAAATTAGAAAATATATTTACACTGTAAAATACTATTTTTACTATACTTTTTATGCCTCCTGTCACCAGTGCTGCTTCATTCAGTCCTGACTTCCAGTCCTTTACCATCCAATCTCAAGTGCTTACTTCACCTCCACAGTGTCACAGGTGTAGCTTCTGCCCTGCAGTGGTTCTTGGGGGGGGTTATCCACTCAGGAGTCCCCTTGGGTCTCTATCATGAGGAAGTTCATGACCAGTTAGGAGGGCAGGGCCAAAGGACATCATCGTGTTCATGTCCAAATTTTTTTCTTGTCTGTTCTTTCCCATCCTCAGGATACCAGTGGCAAGATTATGAAGAGTACATACACATGCAATTGCATGGCTGTATAAAGCACCAGCTGGCATTCTTCTACCCAAGCCTCTCCAACTGCACCACCACCTCAGGGATACTCCATCCTCCTCTCCAGCTGGTCCCACAATGTCCCAGAATCATTCTAAATCCGGGCCACCAGCATCATGAGCGGCAACCCTGCTTTTGTGCTGATGGGCTGGCCAATAAATATCTTTTAAGAAAATTAGCTATCTGTTTCTCATCCATCTATCTATCTATCTATCTATCTATCTATCTATCTATCTATCTATCTATCTATCATGTATGGTCGAACATTGTTAGGGATGGAAATCCATCACTTATAAAATATTGTTATGCTGCACTAGCTACATCAGCTACTTTGTTATGCTTCACTAGCTATGTAGCTAGTGCAGTATAACAGCTTAGAATATAGTCGTGCATGCCCGATAGGTGAACTTCACCTGTTTGAGAAGCGGCCACGGAAGTGATAGCTAGACTGAAGGAGGGTGTCATACAGAAAACTAAATCAAGCAAAGTAAGGTGAAAGTATTTTTAAAAAGAATACAAAATGTCCATATTTGTGCCACAATAGCAGAACCATACACTATATAAGACAATGTATGGTTCTCTATCTACAACAAGCATGTGTGCCCTCTCGAGGTTACCTATGATGACCAAAACCTCTTGACCTTCGCTCTTGAGGTTTAAACAGTTGCAATGAGATCCTCTTGATGGCTGCACATGCTTGTTGTAGATAGAGAATCATACATTATTCTATCTATCTATCTATCTATCTATCTATCTATCTATCTATCTAGCTCCCTATCATCTGTCTGTCTGTCTATCTATCTGTCTATCTGTCTGCCTGTCTATCTAACTGTCTGTCTATCTATTTCTTTAACTATCACAAAATATGTTAATGCATCTTTTAGGGTTAGAGCACAAAGACATGCAAAGTAAAAAGTTAAGAAAGAAGAAAAGAAAGAGCCAAGAGGAAGGCTGAACACAAGTTTTCAAGAGCAGGTGTCAGAGGAGAATATTAGGCAGAAGATGGATTCTGTAAATAAATATAATGAAAAACAACATATTATGGGAAAAGAGACCTGAAACAATACACAAAGTTAGTAGGCACACAACTACCCACTATAAAATCCACAAAAAGAAGGAACTGTGGTGTTAGGGTTTCTTTTTCAACCCTAATACCCCACTACGTCCTTCCCTCTTGACCCAAGTCCAAGCGACAGACATAATTTATAACTTTCCTTGCTCAGGGGAGGGGTGGGCATTAGGGTTGAGAACCCCAAGGAACAGCACACCACCAATTTGCCAAGACTTCTGAGACTTCAAACCATAATGTTTCTTATTTGCTTACTTTGGGTGTATACATTCTTCAACACTATGCCTCCATTAGTGCAGTTTTTTGGAATGAATTTCCTTTTGTGATAGTGGAATTGTATCATCATTTGAACAGGTCCCTTTGGGACCCACTTGAAATGATGCAAGCGCAGAGACCTCTGGGCCCTGTGCCTAGGGAAGAGTGCACCTTGCTTTGGACCCTGACTGGCTGAAGACACAGGGCCCTCCAGGTCCTGTGCCAAAGGAAGATCAAATCTAACTTTGGATACACAAGGCTCTTTAGGCTGGGAAGAGTTCTTCTGGCTGAAAATGCTTAGACCCTTCTGGTCCATGTGGCAAGGGAAGAGTCTATTTGGCTGTCATTGCACAGAGCCCTCCATGCCCTGTACCAAGGAAAGAGCCCATCTCACTGCTGATGCACAGGGTCATCCAATGCCAAGGGAAGAGTCCATTTGGTTTAGGATTCACAGGACCCTGTGGGCTGTGAGCCAAAAAAATGACAAAAAAATTAAAAAAATCCTTTTAAAAACAGTTATGAAAGCATAAAGACCTCATGAAAGCATTTTAATATGTCACAAAAGCTACTTGACAAAAACATATGACTTGGGAAATGTTCATTGTTAGTGAAATAAAAGCCTTATTTTGACATAGCACAAACTAAAGAATCCTCCAAACATCTTAACCTGTCAAACACACAACTTACAGCTGGCAAATAAACCTTATTTTGTAACTATTAGTACACAGTCATTTCCTGCCATTTGAAACTAAGAACACAAAAATGACATACAAAACCATAAATGTGAGTGACAAAAGCATACTCACAGACCCATAAAATATTTATGCTTTCATCAGTAATGATTTTTAACAAATGTTATTTTCTGTTAGACAACACATTTAGGATTAAAAAGTTCCAAAGCACATTCCTTTAAGAGTAATATGTTGCCCACGCAAAGCACAGATCACCTCTCACAGTAATTTTTCTGTTTTCTGCATGCAAAGATTTAACCTTTCTGTTTTTTGCATTAACTCATATGAATGATTAAACATGAGTGACAAACAAAATACTTACGCTTTTATCACTCATGATTTTTTGTAAAAGTTATTTGCAGTTAAAAGACACAATATTTGGGGCAGAAAATGCCAAAGCATACTCCTTTCAGAGTAGTATGTCAACTACTCAAAGACCAGGGTGACAAATACATAATTAATCGTTATGTGTTTGTCACTGATGATTTTAACAAAGGTTACTTTCAGTTGAGAAAAACAAAATAAAGGAGCAAAAACAACCAAAGCACATCCTTTTCAGAGTAATATATTGATCACTCAAAGCACAGACCATCCCTCCAGCTAATTTTCATGTTTTCAGTGCACAAAGATGTTTCCTTTTTTGGTATGGCTGACTCATCTGAATGCTAAAACATGAGTGATGAACAAATAATTAAGTGCATATATTTATGCATCTGTCACTCTTGATTTTTAACAAATGTTATTTTCAGTTAAAGACAATATATAGGGGCAAAAACTACTAAAGTTCATTCCTTTCAAAATAATATGTTGACCATTTAAAACACAGACTCCTCTGCAGCTAATTTTCCTGTTTTTAACATGTAGACATTTTTCCTTTCTTTACTGTTCACATGGCTAACTCATGCAAATGCTAAAATATGAGTTGTGAATGCATAATTATGGATACACAAAATATGTGTTCATCACTCCTGATTTTTTAAAAAATGTTATCCTACATTAAAAACACAGTATGTAAGGGGTTTAGAAGACAATTTTTGAAAAACTGCCAAAGTGCATTCCTTTCTGGGTAACACTGTCTGTTTACCACTCAAAGCACAGATCACACTCCAGCTAATTTTCCTGTTTTCAGCATACAAAGATGTTACCTTTGTTTAGTGTTCATATGGGTAGCTCATACAAACACTACAATTTCTACCTGACAAGCACAATTATGCCATACACTAACACATAAATTGATGCTTTCTGAAAAATACAGATATCCTTAAAATGTTCATTTTTGCTGCTTAGCGTGCATGAAAAGGGAAACAGTTTTTTACAAATATGTCAAAAATAGCATAGTATAGGAATAAGAAAACAGACATTACAAAAACACACACCTTGGATAAAACTCTATCAAACCTAAAAGTTTCAGTGTTCATATCCATCCATTTTTGAATTGTTAATGAGCAAATAATGGTGTTAATTTTGATGAATGTCTGTATTTTTGACCTTCTCGAAATTTGTCACAGCTAAACAAATCACTGCACAATTTACAGGAGTTAGAGATCATGGCATCACCTCTGCGTATGCCAATTTTTAGGAAAATCAATTGAATGACAGTCAGGCTATTAAGGTGCAATAATTGATGTTTACCATAGAAATGCTTACTCGTCCCTAATATACAGGCACTGCTGGGCCTATACACATATAAACATAAAGAAACATCTATCAAAATCTTCCTCTCTGATTGGATAGACCTGCCTACTAGCAGTAACTCCAGACCAAGAGTTTATTCCAGTCTAAGCACACAGAAACTGGCACCCATAGGCTGCCACAGTAAGCCTGACATAAAAAAGTACATAAACCTCCAATCATTAACATCTATTTTAAGTGATCTTATTTTCTGCTTGTTTATTAGTTTATCATACTACACAAAATGTTTTTATTTTATTTTATTCTTAAAAAAATAGGTTGTCAATTACCTGGCTTTCCAATCTGTTTTTCTTTGTTGGTTTCAGTAGTTTTACAATTTGGAAACTGTTGCCAACTCTAATCTGATTGTGAACAAGTCAGTGGCTTTGGCAGCATAGAAGCTGTGAAGTGCAATCATTGCTGCAGCAACCCTCACTAATGTTTCATTATTTCTTCACTACCAGAGCCTCCATCTCACTGGCTCATACTTAAACTAGAGTCAGTGGCAGTTTCCAAGTTTGTATCCAAAATGGCATAAAAGACAAGAGGAATTATCACTACTTCCATACAGAGTTACAAATGATAAATGTCTTCAACACGACTTCTTCATGGGATAGTTGGTGATGCTACAGAAGTGAAAGTAAAAAGAAAACCACTTAGCGAGCAACTACAATTATAGTACCACCTATGGTACTATAAATAAATGGCAGGATCAACCTGGTAAGTGTTTTTTTAAATGAAAAGCAGGACATAATCTGTCCCCCTGGCAAGCTGAAGTAGTCAATAAGGAGAATCCTAAGGAAGGGAAATCTCCAAGGGTACCTAATAAAAAAATGGTAGAAATGAAGAGGGATAGGAATGATGGCAGAGGGGGTAAGGAGAGAAGGCAAAAGGGAAAAGGGGGGCTTGACAAGCAGGGTGGTAGCAGAATTTGCAAGCCATGTGTACAAATGCTCGAAGTCTGGGAAATAAAATCCTGGACCTAGTGACTATTATGGCAGAGGCTGACCTGGACATTGCCATCATTACTGAGTCATGGTGCAGTGAGAACCATGACTGGGATAAAGCCATACCAGGCTATCTTTGTTCAGTAAGGACAAGGTGGGAAAGAAAGGGGGAGGAGAAGATCTTTATGTAAGGGATAGCATAAAAGCAACAGAGATACAGGGAACACAAGGGTGGTGCAGGTGCTGTGTGTCACCCTAGAGATGGGAAATGAAACCATTATTCACACTGGTGTGTTTTACTGACCTCTAGCACAGGGAGGGGAGATAGATAAGGTTCTGATGCAAGCCATCCAAATGATGGCAAATAAGGGGGAGGTGCTGCTGGTGGGGAATGACAATCAGCCAGATGTGGATGGGAGCATTCCAGTTACAGCTTCAACTATGAGGAGGGACATCCTGGACTCCCTGCAATGGGCATTCCTCAGGAAATTATTAAGAGAACCCACTCATAAGGGAGCAATAGTGGATCTTGTACTAACCAATATGACAGGGATGCAGACATTACAGTTGGTGGCCACCTGGGGACCAGTGATCACCATAGAGCGTGGTTTAATATAAAAACTGTGGCAGAAGTGAAGGACACAAAGGCAAGGGTCCTGGACTTCAGGAGGGCTGATTTTACAAGGATGGAGGAATGCCTCAGGGAATGCCCTGGTTGGGGAGGGGACTTGGGTTGAGTGGAGGAACAGTGGGTGAAACTAAAAGCGGGGATAGTGAAAGCAAAAACCTCTGTGTCAGGCAAGTAAGAAAAAGCAAGAGGAAAAAGAGATGGCTATGGTTTTCAAAAGAGGTGGCTGGGAAGGCAAGGTCCAAAAAGTTAGCATTCAGGAGGTATAAGGAGACACAGAGTGAAGAGTTTAAGGGAGGTGTATCAGGATAAGCAGGAGGTGGGGCAGAGGAAGCAGTGAGGAGTGCAAAGGTGCAAATGGAGGAGAAAATAGCCCAGGCAGTAGTGAAAGTGGAAAATACATTTTTTCAGGTGTGTAAGTGAAAGAAGAAAGACCAGAGAAGGGATTGTAAGGCTAAAGAGGTAAGGGGGATAGTGTAGAGGGGGACCAGGAAAAAGCAGACATCCAGAACAAATACTTTTGTTCAGTGTTCAGAGAAGAAGGGGAAGGTGAAGGATCACAGATAAGTGTCAGGGGCATTGAAGAAAGGGAGATGGACACCAGTCCATTTACAGAGGAGAGAGTCCTTAAAGAACTTGCAAATCTAAATGTGGACAAGACAATAGAGCCAGATGGCATACTTCCAAGGATATTGAGGGAGCTCAGCGAGGTGCTGGCAGCACCTCCAACAGTCCTTCTCAACCACTCACTGGAGACAGGCATGGTCCTGAAGGACTGGAGGAGGGCAGATGTAGTCCCACTTCACAAAAGTAGTAGCATGGAGAAGGCTGGCAATTACAGGCCAGTCAGCCTGACTTCAGTGGTTGGGAAATTAATGGAATTACTACTGAAGGAAAGGATTGTGGAATATCTTGAATCTAGTGGTTCACAAGATCAGAGGCAGCATGGATTCACTGGGGGGAGGTCATGTGAAACAAATCAGATAGATATATTTGACTGGGTGACCAGGAAATTAGACCAGGGTGGATCAGTGAATGTAGCCTACATAGATGTCAGCAAGATATTCAACACTCTTCCATACAGGAGACTCATAAACAAGCTGGGCAGCCTAGGAGTGAGTCTGAAGGTGGTAAAGTGGGTAAGAAATTAGTTGGGGGATAGGTGACAGAGGATGGAAGTAAACAGGGATCACTCTGAGGAGAGGAGAGGAGGCTGACCAGTGGGGTGACTCAGGGATCAGTAGTGGGACTAGTCCTTTTAATGTCTTTATTAGAGGCATTGCATAGGGGCTAGAAGGAAAGGTATGCCTTTTTGCAGATGGCACTAAGATCTGCAATGGGGTAGACACTCAGGGGTGTGGAAACAATGAATATCAGTCTAAGAAAGCTAGAGGAGTGGTCAAGAGTGTGGCAACTAAGTTTCAGTGCAAAGAAGTACAAAATCATGCAATTGGGGCACAGAAACCCAGGGGCAGAGTACAAAATGGGAGGGAGTGATACTAGCAACCACCAAACATGAAAGAGACCTGGAGTAATCATATCTAATGACCTAAAGGTGGCCAAATAGTATGACAAGGCAGTGGAGAGAGCCAGTGGGATGCTAGGGTGCATAGGAAGGGATATCTCCAGCAGAAGGTGGGAGATGGTGATACCACTGTATAAATCACTGGTGAGACCACCTCTAGAGTACTGTGCCCCATTCTGGAGACCACATCTCTGCAAGGACATAAACAGAGTAGAGGTGGTCAAATGGAGGACAACTAAAATGGTGCAGTATCTGCATCAAAAGCCCTCTGAGTAGAGACTCAATGAAGGACCTCAATGTGTACACCTTGGAGTAAAGAAGGGAGAGTGGGATATGATAGAGGCTTTCAAATATCTCATGGAAATAAATGAGGTTCAGGAGGGAAGCCTTTTTCAGATAAAAAGATGCTCAAAAACAAGGGGTCATGATATAAAGCGGGAGGGAGTGGACTCAGGAGAGATGTCAGGGAAGTACTTCTTCACAGAAAGGGTTTTGGATGTCTGGAACAGTCTCCTAGCAGAAGTGGTGAGGCAAAAAAAAACTGTAATGGGATTCATGAAGGCATGGGATAGGCCTAAGGGAACCTTAGTTTTATGGAAAGAGGGGTTAAGCTGGAGATCAAATAGGGTCTGCGATGTTACAGTAGGTAAGGATAGTGGGCAGACTAGGTGGGCCAAGTGGTCCTTATCTGCCATCAAATTTTACGTTTCTATGTTTTTAAAAACAATGTAAGGGAATGAGCAATTTCTGGGAAATCACAACTAATTTGGGGCTTCTGAGCTAAAATTAAAAAAGGCAGCTAGTGACTACTTTGTAAGGAGTAAGTACATTTATATACAAACCCACAGAAACTGTAGAAAACACAAGAAAACCAGCATTTCATGCTTATAACCATTTTATAAGTGTGATGACACAGTGCATGGTGTAAAGTTGTACTCCAATATAAACATGCTTTGGGTGGTTACATGCACTTGGCCTTTGGCCTCATGCCCCACAATGCATCCAAGATACATACATGTCAGTGTACTCACTCTGAAGTATGTTTCCTTAACATTTATTTATGTACTATATATTCCAAGAGTAAATATGCTGAGATGGGTACAGTATATGAGAATGTAGTGAACGTTAGGACTGACAATGGCATGGCACACTCCATGCCAGCTGCTGCCTGCAGGGTGGGGGTGGCGTGTTAGGGTTGGAAACCCTAATGCCGCATTTCCCTGCTTTTGTCACTTTAACCCTAATTCAGGCATTAACAATGGCATGGGTGTCATTAGCTGTGCCATCTCATTGGCATGGAATCTCATCCTGACAGCACTCAGGCTCACCAGTATTGTCCCTATAAATATCTTCAAATCCCTGACCTACAAATTTTTCCCAGTACTCTGTCACTGTCATAGGAACTAGCACCCCCTGCCAGGTTTTTGGATCTGCCATCAATGGTATTATCTGCCGTCTTCTCATATTTTCCTCTCCTACCTTCCCTGGTCTCCACAGACCCCTGTCTTCCCAATTAAATCTTCCACCCTATTGGCCAGGCCATCCATGTGTTGGATCCCCTCTTAACCCTTCATCCCTGCTCAGCACTCACCCTTGTTGCTCTTTCATCCTCTCTTATCATTCTAGCACTTATTCTTTGCTGCCATACCCACTTGTGACCTCCATGATTCTTTACCCAGCTTACCCCCTCAGTCAGCCTACTTATTCATCTGAATTTATTTATGTATTTAACCAAACTCCTGTTCTGTCCGCTGTCTTGGCCCATCTCTGGATTTTTACAAAATTCTTATCAAGAACTTACTGTCACTACTGTTATCTGTCTCTTGCTTTCAACATGGATTGGTTCATTTCAGAACTGTAATTGCCAAATGCCATGCCTTGCATTGCCTATTAAGAATTACCTCACCATATCCTTGCACTATATTTACTGTATGTAACCATCTCAGGCTTTGTATTGTATACATTTCATGTAACTATGTATGTTCAAATGTTTCCTGTTTTTGTATGCATTGCATATTGTCCCTTTTATCTATCAGGACCTTCTTGTGACTGAGCCTGCTAAATGGAGTAATTCCTGCAATAAACTTGAACTTGAACAAAGCTTTTTGCAAAGAATTTCCTTACTTTTTGAGAAAGCATAATTGTTTTCTTATTTGTCTTTGTGAGCGCACGGCCCTCTGGGACCCTACCCCTCCAGGCCCTACACGCCCATCCATCCATTCATAATTTTTGATATACTGTTATCTTTTCCTCATTTCCCTGTGGGTGCACAGGGCCCAGAGGGCCCTGCACTCATATCACTGCATAATCATATCCTTATTTGCATGTGGGAGTGCAATGCCCAGTCCATAATGGTATCCTGCACTCCCATCTATGCATCATTTTTCAGATTCAGTAGTGGTATCCTTATTTGCCTGTGGGGGCCCTTCGCTCTAACCCCATATTATACATCATCAAAAAATACCTCATATTGCAATCTTATCCTATAGAAAACAAAGCAAAATTTGAAAGCTGTGTAACTTGACACAAAATTACTATATTTTCTCAAAACCACCAAAAGGCACATCGGTTGCACAAGCCCCTTCTAACCTGAAAATATTAGAGAAAAATTTCAAACCTTTTCTTGACACCATAGTGACAAAGATACGGCTCCATAAACCTCACAGTACAATGTTATTCTAAGGGAAATCAACCAAAGTTCAAATCTGAAGATCTCTAAGCCAAAGTAATATATTTTCACCAAACCAGCAAAAGGCACATCTGTGGAGCATGCCCTTTCTACCCTGAACATTTCAGTCCAAGATTCCAAACCATTTCTTTGCTATGATGTGACAAAGAAACAGCTCTATAAAATTTCTTTTTCCACAAATTGCGAAACAGAATCCTGTTTCACAAATCCTTTTTTACTATTTGCTGTAAAAGAACATCCTTTTTCACAAATTGCAAAAAAGATCCTGTTTTGCAGTAAAATATTTCTGAGATTTGTAAAACAAGATTTCGGCTGCTAAAAAAAAAACACATTTCTCACATAGCAATCAAAAAACTAACCCCAGAATGTGATTCTATGGGCCCTGATTAGGTAAACACAACCCTGGGTGTTTACCAAAACCCTGTATTAGTTTTGAAATTAAATTTTGTTTCACTTGCTAACAGAAAACAAGATGGTGGCAGCACAAACTAGGATTCAACATTTGCGATCAAGAATCCTGTTTCGTGATCAAGAATCCTGTTTTGAGCCTCACATCTAACTTTTCCCAAAGGAAATAATGGGAAACTTTAAAATGTAATAACTTTGGAACAGATTAATATTTTTTAACTAAACCTTCAAAAGGCACCACTATACCCAAAACCTATATACCTTAACAATTTCTGACCAAAACTTCCACAATGTTTTTTTTACAACATGGTGACAAACTTTTGACAAAAAACAGTAATTTACTAATTTTTAAGACTCCATATCTCAGCACCCACACATTCAACTGGAACAAATCTTGTCACATCCAGAGATCGTTGGTCCCTGATGATGTTTACCAAATATCATGCAAATCACATGAATGGCTGTGATGTTATTAAAGGGCAGATTACGATAAAGAATACTGTTTCATGATCAATAATCCTGTTTCGAGCCTGACATCTAACTTTGCCATAACAAATAATGGGAAACTTTTAAGTCCTATAGTGTGTGGTCCTGGTTGCCCAAAGTCCTTAGTAATTCTTCTAATGTTGGGTCATCCAAAAAAGTCAATCCAAACACATAAATAAGTGAAAAAGGATGAACTCTACTCCAAGAATTTTGTTTGCAGCAAAAACACTTCTTTTATTTTAATCCACACTGAAAAAATAGGGTAAGAGTTTCATGGCCATCACCACTTCATCAGGCCCAAGAGTGTTGTATTCTTTCAAATATCTTCAACATTCTGTCATGGGCAATGTGCTTACTTTATTAGTCATATAAAAAATCTTCTCTTTAAATCTCGAATTTCTCAATGCTTTCTATTTTTTGTTAACCTCAATGACTGTCTCCCTCTTTAGCATCTTTCATAACGTACTTTCAAACTCATCTTGAGTGACAGTGTCTGCCGCCCACAGCCATCTCCCAGAACTAACTTTGTAATGGATTAATTTGTTTTCACCAGATCTTCAAAAGACACCACTGTGACCCAAGATATGTATACCTTAAACATTTCAGACCAAAATTCAGCATCTTTTTTGCACAATGGAATGACAAAGAATTTGACAAAAACAATAATTTGCACATTATTTGAGAATCCATATCTCCACATCCACCCTTCCAACTGGAACAAAACATGCCACATTAAGAGATCCTTTGCCTTTGATGGCACCTGCCAAATGTCATGCAAATCACTTGTACAGTTGCAAAGTTATAAAAGTGCAAAATGTTCAGTTTACCATAGAAGTGAAGAAAGAATTTGACAAAAAATGATAATTTACACATTGTGTAAGACTCCATATCTCTGTATCTGCACATACAACAGGAACAAATCTTGCCACATCAAGAGAACTTTGGTCCCTGTTACTCCATGCCAAATTTCATACAAATCTCATGAATGGCTGCAAAATTATTAAAGCACGAATTGCGATCAAGAATCCTGTTTCGCGATTAAGAATCCTATTTTGAGCCTCACATCTATATTTTCCCATGTGAAATAATGTTTAACTCTGAAATTAAGTAACTTTTGAACAGATTAATATTTTTTCACCCAACACTGAAAAGGCACATCTGTTGCCCAAGTCCTATATACTGTAAAAACTTTAGACCAAACATCCAAGCCATTTCTGAGAAACGCAGTGACAAACAATTTGACAAAAAGTTGTAAATTTCTGATCTTTTGACACTCTGTATCTCTGCACCCATGCAACCAAACAGAATAAAACTTACCACATTCAGAGATCCTCTGTCCCTGTTGGTGCATTCAAAATTTCTTGTGAATCAGTTAAACAGCTGCAACGTTATTAAAGTACAAAATGTTGAGTTTAATTCAATTCTGAATTTAACATAGACATGACCATGGAACCCTAACTATAGGGGTGCACTGTGCCCCTATAATGTATGCATGTGCATATATATATCTTTGCAAAATATATGTTAACGCATTAGTTAGGGTTAAAGCAATAAAAGTAGGAATGTGCTGTAAGGGCACTAGCACTAATATCTTCGTTCTCACTCTGCAGGCATATCAAACCAGGTGTGAGTATGCTTGGGGTTCTGAACCCCAAAACTCATCCCTTTCCATCAGTAATAAAGCTGAGATGTGTACAGTGTATGAGAATGGAGTAAGCATTAGGCTTGAGAACCCAAAGGCACACCCCACACGTGGTTTGCTGCCTGCAGGGTGGGGCTGGGGTGTTAGGATTGGGAACCCTAATAGTGCATTTCCCTACTTTTGTTGCTTTAACACTAACTGATGCATTAATGGAGTTTTTTTTGCAAAGAATTTCCTTACTTTTTGAGACATTATAATTGTATTCTCATTTGGCTATGGGAGGCAGGGCCCTCTGGGCCCTGTGTTCCCATCCATCCATAGATGCATGTATGTATGTTGCTGTGGAAGCATTTCAGACAAAACAGTAACATAATTGTCAGCATAACCTTGTTATTATCCTACTTCATGAATGCTGGGCTGAGAATGTTCAAATCCTTGCCAAAATGTCATTCTGCACCACCCTAACATCATTCCACACCAGAGGTGAAAAAACACATTTTGGCCAGAATTTGAAAAATGACAACTGTTAAGTTCATGAGGTGATGTAAAAAATGGCTATGTTGAAAATGTGGGGTAAAAATATTTAAAATGACTGAACTTATGAGTCAGCATAGTTAAATGTAAATGCATGCACATAATTGCCAATTTTACATATGTTACCCCAACATTTCAACATAGCCTTCTTATGATCCTACCTCATGAACAAGAGCAGTGAAAACTGTCAAATCCTACCTGAAAGGTGATTTAGCTAAACAACCACAAAATCACCTTTCAGGATGGACTTGTGAAATTTCACTAACATTGTCAATGAGACGGTGTCCCCCAATGACCGTGTTGAAAATGTCATGTCAAAATATGCAAAACTCCATTGAAATATTTTGAACTGCATTTACCTTCTCATACTGCAGTCAGCAGTTCCAGCAGCAAGATGTGTCTTTGGAGAGTGGCTCTTCACCCTGTCACCTGTTCAGGTGAGTGATGGTGTGTGGGGGTGTACTGCAGGATGTGGCATGGTGGGTGCTGAGTGGGAGTTGGGGTTGGAGGACTCAGATCAGCGAGGGACTATTTTCTTTTTTCTAGAAAAAAAATTGATTACTGTTTTCTTTTTTGCAGTCACGGGCCATGATCAGCATTTGGAGGGTGCCACTAGACAACAGGAAAATAAGAAAATAAAATGGGGACAGCAAACGGAGGGTGAGGGGTGTCACAAAACACCAGAGAAATGGGGAATAAAATGGGGAGAAGTTGGAAGATAGGGGGTGCCATTAGACACCTGGAAAATGAAAAAAAAAACAGGGACAGCAATCAGAGGGTAGCGGTGCCACAAGGCACAGGAGAAAAGAGGAAAAATGGGGACAGCAATTGGGGGTTGGGGTGCCACTAGACACCAGGGAAATGTATTAAATTAATGGGGATGGTGATCAGAGGCTGGAGGGTGCCACTAGTTAAAACAAAAAGAAAAAACTAACAGTGATTGAGATCGGAGGGTGGAGGGTACCACTAGACATGAGGCAATATACATACAATTAATGGGCAAGGTGATCGGAGGGTGGTGGGTGCCACTAGACACCAGGGAATAAGATGGGGCAAAGGGAGAAGGATTTTCTCTTCACAAAATAAGGATCTTTTTCATGACTAATGATATGAACAAAGATTGTTTTTCCTGTCATGTGGTCACAAAAAAGGACATAAAATGTAACAAAAAATACATTTGGTGATAGCTTTTTCAACATTTAAGTGCAGCATTCACCTAATGAGGTCCCGATGAGTTAGATAGATGTGTTGAGCTCTCTCCTGAATATCATTTATGTGGCTTTTGAAATTCGCTAACTGAAAAAAAATGGTGACGGCATGAAATAGGATTATCCATTTACAAACAAGCATTTGTCAATGCCGAACGTTCGCGTGCAGGTGTTTGCAGTGGTGTTTGGCATGTATGGTGCTTTACCCTAATGCCCTGTGCGATTGCTGGTATTTGCACAATAAATTGTCAGCATGACCTTTTTGTTACCCCCATTGTGCGCTACATAGGTGGAAACACGTTTTGGGCAGGATGTGAAAAATGACAGCTATACTGCTCATAAGGAAGTGTGGTAAAATGGCAATGTTGAAAATCTGGAGTGGAAATATTGAAAATTCGCAAACCTAGGAGCGTGCGTGGGAACTGTGCAATGCACGCTGGTAAAACAGTGATTGTTAGGAATTTTTTCACCAAATTGTCAACATTGGCAGTTTAAAACCTCTGCTAATGAACAGTGACACTGTATGATTTTCTTAATGTGTCCCATACACTGAGTTCGCACACACGACTGTGCCATTATGCGCTACATGGGCGGAAGCACGTTTTGGGCAAGATGTGAAAAATGACAGCTGCAGTGCTCATAAGGGTGAAAATGGCAATGTTGAAAATCTGGAGTGAAAATATTGAAAATTCGAAACTTACTGAGTGCGTGAGAAACTGCATAACGCAGACTCATAAAACAGTCATATTTAGGAATTTTTCACCAAATTTTCAACATAGCCATTTTAAGACCTCTGCTCATGAACAGTGTCACTGTGATTTTCTTAATGTGTTCCATACATTGATTTCGCACACCGACTGCGCCATTGTGTGCTACATGGGCTGAAACACGTTTTGGGTGAGATGTGAAAAATGACAGCTGTACAACTCATAAGAAGGTGTGATAAAATGGCAATGTTGAAAATCTGGAGTGAAAATATTGAAAATTCGCGAACTTACGAGCCTGCGTAGGAACTGTGCAATGCACACTCGTAAAACAGTCATTTTTTGGAATTTTTGCACCAAATTTTCAACATGGGGTTTCTGGGACCACTTTTCATGAATGATGTCACTGTCATGGCATTATCTGAGGCTGAAGGGTGATTTCATGCAGTGACTGCGCAGTGCCTGCAAAATCACCCTTCGGGCCCGAATAACACCATGACAGTGACATCATTCATGAGAAGGGGTCCCAAAAACCCCAAGTTGAAATTTTGGTGCAAAAATTCCAAAAAATGAATGAGATATGCAATAAAGTTGAACCCCCCCCCCCATCTAGCCCATTATACAGCTTACCAGCATTTCCTCAGTTCTCGGTTGCCTTTGAAGAGTGCAGACGTGTTCCCGTCCACGAAGATCGCGCACCAGAGTCCGGAGGTAAGTATGGGGTGAGGCGGGTGGGTGGTTGGCACGCAGTGGGTGGGTGGGTTGTGGGGGTTGGGAGACGCGCTGCGGACGGTTTTTGTTTTACAGGTTTGAAAAAAAAAGATGACGTGGGACGCTTTCCAGATTGGGGTGGGCTCCAGCATGGCAGAAAATGGCTGGGGGAGCAAGAGGAGCTGGCGAGGATTGGGCACCCGTGGGTGAAATAAAGCAAATGTTTGCCGGCGCTGGGTGGGCTCCTGGCGTGGCAGCAGGACAACTCTGGGGGAGCCGTGGAACCGACGGGGATTGGGCTGCCCCCGTAAGCAAACAATGTTTGTACGCTGGGTGGGCTCCAAGCGTGGCATAAGCTTTTTAGGGGGCGCATGACAGACATGCGCCGGGGAGGTAGCGGTGAAGGATTGGCGGCGCCAGTATGGCAGCGTGTTTTTCTTTGAAGCAGAGGAACACCGCTGTCACATTGAGCTGCTGCACCCATTGGTGCAGGACCACCACGCCTGCTCAAGGGAACAGTGGATTATGGGAGGCACACCTCTATGTGCTACTCTCCCAAAACGTTCCTTGCACATGCGCGCAAGCGAATGTAAAAAGGATCCTTTTCCAAGTGGGACATCTAACTGAGACTGAAATTCCAATTGAAAATAATGGGAACTTTAAAATGTAATAGCTTTGGAATTGATTAATATACTGTATTTTCGCCAAACCAGTAAATGGCACATCTGTGAGACAAGATCTTTCTACCCTGAAAATTTCAAACCATTAATAAATTATGCACTTTTTACATTCCATATCTCTGTACTCATGCATTTGATTGGAACAACACTTGCAACATTAAGAGATCATGGGTTCCGGATGGTACATGCAATTTTTCATGTGAATCAGTTCAAAGGTTGCAAAGCTATTAAAGTGCACAATTTTGAATTTACCATAGAAGTGCCTATTCAACACTATAATATATATCTATATATATGGAATAAATAATGGGTAAGGGTGGTATACAAGGATGCATACCCATCAAGAGGGCTAATTAGGGCTATAAGGCCAAGAGCCAGAAGAGCGAGTAGCTTTATTGCCCTAATTAGCCCCTGAGATGGGTATACTTATATATGCCACTAGACACCTGGGAAATGGAAAAAAACAGGGACAGCAATCAGAGGGTGGGGGTGCCACAAGACACCAGGGAAAAGACGAAAAATGGGGACAGCAATTGGGGATTGAGGGGTGCCACTAGACACCCGGGAGCCATTTATAAATATAGGGATGTTGGTCAGAGGGTGGGAGGTATCACTAGACATCAGGGATCACGTCTGCAATCATATTATGGCACCTGAAAACCTCTTGCAGAAAAGAGGGAATGGTGTATAGTAAGTGAAGATAGAAGTGTGGGGGATTTCTGGGTTTGGGAGAGTTTTGTATGTCTTTTTTTCCAGGTTCTTTTGCAGCTTGTTAATTAGTTTAGCTAGCTTCCTAATGATGAATTATTTGTGTTATCAGTATTGTCCCATTAATTGTTTGAATAGTATAAGTGTACATCTTTATTTAGTATAGGTTTATAGCTATAATTGTTTGATCAGTGCAGGCACATGACTGTAATTGTTTGATTAGTGCAGGCACATAGCTGTAATTGTTTGATTAGTGTAGGTATATACTTTTAATTGATGGAGTAGTCACAGGTATACAAGGAAATAAATGATGGCTTTTTTATGGGTGTGTATATATATATATATATATATATAAATATATGGCTATATATATATATATATACACACATATATATGTATGGGATACATGATGGGCATGAGTGTGATATGGAAAATATTTTCACTCCTTTAGAATGACCTCTGGATATTCACGAGTGGCAAAGCCACTAGTGAGTATCCTGAGGTCACTGTGCAGGAGTGAAAATATTTTCCATATCACATGAGTGCATATCATGTATCTGATTTATACAATAGGGTGTGTTTTCTGCTGTTTTTTGGTTTGATGACATCACCACAGTGAAAATAAATGGATTTATTTTCACTGTGGTGATGTCATCAGCATTTATTCTCACTCCGGTGAGAATACATGGTTTTATATGAAACATTTACAACTCACCCCTATTGTGTGTGTGTGTGTGTGTGTGTATATATATATATATATATTCTTTACAAAAAACTTTGTTAATACATCAGTTAGGGTTGTTTCCACATTAACAAAAGTGTGGGAATTCCACATTAGGGTTACCACCCCACCACCACACCCCCTCCTCAAAACCCTAACTCCACATCCCCCCCCACACACATCCTGCATGTACAAACATGCAAGCAAGGGAAGGGCCAAGGCAAGTGAACCTACCAGAGACAAGCAGGATCAGGTAACAGAAGTAACATACAACTCTGTAAACGTTCCACAAGACACAGGCATTGTTAGAGTCCACCAACTATATGAGTTCTGCAGCCATCATAGTAGTTTGGGGTTACACACACATGCTGGGCAATCATGGGTGATGGCTCACAGTAAGCAGTTTTGCGTTACAAACATCAATAACAAAATTTAAGCAGATGCCATATTTTAATAGTTAACAGCTGATGAAACACACAGTATGTTATCCACACATAGTGTACTGGAAATGACAGTTTCTGTGAGCCTAGCAACAGTCATTGGATGTTTGCATTTTGTTTTCTGATACAGTGAGTCAGTCATAATAACAAACAGTGATAATAATAAAAGTAATTTTTTCGTGGCATAGTTTACAAGTAAGATGTAAAAGCAACAGTTGTAACATGCAAAGATAACCATAACATATAGAATAATCAATAGGGAACTGTACACAACAAGGCTGTGTTTTCATTGAGGGGGTTGATGAAATCATAGACCTTGAGAGTGAAGCTCGAGAGGTCCCTATGATGTCATCAACCCCCGAGATGGAAACACAGCCTTGTTGTGCACAGTTCCCTAGCTGTTATTTTATATAGTATATAGATCCCCCCAAACCGTGCTAGTTTAATTTAGCAAGGATTTGTCAGTTTCTGTACCTTGTCCTGACACTGCCGTTTCCTCTCAGTCCTCGCTGCAGTTATGCACCACTGCTGACCCCGAAGATACCAGTTTTCACTGTCACCCAGCTTAGTTTTGTTCCTCAGGACCACTGATTTATAAAAAAAAAATACTGTTGAAAAATTAGTAGTTTTGAAACACGGAGCCGACTATGGCAGTCTGTGTTCAAACTATCTGAGAAGCTTAGCAGTGCCGCCATGTTGTACAGTATTTTCTGTGAAGCCCAATGTTTCAGCCAATTGAGAAACAGTTGAAGGTTAAAAAGTTGTTGTACTATCGTTGTGACATTAGAACAATAGTACAGCCACTTTTTTGACCTTTGAACTGTTCTACTACAGGATGTGGAAAACCATAATTTTCCATCCACAATAATCCCTAACCATATACTATATACTGTTAATGAGTATTTCTGGATAATGCAGCAGCATAACAACATGTGATGGTGATAGCTTCCCACCTGAGCAGTATCTCCAAACTACTGTGTATGTGTCAAGTCTATCTGTCCTGCTACCACATGCCTGTGTGGTAGCAGCAATACTTGCTGTGACCCAATTGTTGAATTATGACACAAATAAATCAATATTTTGAAAATGTGTACAGAATAAATGTCATTGTATTAGGAAGATATGCCAGCAGTAATGTGACATCAAACTGTGCTGGCAGTATAGAGTCGATTGTACTGTATTTGTGTTTTTCATTAGATAATGTTATGTGAAAGCAGTACAGCATTGTGACTATTGTGCTTACAGATATGCTGGAGTGATATAGTGTCTTACAATGTTGCATGTGTCTAGCATGTGTAGGGGTGGGGAAATGCGGAGTTAGGGTTTTGAGGAGGGGGTATGGGTGTGAGGTGGTGGGGTGGTAACCCTAATGTGGAATTTCCACAACTTCATCAGTGTGGAAACAACTCTAACTGATGCATTAACAAAGTTTTTTGCAAGGAATTTCCATTCTTTTTGAAAAAGTATAATATAAGCCTGCCCGGTTAGAACAAAATGCTTCCCTGGACTAACGGTGCACAGGGCCAAGCATGCAGTATATCAGCTGGCAAAGGATTGTGGAGGTTCCCCGGACATACTGTTCCACCTGGGTACCAATGACATTGAGGGAAATAGTGAGCTAGTGATACAGGCAAGGTTCAGGGAGCTTGCCAGGGTCTGCCATGACACAGGATGCATGACTTCCTTCTCAGAAATCCTGCCGGTGCCAAGGGCTAGTGGGGAACACAAAAGAAAGATTAGGGAGATAAACCAGCAGCTCAGGGAGTGGTGTGGGGCCAGAGGGTATAGGTTGATGGGGGATTGGGGGGAGACCTGGGAGAATAAGGAGCTACATGCTAGAGATAGGCTCCATCTCAGTTTGGAAGGAAGGGAAATCCTTAAGTTGAAAATAGAGGGGTTCGTTGGTGAAAGGTGGGGTTTAAACTTGTGAAGGGGGAGGGATGGGAGAAAGGGCTCTCAAAGGGGCTACGATAAAGGAGAAAAACTGTCTCCACCCCCTTGGGGGGCTGGAGGAATGCAGGAAGAGGCCGACTGGTAAGGGAGAAGACGGAATCCCCATGGGAACATGAGCAGGGGAAATGGAAGTATACAGAAAGGATGGAACGTAATCCTGCTAAATGCCAGGAGCTTGGGCAATAAAATGCCTGAGCTTCAGGTGATGCTAATGGAGGGAGAGGTGGATGTGGCAGTGGTCACTGAGACCTGGGCCACTGCAGAGCACGACTGGGACCTGAACCTGGAGGGTTACATCATGTTCAGGAAGGACAGGGGAGAGGGAAGGGGAGGAGGGGTAGCAATATTAGTCAAAAACTGCATTGGCATAGGAGGAGTAGAGGAGGTGGAGGGAACTGTGGAGGTGATTTGGGTCACCTTGATAACAAGGGGGGTAAGAGAGTAAAAATAGGAGCAGTGTATAGACCGCCCACGCTGGTGTAGGAGCTGGAGGAGCGTCTGGTGGCAGATGTGAGGAGACACTGCAGTTTGGGCAGTGGAAGGGTGGTGGTGTTGGGGGACTTAAACATGCCAGGAATGGACTGGGAGAAAATGACATCCTCGGTGGTCAGGGAACAGAGGCTGGATGCCTTTCAGAATGCGTTGCTAACTCAGCAAGTGGGGGAACCAACCAGGGAGCCACGGATACTGGATGTGGTCCAGGCAGACAGTGACCAGATTGGAGGCCTGGATGTAAGGGACCCATTGGTGGGGAGCGACCATGCCATGGTCTGGTTCTGCCTTGACCTAGGAGGGGTAGAAGACTGCACAAAGACGGAGGTAACTGACTTCAGTGGTGGTGGATTTCAAGGAAATGGGAAGGATCCTTAAGAAGCATTTGGATGGGATTGGGCCAGACATGGACACTGACAGTAGGTGGGAAATCATCAGAAGGGGGTGCAGGATGCTACCAACACCTGTACAAGAGTAAGACAAAAATGTGATAGGGCCTGTAAACCCTGCTGGTGGACCAGGGAAGTTCAGGAGGGGGAAAGAAGGCAGCTTATAGGCATTTCAAGTGCTCAAGGAGTGAAAGGGATCGAGGGGAGTATGAGCTGATGCCCAGAAGGGCCACTAGGGTGGTGAGGGTGGCTAAGGCAAGGAAGAAGCAGAACCTGGCCAGGGAAATTAGGAGAGGGAACAAGGGGTTCTTTAGATTCATTGGGGAAAAGCGGAGTGTGAAGAGGCAGATTAGCAGGATTAAAACAAGGGATGGATGGGCACAAGACCTGGGGGAGCAGGCTGAGGTACTAAATGAGTACTTCACCTCAGTTTTCATGAAGGAAAATGGGGGGGCTGCATCATACATGGGAGGAGATGATGAAACTGAGGGGGGAGGGACCCTTACCGATCGGCGGGTCTGGAGAGGGGGGCCATCACTGGCAGGAGAGGGGAAGGCAAAGCAGGGGGACAAGGTAGCGAAGGTAGAAATCATGGCAGAGAGAGTGAGGGAAGCCCTCAGGTCCCTTAAGACAGAGAAAGCACAGGGGGCTAGATAAATTACATCCCAGAGTTCTGAAGGAACTGGCAGATGTTCTGGCAAAACCAATGGCAGAGCTTTTCAGCATCTCTCTGAGGACAGGGTGGGTGCCCCAGGACTGGAAGGTGGCACATATAGTGCCTTTCCACAAGGGGGGATAAAGGGAGGTGGCAGGAAACTACAGGCCCATCAGCCCGACATCAGTGGTGGGCAAGGTGATGGAGGGCATTGTCAAGGAGAGGCTATGGTGGGACTGGAAAAGTTTGGGTGCCTGGATGATAGGCAGCATGGATTCGTCCCGGAGAAATCATGTCAGACAAACCTTGTGGAGTTCTATGACTGGGTGGCAAGTGCCTTGGACCTGGGTAGACTGGTGGACATCCTCTTTCTTGACTTCAGCAAGGCATTTGACTCTGTTCCTCATGGGGTCCTGTTGGATAAGCTGGTAAAATTGGGGGTGGGAAACCAGGTGATCAGATGGATAGGAAATTGACTTCAGGACCGGACCCAGAGGCTCGTGGTTGGTGGGATAGTCTCATCCCCAAGTAGGGTCATTAGTGGGGTCCCTCAAGGATCAGTCCTTGGGCCCCTCCTGTTCAACACCTATGTCTCTGACATAAGGAAGGGTATTAGGAGTGAGATGAGTCTCTTTGCAGATGACTCAAACTGGGGGCGGTAATGGATGGGGAGAAGGGGAGGGTGGCCCTACTGGGGGATCTGGAGGCTCTGAAAAGGTGGTCTAGAAAGTGGAAGCTGAGGTTCAATGCAGGGAAATGCAAGGTACTACACCTGGGAGCCAGAAACCCGGTCCAAGTGTACACCCCGGGGGGGGGGATGCTACAAGTCTCAATGACTGAGAGGGACCTGGGGTGGTGGTGGATGTCAAGATGAACAACTCTGAGACTTGTAGGAGGGCAGTGGCCAAGGCCAACAGGATACTCAGATGCATCGCTGGGGATCACCTCCAGATGGAGGGAAGTGATACTCCCTCTGTATAATTGCTTGGTGAGATCGCACCTTGAGTACTGCATGCAGTTTTGGAGGCCACACTTAAAGAGGGACATCGAACTCCTGGAGAGGGTCCAGAGGAAGGCAACCAAAATGATCTGGGGCTTGGGGGACAGGACTTATTGGGAGAGGCTTGAAGAGCTAAATATGTACACATTGGAAGAGAGAAGGGACCGGGGGAACATGATAGAGGTCTTCAAGTACATGAAGGGGGTAAATAGGGGAGGAGCAGTCAGGGTGCTCAGAAGGAAGGAGGGGGCAACTAGACAGCATGGGTGGAAGCTGGGGGGGAGATTCAGGGGAAAAAGGACGAGGTGCTACTTCACTGAGAGGGTGGTGGAGCCATGGAATGCACTGCCCAGGGGTCTGGTGGAGGCCGAGCCGGTGGAGGGGTTCAAGATGGAGTGGGACAGGTACAGGGGAAGGATTCTGGAAGCAGTGTCCTGTGCATTGAGAATATCTGGGACTGGGAAGGGAGAAACCAGAAATGGCAAGGGGACAGCAAGGTCAGCCCCCAGGGTGGGGGCTGACCAAATGAGCAGACACAAAAGACCATTAAACCTATTCTGCTAGCATTTTAGTATGTTAGTATAAGTAGTAAATGTTACGTGTTGGTGGGAATCACACCAAGCTGCTCATTTGTGCATAATGATATGTATCTGTGGGAGTGCGGGCCCTGCACTCCCACTTACACATAAGTAAGGAGCCATACAGCAGCCCTATTAGGCAAGGAACCCTTGTAACAGTAATTTGCCAGTATCTCGGGAACCATAGCAGCTAGAAAAAAATTCAAGTGCCGTTGTAATCATGACAGTGAGTAGCTTTTACAACATTTAATTGAATCTGCATCTCACATCATTTCTGAGATACAGGTACCAAAAAGCACTGTGAGTGCTAACTCTGAGGGCCTAATAGTGGCCCATGGACATGAAAAATTAACAATTAGAACACTAATTCTCAAATATCTCAGTAACTGCACAAGGTAGAAAAAAAGTCAAATTTCATGGTATTCATGGCTTTCCAACCTACTTCTGCACTTAATCACCCTATAGGGGACTAAAAATTTTTGCAACGAAAAATCCATATCTCAAACAGTTTTCAAGATATGAGCCCCGAAAGGTGTCATGGGGAGCAGCAATGTTATGCTATGGGAAAATTTCTCAACTTCAGAATGCTGTAACTATAGGCCTGTTCAATGTTTTCATACCAAACCACCAAAAGGCACATGTGTGGGACTAGGGCTTGCCACCCTGAACATTTCTAGTCAATAGCACAATCCATGTTGCCAGAATGAAGTGACAAAGAAAACAACCGCCGCAATGTTATCCTATGGGAGAATTTATGAACTTCAGAATGTTGTAACTATGGGCCTGTTGAATGTTTTCATACCAAACCACCGAAAGGCACATCTGTGGAACTAGGGCTTGCCAACCTGAATATTTCTGGCCTCTAGCACAATGCATCTTGCCACAATGAAGTGAAAAAGAAAAGAACACATACCAAAATGTGTTTGTGCAGTGTTGCCACGATTACTTTAATGATTTAGCGATTCTTCTATCTCTATAATGGGAATGTTGTCACACACAAAAATGTTGCCGTGGTTAATTTTTCTCCTAAGCGTGATTGTTTGCGTGGCAGCAAAAATGTTGCTGTGATCAAAAAATGGCAACATTTTAAAAAACATATTTCCAGACCAGCTGGTGGAAAGCTAATGCCAGGGGCTTGTTCTTCAGGGCTCAATTAGGTAAACTCAACTGTTGCTGTATACCAAAGTGCACTATTTTTTGAATTCCAGCTTTTTTTCTCTCTCACTAAGTGAAAACAAGATGGCAGCAGCACGACAACAATTTTGGGCAAGCTCATTAACAAAATGTAATCACGAATGTTTTTGCAGTGCACATATATGTTTTTCCATAGGCTATCATGGGACATGAAAAAATGGAATAACTTTTGAATGGAGCAATATTTTTTCACCAGGTCTTTAAAAGGCACCAGTGCAACTCAGGACACATGTAGACAGACCGATCTGAATCCACTCAAATGCACTCTTCAGTCCATTATGCCTGGATAAAGAATTTGCAACAATGGAGAAATTTCACTTTTTGAGCACACTAATGTTCCACAATCGTACATCCGACTGAAATGAAAATGTTTACATCCAGAGATCTAGGCTAGATAATTCTACACTCCAAATTTCAGGCACAGTGGACAAATGGTTCAAAAGTTATTAAAGTGCAAAATTTGAGGTTTAACATAGAAATAGCCGTGCAACCCTAACTATAGTGGCACTACTGTGCCACTATAAGATATATATATATATCTATATATAGATATATATATAGATATATATAGAGTTAGGGTTGTTCCATGTGACAAAAGTGAGGAAATTTGATGTTAGGGTTGAAACCCTTGGACCCCAGCCCACACCCCCAACCAGCATCAGGGTGCGTGTTGGGGTTGCTGGCCCTAACTCTCACCCCATCAGATGTGTGAAGAAGCAGGGGTATAGGAGAATAAGGTGAAGGTTAGGATCATAACCCCACAGACTCTAATGCCGTTGGGGGTGGGTGGGGGGGCACAAGGAGGGCTTTCAATCCTAACACCAAATTTCCTCGCTTTTGTCGCTGTGGAACAACCCTAACTAATTCCATTAAATGGAGTTTTTTACTCTAATTTCCCTTCTTTTTGAGAATAATAATGAGAAATAGTGAATGTAATGCGGCGGCGGGAGCGCTGGGCCCTGTGCTCCTGCCACGTGATGTCTTGTCACATAATAACACGGTGCCCACAAACGCAAATGGTAATGTGCATGGTGACACAAAGTGAAACAGAAAGATAAACAGTACTGTAGACACAAATGGTTAAAATAACGCAAATGCAAGCGTAAATGAAAACGCAAATGGTAATGCACATGGTGGCATAGATGGGAACAGTAAGTGAAACGGGAACGGAACCGCAAGCAGAAGCATTAAGGGTAACAGTAATGTAAGCATACAGGCTGGTTTTCCCTAAAAGCTGCATAGAGAAAGACAGTGAGTACAAAGAATGTATGCATAATAATGGGTCTCGGTGCAGAAAATGAGGAGTTGGAATACTAAATTGCTTATATCTCAGGAACCATATGACGTAGAAAAAAAAATGTAAAAGGCATATGATTTATGACTTTCATGGCTAGTTTTATGGGGGCAAAGCATTTTTCTGACAAAAAGTCCGTATCTCGCACTGTTTCTGAGATACGGGCCCTGAAAGGCGCGGCGAACGCAGTAATGTTATCCTATGGGGAAAAAAGAGAAGTTTGGAGTGCCATAACTTTGGCTCCCTGTAATATTTTTTCACCAAGCCACTGAAAGGCACATATGTGGGATGTTGGTTTTCTTCCCTCCAAATTTCAGCCCAAAAGACAAAACCATTATTTTGCAGCAGGGCGGAAAAGATTCCTGTAATGCGGCAGACGCCATAATGCTATCCTATTGGAAAAAGCATCAACTTTGGAGTATTGTAACTTTTCTGCCCTGTAATATTTTTTCACCAAAAGAGTGAAAGGCAAGTCTGTGAGATGTTGGCTACGTTCCCTCCAAAGTTCAGCCCAAAAGACCAAACCGTTATTTTGCAGCAGGGTGGCAAAGAATTGCTGTCATTTTCCCACAACCTGGAAAAGTACTGTCGAACTTTGTGAAAGCTTTCGCAAATTCATGCAACACTGTCGCAAATGCGAAAGTACTTTGGGAAAGTACTTTTTCCAGAAATTTGAAAAACATATTTCTGGGGTGTTTTACCCCAAAATAAAGACATGCCTAGCATCCTCAGGGTCCGACTAGGTGAATACAAAAATAATTAGGTTGCTAGAGGGTCCCAAATTTAAATGCCAAGCATTTTTCTGATGACCAACTGAAAACAAAATGGCAGATCTGCGACAGTAAAAGGGCCATTTCCAAAAGTAAAAACTGCATTTGCAACACTGTCTAACTTTTTGTTAACTTTTCCCATTGACTTATAATGGGAAATTGTTTTTTGAATAACTTTTGAACCGTTTAATATTTTTTCACAAAATCTTCAAAAGGTACATTAGGGACTCTGGCTGCATGTTCCCTGAAGGTTTTGGACTGTCGTGCAAACCGTGCGACCTGTAGAGACAAGCAAAAAATTCCAAAAAAGTGTAAATGAGCACACAGATCACGCTTAATAACTCGTAGCTGTATATCCAAACAGTACAAAAGTTGGCAGATCCCAAAATGTATGGTTCTTGATCATGTATTCCAAATTTCAGGCAAATCCATTGAACAGTTGCAAAGTTATTAAGGTGCAAAATTTTAAGTTTAACATGTAAATGGCTCCTCAACCCTAACTATGGTAGCGCTACTGTGCTACCATATTATATATATATCTATATATAGAAACATAGAATTTGACGGCAGATAAGGACCGCTTGGCCCACCCAGTCTGCCCATTTCCCTACCTACTGGATAAGCTGCAGATCCTAGTTAACCAGCAGCCTACTTCTTCCTACCCCCACCCTCTAGAATGGTCTTATGACTGTCCCATGCATGCTTGAATTCCACCACTGATTTTGACTCCACAACCTCCTCCGGAAGGCCGTTCCATGCATCCACAACCCTCTCTGTGAAAAAATACTTCCTTAAATTACCTCTGAGCCGCCCCCATCTTCAAATTGTGCCCTTGTTCTTGCACACCTCTTTTTGAAAGATGCTACCCTTTTGGACTTTGTTGATTCCCTTGAGGTACTTGAATGTTTCTATCATGTCCCCTCTCCTCCTTTCCTCGAGGCTATACATATTAAGCTCCTTTCGCCTCTCTTCATATGTCTTCCGTGCAGACCCTGCACCATTTAAGTTGCCCTCCTCTGACAGCTTCCATCCTGTCTATGTCTTTGTGGAGATTGGGTCTCCAGAACTGCACGCAGTACTCCAGATGGGGTCTGACCAGCTGTCTGTACAGAGGAATAATAACTTCCTGTTTTCTACTGGTAATGCCTCTCCCTATGCATTCCAGTATCCCCAGCCCTCCTTGCTGCCCTCTCACATTGCTTGCCCACCTTTAGGTCATCTGATATGACTACCCCCAGGTCCCTTTCCATTTTTGTTGTTGTTAGTATCTCACCCCCATTGTGTACTCTTCCCCTGGGTTTTTGTTTCCCAGGTGCATTACCTTGCACTTCTTAGCATTGAATCTAAGCTGCCATACATTTGACCATTCCTCTAACCTTGCCAAGTCCCTTTTCATCCTTTCCACCCCACCTTGTGCATCAACTTTGTTGCAGATCTTTGTGTCATCTGCAAAGAGACATACTTTTCCTTCCAGTCCTCTGCAATGGCTTATAAAGACATTGAAGAGGACTGGTCCTAATACTGAACCCTGCGGTACCCCACTAGTAACCCTCCTTTCTTCTGAGTGGACTCCATTTACTATTACTCTCTGGGTCCTATTCTCCAGCCAATTCTTTACCCAGGCTGTCATCTTGGGACCCACTCCCAGGCTGGCTAACTTGTATATTAATCTTTGTGTGGGACTGTGTCAAATGCCTTGCTAAAGTCTAGGTAGGCTATACAGTATATATATATATATATATATATATATATATTAGAGGCAAAATTCTCCATTTAATGCATCAGTTAGGGTTGTTCCCAGTGAGAAAGTGAGGAAATTCGGTGTTAGGGTTGAAAATACCTTTCAGTCTGGCCTCACCAGTATTGGGGTGTGCATTGCCGCTTCGGCCTCAACTCTCACCCATCACATGTGTAAAGCAGCAGAAGTATAGAAGAATGGGTGAGAGTTAGGGCTGAACACCCCAATGCACACCCCAATGCTGATTGGGGGGTGGGCTGGGGGGTCCAAGGGGGGTTTTCAACCCTAACACCGAATTTCCTCACTTTTGTCGCTGTGGAACAACACTAACTGATGCATTAAACAGAGTTTTTTCCCTCTGATTTCTCTTCTTTTTGAGAATGATAACGAGAAAAAGTGATTGTAATGCAGTGGCAGGAGCGTGGGGCCCAGCAGCAGGAGCATGGAGCCCTTTGGGCCCCACGCTCCTGCCACGTGATGTCTTGTGACATAGTAACAGGAACAGTAATGCAAACAGAAGTGATAACAGTGGTGCACATGATAACGTAAGTGCGAATGAGAACAGAAAGGGTAACACACACGGTGGGGTAGATGGGAACGGTCTGCCACGTGATGTCTTGTCACATAGTAACATGGTGCCCGCAAACGGAAATGTCAATGGGCATGGTGACACAAAGTGAAACAGAAAGATAAACAGTACTGTAGACACAAATGGCAAAAAATAACAGAAACACAAGCGCAAATGAAAACGCAAAGGATAATGCACATGGTGGCGTAGACGTGAACGGTAAGTGAAACGGGTACAGAACCGCAAGCGGAAAGGGAAATGGTAACAGTAATGTAAGTGCACAGGCTGTTTTTCCCCAAAAGCTGCATAGAGAAAGACAGTGAGTACAAAGAATGTATGCATAATAATGGGTCTTGGAGCAGAAAATGAGGAGTTGGGATACTAAATAGCTTATATCTCAGGAACTGTACGATGTAGAAAAAAAATTAAAAGTCATATGATCTATGACTTTCATGGCTAGTTTTGTACTTAGCCCTTATTAGGGGCTAAGCATTTTTCTGACAAAATGTCCGTATCTTGCACCGTTTCCAAGATACGGGCCCTGAAAGGCGTGGCGAACGCCGTAATGTTATCCTATGGGGAAAAAAGAGAAGTTAGGAATGCCATAACTTTGGCTCCCTGTAATATTTTTTCACCAAACCACTAAAAGGCACATCTATGGGATGTTGGCTGTCTTCCCTCCAAATTTCAGCCCAAAAGACCAAGCCGTTATATTGCAGTAGGGCGCCAAAGTATTGCTGCAATGCGTTGGATGCTGTAATGTTATCCTATGGGAAAAAGCAACAAATTTGGAGTGCCATAACTTTGCCGCTGTGCAATATTTTTTCAACACAATAGTGAAAGGCACATCTGTGAGATGTCAGCTGTGTTCCCTCCAAATTTCAGGCCGAAGCACCAAACCGTTCTTTTGCAGCAGGGTGCCAAAGAATTTCTGTCATTTTCCCACAGCCTAGAAAAGTACTGTCTCAATTTGAGAAAGCTTTGGCAAAAATTTGTGACACTTTCATGAGTGCGACACTACTTTGTGAAAGTACTTTTTCCAGAAATTTGAAAAACATATTTCTGGGGTGTTTTACCCCAAAATAAAGACATGGCTAGCATCTTCAGGGCCCGATTAGGTGAATACAAAAAGAATTAGGTTGCTAGAGAGTCCCAATTTTAAATGCCAAGCATTTTTCTGATCAGTAACTGAAAGCAAAATGGCAGATCTGCGATAGTAAAAGGGCCATTTGCGATAGTAAAAAGTGCATTTGCGACACTGTCGAACTTTTTGTTAACTTTTCCCATTGACTTATAATGGTAAATTGATTTTTGAATAGCTTTTGAACCGTTTAATATTTTTTCACGGAAACTTCAAAAGGCACATCGGGGACCCCGGCCGCACATTCCCTGAAGATTTTGGACCAGTCGCACAAACCCTGTGAACTGTAGGCACGACCGTAGAATTCCAGAAAAAGCTTAAACGCACTTGCAGATCATGCTTAATAACTCCACAGCCGTGTATCCGACTGGTACGAAACTTGGCAGATCCCAAGGCGTATGGGTCTTGATCATGTATTCCAAATTTCAGGCAAATCCATCAAACAGTTGCTATTTGTAAATGGCTCCTCAACCCTAACTATGGTAACACTACCATGCTACCATAATATATATATATATACACACACACACAGACACATACTCCTTATGGCTCAGATATTTAAAGGGGTTGCACATGGCACAACACCCCAATGCACCCCAGCATGATATTCAATGGGGCAGGTTATGTGGTGCAACTCCCGATGCACTGGGATGCATTGATAATGTATGTGGTGCAGATGCAGGGGGTATGTCCATGCATATGCAGCACATCCCAATATTCAGCCCAGCATGTGCAGCACATATGCTGGTGCAACCCAACAGTGCACTGCATGGGAGGCTCAAAGTTGAGCATGTAAGGAGTGGGAACAACTCCTGGCCACCCACAGGCCAGCCACTGTATTGCAGGGTGCAACACAGCAGCTGCCACCTGCCTACCCAGAACACCATCTACAAGCACACACATATCCCTGGTAGTCCAGTGGACCCCCCTTCCGAGTCCCTGATGCCCCGATAAATGTATGGTTAGACCTTCCCTGGTAGTCTAGTGGCTCCCCTCTCTCCCGTGTCCCTGATCACTGGAATAAGTCCATCAGGTATTTCCCTGGTTGTCTAGTGGAACCCTTCCCCGCCCATTGCTGCAAAAGTGGTACAGTGCCATATCTCATATCCCTGGTGATCTAGTGGCACCCCCACCCCTCCACCCACACAGCACCCCTTGCCCACCCCGCTCTCCCCCATCATTGGCAGGCATCTGCAATCCACCCGCATACCGCCCAGTCACCCACCAAATGACAGGTACTGTATGGGCTGTAAGTCCACTGGTCCACAGTGCGGATTTATGGGCTTGAGGGCATTCTGTACTAGACAGTCCCAAATATGTGAATATATATATTCATTGCAAACCTTTGTTAATGCATCAGTTAGGGTTAAAGTGACAAAAGTGGGGAAATGAGATGTTAGGGTTGAGCCCCTAACCCCTCCCTCCACCACCCCACAACCCCCAGCCCCAGACACCAACAGACACTGGGGTGTGCCATGTGGTCATCAGACCCAACTCTCACCCCATTCCTTGTGTAAACAGGTTGACATGCTACAGTAAAGCAGAATGGGGTGAACGTTAGGCCTCACATCCCCATGACACACCCCAGCATCTGTTACTGTGTGGAGGATGAGGGAGTGGGGTGGTGGGGGGAGGGAGGGATTAGGGGCTCCACCTTAATATCTCATTTCCCTACCTTTGTCACTTTAATCTTAACTGATGCATTAACAAAGTTTTTGCAATGAATTTCTTTACTTTTTGAAAAAGTGTAATGTAACTAGTAAATAATATGCATTGGTAGGAGCATGGGGCCCCACAAAACTGCCAATTTGTGGATAATGATATGCATCTGTGGGAGTGTGGGCCCTTCAGGCCCTGCACTCCCACTTACACATAACAATGGACCTATACAGTAGACCTATAGGCCTGAAAAGAACCCTTGTGACACTAATTTGTCAATATCTCAGTAACCGTACAACCTATGAAAAAAATTCAATTGCAGTTGTAATCATGACTTCAAAACCTCTAGGGATGCTTAGTGCACAAAGCTGCAGATAGCAAAAAATCCATATCTAGCATTGTTTCCAAGATACAGGCCCCGGAAGTCACTGTGGGTGCCACAATATTACCCTGTGGGAAAAATCTCAACTTTGTGATGGCATATCTCTGTAACCAATTAACTTTTTGACAACTAAATAGCATAACTCACATCTCTGGGACATCCTTTTATACCCTGCAAATTTCAAGCCAAAAGACCAAACCGTTTATTTACAGTGCAGTGGCAAAGTTTTAAAATTCCTATTTCGTGAGGTGTCAGAATCCCCATTCACGAGCTGTCAAAATCCCTGTTTGTGTGTAATCCTTGATCATCAGATTTTGACCATCCGGTCTCCAAGTTGTGAAAGGGAATTTTTTCAGCTTGTGAAAGGGGACTGGCTCACAAATGAGGATTTTCATGGCTCAAGAACTAGGAATTGAAAAACCAATCCCCTTTTGCAAGCTGACAAAATCCCTGTTTACGAGCCAATCCCCTTTCGTGAGGTGTCAAAATCCCCATTCAAGAGCCAATCCTCATTCACGAGAATGGCCATCTGGTCATGAAGTGATGATCAAGGATTTTGGCAGCTCACAAAAGGAGATTGGCTCATGAATGGGGATTTTGACATCTCACGAAAGGGGATTTTGTCAGCTCGTGAAAGAGGATTCAAAAACCCAATCCCCTTTTGCGAGCTGACAAAATCCCTATTTGCAAGCCAATCCCGTTTTGCAAGGTGACAGAATCTCCTTTTGTGAGCCAATCCATGTTGGCAAGATATGGCAGTCTGGTCTCTAAGTCACAATCAAGGACTTTGCTACCTCGTGAAAGGGGATCTGCACTCGAATGGGGATTTTGTCACCTCGCAAATGAGGATTGGAAGCGAGTCATGAATGAAGAATTTTAAAATTTAAAATGGCCATTTTATTTAGCCAAAAGGAAGGAAATCAAACGTATGGGTTTGTAGAGGCGTCACCCTGAACTAAACCCATGCCTTATTTCAGCAACAAGTCACTGATGGGGCAAGCTACAACATTCTGTTTGGGAGACAAAATGAAAACAAAATGGCGGCTTGTGAACGAATAATTCTTTCACACGAAAGGGGATTTTATAAATCTCCATTCGTGATCTGACAAAATCCTTGATCATGAGCCCAATCCCCTTTCACAAAACATACATATAAATCTTGGAGTGAACTGGGCATGCTCAGAACCCAAAACATCAAAATTAAATAACTTTGGAAAGGATTAATATTGTTTCACCAAACCAATGCTGGATTATTCTTGGACCAAACCTCTTTCTACCTTGGAAATATCAAACCAATATACCAAATAGTGTGGCCACAGGGCAATGGGCAAAAATTAGCAAACAAGTGCCTAAAATAAGTGCAAAATGAGATTTTCAGCACTTCACTGTACATAAACCGCAAGTCTGACCAAAATGCAACTTGGCAAATCAAGAGATCTACCATGCAAAACCGCACAGTCCACATTTCGTGCAAATCCATTGAACGGTTGCAAAGTTATTAAGGTGCAAAATTTGGAGGTTAACATTAAACTGCTTACTCAGCCCTAACTATACTGGCCCAATGACCCCAATGCACACCCCAATGCCTGTTGGTGTGTGGAGGTTGGGGGGTGGGGATAGGGTGTTAGGGGTTGGTAACCCTAACACCAAGTTTCCAAATGTTTGTTCATGTGCTATCAACCCTAACTGATGCATTAATGAAGTTTTTTGCAATGAATTTACCTTCTTTTTGAGAAAGTGCAATGTAACTGGTATGCAGTGGAGCGTGGGCCCTCTGAGCCCTGTGCTCCCCTCACACTGCCCATTTTTGCATATAGATATCCATAGGTGGGAGCGTGGGCACTCTGTACCCTGTGCTCCCTCACACTGTCCATTTTTGCATAATGATTTGCATATGTGGGAGTGCGGGCCCTCCAGACCCTGCACTCCCACTTTCACATAAGTACGGTGATATACCCCACACCCCTATAGTCATGAATAGGAACCCTTGCAACACTAATTTTACATTACCTCAGTAACCATAGCAACCAGGGAAAAAATTCCACTGCAGTTGTAATCATGGCTTCAAAACCTACACGAGGGCTTAGTCCACCTAAAGGTATACTAAGGTCGCCACAGTGAAAAATCCATATTTTGAACCATTTTCAAGATATGGGTGCCAAAAAACACAACATGTACCACAGTGTTATCCTATGGAAAATGCGGCAACTTCAGAACACTGTAACTATTGAACCAGCATCAATTTTTTGACCAAACCAACAAAGGCACATCTGTGTGGCCAGGGCTTGCTACACTGCAAATTTCAGTCCAAAAAACCCTAACCATTTTTTTGCTATAAAATGGTAAAGAAACTGGCTTATTTGGGGCTTTAATTCCACAAAATTCTACAACTTTTACAAAATTCCCATATGTCAACATAGGGTACTTTCACGAAACTAGAAAGTAGTATTGCAACACTACTGGTACTTTCACAAAACTAAAGGTAGTGCCATAACACTATAGGTACTTTTACAAAACTAAAGATAGTGTTGCAACACTACTGGTACTTTCATGAAACTAAAGATAGTGTCACAACACTACTGGTATTTTTGCAAAACTAAAGGTAGTGTTGCAACACTACTGGTACTTTCGTGAAAGTAAAGGCAGTGTTGCAACACTACTGGTGCTTTCTTCATTCACTTTTGAGATATGAACACTGAAAGCTGGTGCAGTTGCCAATATCTCAGTAATATTTTCCATAGATTCCTTTTGCTGGTTTACTGGAAAAATTTACACCAGTTGCATTGTAAATGTAGTGTAATGTAACTGATATGTGGTTGTGGGAGCACGGGCCCCTCTGGACCCTTTGCTCCCCTAGCACTGAAGATTTTTGCATAATGGTATGAAAATGTGAGAGTGCGGGCCCTCTGGGCCCCGTGCTCCCACTTGCATATAAGTACGGGGACATGACAGAGCCCTACACACATGAAAATGAAGCACTGAAACACTAATTTGCAAATATCTTAGTAACCGTAGCAGCTATGAAAAAAATTCCACTTAGGCGGTTTTCATGACTTTGAAGCCTCCACTCATGCACAGTCCACCTAAAGGTGGACTAAGCTGTGAGTAACAAAAAATCCATATCTCAAACTGTTTTGGAGATATGGGCATCGTAAAGTGTCATAGGTGTCGCAATGTTATTTTATGGGGTATTTCATGAGAAAATTGCACAACAGACACTCATAATGCAGTGAATTTTTTGAATTTTTGAACCAAATTTTCAACATGGGCTTTTTCGAAAAAACCCTCATGAACACTGGTCCTGTGATTTGGTTAATCCATCCTGAAAGTTGATTTTGCGCAGTGACCACTCCATTCTGCAGCTCAGGTGCAAAAACATGTTTAGGGAAGGATGTAAAAAACGACAGCTGTACTTTTCATAAGGAGGTGTTAAAAAATGGCATTGTTGAAAATCTGTAGTGAAAATATTAAAAATTGGCAAAGTTATGAGCGTGCATAGGAACAGCACAATGCACACTTGTAAAACGATCATTTTTTGGAATTTTCTTACCTAATTTTCAAAATGGGCTTTTTGAAACCTCCCCTCATGAACAGTGGCATTGTGATTTTGTTAATCCATTCTGAAAATTGCTTTTGCACAGTGACTGTGCCATTATGCGCCCCAGGTGTGAAAACACATTTTGGGCAGGATGTGAAAAATGACAGCTGCACTGTTCATAAGGACATGTGAAAACATGTCAATGCTGAAAATATGGAGTGAAAATATTAAAACTTGGTGAAGTTACAGGCCGTGCATACAAACTGTGCAATGTATGCTCATAAAACAGTCATTTTGGGGATTTTTTGCACCAGATTTTTAACATGGGCTTTTTGGGACCCCACCACATGAACACAGGCACTGTCATTTCATTAATCTGTGCCAAAAGGTGATTGCATGCTCCAACCGCAAAATCACCTTTTGGGACCGAGTAATGAAATGACAGTGACTGTGTTCATGAGGTGGTGTCCCAAGAACCCCATGTTCAACATTTGGAGCCAAAATTCCTAAAATTGGCCAAGATATCAACATAAGTTGAACCCCACCCATAGACTGCCATTCTACGGCTTGATTCCTCAGATCGCAGTTCGGCTTTGAAGAGTGCAGACATGTCCCTGGTCCTGAGAAGACTGCTGATCCTGACTTCCGGAGGGTAAGTATGGGTGAGAATGTGCAGGGAGGTGGGTGCAGCAGAAGGAGGGTGGGGACGGAGGAGGGAGGACTGGAGAGATGACGAGGGACCAATTTCTTCTTTGCAGGGTAAAAAAAGACATTCTGGGAAGGTTTTCTTTGTTAACAGATTGATTAAATAAAAAAAAAATATTTGGCACACTGGGGTGGGCTCCCAGTGTGCCACACTAGTGGGGGGGAGGACACTACCCAACTCGGGGATTGGATATCTCAATGTCGGGATAAAAAGAACAGGTTTTGAGGTGAGAGCATCCAACACTGGGAGCAAGGTCATCCTGGTGTCAGAAAGATATAATTACTAAATTGGCACACTGGGGTGGGCTTTCAGTGGGCCACATGAGTTTTTTCAAGGGGGAATACATGCTGCTGACAGGGGTATTGGGCACCCCTGTTGGCAAAGAAAGTGGGCTGGGGGCATCTGACACCAGGGTTGGGCATCCTGGTGTTGGAAAATATTGAAAATAGTTTTAAAAATCTGGGTACACTGGAGTGGGCTCCCAGTGTGCCACATATGTGTGGGGTAGTCATACCAACAAGAGGATTGGGCACCCTGTTGTCGTGATTCTCACAGAATTTGATGCAGGATCCCACATCGCAAATTTTGATGTCTGCAGTGAAGCTAAAAGATGGGGATGGTTTTCTTTATTTACTGACCCTAGGTAAACACTGTCAGTTGTGTTTACCTAATTGGGGACTGAGGAACACACTGGTGGCATCAGAGTTTCAATCTGACCCCCAGAAATGCTATTTTCACAATCATAGTGTCAGAAATTGTGGAAAAAGTGGGTGCAACACTTTTGCGAAAGTGTGACACTTTCGCGAAAGTGCCATATTTGTTTCTTCTGCAATTTCTGACATTACAGGGACCGATTGTGAAAATGGCATTTCTGGGATCAGACTGAAAATCTGATGCCCCAAGTGCATTCCTCAGCCCCAGATTAAGTAAATACAACTGACAGTGTTTACCTAGTGGCAGTAATTATTGAATTTCAGCTATTTTTGTCTGCCGCTAACTGAAAACAAGATGGCAGCAGCTCACAAACAAATGGTATAGCTCAAAAGCTTTTAAAAGCAAACTTGCTTTCATGAAAGCTTTTAAAAGCTTTTGAGCTACACATATATTTTTTCCCATAGGCTATAATGGAAATCTTTGAACTTTCATAACTTTCAAACAGATTAATATTTTTTTCACCTAATCTTCAGAAGGCAGTTCCTTGACCCAGGCCCCATACACCCTGAAATATTCAGAACAGTCAGACAGACTGTTTGGGCTGTAGAGGTGAGCAAAGAATTTAAAAAGTTAAGGATTTTTCACACTTTTCAATGCTCTGGAGCTCTGCAACCAAAACTCTGACAGGAACCAACATTTCCAGATCCAGAGATCTATGGTACCACACTGTGCATGCAAAATTTCAAGCAGATCAGACAAATGGTTGCAAATATATCAAAGTGCAAAGATTTGAGTTTAACATAGAAGTGGTTGCGCAACCCTAACTATACCTGCCCTACTGGGCAGGTATAATATTAATATCTCTCTCTCTTTATATATATATATATATATATATATATATATATATATTTATATTTATACAGTGGGGGTGAGGGATAAATGAGTATGATAAATCATGTTATTTTCACAGGCGTTTGATAACTGTAAGAACTGACATTTATCACACCCCCGAAACCCGTGCTAAACCCACGCTAAACCCACGCAAAGCCATGCAAAGCCATGCAAATGGTACATTTTGCAACAGTGAGGCCCCATTATATAAATAGGACACATGATGTGCACATCGTGGAATACGAATAATATTTTCACTCCTGCCTCGTGAGCACTGTATATTTCACTCTGCAGGAGTGAAAATATTTTCCATATTCCACTCATGCCCATCATGTATCCATATATATATATATATATATATATATATATATATATATTCTTTGCAAAACTATGTTAATGCAGACATTGGGGTTGTAAAAACTCAAAGTGTACCAAGATACGAAAAACAAAAACATTATGGATTTGGATCTCCAGAGTATTGGCGAATCAGAGGTGGGGTCTTACTTGGGATTGTCAAACCTAATGCCCCCCCCAGCCCGTAGCCTCTTGTCTGAAGCACAAGATACAGCTCCAACTTAGTGCCTCATAGTGATACAGTATGGCCAACATAATCTGTCAGTGTTTTCTTCATGCAGGGCCCTACCTTGTCTGATTCAGGGTAGGGGTGGGCACTACAATGTTAAACTAAAAATGTTGCACTTTGATAACTTTGCAACCGTTCAATGGATTTGAACAAAATTTGAAATGCACTGTCCTGTGAGGTAGAACTCCTGATGTGGCAAATTATGTTTCAGTCGGGTGAGCGTTCCCCATGTTATGGAGGGATGAAAACACATGTTTTTACTCATCGACTTTGCCTGTATTTTTCTTTGAACTTACCTACAGCCCAAACTGTTTGGTGTTTTGGTCTGAAATTTTCAGGCCAGAAATGGACTACCCCACAGATGTGCCTTTTACTAGACTGGTGAATAAAGAATAAGCAGTTTTTAAGTTATTGCAATTAAAAAAATGTAAAACAATTGTTTCTGAGCATGCTCAGTAAGCACTTCAAGATAGCTATATGAAATGAAGAAGGAATCCTGTTTCCTATTGGAAAATTCCTACTTCATATTGCTGCAACCTTGTTTTCAGTTGTGCCTGAAAAATCCAAAATTGGAAACTTCACAAAATGGTATTCTGGGGAGGAACAAATACCCCCCAACATCACCAGTCTGTTGGACACTTGGGAGCCCACTTCCAGTGTCCCAAATGTTCTATCTACCAGAAAAAAATGAAAACAGTACCCCGTCTTTTTTTTAATCCTGTAAGAAAGAAAATGGTCCCTCGTCATTTCCCATCCTCCTACCCATCCCGACCCTCCCACTGAGCAACCCACCACCCCACACACCCTCTTCCCCCATACTTACCACCGTAGATCCTCTTCTGTCATCTTCTGTGGATCGGGACACATCTGCACTCTTTGAAGCCAAACCATGAACAGAAGAAGCAAAGTAAGTGCTGTATAATGGCTGTCAATGGCATTTTGAACTTATGTTGCTATTTCAGCCATTTTTTGTTATTTTTTCACCAAATTTTCAACATGTCCTTTTTTAGACCCCACCTCATGAATACTGCCAATGTAATTTTGTTACTCAGTCCAGAAAGGTGATTTTTCGGTCACTTTGAGAATTCACTTTTTAAGACGAAGTAACAAAATGACAGTGTCAGTGTTCATGAGGTGGGGTCCCAAAAAGCCCATTTTAAAAATCTGTTGCAAAAATATCAAAACACATCCAGGTTATGCGTGGTCATTGAAATTTTTCTATGCACTCTCGTAATGTCTGCAATTTTTAATATTTTCACTCCGAATTTTCAATATTAACATTTTTTCACACCACCTCATGAACAGTACAGCTGCCATTTTTCACATCCTGCCTGAAATGCATTTTCGCTACTGTGGTGCAGACTGGTGCATTTGCTGCTTGAAATCACCTTTTGAGAAACATTAATGAAATAACAGTGCCAGTGTTCATGGCTTGGTGTCCCCAAAAGGCCATGTTGAAAATTGGTGAATGGCCTTTGGATGCAGGTATGACTTATCTGACCTGCATCTGAAGAATTATATAGAACAAACATTACAGCTCTGCCTAAGGACTGTATATTGAAGCAGCAAATTATATTTACTAATTCTTTTATGCAATGTGTAAAATGTGAGTTTATAACTCCTATGTTTTTATTGTGAGATATTTTGTGGCATTAAATCAGCCACAACGATTTAAAAGCTATAATTCTGCTTTTTGTTTTTTTACCCAATTTTAAAAACTTATTTTAATTTGATATTGCTTATTTTACTTTATTTTATTTTATTTTTGCACCACTGAGGGCTTTAGGGTCACATGACCAGTCAATATTAAGTGTGCATATTATGTTTCTGGTGTTTAGATCTTACCGAGTGCCATTTTAAGAGATATCTAATAGGAGCTGAAGGATCATTTTGAAGGAGTGTTGTGAAAAATCATTATTCCTATTTGCCTGTGTCTCTGATGGCCACCAAGCCTATCTCAGCATCTGCCAAAATTGTCTGGAGTTCGCAAATTTTGTTATCCAAAATTAGGTTTACAGGCAGACCACCATCCCTCCTCCTTTCTTTGCTCCATTCACATTATCTGTGACCCATCCTTTGTCTGCATCTTCCTGCTTTTGTTTCCTGTTGCCTTTGTCCCCTGTTGGTTTCCTGTGATCCTACTCTCCCATACCCCCTTCCTAATACAGTCCACTTCCAGCCTTTGGCAACCCTAGCATCCCCGTACCTTTTCCCCATTTTGGGTCAGAGGTCTTAGCTGGCTCCCTTTCTCCTCCTCCATCCATGGACTCCCCTAGCTCTAGACCCCACTTCAGTTTAAATGCATAGACATCCAATATTTGTTTGAGTGCACTAGTTCTCTCCTTTCATGAGATGAAGGCCATCTCTTTTGAAGAGCCTCCTATTCCAGAAGTCACCTCAGTTGCCAATAAACTGAAACCCTTCTTCCTGATGCCACCTAGTCATTGAAAATCTCTGCTTTCTCCTCCCTCACCCTTCCCTCACTCTTGTTCCACATTGGTAGGACTTCTAAGAAGGTAAGCAAAGCTTCTTTCCCTATCCACCTATCACCCAGCATCTGGATGTTTGACATGACTACCTCCAGTTGCTGATTGGCCGGGTCATTACTGCCTACTGTAAGTGTACTAGCACTCTAGCTGTCCCCATCCAACTGACTATCTCCTCATTTCTGGCTTAGTCACTCCTAGCTGAGGCCCCTGGTAGGCATCTGACTACTCCCGTCTCTTTCTGTTCTCTATAGTCTATCCTCTCAATGCACCTAATCATTGAGTCACCAACTATCAATACCTTATTGACTTCTGACTTGCCATCCCACCTTCTATAAGTTACCTTTCAGACGTGTTCCTTCCTCCTGACAGGCACACAGCCTCCCCTTGGAAAGGCAGGTACCTGCTCCACTTCTAGGGGTGCAAAACCATTTGCAGTCATGACTGAAGATTTTTTTTACTACCCACATGCCTTGTTTTATCCCTCTTTCTCCTTCCCACCACCATGCATCTCCCTGTTCTGTTCTGGGCTTCTGGGGAATCAGAAGGATGGGATGAGGTTGTAGACTCCAGTCCAGTTGTCTGCACAACAGCAATACTGTATTTCATCCCATGCTGCTATCAGCTGTAATTAAAATTCTGAAAATCTCCTGCAAATGAGGCTGTGGCCCATCCTTCTCCAGAACATATCCTAGATCTGTACAGCTATCTAGCCCCCAGTCATACCTACCCTTCATTTGAGAGTGAAGAGCTTTGAGGGACACTGCAACAGCAGCATCCAGGGACTCGTGTCTGAGAAGAGAGTTAATGCCTCAAGGGAAATGGCTGTTTAGTAAGAGACAGAGGACATTTTTAGGTGACTATTAAACTGTAGTTCATATTACTTTTCGCTTGGGCAGGATAGTGTTTATCTGGGAGTCTTCTGAATGTGTCCTCTGGTAAATGTCTTAATTGGTGTGGGAATTGGTGTAATTGGTTTGGAAGGTATGTTAAAGGATGTGTTAATTATCTCATTGATTTGGCACTTTGATTAGGCAATTAGTTTTAATTAGTGTGGGTTCATATGGTTTTACTTACTGTGGGTATATATTTTAAAATGGTGTGGTATATGCAAACATACGAAGATGCCAGCAAAAGAAGGCTATTTGGTCTATCTAGTCTGCTCATGTTGTAGGGACCACAGCTTGAGTTACTGTCCCTGCCCCCCTTCCCACTCCTCCCATCCTCACTACCCATGATCCTTACTTTCTCCTATGCCTATCCCAGCATATCTTAATGCTGCCCACTGTCTTCAATGAGATCACCTCTTCTGGCAGTGCATTTCAAGAGTCCACATCCCTCTCTGTGAAGATGTGCTTCCTGACCTCCCTCTTAACCCCCCTCCAGCATAAGACTGTGCCTCCTGGTGTTATGGTTGCCACTCAGCTTAAAGAGACCCTCCTTATCCACCTTATTTATCCCTTTCAAGTACTTGAAAGTCTCAATCATGTCCCCTGTCTCTCTCCTTTCCTTGAGGGAGTACATGTTCAGTGGCTTCAACCTCTCCTTGTATGCCTTGCCCTGCTGATCCACTGTCATCTTTGTAGCCCTCCTCTGGACCTTCTCCAGCAGGTTAATGTTCTTTTTGAGGTGTGGGCACCAGTACTGAACTCCATATTCTACAGGTGGCCTCACCAGTGTACAAAGGTAGTATAACCTCCTTTCTCCTGCTACTGATCTCCCAGCTATGCATCCCAGCATCTTGTTTGCCCTTGTTGCTGCTTTCTTGCACTGTGTGGAGTGCTTCAGGTCACTATTGATCATCACTCTCAGGTTCTTCTCCTCCTCTGATGCAGATGCCTGGACTCCACCCTGGTAGTACTACATCCTGGGGTTCTTAGCTCCAATCTGCATAACTTTGCATTTATTGGCAATGAAGCCAAGCTGCCAGATCCCAGCCCACTTCTCCATCTTTTCCAGATCATCCTGTAGGTCCTGTATCCCTTCAGCTGTGTCCACTCTCCCACAGAGCTTGGTGTCATTCGTGAATAGGCACATTTTGCCCCTAATGCCATCCCCAATGTCACTGATAAAGACATTGAACAACACTGCCCCCATAACCAAGCCCTGTGAGACCCTACTGCTGACATCTCTAGTGCAAGATAACTCTTCCCCCACAACCACCCTCTGGGTTCTGTCCCCTCATTAAGTTTTCCACCCATTTGGATATCTTATCCCCAACCCTGAGATCCACCAACTTCCTGATCAACCTTTTGTGGGGCACATAGAAACATAGAAACATAGAATTTGATGGCAGATAAGGACCGCTTGGCCCACCCAGTCTGCCCATTTCCCTGCCTACTGGATAAGCTGCAGATCCTAGTTAACCAGCAGCCTACTTCTTCCTACCCCCATCCCCTAGAATTGCCTTATGACTGTCCCATGCATGCTTGAATTCCACCACTGTTTTTGACTCCACCACCTCCTGGAAGGCCGTTCCATGCATCCACAACCCTCTCTGTGAAAAATACTTCTAAATTACCTCTGAGCTGCCCTCTATCTTCAAATTGTGCCCCTTGTTCTTGCACACCTCTTTTTTGAAAGATGCTACCCTCTTGGACTTTGTTGATTCCTTCAGGTACTTGAAAGTTTCTATCATGTCCCCCTCCCTCCTTTCCCTCAAGGCTATACATATTAAGCTCCTTTAGTCTCTCTTCATATGTCTTCCGTGCAGACCCTGCACCATTTTAGTTGCCCTCCTCTGGACAGCTTCCATCCTGTCTATGTCTTTATGAAGACTGGGTCTCCAGAACTGCACTCAGTACTCCAGATGGGGTCTGACCAGCTGTCTGTACAGAGGATAATAACTTCCTGTTTTCTACCGGTGATGCCTCTCCTATGCATCCCAATATCCCCCAGCCCTCATTGCTGCCCTCTCACATTGCTTGCCCACCTTAGGTCATCTGATATGACTACCCCAGGTCCCTTTCCATTTTTGTTGTTAGTATCTCACCCCCATTGTGTACTCTTCCCCTGGGTTTTTGTTTCCCAGGTGCATTACCTTGCACTTCTTAGCATTGAATCTAAGCTGCCATATATTTGACCATTCCTCTAACCTTGCCAAGTCCCTTCTCATCCTTTCCACCCCACCTTGTGCATCAACTCTGTTGCAGATCTTTGTGTCATCTGCAAAGAGACATACTTTTCCTTCCAGTCCCTCTGCAATGTCGCTTATAAAGACATTGAAGAGGACTGGTCCTAATACTGAACTCCTGCGGTACCCCACTAGTAACCCCACTTTCATCAGAGTGGACTCCATTTACTATTACTCTCTGTGTCCTATTTTCCAGCCAATTTTTTACCAAGGCTGTCATCTTGGGACCCACTCCCAGGCTAGCTAACTTGTATATTAATCTTTTGTGTGGGACTGTGTCAAATGCCTTGCTAAAGTCTAGGTAGGCCATGTCCACAGCCCCTCCCTGATCTACTACTTTGGTCACCCAGTCAAAGAAATCTATCAGATTTGTCTGGCATGACCTTCCGCTGTGAATCCATGCTGCCTTGGGTCCTGTGCCCTCTGGCCTCTAGATACTGACAATTCTTTCCTTCAGAAGTGATTCCATCATTTTCCCTACCACTGAGGTTAAACTAACAGGTCTGTAGTTTCCTGCTTCTGCCTTGCTCCCACTTTTGTGAAGGGAATCAGATCTGCCCTCCTCCAGTCCTCGGGTACCACCCCATCCTCCCATGATTTGTTAAACAGGGTAGTCAGTGGTGTCACTAATTCTACCCTTAGTTCTTTAGAATTCTGGGATGAATCCCATCAGGCCCCATTGCTTTGTCCACCTTCAGTTTTAAGAGTTCTTTCAGAACCCTTTCTTCTGTAAATGGGCTGGTATCAACTTCTGTATCCAGTGTGTTTCTACTGTTTGTTCTAGGTACCCCTCTTCCTTTGTAAATACTGAGCAAAAATATTTGTTATATCTTCTGCCTTTTCACAGTCTCCTCTGCCCACCCTTCCCCTTTATTAAGCCTCACTATCCCTCCCTTGGTCTTCCTTCGCTCCCTGATATACCTATAAAAGGTTTTATCCCCTTCTTAACTGAGTTGGCTATCTTTCCTCAGTTTGGGCCTTGCTGTTCTGACTGCCTTCCCAGCTTCCTTTTGCTTTAACTGATACAGTTCTCTGTCCTGCTCCTTCATGATTCCTTGTACTTCCTGAAAGCTTTCTTTTCTCTTGAACCTTCACTGCCACTTCCTTTGAGAACCATAGTGGTTTCTTACATCGTTTAGTTTTGTTTATTTGCTTCACACAAAGGCTTGTTGCCTCTGTGATTGCAGTTTTTATCATTCCCCATTGTTCTTCCACCCCTCCTTCTTGCCCATTTGCTAGTGCATTCCTTAGGCTCTTACCCATTTTGGCAAAGTCAGCCCTCCTAAAATCCAGTACCTTTGCCTTTGTATGGCTTGACTCTATTGCTGTGTTTATTGTGAACCATACTGTTCGATGGTCACTAGTTCCCAGATGGCTACCCACTTCTACATCTGTGATCCTCCCTTCATCTCCATTTGAGAGAACCAGGTCTAAGATTGCTCCTCTCGAGTGGGCTCCAATACTAGTTGTTCAGGCATGCCCCTGTAGGGCATCTAGAATAACCCCACTCTTCAAGTGGCTGCGCAACTGCACTCCAGTTAACATCTGCATATTCAGATCACCCATCAGCAATATCTCCCTTTTTTGCCATACTAAGTATACTTTCTATCATTTTCTTGTCCATTTCCTCCCTGAAGGAAGGGGTCTGTATACAACCCTGTGCGGATTGTGGTGCCATTGCCGGTCTCCAAATTTACCCACACTGCTTCTTCTCCTCCCTGTTTTCTTTTTGTTCTGTTACTTTGATTCCTTCCCTTATGTAAAGAGCTACCTCCTCCTCTTTACCCTCTCTGTCTCTCCTGTAGATAGTGTATCCTGGTATGTTTACGTCCCAGTCAAGGTTTTGTGCGAACCATGTTTCTGTGACTGCCATGATATCCAGATGTTCCTCCTCCATCAAGGCCACTAATTCAGGAAGCTTGTTACTCAGACTATGTGCATTGGTACTCATTGCTTTCCATTTTTTGATGGCTTTACTTTCTCTTGCGGCATCCCCCACTGACCTTTCTACCTCAGACTTTTTCCCATTTAGTACCCTGTTTTGTAGGGAGAGGCTGGGATTTTTCTGCTGCTTATCAGTGCCTCCCTTGACTAGTTTAAAAGCTTGCCAATAAAGCATTTAAACCGATTGCTCAAAAGACTTGTTCCCTTCCTGGACAGATGCAGACCATCCTGCCAGTATAGGCTGGTGTCCCTCCAGGTGGAACCCCAGTCCCCAATGAAGCCAAACCCCTGTGCTCCACACCATTTTTTCAACCACTCATTAAACTGCATGGTGCAAAGTACCCTTGCCTCACTCATGCCATTTACAGGCAGCACCTCTGAGAAGGATACTGTGTGTGCTACTTGTCTTAGGCCCCTCCCCAGTTCTACAAAGTCCTTCTGCACTGCTCTAAGCTCATGTTGAGCCAAGTCATTTGTCCCTAGGTGGACAATGACATCCAGCTCAGACTCCCGTGCAGCTGTTCTCGTGTCAGAGTCAAAGGCCTTGCAGAAATTTAGGTAGAGGATGTCTACCACTTGGCCACTGTCTATTGTGTTAGTGACCCAGTCAAAGAACTCAATCAGATTAATTTGACACAATCTCCACCTATGAAACCATGCTGCCTCACAACCTGGAGACCATGCTCCTCTAGATATTCTACTAACCTTTCCTTAAGTATGGTCTCCATAATCTTGCACACGATTGAGGGCAGACTTTTATACTTTTAATTGGGGTGATATATACATTTGATTGTCTTTTTCCCCATGGTACTATATATGGCTTTATTTAACATAGTTCTAAGGGAAATAACTGTTAACGGATCATGTGGGGAAAGAAGTGTTATCCGTGTACAGTATTACATAAACAGAGTTACTCTTGTTTAGTGTTTTAAACAATACATTATATCAGTATTCTAGATCTATAAAATTATATTGAAATCAAAGGAAAGTCATGCAGTTTCTTTACTCTGTTTACTAAAAGTTAATTATAACAGCATAGATGTTTGTATCATGTGCACAATAGGTTTGTACTGTGTAATGTACTACGTTATTATCAAGAAACAGTACAAATGCTAGTCCATCTCGTCTGGACTTATGCTGTCTTAGTCATATCCAGTTTGTGTTTTCTCCTCAGGTACTGTACATATCTCATTTACAGTTTAATTTCACTACTGTTTATGTTTGTATTGCCTGTTTAGGCAACAACCCCCACATTCCTATCATCCTTCATTCAGTAAATAGAGACTAGTATATGGGGTTTTGTACATTATGAGTTTTTTTACACACTCGAGGTGTGTAATACCACACAAATCATGAGTGTGAAGCCAGTGTAGTTTGTGATTGTTTTACATATTGCTGTTGTGTAAAAAATGAATAATGTAACACCCCATACTTTATATAATTGACAGTCTAAAATTAGACACAAAACGCCATTGGGAGAGGGAAGACTGTGGCACACGGGAATGCAAGAGCAAAGCTGACGGCTTTCACTTTCGATGGCTGGTTGCCATCAGCATGCCTGAGTATTCTGAACACAGCAGTTTTCTAATAAATGAGTATGCCTAGAACAACCTTTGATTTCATGTTATTTCTAATAGTAATATTGATTAACTGGACATGCACTATTAAATGAGTGGCAGGGAATGGCGGTGGCGAGACAGCAGTGGCTTTTACTTTGAGACTGACTTTGATATTGTAAGACTGCATTGGGCATACAGGTAGAAACAAGATTTTCACAAAACAAGAATTTAAATATTTTCTTGGTTTGTAATATAATGTTTTTAAAGAAGATTACATATTTGACTAGTATTTAAATAATTTCTATGTTTCAGTTTTCCAGTTGACTGGTTGACAATTATGCCATAATAACCAGCTGGTTATTATGGAATGGAACCTGGATATTACGGTGTTAGAAAGTGGTGCCAGTCCAGTCAATTAATTGGTTCAGAGAGCACAGAAGTAAATGTGTTGAACTATACCTTCTCATGGATCAGCCGCTAATATTGGCAAACATCACTAGAAAACAAAAAAAGAGCAGTGATAGGACATGAGAGCTACTGTAGATGAAAATCCTTTATTTTACATCCACAGGGTTCCCCGGAGCTTCAAGCGGACATTCCCTCTTCATCATCTGATGAAGGATTTTCATCTAGCTCTCATGTGACATCGCTGTTCCGTTTTGTTTTCTAAAAAAATAGGTTCACCAGTAATTATTTTCTCATCACATTCAAATGTGCCCCTTCCCACTTTTAATTAGAATCCCTATGCATTCTGTATCCAGTACTGCATTTGTATTGTGTGTACCATTTGGGCATAGATATATTCAGCAATTCATTTGTTGCGCATCTGTTTTAGATTGTATGTGTTTCTATGCGCCTGTTGCATAGTGTTCATGTGTACAAACTGCATTTTGTTTATATTTTATAGTGTTGCAGGGGCTAATAGTATTAAACAGTATAACAAAATCTGCAGGTTTGTGCTTGCCTGTAACACTGAGCAACACATAAATGTGACTCCTGCTGGTGTTTGGGCTTGTTCTCATTATCTAAACAGAGGGAACTCCAATAAACCCTCTGTATCTATAAATGCAGTTAAGGTAGTAATACTCCCAACTACTTCACCTCTTTTCTGGTCAGGTCCTTTAGCACATATGGACTCAGATTACATGACAGGGAGGAACTGCATGTCCCTATGATTAATCAAAGTACCAATAGTAGTGGGTGTTGCTAAGGTTTGAATGGTAGTACATCTATAAATACATACACTCACACAAATAATTGCATACACACACAAGTACATGTACACACACTTACAAACACGTACATTATAGCTTGCAGTGCCAGTGCTTTATACCAGAGGGACTTTATTGAGGCTATAATATGCAGTGGTGTTTCTTGCTTCTGGAGGATTTTTTGAATATTGGCATCTACAGTGATGGCTCCAGGCTTTAGGGGACCTTTATCAATGTCACCAGCTGTTGTGAGTCTTGTGCGTAGCAATCACCTGAACTACTTGTCCCCTGAAAATACTTGGCCTGCTCCCTACTGTCAGTACATTTTTATGGTTGGTAACCCCCCCTCCCCAAAGGTACAATGGCATCAGGAGTGATGGAGAAATAATGAGTGAGCAGCATGGTAAGTAACTGAAAGTGAGAGGAAGACATTCCTGTTAGGGACTCCTAGGTGTGTGTTGGACATGCCTGCTGGTGCCCTGTTGTACAGGAAAAGTTCTAACCAATACTACAGTCTACTGACTGTGCAACTATGCAGACCACACAACTGATGCATAGCTGACTCACATACAAGGTAATATTAATCTAAAAAAAAAATTACTTAAAGTACCAGAGGTACTGACATGTCCCCAAGGAAGTGATTAGTGTTATATAAGTAAAATATGTTTGACTTGGTTTATAATTCAAGTAAATGGAGTTCAGGAGACATCCCTTAGATAGTTAATGTCTCTTCATGACTCCGAGGGCTCAAGAACTGAGAACCAAAGCTACGTGTTTCTAGAACCCTAAGAAGTTATAGTGGGATGCTCTTAATTAGCCAAGAGACAGATCCTGAGACCCATTTACTTTTTCTCAAGCACTTTTTTCCAACTTAAATTTGATTCATAAGGGAAATGTGATCGCTTTGGAGTAAACAGCAAAACAAGAATGCAGTGTTAGATAACTGATACATCTGAAGAACAGGACCACGCGTACTGGTCACCTCAGTGCTGGGGTTTCATTTCGTGGCAGTGTTTTAGCCATTTTGAAGTATACTGTCTTTTGTTTTTTAAAAAGACAACATTTTAAATTTCCAATCACACTAGTTAAACACCCACACTCACAGCAAACACTCATTAGAGGTTGAGACCCCCCTATTCAGACATAGCCATTTGAGGTATGCAAAAAATGTGCAGTCATTAGGGAGGCTTATTCATAAGGCAACATATTGTGTCCAGTATGCTTTACCTGTACGGATATTGGGCTCTGGTAGCTCCACACAAAGTGCACCACAGCCCCATGATGGCAGCAGACTTCCAGGAGCAAAGAGTTATAGTCCATCCCAGAGTAGTGCCTTTGCTCCAGAGTGCCATACTCAGAGGCCTGCATGCTAATGAATGGCATGTGTGGTGTTATATTTGTGTGCAAGTCTGTGGCCCTCAGCAGCTCTGAACAGTGCCTCCATGCATATATACTATATACATGGAGGCACTGTGCAGAACGTTAACCATTTCCCCCCCTCCTCATCCAATCTTTGTACACTAATGTATAAATCCCTGGCCATCTAGTGGTACTTCCAACCACTCTGATCCCTGTTATGAAATGAAATTACAGTGGTGGTCCAGTTGTGCCCCCCCTTACTCCAGTCCCCACTGTGAAATGAAATTTACACTGGTAGTCCTTTAGCACCCACCTCTCAACCAATCAATGCTATGCAAAGAAATTATCCTGGTAGTCTAGTGGTACCCCCTACTGTCCTGATCGCTGTTGTAAAATGACCTGTCTTCCCAGGCCTGGTCCACTCAGCACTCTCCAGCCTCCACCCTCCTGTCCAGCACCCAACTTACCATAAAAAGCCCATAGATTTGGTGGGCAAAATGAATGGTGACCAGCACAGACCTTCCCTCAACATCTTGGCCAACTACCTTCTGAATAACAGAAACACAGATCACATGTGTGCTAACATACTAACATACTATTTGCCAGCAGATTAGGCCTTATGGTTTATCGAGTCTGCTCGAACCTCAGATCCCTAGTTGGGTGCCGAGGCCCTCCCCTCCCTTGTGTTCCAGAAACCTCTATCATCCATCCCCACCCCCCTGGGACAGGCCATCATCTAATACATCCACTTTCTGTGTCTGTCCCACCCTCTCTTGAAGCCCTCCACTGTGGATCTCTGAACCAGCTCACCAGGCAGTGCATTCCAAGGGTCCACCACCTTCTCAGTGAAAAACCTCCTCCTCTTTTCCCCCCTCACCCTTCCACCTTCCAACTTCAAACCATGCCCTCTGGTGATACCTCCCTGCTTTAGTCTAAAGATCCCCTCCATGTTTACCCTATTTATTCCCTTGAGGTACTTGATGACCTCACTCATGTCCCCCCTGTTTCTCCTCTCCTCCAATGAAAACAGGCAGAGCTCCTCAAGTCTGTCCTCATATGTCAAATCCCCTAGCCCTCATATCATCTTAGTTGCCCTCCTCTGTACCCTCTCCAGGAGCTGTATGTCCCTCTTCAAGTGTGGTCTCCAGTACTGTACACAGTACTCAAGGTGTGGTCTAACCAGTCCATTGTACAGCGGCAGAATCACTTCCTTGCTCCTAGAGGTGAGCCCCCTTACGATGCATCCCAACATCCTGTTTGCCTTGCTAGCCGCTCTCCTGCACTGCTCAGAGTTATTCATACATGCATCCACCATGACCCCTAGGTCTTTTTCCCCTATTGAGGCCTCCAGCGCCTCCCTTCCCAGGGTGTACCTGTGTTTAGGGTTTCCCCACCCAAGATGCAACACCTTGCACTTGGTGATATTTAAATTTAATTTCCATGTGTGAGCCCAGCTTTCCAGGGTGTCCAGGTCCCCTTGCAGGGCCAACCTCCCCTCTTCTCCCTCAACTACTGCTCCCATCTTGGAGTCATCAGCAAAGAGACTCATTCCACACCCTATACCCTCCCTGATGTCCGATATGTATGCATTAAACAGGATCAGACCCAGGACCGAACCCTGCGGTACCCCACTATCAACCTCTCTAGGTTCGAGAGCTCCCCACAGACCACTACTCTGCGCGCTCCAGCTAGCCAGTTTTCAATCCATCTGACCATCAAAGGGCCTACTCCTAACCCCATCAGTTTCACAACCAGACCATTGTGGGGGACAGAGTCAAATGCCTTGCTGAAGTCCAAGAATAAACATCCACAGGCTTTCCCTGTCCAGTTCTGATGTTACCCATTTGTAGAACTCCACAAGATTGGTTTGACATGATCTACCTGGCACAAACCCATGTTGCCGACTATCCAGACCTCCCACCTCCTCCAAGTACACCCCCAATCGTTCCTTTAGTATACTCTCCATTTATTTTCCCACCACCGAGGTCAAACTGATGGGTCTATAGTTACCTGGTACTTCCCTCGACCCCCCTTTATGGATTGGCACCACATGTGCCTCTCGCCAATCCCTAGGTACCCTCCCTGTCTCAAGTGACCTGTTGAAGAGCTCCGCCAGGGGTGCAGCCAATATGTCCGCCAATTCTCATAGTACTCTCAGATGAATGCCATCCGGCCCAGGAGATTTGTCTTTCTTTAGTGCCTTGAGGGCTAACCACACCCTTTTGGTGGAGATAGCATCATCCATCCCTTACACCTTACTGGCATTTTTATCCTTATCCAGATGTGACACCCCTGGGGTACCTCTCCCTCTCTCTTGCTCCATTTCTGTTGCTCCCCTGATCCCACTCACTGCCGCTTCTATACCCATCGTGCCTTGCTTTGTAGATATCCCATCCCCCTCCCTAGTGAACACAGAGGCAAAGTACTCATTAAATACCTCTGCCTGGTCCCTCGCCTCTTCCACCCACCCTCCTTCTGATCTCAATCTGCTGAGATGGCTCTTAGTTTTCTCCACCCCCAATGTACTGGAAGAACCCTTTTCCTCCATGTATCCCTGTGCCAGTTGCTGCTTTTACTGGACTTTGCTCCTCACCATCCGGTGACTTTTCTAGATGCAAGATGGTACATTTCTTATCCCTATCCCCTTGTTGTTTTATATTTTTGTAGGCCGCCTTCTTTTCTCTGACTGCTACCTGTACCTCACTGGACCACCAGCATGGTTTATGTGACCTTGCTCCTTTACGCTTCAACTTAGCGCAGATCTTGACTGCCTCATGAAGTCACCGTTTTATGACCTCCCATCTCCTTTCCACACTTTTCATTGATGAATCCCTTCAAGTGATCCTTGAGAATATTTCCCATGCCCACAAAGTCAGCCCCCTGAAGTCCACTGCCAGTGTCCTTGATCTCACCCCTCCCCCATGCTTATTTGAAACCAGAAGTATTGTGGTCGCTCCCAGTCAGGGGGTCCCTCACAACCAGGTCCTCTACCAGATCCCCATCTACCAGAACCATGTCCAGGACATGCCCTCCTTTGTGGGCTCCATCACATGCTGTGTTAAGAACACATCCTGGAAGCCATCCAGCAGCCTCTGCTCCTTGGCCACCTTAGAGGACATGGTTCCCCAGTTGTACCTGGCATATTAAGGTCCCCCATCAACACCACTCCTTCCCCTTTTGGTCCACACTGGGCAATGATGTTGTCCAGCAAACCATCCCCTAGAACATCACTAATCCCGGGTGGCCTATATACTACACCCAGCTTGACCTTATCTCCTGCTGGGAAATGTAAGGTGACCCATAAGGCCTCCACGTTTCCCTCTGCCTCTTCTACCCTAGCAATTTCTATGTCATCTCTAATGAACATAGCCACTCCACCCCCTCTGCCCTCCTTTCTATCCTTCCTAAGCATAGTGTACCCCCGCACGTTTAGGTCCCAGTCATGGTTTTTGTTGGCCCACATCTCCGTGACAGCTGCCACATCCACCCCCGAACAGCATGGCCTGGAACTCTGGCAACTTGTTTCCCAAGCTCCTGGCATTTACTAACACCAACCCCCACCCTTATCCCTGATCCCCTTTGTTGAACCCCCAGGTTCCTTATACTTCCATCCTCCTCTGCTCCTCCTGAAACCTCCATCCCCAGTCTGTTTCCTCCCCCTTGGGTTTGAAGGCTACTCCTCATCTGGAGGAGAGGGCTTCTGGTCAGCCCCCCTTATCCCTTCCCCCTCATAAGTTTAAACCCCACCTTTCTTGAATGTAGTCAGCCATTCCCTGTTTAAGGACTTCCTTCCCTAATGGGGCAAGATGAAGCCTGTCCTTGGCATACAGTCCTCATCCTCCAAACTCCTTTCCAGTTTCCTAACACCCCCAACCCACTCTCTTCACCCCACTTCCTGAGCCAGTCATTAACCTCTGTGATCTTCATTTTTTTCTCCACTGAGGCCTTTGGTACTGGCAATATCTCCAAAAAGGAAATGTTGCATCCATTATCCCGACAGACTCTGGCAAGTTCTTGGAACCTTGCTTGGATTTCCAAAATGCTATTTCCCTCTAGATCATTAGTTCCCAAATGCACCAGGAAATCTGGTTTCCTCCACAATCCCTAACCAGTTCATACACCATGAACTTGCTCTGTGCACTGTCAGCCCAGAGATACTCACTACCTTCACCTGGCTATGGCATCCACCCCCCTGTCCCTCCCACTGGATACCTCTAATCATCGAGTCTCCCAATAACAGAACCTTAACACTGCCATCATCCTTATGGTTACCTCCACTATGCCCTCTCAGTCCCCATCCCCCTTTATTCATGATCTCAATTCCATGGGAGTCTTCCTGCCTTATTAGAGACCCTCTTGTCACCCTCCCCTTTCTGCCTCCCTCATTATTTTGTCCACTTAACTCAGACCCCCTCTGAATAGGTGTCTCATTTAACCCTCTCTTATCCGAACCATTTATCCTGGCCCTGATGGTTTCTCCTTCCCCCACACCGCCATCCTCCACCCTTGTAATAGTATCCCTGCCTTCAGACGCCCTCTGTGGGTCCCCTTTAGCTAGGGCCCCATCCTTGGTACTGACCCCCCCTGCTGAAGGGGGGGCTCCTCTCCCACCTCCTTGTCTCCCAGTTTCTCTCCAGTCATGCTCTCCTCCCTCATGTCTGCAATATGTTGCATCTCCCCCATCTGCTTAACATTTATGTTTCCCCTTCTCCCTCTGGGACTATTTCTATCCTTCCCATTGCCGGTCTGTGATTCCCTAAGGGTATCCGACTCCCTCCCCCCGGCCTCGGTATCAGTTTCCTCATTTCCACCAACCCCTTCCTCCCCCTCTAGGTTGCTTAGTAGCTCAAATTTATTGTGACACTCTATGTCAGCCTCCATCAAGTAACCCGAGTTTCCCCTGACTGCACCTATGTCAGCCTCCATCAAGTAACCCGATTTTCCCCAGACTGCACCTCTAAACTGCCCCTCTTCTTCCCCCTTGCTCTGTTCTTCTTAGGAGCTCCCTTCCCACAGTCTGCTGTTTTAGGCTTCCCCACAACAGCCCCTCCCTTCTCAATGTCTGCTCTACTAGGCTTCCCCACAACAGCCCTTCCTGACTCTTCCCCCTCCACTCTCTTTGTATTCGGAATGTTCACCCCTTACGCTTTCCCCTTAGCATCAATATCCCTATCTAAGGGTCCTCTGTCCCTAATATCCCCCCCTCCTGCTTGCTGTAACATAACATCCTGTAATTTCAGAGCATTGCCTCAGCCTCCCCTCAGTCCCACCCTTCTGCTGCCCATATCCACACCCCTTATCCTTTGACACCCCCCCAGCTCCCCCAGCTTACTCCTTAACCAATATACCTCACTCCTGATACAAGATAGCTGTCTACAGAGTGGGCAGCCTCCCTCTCTCCAGGCCCAATTGAGAATTATTGTCATCCCACAGCCTGTGCAGCCTACAACTCTTCCTAAGATGCCTGCCATGGTGGAATATGGCCACCCTATTTGTCCCCTTCTGTTTATAATGGCAAACACCCTTTTCTCAGTCCCTTCCTCCTGGAATACAGTTTCTGTCTATACTGACTGCAGTTATTTACAAACCCAATTTCAACCCCACCAATAAAGTTCCCAAGTCTCACAAACACATACAGTCCAGTGTGTGTCCAGTCCCACGAACAGTGTGTGTATGCAGACATCAGGTACCGTATGATGTCACAGGCCCACCAGTTCCTGTTGCCTCGAATTTCAGTCCGAAACAGAAATACACAGCCCTTCAATCCCAACCCCCAGTGGCTTTTCAGTATTTAAGAAAGCCTACAAAACAGGGTGGGTGGGAGGGCTCTTACCAACACCAGGCAAACATCACATTTAAATTTCACTCTAATTATCACTGCCAAACAAGTGTTCTCAAGCCTCAAAAGTTACAATATCACAGCCCAAGTAACAGTTCTAACTCAAAGTAGTAATTTTTAACATATAGAACTAATTTCACATACAAAACTATTCAAATATTTCAGTTAAAACAGAATATAACCTCAGACCTCTGTCCTTACCAGCCTGCTGCTTATGTTCCCAAGTGAACAATGAAAGACAAGGTGATTCCTGTTAATTTCCCCTCTCCCTAACACCAGGCAAACATCACATTTAAATTTCACTCTAATTATCACTGCCAAACAAGTGTTCCCATGCCTAAAAAGTTACAATATCACAGCCCAACTAACAGTTCTAACTCAAAGTAGTAATTTTTAACACATAGAACTAATTTCACATACAAAACTATTCAAATATTTCAGTTAAAACAGAATATAACCCCAGACCTCTGTCCTTACCAGCCTGCTGCTTATGTTCCCAAGTGAACCCAATGTGTTTCTATAGTATATGCACACTTGTTCCCAGTCATTCAGATTGTGGCTGGTCAGGGTAATGAGAGGAGGATCTGTGCCAGTCACCATCCATTGATCCGTCTGATGTGTCCATGAGCTTTTCAGGGTGAGATGTGTGCTGGACAGGGGAAAGAGGATGGTGGGTGGTGAGTAGATGGATGGTGAGGGGAAGGGCATCATTTTACAATGGGAACTGGGATTGCAGTGGGTTCGACTTGAATGCCAGGGTACTTTAGTTTCACAACAGGGATAAGGGTGGAAGGTTGGCACCCACGGATTACCAAAATAATTGAGTTCCACAATAGGGAATCAGGGCTGGAGGGGTAAATGAATTGCTTTACATTGTCAGTATGCAATGGTAGAGCATGGATGTAGCTGAATTAATGCATGCCTCCGCTATGTATGTAGTAAGGTTCAAGGCCATTGGCAGAGTGCCATACACAGCTGGGATATAGATTAATTCAGCACACTCCCATGCACTGAAGTGACTTATTGCACTTATAAAATGGAACAGATAACAAATGTAACTGCTGAAAACCTAAAGAAAGTGACTCAAGTACATTCAATTGTTAAAGTAGTTACTTTCTGTTTTAGTAGTTTTTACAATGTTAAACTAATGAAAAGTAAAGATATTTAGTTTAAAGAAAATTAAAGATTGCATACACTAGCTCTATCCCTACTTGCTCAAGCTTTTATTCTCCATCCATTCACAGGTCAATTGTTCACACCTAGCTCATGTCTCTAGTGTTCTGGCAGATAACTGTTTTTTATGTTCTTGTTTGAGAACTTGTTTAACATATGGTTAGATATCTTGATATAATTTTACGTTTGTTTTCAAAATGGAAAGAAACATGTTGGTATCTTGTACGGACTGTGTAGGTGTATCAGTGTGTTAGCCAGTGAGCGATGGAGATAACAGCCCTTCCCACACACCAGCCAATAGGTGTGTGGGACTATGAGCTCATTTGAATAGCAAAATTTGACAATTTCATGCAGGCAGGCTAACAATGTTTTCCTGTTGAAAGACATTTGTGAGTTGAAGTGTAAATCTGCCACAGATTCTGTGATTCTCTGGTTGAGGAGTCAATCTGCCTGCAAGGTAGATATGCGACAAATAAGGAAAGTCCTGCAGCTCTGTGGTTCTGGCTTCTCCAAATATGCAATTCAAGACCATGCAAAACATTATAAAATATGCAAATCCTGACCATGCAAAAAAAAAAAAAAAAATGTCTGGGAAAAAAGCAACTAGCTGGGCCGTGGCAAAGTGAGCCCTATTGTGAAACAAGCATTGCAAATGCCAAAATGGCATGACACTTGTAAGAGCAGAAGTGCTGGGGTTTTGTCCCACTCTCATTATTGGGAGATGCTCAGTAACCAATGAATCTTTTTTCCAAATTTTGTACTGGTTTTTCCTTGAAGTTCAGTTTCTTATGTGTTTTTGTGTAGCCTGGCAATTTCGTGCTTCCACTCCCACCTAGCAAGGGTTGAGCACATTGAGCTCTATGTATGTTTTTGATTTCAAAGTGGACATACATCCACACAGGTAGGCTATTTATCAGATGGTCTACCAACATCTGTAGCTCATTTTATTTAATAGAAACACAGAGATATAAAATTTGACAGAAGATAAGGATTTCTTGGCCCACCCTGTCTTTCAATTTTTCCACACCTACACTGTCACTGCAGCCCCTACTTGATCACCGGTTCTTTCTTCCCCCATCCTTTCTTTCCACTTAGATTCCCTTATGCCTATCCCATGCATTCTTGAACCCCACCACTGTTTTTGCCCTCACCGCATTGGATGGAAGACTGTTCTAGGCATCCACCACTCTTTCTGTGAAGAAGTACATTCTCACATCCCTCCTGACTCTACCCCTCTAGAGTCATTGCATATCCCCTTGTTCTTGAGCATCTTTTCTTCATAAAAAATATTCCCCTCTTGTACTGTACCTTATTTAACCTTGTGAGTTCCCTTATAGAAATAATTATATGGAATGTCTTCATGCTGCACACATAAAACTACTCAGGTGATATGCATGCTGTAAGCATGATATAGATGTTAAATTGGAGCTGACTGCATGCATGTGGCATGCATGCAGCAAGCAAGTGTGGAAAGCATGCTTTTTATGTTAAATTGGAACAGACTGCACACGTGTGGCAAGCGTGCAGAAAGTAAGTGGTCACTGATAAGTACACACATAAAAGTTAAGTGACTTGCTCAGGATCACATATACTGTACAAGTAGGGGTTGATGAGATTCAAACCCAGGTCTTCAGGTCTCCAAGTCTCCTGGTTTACAGTTCAGTGCCTTTAACAAATAAGCTATACTGCCTGCACACATATGGCTCACTTGTACTTCAATACAAATCTGCATACTGTATATCTGCATGAATGCAGCATGCTTGTAGCCACTGTTATACTTTTCAGTTTTCTTGTCCTCCCTCAGCTGCACAACCGAACTGTAGCATACATACCAATGGAAACACATTCGGTTCCTCACCCCCAATACACACACACATACCCACAAAACTACTTATTTACTTCTCTCTTGTCTGTACTCCTAATATTGTCTCTCCATAGTTTTGAATGCTTTCATGCAAACAGACTTTAAGTTGCAAACACAAAAGTAGCAATAACTCGACACCCACCCACATGGCCAGTCCCCCCAATGCACACACACACTGCAACAGGTGTGGCCATGCTGCTACAGACAACCCACCAAGTATAGATATAAGCTGAAAGTCTCTTACCTGAGTACTAGGGAGACAGAGGCAGAAGTCTTTAAGAGATGATGTCCATGGGTCAGAGTGCTGGGACTTAGTTGTAACCCCTTAAAATGAATGGAGTTATTTTTTATTACTATTTTATACATTATTATGGTGAGTTGGAGAATAATGAAGGCTACTGTTCTACTAGCAAGGCCCTTGTTAGTTGAGCAGTGGCCTTCATTAATCTCCAACTCTCCATCAATAATGTATAAAATAGTAATAAAAAATATCTCCATTCATTTCAATGGTGCATGCCTCTGCAGTCTCCTTTGCCCTATGTCATAATGTGCCTGAGTGTGGTGATGTACAGGTCAGCTTCACTGGGGGGAGGTGGGCATAAGCTTGACCATAGTGGGGCTCCAATAGTCTGTGTATACCATACCACTCAACTGTCCCTGATTGCAAGGACAGCCTTCATTTTATCCCTGAAAACTGCTCTGCTTCTCATCCATCTCTCATGGGAAACATGCTGCTCACACAGAGGATGTCCTATAAATTTAGACATTATGGCATGGGCACCATTTCAGATTTCAGCATGTGGGAGCCAGCAACCAGTGGAGGCCAGGTGCTAGTTAACCCCTAGGTGGCAAGCTCTAGAATGTCTGGAATGCCTTTAAAAGGTAAAACTCATTTGTTTTTGCTGAAAAGTGATATGCAAATCAGGTAAAATGCTAACGTGTACAATTCATCTGTCTATACTCCCAGAGCAGTGCATCAGATTTGGGCTTAAACCCACCAAGTTATTAACTAATTTATTTCCTGGCTAATGTTCTGAACCCCTTCCCCCAAAATAACTTTGTCCTGATTTCTTTCCTGACTTCATTCCATTCAATACCCATCCCATATGGGTCATGAATCCACCCAAAGCTGGAGAAAAGTGAAAACACACCAATATTTCAGTTTTACCTCCTTCCCCAGATCCCCTTTAAATAAAAAATCATTTACTTTTACTTACCTGGCCATCTGGCCAGAACCTCCAGTGTGTCACTAACCCAGTTTTCAGTCCGCTCCTCCTCTGTTCTTCTGCCAGAAGCTGGATGCTAGAACCAACCATCCCAGGTTCCCAACATGGCTCACAACCAAGTCAATTCAATAACCAAACACACCCAACCTGCGTCACTTGCTTCCAGCTTGGCTGCTGCTGCACTGCACTGATCAAGGCCTATGAAGGCCACCAACACCACTGTCATGGCTGCTGCTAGGCCTAGCTTGCTGCCAAGGGGACCTGTGCTGTTTTTGTTTTATGAGGTGAGCCTAGTAGAGAAAGTAGGTAGCCTAGTCTTGAGTTGGCTTCCAGCTCACCCCTTCCCTTCAGCCACCAGGTGAGATGGAGACTCACTAAGAGTAGATCAACAAAAATATGCCACCACAAAACTGCTATCGAGAGTTTAGTGTTCGCTGACTCGTCCAAGCTGTAGTGTGCAGCCTGTCTACTCTGTGGTGGGAAAGACAATGTTACATTCACATGACTCATGTGCTCTTGTTTGGCTGGAGCTCCTTCATATCATTTATGATGGTGCCATTGCTAATAGTTGGAGAGAGTGGACAACACAATACAGACATAATCAAGTCAGGAGTGCAACTGCAGTGTGAGCTCACACAGGCCAGGGGGCACTTATTGTGCAAAAGACTAAATCCAAATTTAATGCCATTATTGCCACACCATAAGAAAAATCTATGCACAAATGTGTGGGGGGGGGGGGCACTGTCCCCCCTCTGCCCTTCTTAAATGTCACCCCTGCATTATGGTAGAAATTCATTCTTAGATATTGGTACAAGCAAATACAACAGTTTCCACTGTGTTCTGAGGTACTGTATCTCCATGTTTCAGGATGTGTCCTGATGAGGGTTAGTGTCCATCACTGTACCTCATTTTGAGTGTCCATGTCCCTCATTTCAGTGAGAAAATGTATGGTATGGTGCATGCTTCCAAAACCTTACTCCGCACAAAGAGTGCTTAGCATGGTCATAGTGTATATACTCAATACAGAATGACAAAGAGAAAGGGAAAGTAAGTGGACAGAATCAGTCACAGAGAAACACATTTGTAGCACTAAGTATGCATAAGGAGATTTGCATGGCCCAAAACAAAAAGGTCAGGCTTCACACTACAGAGGCCCCACTTCACACATCTGAAACGTGGGATGTTGACTGACTATATCCTAGGCATTTAAAGCAGTAAGCAAACAATACTTTACAAATTAATGGGAATTCAATGACAAAAATCAAAAGCAATTAAACAACTTGAAAATGATCAGAGTTAATGAGTTTACCTAATGTTAATGGGAAATCAATGAAAAATGTATTTTAATGGCTCTACTTGCTAGCAGTAGTATGCAAAATAGAAATTGATGTGTTTTTTTAGATTAGATTTGCACCAGCATAGTTGCTGCACACATGGCAAGCATGCAGCACATGAACCTAATGTGATTTTAAAATGATGTTCACACTAGCTTAACTGCTGCACTCATGTCAAGCGTGACACACATAAACCTGATGTGATTTTTAGAAGATGTTCACACCAGCTTACCTACTGTACACATGTCAAGCTTGCAGCATGCAAACCTGATTTGCTTTTTAGACCTGGTTCACTTAGGTTCACTTTGTGTATACGAGCCACATGCAAACATTGCACAATTAAGCATGTGGCATGCATTCTGCATGTACACAGCACACAGATATTTCTGTAAGGGTTATTTAGAGGCCTCTATCCTATCTCCCTCCTTTCTTCCAGGATGTACATATGAGGTCCTTTAGTCTATCCATTTTAGGTTCTCTACTCTGGACAGTCTCCACTCTGTCTATATTGTTCCAGAGATGTAGTCTCCAGAACTGGACACAGTACTCCAAGTGGGTTTTCATTTGTTTAAAGAACAGGAAGGAAGAGATGTTACAAATCAACCACTGAGCAGAAGTTCATTTACAGTGCAGCCCGAGTTTACATCTATTAAAAGTTATAATGTAAGCTCCTCTTCACTTTTGTAAACCCTCCTCTTGGGTTTGAGTTGTCTGGAGCTGGAGTGGAAGAGACACTTTTTGTGGTTCTGGGGCCCCCTGTGCCAAAAGCAACTTGGAATATTATGAGGAATTGCTAGTTTATTCACTGACGATCTCCAGTTAGGTTTGCTTTGTGTGTGTTCTTTTGTATTTTGAAGTTCCTGACTGAAGGAAAGTGACCCTGGACCATCTTAGAACTCTATGGCTGTGCCAGCAATGTACGTATCATTGAGAATAGTCCAGGTAAGCCAATTTATATGGTATTTACAGGACATGAGCACCATCGGGTATTACTCCCACAGGTTATTTCCCGGCTGGACAGGTGTTGTTCATCCATCCAGGGAATAATACAGTTCTTTTGTTGCCTGCTTGTTTAGGCTCTGCTCCTCAAGTTATTGTAAGCCTGTCCCTCTAACTGTATTCATACAGACATATGTAACAGGTCCGTAATATTATTGTTATGTATCTGACAGCTTTATTCCATGTAATGCTTGTTAAAGTCAAATCAATAAAAAACTTGTTAACCGTAAAAAAAATCTACAATGTAAATAGTCAACAATTTCTGGAACATAAATGAAACATGTCATGAAATACACAACACTTCAAGTAATGAATGCTATCAATAGATAAGAATGAAAAATTCAAGCTCAGACACAGTTGCACAGCAAATTGGTATTTTTGTTAAAAAGTAGTGCATGAACCATTTGTTGATTCAAGCTGCCACAAAATTTTGACATGTGCCACAAAATCCCTGCATATTTTAAAGTAGAGGCATGTGGCTCAGGCACAAGTGGCCTGATGCAGACACAGGCAGAGCATGCCTGCACATGTGTAGCAGGCCCTATAAGAATACAGGACAAGGGGCTAGATTCACAAAAAATCACCAAGCACAGTGTAAAAGTTTATATTGTGCTTTGTGACTGCCCAAGTGTCAAATGTTGTTGCTCACAGTCGGATAGTACACTGCACTATCCAACTGAGAATAGGGCCAGGTCAACATGGTGCTAACCCCAATAATGCAGTGCTAACCGTACTAGCTCCATCCTGACATGCAGCCAGGAGTATGGCCCCACAATGAATAGCGAAGGTACGCTATTTCCGATTCACAAAAGCAGCCATGTAAATGAGCCCACTGGGCATGCAAGGTGGTTTATAGCATTTGCATGCCCATTATGGACCCATTTACATGGGCTGCAACACAGTTTAGTGCACCCCCCAGCCCCTGCCCCAGAGGCAGCCCTGTATACATGTTGCCTCATGGTCCCTGCCCCATGATAACAAAAAAATATACTTTTCCCTGGTGGTAGTGCACCCCCAATTGCCAATCACCAGCCTGATAGAAAAAAAACTAAGTTTTCCAGATGCTAGTAGTCTTCTCCCCCCCAACCACAATCCCAGGCCTAAGTATAAAAAATAAGTTTCCCTGGTGTCCAGTGGTCCCTCCCCTCACCCACACCCATGCCTAATCTATACACAATATTTCCCTGGTGCTAGAGATACCTCCCTGTAATTGCAGGCCTGAATATACAGAACAATTTTCCCTGGTCCAGTGGTCCCTCCCCCACACAATCACCCACCCAGTGTTGACAGAATATTCCCTGGTGTCCAGTGTAACCCCCTAATTCCAATCCCTGGTGGTTTAGCATACCTCCTTCCCTATCACCAGTTCCCTGTGTAGAGAAATTAAACCTTTCTCTGGTGTCTAGCAGGCCCCTCCCCCCACTCTGGCAGGTAGGGTCCCACCATCCCACTTCTCCCCATCCCAGACACAGCCCTCTACTCTCCACCACAGCTGCATGTCAACTGAGCTGTCATTGCACATGTATTATATACAGTATGCACTCATTGATTGACAGACAGCTCAGTCAATGGCCGGCCATGGTGGAGAGTGGAGGGCTGTGCTGGTCACTGGCTTGGGGTCAGGATGAGGGGGAGCAGGGTAGTGGGACACTGTCTGCCAGAGTGGGGGAAGGGGCCCACTAAACACCAGGGAAAGGCTTAATTTCCCAATACAGGGGATCTGGATGGGGGGGATCTGCTAGGCCACTGGGGACGTGTTTAAATATATTACACAGGGGATTGAGATGGGAGATTAACATTAGAAACCAGGGGATATGCTGTCAAAGTAGGGCAAGTGATTGGGTGGAGGTGAAAACACTGGACACCAGGGAAATTTGTTCTGTATACTGAGGCTGGCAATCACAGAGGAGGGGCACCACTAGCACCGGGGAATATTGTGTATAGGTGGGGCATGGGTGCGGGTGGAGGGAGGGACCACTGAACACCTGGGAAACTTGTTCTATATACTCAGGTCTGCAATCATGGGGGGGGGGACCACTAGCACCAGAGAAACTTACATTTTTGTTATCAGTCTGATTATCAGTGATCGGGGGTGGGGCACTACCACCAGGGAAACATATTTTTGTTATCAGGCTGGTGACTGGTGATGGGGGAGCACTACCTATGCCAACCACTAGGATTCTGCAAGATTAAAGCAGAGTCTCAGCTGGCGGTATTTTCTCAAGGGGGTCCTGCAAAGGGCCCTTGCATTCAGCAAGTACTTTGTGAATCGGACAGCACCGATATTCACGTCTCCTCCCCCTTATTTGTATTACAGCTCCTTCCACACTTTGCCCCAGTGCAAACCTGATTTGAGCACACAAACTTGGCTTTTATGAATATCAACTCAATGCAAAACCTGGTTTTCTCATGCAAAACTGGGTTTGCACCAGGGCAAAGTTTTGTGAATCTAGCCCAAGGTGTTTAACTTACTGTAAGTGAGGCTATCACAGTGTAAACTTCTTGAATAAATGAATTAGTATTTAAGGTCACATGTCTAGTCCACTGCAAAACATTTGGTTAAAATGAAATGTTCACATTGTGCCAAAGAAGACAGAAAAAAATATATACTGTAATGTACAACTTTTTTTTGTAGTGAACATATAGTTATTAAGGTTTTACGTATTTTTGTGCAAAAATTTGCAAGATGCTGTGGCTGTGGGGAGTAGATAGTCCCCTCGTAGCAAATGAGTTAATGTTATTTTTGATAATTACACTCCAGATAAGTGAAATGTTCTCACCAGTATGTGATAGCACCAAAACAAAATCCCTTTCCCTCTTTTTGCTTCTGAAATTGGTAACATATCAGAACCATCAAACAGCAGCACCATTTGTTGCAAGTTCTGTTTGGATTTTAGAGATTTTGACCTCAACAGTCCAAATGCACGGGTTGCAGCCCAGTGCCTCCTTTAAATACATTGTTGGCATTCACTCCTGCCAGTGTCTGGGCTATGTCTAGTTTCCTGCAATGAACAGCTCTTTATGAAACAAAGATTTATATAAGGTGATCATCGATTAGCATTAGGTGCAAAATGTAAATGTGCAAATCACTGAAAGTTGAAGTTAAATCATTATTCTTTTGTAGCTACTATTCATCTGTGCTTATCTATTATAATTTTATCTTAGTACCTGGAGTGTCCCCTCTGCAAAAAAAGCATGTGTGTGTAGTGTTTGTGTGAGTGTGTGTGTGTGTGTTAAATTGCAGGTGAAGTTATTTCTGACACTTTTTCTTTTATTCTCAAAGATGCTTGTAAATCCCTTATTTTGCTTTAGTTTCTTGGTTTCTACAAATCAAATAGAATGGGGAAGGGAAAAGGAAGAGTTCCAAAGTAAGAAAATTACTCCCAGTTGGATGGCCTCTCTCCAACATGCATCTGTAATGCTCACTGGAGGTCACCCCCTCCCCCCGAATATCAGCGATCACTTAAGATCAAGCCTGGCAGTGCAACAAAAAACATGAAAGAAACTACTGTACTGCTTTCATTCCACCAAGCTCCAACCTGCTTCAAGGGCTTTTTACCCTTCTGGGCAGTGCAGAACTACTGATGACAATTTGAACCAATTAGCCATCCTGGTAAGAAACAAATGGATGACCTATAACACACAGACAAAGAAATACAGACAATGACCGAAGAAAAAAGTCAAAAGGCCTATCTAGCCATAACAAAGATGTTAATGGGCTCATGAAATGGCAAGTCCGACTTTGTCATACAACATAACCCCTCCTGCAAACACAGGGCTCTCAGATGAGTTTGATTTTTTTTCCTGTAAGTTACATCACATCCTACTAAATCTCAGTCACTCTGTTTCAGTGTCTCACCAATATGCTTTTAAGCCTTTGGTAATAATTTCACTATAGACAACTCCATTTTCCTGAGAAACACAGGTATCCCTGTAGATTTGAGATCACTGCTGCTAATGGAACAAAATAAGTTCCGTAGTTGTTCAGAACATGGTGGTAAGCTACAGTATTTTGACTAACTGGTTAAACTATTCTCATCCAACATAGAGCCAAAATCAACTGGCAAAGCATGTTATAAAATTAATCATACTTAACCGAACAAGACTGCATCTGAATTACTGTAGCAGTAAGCAGCCTAAAGCTGCCGAACACTCCAGGTTGTGATGTAGTGAGGACACTGGTTTAATTGATATGCTGGCTTATTACCAATGATAGGATTATGTTGTCCTGTAAGATATGTAGAAAAGTGCAGAATAAGGGACCTTTGAAGGGATACTGTTAAACTGCCTGTAAGGGTTGAAAAGATTTCTTTTTTCTCTTCTTGAAACCGACTCAGGGACATGAATCCTTGGGATATGCAAAAAGAAAAAGTGGTTTCTTTGTTTCTTATTCTTACCTAAATAATTAAACAACAACATTCTGTCATTAAACATGAGCCTGTTCGGTCAACTGAGTGAAGTACATTGATCTTGCCGACATGTAAACAACGCCGGAATGTCAAAGTGAATAACACAGAAATCAATCTACTACTGCATGGGTATTCAAGTTCCTGACTCTATCACACTGGGCTTTTCAAGCTTAAGGGGTGTGTCAGCTGTAAGATGCATTCAGTGTACTGCAGACTTTGAGAATAATGTACCACAAAACTATCCACACAGCAGTGTATCAAAAATCGAGGTAGGTATTTTAATTATTAGGATCACTACAGGACAAAACACATACTATACTAATGATAGTTCATGTATCATACATACCACTGCTGTTAAATTAGCAGAGGCAAGGAATCTACCCTGTATGATGCAACAGTGGATGGCAGGACAAAGGGGAAGCATTTGGGTGTTATTTTGAACAAAGCTAAACCCAATCAGACAATGTGCTGCCACAGGCAATGGAGCAAAAATAATGTTGGTTATATGCAGAAGGAAAAGGTCAAGAGAGGTGCCCCCCTACAAGACAGGGTTAGACTGCATATGGAGTACTTATTCAGTTCTGTTCATCACATTACAGAAAGATAATTGAAGAGGTAGAGAAAATCCAGCATAAGTTTATGAGTGGTTTATAGGGCAGGAGCTTCAGTATGAGGTAAGATTGTATATATTCAAATTATTTAGCCTATAGAACAGGAAGTTGAAGAAGTAATAAGATCACAATATTCCAAATACTAAAATGAATAAACTAGGGATGGGGGGAGGCATACACAGCTGTTTGAGCTGGACAGTGCATGCAGAACTAGAGAGAATGCAAAACTATAGAGGAGAAGGACAAGATTTGAAGAAACATCAGGAAACATCATTTCAGAGAGAGGATTATCAGCATTTGGAATAGCCCACCTGTTCAGGAAGTGGAACCTAGTATTGTTCTGGCTTTCAAAGCAGGACTAGACACATTCATGAGGGAGAATAGCACCAAGGGTTGCTCAGCATTGGTAGGGCTAACATTCTAACAGTTAAGCTTGGCTGTATGTCAGTACTCAGACTGAGGTATATTCACTGCCTGTGCTGCTCCACCCTCAGTGCTATATCAGGAGCAAAGATAACAGGAAGCATTTATGAACATTTGGCCCCACTAGCACTGGTGCAGATCTCTGAGTGGAGGAAGGGGCATCCCATTGGTTGAGATGAGCAAGATCAGACTCCAAATAGCCCCAGAGGGGATCTTCTACTCTGTACAAACAGGGGACTGTTGGATATAACAGTCTATAGACCAAGACTGCCATATCCCCTTAAGTGGTTATATTTAAAGAAAAATAAAATTGGGGTCTCACTGCACCTCGGCCCTCTGAGGTATGGAGGAGGGCTGGTCATTAGCAAAGGGTACTGAAGGAGTTGAGCCAGTCACTAACAGCTCCCCAGCAAACCTATTTACTGAATCTCCATCTATAGGAGAGATATCTGAGGATATGGGTAGCAGTTATGGTGCCCCTACATAAGAGTGACAATAGAGAAAACTCAAGTAACTATAGACCAGAGAGCTTGATGGTGGTAGTGGGGAAGCTGCTAGAAAGAATCATCAAGGAGCAGATAGTAGGCTTTCTGGAAGAAAATGGTTTTACAGACAGGACTCAGCATGGCTTCATGAGGGGAACATCATGTCAAACTTGATTAATTTTATTAAAGGGGATTTTTTACATAATCTGTGTATATGAATACAAAACAATGCAGTTTCACAGGTATTGCAGCAGTGTAGGTAGTGAAAAATAGGTGTATGTGAGGTAAAAAATTGATTTTACCAGTCTCTATATCCTACGGCCATATTTCAGTGCTTACAGGTTTCATGGACCAGAAATGACAAGCGTGATGATCAGCCTGCTTTAGAAACATGGCTTACTCTACTAATTTTACAGTACATCTAGTCTTAAGTATTTTACTGAACACTGAGGTACTGTTGTAGCCCAAATCATTTACAGTGCTGTCAGTCCATTTATAATCTGGCAGCATGAATAAAACATTGTACTCTACTTTGTGGATCGGATATTTCTGTCTGCACAAAGTTAAAGAGCAGGTTCTCATTTTAATGGGATGCCCCCCCCCAAAAAAAAACATGTAACAAACCTTACCTGGCCCCAAGTTGGCTCCCATAAAACTTTTTATTTATTTCGGCCAGGTTTGAGCAATCTAAGAGATTGTATTTTTATCCCTGCAGCCAATCGGCAAATGCTGCAATGTCCCTACTCTGAGACCCCCCACCCTAGCATGTTTCATGACATCAGTAAATGGAGAGTGTGGGCACATGCCATGGACAATAATAGGGACAGTTTTAACCTCTTTTTATCTATTTTGTGTTATGATTATACAATTGTTAGCCACCAACCAACGAGCCCTTGTTAGTTGAGTAGTGCCTTGATTTGTCATAATGGCAACTTTAAAGTAGATAAAAGAGAAGAAAAAGTTTCATGGGACTCCACTTGGGGCAAGGTAAGGTTTGATATATGTTTGAAGGAGGCCATATAAGAACTTGTTCTTTAAATGGGCTTCTGCAGTATCAGTTTTTAAAAACAAAGCAATGGCAGGAGTGCCATTCTATGCATGAGTTGCCTGACAGCTTTTATAATTATTTGTAAATTTAGTCATAAATACTTTTTAGAAACAGTTCCTATGAGCAGTTCAAAATCTGTCTCATAAAGTTGTAACACAAATACTGGCACTGTGAGTACCGACTGATTGTTCTGAGAAGAAGCAAATCAAGAGTCTGATAGGCAAAACATGACTTCACACGGTAAATTACAACTATTTTTTCTGTTGTCAGAAAATGTACGCATAAGTACATATACTTAAAATATTGTTTTTATAGTCGGACTAATAGTATATGTTATGCATTAAGAATGTCTGAACAAATCTCTATGTTTATGGTGTTAACTGTAGCAGTTCTCCACTAACATAGAAACAGAAATATAGAATTTGACGGCAGATAAGGACCACTTGGCCCACCTTGTCTGCTCAGTTTCCTACCTAACAGATAACCTGCAGATCCTAGTTAACCAACAGCCTACTTCCTCCTAGCACCCACTAGGACTGCCTTATGTCTACCCCATGCATTCTTGAATTTCCCCACTGTTCTTGACCCATGACCTCCTCAGGAAGGCTGTTCCATTCATCCACAGCCCTCTCCATGAAAAAATACTTCCTCACATTACCTCTGAGCCATCCCCCCTCTATCTTCAAATTGTGCCCCCTTGTTCTTGCACATCTCTTTTTCTGAAATATATTACCCTCTTGGACTTTGTTGATTCCCTTGAGGTACTTGAAAGTTTCTACCATGTCGCCCCTCTCCCTTCTTTCCTCGGGGTATACATATTAAGCTCCTTTAGTCTCTCTTCCTATGTCTTCTGGTGCAAACCCTGCACCATTTTGATTGCCCTCCTCTGGACAGCCTCCACCCTATGTCTTTTCGGAGATGGGGTCTCCAGAACTGCACACACTACTTATCTCCCCACACACACTTGCTCACACTATTTTTAAGCATTTCTAATATATGTTCGAGTTTTTCAAGAATGAGCAACACAAAAGATTTTGGTAACTAAATCACGTAAATGAATAAAATAAAAATTGTATTTAGTAACTAAGTTTGTGTGTGTGGGGGGGGATCGATCGATATTGTGCTTTCTCAGATGGCAGATCTTTTAAAACCCCATATTTGATTGCATCACCTTTTTAGCACTGCCATGTTTTTCAGCTGTGAATGTCAACAGAATCCTTGGTGTCCAGCGGCATTCCTCTCCACCCAGACTCCATTGGCTAATGTCAATAGCTTCCCTGGTGTCCAGAAGCACCTCTGTCTTACCTGATGCTAGACAGCAAATGTCAATAACATCCCCGGTGTCCAGTGGTCCCTTTTTCCTTCCAATAACCTTGTGCCTCCCAGTGGCAGCCAACACATATCCCCCACTTCCTGTTCACCTCCCTGATTTGCCATTGCCTGTCTTGCACATGTTCAGTATACCTTTACACTACTGTTTAGCGATACAGTACTTGAGATCTGACAGGTATCATAATGCGCTTTAATGCATGCATATGGTCTTAGTTAGATTTCAACAATGGTTTTTCATGTATCCCTAACTCTGCTATAGGATAAGCTTTTTAACCCAAACTTTTGCAAAAGCTTCAGTACCACACACCCCCTCCCAACCACATCAGTGATTTCCCATACTTCTCACCCAAAAATAGGTGGTTGTTGTTAGGCAGTTGTCTAGTGTGAACACCCTTACCCCTTCCTGTTAACAATGTTTTTTTCATCATTCCTGTGAACAACCCTCTTCACTACCATTATTTAGAAAGGTACAAAGATTATGTTATTCACTCAAGCACCACGTTTACATGTGGCAAGTTTTCCAGTTCCTTACCTTTCTAAATGATGCTAACGAAGGGAGTTACTGCTCTGAAAGAATCCATCACTAGGACTGCTAAACAGTTTTTCTTAATTTTGTTATTTAGTTTATTGTCAGTCACCGCAGATAAGTTCAACACAGGTGCAACTTTTTGTTTTCATTGAGGGGTCCTGCTTCTGTTTGGTTTTATAGCTCAGTGGATTGAATAAGGAGGAGGAGGGCAAGCCAAGTCCCTGTCTCACTCTACAAACTTTATCAAGCCTTCTTAATGAACTGGATTGCTCAAGCTCCCAAACTGATCTGGTCACAAGGGTGTAATTTCCCAGATTGCATTTCTTTGCTTTAACTACCAATTTGCTGGGTACAGGGATGCTGACATCTTGATCACATTAGATTAAACAAAAAACAAGCATTTGTCAATGCCGAATGTTTGCTTGCTGGCATTGGCATTGGTAGTGTAGGAGTTGCAGAGCTGCATAATAGGAATGGCAGTGAAGTATTGAACTGAAGCCAACCCCACCACCACCCTGCACAGAGTGACAGGCATTGGGGTGTGCCTTTGGGTCATCAGGCATAATGGCCACACCATTTCACCACACCCTACCCTGCAGACACTGACAAGTGTCACGGTGTGCCTTGGGGTCTTTGGCCCTTATGCTCACCCCATTCCATCAGGAAATATGGTGAGATGGTTCCTGTATAGGAGAGTGGGGTGAATGTTGGGGCTGACGAGTCCAAGGCATACCTCAATGCCTCTCACTGGCTGCAGGGTGTGGAATGGTATGAGCATTACAGGTGAGAATCCCAAGTCACACCCCTGATGCCTCTCAATCTCTACGGGCTGGGGCGTTATGGTCAGAAACTCTAATGCCTCAGCGTTCATTGGCATTTTCACTCCAAATTTTCAACATTTTTTTGTGACCCCACCTTATGAACAGTGGCAATATCAGTTTGTTAGCTGAAAGATGATTTTGCACAGTGACTACACCATTTGGCACCACAGGTGCGAAAACACATTTCGAACAAAATGTGAAAAATAACAGCTGTACTGTTCATGGGGAGGTGCATAAAATGGCAATGTTGAAATTCTGCAGTGAAAATATAAAAAAAACTAGTGGTCACGAGCGTCCATAGAAAATGCACAATGCACACCCGTAATGCAATTAGTTTGGGGATTTTTTTACAGTAGATTGTCAACACAGGGATTTTGTAACCTCCGCTCATGAACAGTGTCACTGTGACTTTCTTAATCTGTCCTGAACAGTGATTTCCCCCTGCGACCACACATTCCTGCACTGGAAGTACAAAAACACATATAGGCCATGGTGTGAAAAATGACAGCTGTACTGTTCATAAGGAAGTGTGGGAATATGCCAGTGGTGAAAATCTGGGCTGAAAATATTAGAAATCCATGAAGTTACGAGGGTGCATGGAAACTGAGCAACAGTGGCTCATAACACAGTCATTTTATGGATGTATTTCACCAAATTTTTAACACAGCAATTTTAACACCTCTGCTCATGAGCAGTGTCACTGTGATTTTCTTAATCTGTCCTGAACATTGATTTCGCACACCAACTGTGCCATTGTACACTACATGCGCGGAAACACATTTTGGCTGAGATGTGAAATATGACAGCTGTACTGTTCATAAGGAGGTGAGGTAAAATGGCAATGTTGAAAATCTGGAGTGAACATATTGAAAATTTGCGAACTTACAAGAGTGCGTAGGAACAGAGCAACGCAAGCTCTTGAAACAGTCATTTTGGGGAATTTTTTCACCAAATTTTCACCATAGGGTTTTTGAGGTCCTACCTCATGAACTGTGACACTGTCATTTCATAAACTGATCCCGAAAGGTGGTTCTGCACAGTGACCTCGAAATCACCTTTTGGGGCCAATTAACGCCATGACAGTGATAGAATTTATGAGGTGGGGTCCCAAAAACCCCATGTTGAAAATTTGGTGAAAATTCCCCAAAAAAATCCCCAAAATGCCTGAGATATGCACTAAAGTTGAAAAAAACATATTTATTACATTATACAGCTTACCAGCATTTCCTCAGTTCACGGTCGGCTTTCAAGATTGCAGACTTGTTCCCGGTCCACTGAAAATTGTTGCACCGAGCTCTTGAGGTAAGTATGGGGTGAGGAGGGGGTGTGGGGAGGCAGGGTGTGCAGAGGGTGGGCATGGGTTGAGAGGAGATTGTGTCAGGACAGTCAGCAAGGGAATTTTTTTTCTTTCAGGTTTCTTTTTTAGCAGACTCTGGAACTTGTGCCATGCTGGGGTGGGCTCCCAGCGTGGCAGCTGGAAGGCTGTTTGGGGGGCTGTGGAGCTGACAGGGGATTGGGCACCCCCATCGGCCATACGATCTGTTGCCATGCCTGGGTGTGCTCCCAGCGTGGCACCCTGTAGTCTCTTGGGGGGGAGGACATTGGAGCCGATGGGGGATTGGGCACCCCCATCAGCCATATGATCTGTTGCCATGCTGGAGTGGGCTCCCAGCATGGCATCTGGGACTCTGTTGGGGGGGAGCACAGCACAGCCGATGGAAGATTGGGCACCCCTGTCGGCTATAAAGTGTGTGTGTGGGGGGAGCACGAGCACGCAGTATGCATGCATGTGTGTGGGGGAGCGTGCATGAGCATGCGATATCTTATCGCTGCTCACTGAAGCATAGCTCTCCCTTTCAACTGTACGGCCACTGCATTTTCAACTGCTGTCATAGACAGCTGCAGCGTTCATTGGAGAACTGCGGCCATGCCTGCAAACACATTGACTGAACTGGAAGACAGGTGCCACACCTCCGAAAACTCTGATGATGGCACTATGTTTCTTGCACATGCATGCAAGCAAACATAAAAATTGAAAGAACAATACACACAACAGTCGGCTAGGTTAAATTCAGCTTTAAAAACAAGGAAGACTGGCACCAAGTCAAGGGGAAAGTGCAGTAATATTAATTAAAGTGCTCACAATAAATTTTGCTTAGAAGCAAAAATATAAGCCACAGTGCAGTACAATACAAATAAAATTCTTACTGGACTGTGGCATAAAGACAGTGGGGCCGGTGACTCGACTGGCTTTGCCTTACCTTCCTCTTGAGGTAGTAGTGTGGCTTATATTTTTGCTGCTGTGCTTTTTTTTGTGAGCAGTTTAATAAATATGACTGCACTTTCCCCTTGACTTGTTGCCAGTCTTCCTAGCTAGCGAATGTTCATTTCTGACATGGCACAGGTATTCTAATTAGATTAGCCTTTGTTTGTTTCATGTTAAATTCAGCTTTAATTTGCTGGTCTGTATGTAACTTAAAAAGATGAAGTGAAATATGTATTGTAACAAAATATCCTGCAAAATCTGTAGTCATTAAAGTGGCTGAAAATGTGGCGTGCATTACCAACAGATGTGCATGGAAAAGCATTCTGTGCAGCATTCACAAATAGATCAGTCCAGGACAGACAGTAGTAAAGTTGGAGCTGTTAGACTACTTTAGCAAATATCTGCTGAGATCTATATTTTGATTTTGATATTACAAATCTTACAAAGTACATGTGTCTTATTGTCAACTACACAACAGCAAACCATACTGCTTTTTTAAATTAAGGTAAAAGATGTTATGATCCCAGACTATGTTAGCAATTACTATGTCTCAGGCTCCACTCTTTGCTGGAAGTGATCATCAGACATGACATCATTCTAAGAACTGAATAAACATTGTGCGAGACTACTGTAATGGCTTTCAAGTTGACACTTGCTGAAGATGTACCATTTCAGGCACTCACAAATGAAAATGTATGTTACTTTATGTAATTATGAATAACAGAAATTAATGTTTCACCAATCAGTAACTCAGGAAGATGAACAATTCCCTTTAACTCAGACACACAGATGATGGATAGGAACTTGGCAGTTGGCATCCTATTTCTATTTCTAGACTTCAGCAAAGCCTTTAATGCTGTCCCTCACAAAAGCCTGCCGACTTACCACCCTGAAGAATAATCCATTTAGAGCTCAAAAAGCTAAACAGGGTCAGGTCTGATCAGTAGTAGGATGGGGGACCTCCAATAAACATCAGGTGCTGCAGTAAGTGGCGTTGTTAGCTGTACAGAGGTCAATCTCCACTTTGATAAAAGCAACCATAGCAATGCTCTTGCATGGTTTGGGGGGGCACAATGTACTTTCTGAGGTGTCGTCTTTTGGATAGGATACTAAACTAAAGACCTATCTATGTGTTCTGTGGTTGTTTAGATGACTGTTAAATATCCCATGGAGTTTTGAAAAGAGAACAGGGAAATTGTGTTTGGATTTATTTTGCAGCACATTGGGTCTTTAATCCTTCAAAATGACATATCTTGAATTTAACATTTCTTTGAGGCTTTCATCAAAGGAGGTTTAAGTAGTCCAGTTCTTTTGGTCTGACCACTATGTTGTTTCTTTTGAACTAGCAAATTCTCCCTTATTGGCAGTTAGAAAGGAATTTCAGTCTTTTAGGCCTAGTCATAGAATGACAGTAGCTTTTTTTAGAAAGGCATATTGCTGTGCACTAGCTGTTACAGGATTGTACTATAGTGACAGAGGAAGCAGTCGTCTGCTTTAATACTGTGAACATCACAGCCCTTGGTGATATCACCCCACTTCAAACACATTTGATTTCATTTTGTGAGAGGAATTACTAGTTTACTGGGGAATTATATGAGCTAAAAATGAGAAGAATGATATTGAAATGGAAATGTAGGATGACTCATTTAGAAAGTGATCTTGTAGCATGCTACATCCTCTCTACAGAATATTAAAAACTGGTGATGGAATCCTAAACTCATTGTCTTATTTCAGCTATAAATGTGTCAAAGAACAAACCTAGACAGCTTTTTGTTAATGGCTTGTTGAACACAACCTCTCTACTGTTGAGTGTTGAGCCCTCAGTGCAACAATGTCATAAATTCTAGATCTTTTCCTCAAGAAGATTCAGAAGATAATGGATGCGCTGACTAGGATGACATCTCCCACCCAGGTGATGGAAATGGCTGTGACTTTTATAATCCTCACAAACCTTAGGTTGGATTTGAGCCCATTTATCTTCTCCAACATCTGTAAATTCTTTCTGGGAGGCATTCGGCATCTTGTGGGTTAGACTCCTTGCCATTGTGATTGACTAAGGAACTGAAGGAACTATTGTGTCTCTTAACTATGACAAGCTCTTAGTGTGGGCTTGTTTCCAAATGATTTGAAGAAGACTGTAACAATGCCTCTTCTTAACAAAAAAAAAACAAAACTTCCCTTTACCAGGAAACCTTGCCAAGTTTGGGCCGTGGCTAAATTGTCTTTTCTTAGAGAGTTAATTGAAAAGGTTGTGGTTCATCAACTTCAAACTGCCTTGAGCTCTTTGACATTCTTGATAGTTCCTAATCTGGTTTCAGGAAGGGACCTAGTATGGAAACTGTCCTGGTTTGGGTCCTGAGCAACCTGCTAATGGCTAATGGCAATGGACAAAGAGCATATATCAACATGGGTTTGTTTGTTTCTATCAGTATTGCTTGTTTGGATTTATCTGCAGCCTTTGACACAGAGGACCATATACTGTAGATCTACTAGATTGACTGTGGTGATTCGTAGGGATTGCTAGTGTAGTCATAAATTGGTTTTGATCCTATCTGGTGGGGTTCCACCAAAAAGCCTTACACACACCCTATCTAATAAATATGGAGAACACAGACATACAGTACAGTGCAGCAAATGTTTTATTTACTTGCATCACAAAGGTGCTAAGCGCTGGGCCTATCATCCCAGGTACAACTCCCAGTGTGCAAAGAACCACATATCTGGGTTAATGTGGCCAGCATGTACCACTTTTATGATGTAAATAAATAATTTGTTGCATTGTACATCTGAGTCCCGCGTATTTATCAGGTAGGGTGTGTGTGATGCTTGTTGGAGGCTCCTGCATTGTTTCTATCCCTACACACCAGTGTCTTGAGGTGAACCATTGTTAATGTGTACTGCTGGAATTAATCAGCTAGAAGCAGACAGTTGACTTCCTGGAAGACAATGGTTTTACAGATTAGAATCAGCATGGTTTCATGAGGGGATGATCATGTCAAACAAACTTGACTGAGTTTTCTAACTCAGTCACACACATGGTGAATGGAAGAGTCCAAATGGGAATTTATACTTCCGCTAGATCTTTTTTTTTAATTTAATATACTTTATTAAGTTTCCAAACCAACACAATACATGGCACCATCCGGACAATAATTTTGTTCCAAGGTACGAAAGAAAGGATGACATACATATACAACCATTCTGAAACCCCACCCTCCTTCCCCTCAATTACTGGAGATAGTTGAAAATAATCACCAATTAATCACGCCTAGTAAATAGTGTACTACAGCAATACATGATGACACATTACGTGTCAGGCAATAAACAGTTAATAACCCACATCAGGAAGACATTTCTTATCTCAGGTTCACTACCTTCTATGAAGGGGGATGCACAGACAACAGGGTTTCTAACTTATCCCATCTTTTAGTGTATAATGGCAAGTGGTTCCATATACTGGCTACTGTTTTTTCAACTTGAAGACCAAATAGAATTTCATTGTACCATTCTGGGTAAGTTATAACCTATTGATCTAGCCAGTGCTTCAATACTAGTCGCTTCACAGATATGGCTATTAAAGTGGCAGGAAATGATTTCTAATTGGTAACTGTTTATAATGTTCCAGCTTACAGAAATGATATCCATAAGCCTAAATGATCCATATGTAACTGTACCTGAATAAAAAGCGAAATGAAAAAACTGTATTTTGTATTGTTTTGTTTTTATGGACAACATTCTATTGCAATTCTCTTCATGGAATCAGGGATTTGGAGTTTTAACTATGTCATGGTTTGAGGAAAGAACTTTAGGCATAGTTCTGATAGGGCAATAGCTCATGTTTAGCATCCTGTACTCAAACTGTGACATAGTAAACACTCCAAATTACTGGTTCCAGGAAAAGAACTGTTCAGAATGCTGTTCATACATAGATACATAGATACATAGACAGTGTCGGCAGATAAGGGCCTATGGCCCACCTAGTCTGCCCATTTGAGCTTGTAAGTTCAGTTTGTTTTCCTAGAAGTCTATTTCCCCTTACCCCTGACCTCTAGAATTCCTTTATGTCTATCCCATGCATTCTTAAATCCCGTGATTGTTTCAGCCCCCACCACTTCCTCTGGCAGGGTGTTCCACTTGTCCACCACCCGTTCTGTGAAGAAATTCTTTCTCATGTTTCCTCTGAATCGTCCTCCTCCAACTTCATCCCATGCCCTCTAGTCCTGAAACATCTTTTTCGCTTAAAATAGTGTTTTCCTGCACCCTGTTCCTCCCTGTAAGATACTTGTATGTCTCTATCATATCCCCTCTCTCCCTCCTCTCCTCCAGGAGTACATGTTCAGTTCCTTCAACCTGTCTTCATAGGACTTTGATGCAACCCATGCACCATCTTTGTTGCCCTCCTCTGAACCTTCTCTACCCTGTCTATGTCCTTACGTAGGTATGGTCTCCATAACTGTACACTGTACTCCAGGTGGGGCCTCACTAGTGTCTTGTATAGCGGAATTATGACCTCCCTTTTCCTGCTGGTGATGTCCTGCCTATACATTCCAGCATCCTATTTGCTTTACCTGATGCCTTGTCACACTGTTTCCTACCTTGAGGTCATCAGAGATGACAACCCCAAGATCCCTTTCCTGCTTGGTGCATGCTATATCCTCACCCCCCAACTGATATATTGTGCCAGGGTTTTTGTGCCCCATATGCATTATCTTGCACTTCTTTGCATTGAATTTCAACTGCCAAACCCTTGACCATTCTTCAAGTTTCTGCAGGTCCCTTGTCATTCTGTCTACACCCTCTGGTGTGTCTACTCTGTTACAGAGCTTTGTGTCATCAGCGAACAGTGAAATTCTGCCTTCTAGATCCTGTGCAATGTCACTGATGAAGATGTTGAATAGGACCGGTCCCAGCACTGATCCCTGTGGTACCCCACTGGTCACTCTTCCCTCTGTGGAGTGACAGCCATTTACCACCACCCTCTGTGTCCTGCCACCCAGCCAGTTACCTACCCACCACACTACTGTCCTGCCCACACCCATATTCCCCAGTTTGTGTAATAGTTTTCTATGTGGCACAGTGTCAAAGGCCTTGCTGAAGTCCAGATAGGCCATGTCCACTGCCCTCCCCTGATCCACCTCCCTAGTCACCCAGTCAAAAAATTCAATGAGGTTGGTCTGACATGACCTCCCCCTGGTGAAACAGAAAACAGAAAACAATTGAAAACACATTTTTTTCACATCAATGTTTATTAAGATATAATTAAATATGGTTGATTTGGAGGCAAGTTTATCATTTCTCTTACTAGGAACATTGCTAACTGCTGCCAATTTGCACAGATTTCATGTCCCCTTTAATATAATAAAATATCTCCTTTCTTTTACTGCTATTGTAGATAAATCTCTTGCCACACAGATTTCGGGGGAGAAGTAGTCCTCCAATCCTAGCAAAGGATCAAGCCTATCCTTAATCTGTGTCCACAAGAGGGCAATTTTAAGGCATTCCCACAAAATATGTAGTAGGGATCCCTCTGCTACATTACATTGGGTACATGTGGATTGTAGGAGCTTCCCCATTTTATTGAGGTGGATTGGAGTATAGTAGCTGTTGTGTAGAATATAAAATTGGGTGAGACGGAGCTTATCATTAGTCAAGTATCGATACACATCTCCCCATATATGGACCCAATTATTTGTTAGATTGGTAAGGGAGGAAACATAATATTGAGATATTCCCATTATCGAGGGAGACATGGGAAAATAAGAAGGCTGTGAGCTGAGAAACAGAGTGTGGTTGCCAGGAGAGGGCTTGAAGCATGGAGATAAAATTGCTCTTGTCCACACTCCAGGCACTTGCCCCCAGCCACTCAATTAATATATGCCAGAGTTGGTAGATCTTGAAAATCTGTGTGGTAGGAAGGTTGAGAGAGGACAACAGCTCTGGACTATTGGGTAGTTTATCACCCACTAAGAGATCTGATACCACCTTACCATTCAGTTCAGGAAAACGGTGAGGAGATAACATTTGCCACCCTATTTTGAAGTTTGGGTTGCCACATAATGGCTGTGACACATATTTGAGATTGTCATATTTCAGGGCCCTACAAAGCTGCATGTGGACTCGGAGAGAGGATAAGATAACTGACTAGGCAAATTGTGGAGACAGGTTTTCAGCATGCATAGAGAAAAGACTGCTTGGATTAATGCCCATATCCCCTATTAGCTACCTTTCTATTTGAAGCCATAGTGGTATGTACTCTGCAGATTCTGGTTCATCAGGAGATTTAACCTACTTCGCATACTTTGAGATATGACTGACCAGGTAGTAAATATAGAAATTGGGTAGTTGCAGCCCTCTCAAGTGTTTGGGTGCAATTAGTTACACATACGTTCTGTGAGGTGCTTTCCCTTTCCAAATAAATTGGGAAACAATAGCATGTACACTCTTAAACCACTTTTGTGGGAGGTGGAGATTTAATATGTTAAGGGGGTAAAAGATACGGAGGAGTATATTCATTTTAATTACACTAATATGTGCCTGCAAAGAAAAAAATGGGAGTGTGCTCCATCAGTGGAGGTCCAGTTTATCTAGCATCTTGTCAAGGTTCAACACTTTAGTGTGGGAATATTTCTGGGAGAGAGTAATGCCTAAATATTTAAATGTAGAGGCCCACACCATCCCAAATCAGGCATAGTCAGTGGGAAAGGTCTTGGGATTTAAGGGCATTACAGTGGATTTATCCAGATTAAATTTATAATTAGAATATTTGCTATATTCGCATATTATGTGTAGGACTTCTGGAATAGAGGAGGTGGGGTGCTATAAGTGTAGTAACAGGTCATCTGCATAAGCAGAGATCTTAATATCGAGAGTGCGAATGGGGATTCCATCAATTTTAGGGGAAGTTTTAATCCTGTAAATCAGGGGTTCTAAATAAAGATTAAAAAGCAAGGGGGATAGTGGGCACCCCCTGCCAGGTTCCAGAAAGCAAAGAGAACCTGGAGACAGTGTTCCATTGCAGTAGATCTTGGCAGTGGGTTTGGAGTACATAGTATGGATCCACTGTATAAAACATGTTGGGAAGCTGAATTTATCTAACACAGAGAACAAGAAGGCCCAGCATGCTCTGTTGAAGGCCTTCTCTGCATCCAGAGATACCAAGACCATAGGGTGGCTGGCTTCCCTGAATGCAGAGAAGATATATGCCAGTTTCCTTAAATGGTCCATTGAGGACCTTCCCAGCATTAAACCTACTTGTTCTGGGTCAATCAGCCCCTCCTGTATCTGCAAGATTCTGGTTGAAAGAATTTTCACAAATAATTTCATGTCCTGATTCATGAGAGAAATGGGACGATAGTTGGATACTTTATCCCTGGGCTTATTCAGTTTAGGAAGTACTATAATTAGGGCTTCCATTAAGAAGAGATCTGATATTCCTATAGTGCAAAAATAGGAGAATAATTGTTGCAGGATAGGGAGTAATTCTGGCACCAGGGCTTTGTAAAAATTGGACGGGAAGCCATCTGACCCAGGGGGTTTGTCAAGAGAGAGGGACCCAATGGCCAGTGAAATCTCCTGTACAGAGATAGGCTGAACCAGCAAGGCTTGCTGAACCGGTGTTAGTATGGGAAGATGGATAGCAAGTAGATATTTATGAATCTCTTCTGGGGAGGAAGGGTGATTTTGGGGGCCATAAAGTTGGCTATAGAAAAGGTCAAATTCTTGATCAATTTCCATGGGGGTAGTTGTGAGGGATCCATTAGATTGGGAGGAAATGGCTTGAACTAGTCAGGAGGCTTCCTGTTGCTTAAGACAGAGGGCCAGGAGGTGTCCAGCCCCATCCCCTTGCTCAGTGTATTTGGCCTTAGTCCTAAGAAGTGCGTATTCAGCTCTCTTCCTCAGACACTCAGCTTACCGATATTTTAGGTTCACTAAGGTAAGCTGTCTTTCCACCGAGAAGGCCAAAGTGGGATTATTCTCCAAGATTTTAATTTGGTCTAGTAAGGCACGTAAAGAAGCTTGTTGCTTCTTTTTCTTAGTTGATGCTATGCAAATGAACTCCCTTCTCAACACACATTTCAAGGAGCACCACATTTTGTCAATATTCAGGATAGAATCCATGTTATGCTCCAGGAAGCGCACTATAGAAACATAGAAACATAGAGGTTGATGGCAGATAAGGACCGCAAGGAACATCCAGTCTGCCCATTTCTTTTTCTACCTTATAAATGTGCCATCGGCCTTTTCTCTGTCAGTGGTCTATCTATTCATACTCATCTGTATTGCTCCCTTATGCCTATCCCATGCCTGTTTGAAGCCCTGCACTGTATTCATAGCCACCACTTCCTGAGGTAGGCTGTTCCATGCATCCACCACTCTTTCATGAAAAGAATTTCTCACATTCCCCTTAATTGGCCTCCCTCTAATCTCATACTGTGTCCTCTTGTCCTGCTATTTTTCTTATATTTAAACATGTTAGACTTTTTCACCTTGTTAATGCCCTTAAGGTGTTTGAATGTTTCAATCATATCACCTCTCTACCTCCTTTGCTCAAGGGCATACATATTGAGCTCCGTTAATCTGTCCTCATATGTCTTCTGATGCAGTCCCTGCACCATTTTGGCTCCCCTTCTCTGGACTGCCTCAATTTGGTTAATGTCCTTGTGAAGGTGTGGCCTCCAGTACTGCACGCAGTACTCAGATGGGGCCTAACCAGTGTCTTGTACAGAGGATTATTACCTCCTCTTATTTATTTTATTTATCAAGTCTAGGATTACAAATACCTTGAGACATGGCTCTTTTACAAAGGTTCCACATCAGAGAAATACAAATTATGGGGAACATCAAGACAGGCATTACAACAATGTGGACATTGCAAACAGAGTACAGATTAATACAGTTCAAGGGTAGCATTGTAACAAGGCAATAGCGGCATTTGTCAGAGAAAATAGACAACAGATAAGAAGTGCTAGAGCCAGGAGAGGGAAGAGGGTAGGGGAGAAGGAATGTAGGAAGGGTGGCAAGAGGGTGAAAAGTGCAGCATTGGGTATACCAAGATGTGAGGGTAGAATACAGTGAGGAGGGGAGGAGGGGGGGGACAAATAGAGCAGAAAGGGAAGTGGAGAAACAAGGTTAAGTTGGGCAGTCACAAGAGCTGTTGGTAGTGAGATAGTTCCGGAGCCTAGTTTTAAACATACCAATAGTTGGGGCAGAGGAGATGGTTGAGCTGAGGCCATTGAACCAGAGTGGTGCTCGATAAGCAAAAGAGCGTTGTCCCTGTGAAGTGTGACGGTGGGGGACTTTCAGTAGCTGTAGCGTGGATCTCCTAAGGCACCGTTTGTTAATTCGGAGTTGTAACAGAGTTGAGAGCCCAGAAGGTGCAAGGCCAAGGTAGATTTTTTTGACCATGGAGCAGGTGAGAAACTTTATGTGGTTTGATAGTTGGAGCCAGCCGGTCTGAGTGTACAGGTCACATGTGTGGGTGAGACAGTGAGCACCAGCGATGAGCCAAAATGCTTTATTTAAGGCAGTTGAGAGGCGTCTAAGGGTTGTGGTTGTGGCCGAGCCATAAATGATGAGATCATAGTCTATTACAGAGATCACAGAGCTCAGGACTGCAACCTTCAAAGCTTCTGGTGTGAGGTGTGGTCTGTGTTTGTAGAGGAGACCAAGCCGTGTGTTAGCAGCTCTAGCTACATTGTCTACATGAAGTCCACAGGAGAGATTAGGGTCAAGCTGAATCCCTAAGTATTTGAAGGACACCACCTGATCTAGAGTGTTGCCCTGGGTGGTGGAGTTGGCCAAGTGGTGTAGCTTGTGTGGGTTATGAGAGCTGCAGAAGAGCATAGATTTGGTTTTCTTGTGACTTGTGATACCCCTACTAATACACCCTAACATCCCCCTAGCCTTACCTACTGCTTTAGAGGTCTGCTTGGGATGATTTCAGGTCATCGGTGATGATGATGCCCAAGTCTCTTTCTTCCTTTGTGACTGCCAGCAACTCCTCTCCCAGCCTATATGGAGCTTCAGGGTTTCTCTTATCTATGTGCATGATCTTGCACTTCTTTGCATTAAATCCCAGTTGCCACTCTTCTGACCATTTTGCTAGTTTATCCAGATCTCTTCTCATTCTGCCCACCCCATCTGAATCATCTGCTCTGTTGCAGATCTTGGTGTCATCTGCAAACAGACAAGCCTTACCCTCTAGTCCATCTACAATGTCACTAATGAAGATATTGAAGAGGACTGGCCCCAGGACTGATCCCTGAGGTACCCCACTTGTGACTTGCATCTCTTCTGACTGTATACCATTTACCACCACTCTCTGTTTTCTGCCCATCAACCAGTTTGCCACCCAGTTGACCAACTTCTGACCGACCCTGAACCTACCCAGCTTATTTATCAATTTTCTATGTGGAACAGTGTCGAAAGCTTTGCTGAAATCAAGGTAGGCAACATCAACTGCTCCCCCTTGGTCCACCACTCTGGTTACCCAGTCAAAGAAATCTATGAGATTAGTTTGACAGGACCTTCCTTTTGTAAACCCATGCTGTCTTGGATCCTGTGCCCTTATGGATTCCAAGTGTTGCACTATCCTTTCCTTAAGGAGTGCCTCCATAATCTTGCCCACTACTAAGGTAAGACTGACTGGTCTGTAGTTCCCTGCCTCCTCCCTACTACCACTCTTGTGGAGCGGGATCACATGAGCCCTTTTCCAGTCTTCTGGGACCTGTCCTGTGCTCAGACACTCACTAAACAGTTCTGCTAATGGCTGTGCTAGTTCCACCCTTAGCTCCTTAAGATTTTGAATTTGGGATAAGGTTACCGGATCTTTTAATAATTGGGTATTTAATTTCCAGATCTTGTCCGCCACAAAACCCGGTGTAATCTCACATTCTAACCATACTGGAGAGTGGTTAGACAGGAGTCTGGGAGAAATTCCACCATCCCTAACTCCTGATAGGTTGTTAATGCTAAGTAAAAAATAATCTAATCGAGAATATGATTTGTGTGTGGGGGAATAGAATGTGAGCCTGTTCTACCACATATACTGGGCCATTAGGAGAGGGGCCTGCAATTCTGGCACACAACTTTTGAATGAAAGAAATAGCTGAGGCCCCCCTCCTCTCCTCCTGGCAGTCCCATGATGATGAGATTATTCCTCCTAGATCTGCCTTCTTAGTCCTCCAATTTGATCTCCATGGATTGCAACCATTGCCAGAGATGCCTCATTTCAGGCTCAGTCATAGCCCTCCAATCATCCAAAGAGGAGATATGGGCTTCATTATCGCTTATTCACTGAGTGAGGGTTGCCAAAGAGGATGTACTTGTTTGGACATCTGTTGCCAAAAAATCCAGGGTGGCCTTCAGAGGGCTCAGGCCTTCTAAGAATTTCTCCTCTATAAGAGCGACCTGCAGATTCAGGCTAGATGGAGGCCCAGCTGGGAGAGCTTTGGAGCACTTAGCTGCTTTGTCTCTGGTCGGTGTCAGAGGAGGCGTATGCCTAGGTAGGACATCTCTCATCTATGCTTCCATTGCAGTGAGTTTTTTACTTAATGATAGTGTCACCTTACTCTTAGAAGGTAGATTTGCCAGTATTACAGTTAATTTGGTCATTTTGGTAGAAATCATGAGGGTTAAGCGGGTGTAGGAGCGGGAGCTATCCAGAGTGTGTCTGTTCAGGCAGCCATCATGTGCCTCTACTTCTGCTAGGTCTGAAGTTTCTTCTGTAGTGTCACATGGGTCTGTTCTTTACCCTGTTTAATGTAATGTGTACTTATTTCCATTCATGAAATTTGCCAAGAATCATGGATTGGGTTTCCAAATGAATACTGCTAACTCCCAGATTTACTTCTCTGTCATCTGATATGTAGGCTTTAGTGTCAGAATGACATACCTGTACTTGAGTGTTTAACACTGCTGAATGGCTTAGGTCTAGTTGGCAGAAGCTTAATACAGCAAAGTAAGAGGTGATGGTAGTGGGTAGGGAGAAACATCTGTCATATTTACAGTCATTCATTTTTGTTAGTTCCTACTATGTATTAAGATAACCTGTGCTTGGTGAAATTGGTTCATAGTTTGGGTGCTATGCTGGATCAGTTCCTTGTGTCTCTCAGATTTCTCCATTGTTTAAAGTTGTTTCTTTCACCTGAGCTATATTAAACACATGCATTTATTGTTACCACCTGCAGAGCTTGCCTCTGTTGCCAATGCTCTTGTGACCTCAAGACTGGACTATGGGAATGTTCTGTTTTGTAGTTTACCCTTGAAATCCCTATGTTGGCTGCAACTGGCATTGAATGTGGCAGCTATACTAGTGGCAAGGGAGAGTTTTCTTTGTCATACCTCTGCAGTACTAGCAAAACTGCACTGACTTCCAGTTAGATGGAAAATCTATTACAATATTCTTCTACTCATGTTTAGGGACTTGCATGACTTAGGCTCCCCTGCCATTGCTGATCTCCAGCCTGTTCCAATGTATATCCTAGGGCAAGCTGCTGAAAGGCTTCTAATTGTTCCCAGCTCAAGATTAAAAATCTGTGGGAGATGTGGCTTTCTCTTTAGGGACCCCAAATTTCTGGAATTCCCTTCCCCAATAAATGCAAGTCACCCAGTTATTAGTGGAGTGTCAATGCATGCTGAAACTCCTCCTTTTTATCTAAAGTTTTTGTTCACAGTGATTAATTATCTTAAAGGTCTGTTTGCTTACTAGAATATTTTATCTCTGTGAATTTGTATGCTGTACATTAGTTTTTTCTTATTGTAATGTACTTTAATTGCTTGCAGAAAAATGCAGAAGAATAAAAATGTGGATAGTGATTAGGATGATGATGGTTTCCCCATCGCTCTGGCCAAATTCTCCCCTGTTCACTAATCCACCAGCAGATTAACCTGGTTCCTATTCAGTCAGTTTGCATCTATCTGCATCCCCTTCCCCCTGGGATGAGGCTGAAAGTAGGAAGTTTTTTCTTGCCCTTCCTTCCCAGTCAACAAAAGCTTCCTGACTAGCTAACTAAGCAACTAAGTAACTAACTAACCAAAATACTTATTCAGAAGGTAAGTGAAACAGGGATAGGGAAAGAACTAAGTAGGTTAACTGGAAATTGGTTGACAGGCAGGACTCAGAGAGTGGTCTTGAATGTTAAATTCTCTAATGTTAGGAAAGTCACAAGAAGAGAGTTCAAGGATTTTGTCCTAGTACTGGTCCTTTTTAGTATGTATATAAGTGAAACTGGGATAGGATTACATGGTAAAGCAAGTATGGTCACAGATGACACAAAAATCTCTGGGAGGATGGACAGTAATGCCAAGATGCTCTTTGGGGCAGAATGTATGGATTGTTCATGTCTTTTTCTGTGCATTAAGTTTCTATGTGGTTAGATTAACAGCATAAAGACTGAAGTAGAAAGTCTGGAGCATTGGTCCAGAACACGTTACTTATAACTTAACATCAAGAAATGCAAAGTGATGCATATTAGCATCAAAAATCCACAGATAGAATATAGCATCAATACACAGACCTCATAGGAGGGTGGCCTCCACATAAACAACTCCTGTCCAATGGGTCTTATCACTCTAGCAGGGGTGTAAGAATCAGGAATTCACTGCGATATTGAGGACCAGCTAGTTCAGGATGTTTTATGATAACAAACGTACCCTGTACTCAACTCACCAACATCTGGTTTATAATAAGGGAGTTATATGTTCTGACCTCAAAGAGGAAGTTAGAAGCTGTGCTGCAGCATCTTGGGCTAGCTGCAGGCAATGCAGCTGAGCACCTGGTTAAGCCCTGTTAAAGCACATTACAGTAGCCAAGCATGGAAGAGGCCAAAGCATGCAGCAGGGTATGAAGGTTAACAGCACTGCGAAAAGGGCACAGCCTGGTAATATTTTTAAGATCATGGAAGTTGACCTTGACTACAGAAGACATTTATAACAGAATTGTCAGTTGTCCATAATCTACTACTCCCTGACTGCATACCTCCCTTTCAGCTTTCACACTAACAAAGACAGGGAATTTTAAGTTGTCTTTTAAGACTGATAGCTGCTGATTGTCTCCAACCAGGAGCAGTCCAGTTTTCCCTAGGTTCAGTCAGCCAGTTGGAGGCCTTCAAAACTGTAATTCCCAAAAGGCAATTTTCAAGCAAGGGTGACACCTTGTCTGAGGCAAAGGACAGATACAGCTGAGTGTTATTAGTACAGCAATGAAACCTTATGCTGTATTGCCTTATGATATATATAAACTAACCTGGTCAAGTTCTATGACTGGGTAACTAGGCAACTGGACAGGGGCCATGCAGTGGATGTCCTGTATCTGGACTTCAATAAGGCATTCGACTCAGTGCCGCATGGAAGGCTGGGAAGGAAGTTAGTAGGCACAGGGGCGGGTGCAAAGCTGTTGAGATGGGTAGGAAACTGGCTGCAGGGAAGGCAACAGAGGGTGGTGGTGGGTGGGGCGCTCTCACACCCAAGGGCAGTGATGAGCGGTGTTCCACAGGGCTCAGTGCTGGGACCAGTGTTGTTTGGGATATTCATTGCAGACATATCATGGGACATCAAGAGCAAGATCAGTCTGTTTGCTGATGATACCAAGGTAGGCGTGGTGGTGGATGACCTAGGGGGATGGCAGGGGTTGCAGGATGATCTGGCAAAGCTTGAAACCTGGTCAGACACCTGACAACTGGGCTTTAATGTCAAAAAGTGCAAGATGCTGCATTTTGGGATGAAGAACCCAAGGAGGAGTTACCAGCTAGGGGAGTGCAGCTAGCCCAGACAGAGGAGGAGAAGGATCTGTGTGTCTCATTACAGGGTCAATGAACAACTCGGCACAATGTAGGAAGGCAGCTGCAAAGGCCAACAAAATGCTGGGTTGTATTGCAAGGGGTATATCCTCGAGGAGGGAGGAGGTGATTCTGCCACTGTATAGGTCATTAGTTAGACCACACCTGGAGTACTGCGTGCAGTACTGGCGTCCGTATCCGAAGATGGACATTAAGTTACTGGAGATGAGAGGAGGTTGAAGGAGTTGAACATGTACTCACTGGAGGAGAGGAGAGACAGGGGTGACATGATTGAAACCTTTAAATACATGAAAGGAATAACAAGACGGGTACAGAGTGGCTGTTCAAGGTAAGGGAGGGGAGGGCCACCAGGGGCTATGATATGAGACTGGAGCGAGGAAGGTTCAGGAGAGAGATGAGGAGACACTTTTTTACAGAGAGGGTGGTGGCTGGGTGGAATGCGTTACCTGCTGAAGTGGTATGCAGTAGAACAGTGGACTGCTTCAAATGAGGATGGGACAGGACAAGGGAGGGTTAATGAAGGAAGGGTGGGAGGGAGGGCAGCTGCAGAGTAGGTGCTGGCTGCACATTCGAGCAGACTTGATAGACCTCTAGGCCTTTATCCGCTGGAAAATTTCATGTGTTCATATGTTCGTATGATCTCCTCAGTGGAAGCATACACACCCAAACTACTCAGGAGACAAGACAGAACCCTGAAGGTCTCCTCAGTTGAGAGTAACCAGTCATGACTGAAAAGAACCAATCACTACTGACTGCTCCTTTCCATCCAGGAACAACTGGAAATATTTGTGAAAAGTTCCATTCCATCCCCCGAGATCCTTCACTCTCTCTATCAGTTTCCAGTGGCCCATAGTGTAAGAAAATGACAGGTTAAGAAAGAAAAGGACTGCAGTCTCTCTCTGATCCTACCCCGGGTGGAGATCATGGCACACAACTAAATAAGGCTGTTTATGTGGTGTAACACCTATAAAAAACAATCTGAATTTGGCTCAAAGTTATTTTCTTTATGGTGGTCAAATAGTTGCTACCCAACCCCATTGTCTCAAAACTGAAGGTTGGATACAGGTGGATAATTTGAAGGTTGTCAGGGTAGGGTGTTCTCTTCTTTAGTAATGGTTGCATCACTGCCCCTTCAGGACTAATGATAACACAACCTCTTTAAGAGAGACATTCATAATCCCTGCAATGACTAGAGCCAAAGTATTTATCCTAGTATTGAGTAGCTGAGTTGGTACTGGGCCCAACCTAAAAGTGGTGGTATGCATATTAGTGACCATCTTGTGGACGCCGGTCCCAACTCTGATCCCTGAGGGAGGGGTGCTGGTCACCCTCCCTTCCTCAGCATGAACTCCATTTACCATCACCATCTGTCACCTTTCCTCTAACCAATTTCTTACCCACCCAGCTTACCACCTTTGGACTAACTCCTAAGCTACCCAGCTTGCTTGCTTGTCTCCTCTGTGGAATGATATTAAAAGACATACTGAAATCTAGGTAGGCATCTGCACAGCTCCACCCTGATCTAATTCCTTGGTCACCCAGTCAAGGAAATCCTTCAGATTCATTTGATACAACCCCTGCCCCTTCCCCATAAAACCATGCTGCCTCAGGTCTTATAACACATTGGATATCAGATATTGCACAATCCTTTCCTTCAGCAATGATTCCACTAACCTTCCCACCACTGATGTCAGCCTGACTGGTCTATAATTGCCAGTGTCCTCACTGCTACCACTTTTTGAAGTGTAACTACATCTGCCCCCCGAATTCTCCAGCACCACTCCCATATCCAATTATCTGTTACAGGATTTTCAGAGGTGCAGCCAGTGTTTCCCTGAGCTCACTTAATACCCTTGGATGAACTCTGTCTGGTCCAATTGCTTTGTCCACTTTCAGATTAGTAAGTCCCTTCAGGACTGTCTCCTCTGAAAAAGGACTAGTGTCCACCTCCCTCCCTCCAAAGTTTCTGTTACTTTTATATGGCCCCTCCCCTTCTCTTTCCTTTATGAACACAGAACAAAAGTATTTGTTCAAGATGTTTGCATTTTCCTGGTCCCCCTCTGAATTTCTCCCCCTTTCTTTTTTAACCTTACAATCCTTCCCCTGGTCTTCCTCCTATCACTGACATACCTACAAAATCTCTTGTCCCCCATTATTACCACCTGGGCTGTTCTCTTCAGTTTGTGCCTTTGTACTCCTTACTGATTTCTCTGCTTTGCCTCTGTTTTCCCAGCTATATTTCCCTGTTCTCTTCCATCTGCATCTCCTTATACCTCCTGAATGTTACCCTTTTAGCCTTTACCTTCCAGCCACTTCTTTTGAAAACCATAGAGGTTCCTTTTTGCTCTTGCTTTTGCTCACTTGCTTGACACAGAGTTTGTTGCCTTCACTATGGCCCTTTTTAGCTTCTCCCACTGTTTCTGCACCCCACCATGGCCATCACCCCCTGCCAGGTAATCCCTGAGGCATTCACCAATCTTTATAAAAGTCTTCCTTCCTGAAGTCCAGGACCCTCGCCCTTGTCTGGTTTGATTCTGCAGCCATCTGTACATTGAAACACATTGTACAGTGATCATTGGTCTCCATGTGGCCTCCCAGTTTGACTTCTTCAACACTGACCCTGTTAGTGAGTACCATCCCCAGCATTGCCCCATCATGAGAGACCAGGAACTGGATACTATTCCCGATAAGGGTTGGGGGACCCATTGACCCAGCCAGAGGGTGCAAGTCCTGAGAGAACACTGGTTGGCAGATAAGTTGTAGTGGATGTTGGGGTGACAGTGCTGGGGTATCCAGGCAGATGGGGGGGGCATCTGGTAAGGAGCAGAAATAGAACAGGAAAAAAAGGAGATGAGAGAAATGGATATCATGACTGATGAAGTATCAAAGGAAGAAGAAATAGCTGTAAGGAAGATGGATCCTAGTCAGCAAAGGATAATAAAACATTTAAACTTGGAACAGTAAGGAAAATAACAGTCTAAACAAGCTTTTATTTATTAAGCCTTCACATGCTTTAAAAAATGTTTGAGATAAATGTAAGGTTTGCAACTGGATGCTAGCTGGACAAGACATGAACTTTCAGAGGTATTTTTAAAGACAAATGAAAAGGTACCTGATGTGAGTGAAGTATCTACTCAATTATGCCTAAATATCTGTGGTAAATGAATCACATCAAATCAGACCCTAAATGTTAAAATCTTACAATTAGCACTTAATTAAAATCACTTTCACTGATTAATAAATACAATGCTCACCTTTTCATAAATGGGTATAATAAATTAGTAGGGATAATAATATGATTAATCTCAAAGAGAAATCATCCATGAAAGCTAAAATTAGAGTACCACTGGATCCAGATTTCAGTTAAGTTCCACTCATCCACAGGAGAGTCTGTATCAAATAGCAAATTGTCTGTTCACTAGCAAAATGGAGTTGGTACTGACTGTTAGTCAATAACAGAAATGTATCAACTAATGAATGGTTTCCATATGCAAGCTTACAAGATCTCTTGGCCCGATACTGAAAAGTTTTTGCGGGCATTAATGGATCTTTGCCCACACAAACCGAGGTTTGCACTGGAGCCCCATATTCAAAAGGGGCTTTTGCATGGGCAAAAAGGGTTAGTGCCTATGCAAAACATAATGTATGTGTGCAGGCATGTGGAGGGGTGTGGCCATGAATATGCATGCTACCCGATATTCAGCAGCTTTGTGCTGCACAAAGGGGTTTACCGCTGTTTGCACAGTGCACATACTGCCAAAGAAAACCGCAACTTAATTCTGGGCAATCCAAGTGGCTGCTGGAGGTAATGCAGCCACCTAGCCAGTTGGCCACTGGGGGAGCACAACTGCCCCCTTCGATCCATGACACCCTCCCCCCACCAAGCGCTGTCCCCTTCAGTATAATAATGCATCCTTGGTGCTAGTGGTACTCCCCCTGATCACCAGCCCTGGCTTAAAGGATAATATCCTTGATTCTAGTGGTAACCCCCCCCCCGATCCCAGCTCTGGCTTAAAGTATGCTATCCCTGGTGCTAGTGATAACCCTCCTCCCTACAATCCCAGCCCTGGCTTAAAGAGTACTATCCCTAATGCTAATGGTAAGCCCCTCCCTCTGATCCCAGCCCCATCATACAATGTGATATCTCTGGTGGTAGTGGTGCCCTCCCTCACTCTCTCCGATCCCAGCCCTGTACATTTTAAAACTGCCCTGGTGGTAGTGGTACCCTCCCTACAAACCAAGCCCCATATGTTTCAAACCTGCCCTGGTGATAATGGTGCCATCCCTTCCTCTGATCCCAGCCCCATTGTACAATGTCATATCATGGTTGTTGTTCCCCTCACCCAATTGACGGCCCAGAAGTTCAATCATCCCCTCCCTGATGTACAGTAGTTATGCCCCAGCAGCACTGGGAGCCTCCCACTCACTGTTTCTTCAGCTTTGGTGCCACAGGTGCACCCGGCTACTGGCACAGCCCTCCTCACACCTTCTTGGCCTGCTGCGGTATGTTCTAGCAGGGAACATGCCTCTTATTTATATGACAGGGTGCATCACCCTGTCCTATAAGTAAGAAGTGCACTCTCTGCCTGGACATACAGCACCAGCTGAGGAGGTGTGAGGAGGGTAGTGACAGTCACTGTATGCATTTGCAGCACCAACGTTGATGAAATTGTGAGTGGGGGAATTCCCAAGTGGCAGAGGGGGAATCACTGGATGCCGGGGGGGTTGTTTGAGCTTCTGGGCTGGTGATTGGGGGCAACAACAATGATATGACATTGTACAATGGGGCTGGGATCAAAGGGATGGCACCACTACCACCAGGGTAGTTTTGAAATGTATGGGGCTGGGACCAGAGGGAAGGAGGGCACCGCTACCATCAGGAACATCACATTGTACAAAGGGGCTGGGATCAGAGGGAGAGGAGTTACCACTAGCAACAGGGATATTATTCTTTAAGCTAGGGCTAGGATCAGAGAGATGGGAGTTACAACTAGCACCAGGGACATTATACCTTAAGCTCTGGGTGGGATCAGAGGGAGGGGGTTTACCACTAGTACCAGCACCAGGGATATTACACTTTAAACTGGGACTGGCAATCTGGGGGGGGAATACCACTAGCACCATGGATAATATTTATTTACAGAACAGGCCAGTGATTGACAGGGGGGAAACACTAGCACCAGGGATATGTACACACCAGGGACTAGGCAATTGGGGGGAGGTGCCGTGCTAACCTTCCTCACTACCCATGCAAATGGCCCCTTTGTACCTTGCCTGCCGAATGGGCTCATTTACATGGGTTTCTTTGAATACTGGAAGTAGCACTCCAATGCTATCCATTCTGGCAGCATACTTTGGGATCCCTGTTGGGATAGAAATAAGTGGTTTAGCTCCCTACTGTGTTATCATGTCATACACTTAATACCACCAACCCTCTTCTGCTCTCCCACCTAAGTTTTTTGAATTAAAATACATGCCAACTCCTGGCACTGTGCCAGGTGCTGACACCATCTTTTCAATATCCCCTCCATAGCTTCAAACCCACCCACCCCCTTTCTACCCTGGTACCTCGAGGTTTTTCAGTTTCTGTCTGATGATAGGTTAATATCTCAGTCAGTATTCTTTGTGTCTATTAATGCCTCAAGCTGTAATGATATTTGAGTTGCCTTAGTAATTCAGAGCCAGACTGTAAAGGTTTATGGTGCAGATCCTATGTTTATGCAAATGAATTAGTTTTATTAAAATGTGATCGCATACTGTACATATCCACCTGAAAGTAGTATGCTCTTAATCATAGGTGCTGCAATACCACGTTGGCTGTCTCTAGTGAAGATTTGTTATTTGCATGTTTCTTTGCTTATCATTTATAACATTTTGCTTAATTTTATTCATTACATGAATTAGTATATATGATATTAATTGTGCTTTTGAAAGACTTCTTATGCATTTTTTATACCTCATTCATTTTTGCAAGTATAATTTTTGTTAACACTTAGCATTTTTCCATTTATTTTATGATATTTTATGTTTTAAAGTGAATGGGGTATCTACCATACAGCTGCACCTGTGGTTCATTGTAAATGTCATGAAATTAATTATCTCGAATGTAAACAGGTATGCCCCATTTAATGGGCACCTTCAGCTAGCTATCCACACCCCTTGATGAAGCTCTAATGAGCGAAGTGCTGGGCACCTATACAGTCTTGTACAGCTGTCTTGTCCTGCATTGTGTGATACACAATAAAGATCTAGTAATTTGGAACCTTTTGTCAGTGAGATTTTGTGTGTACTATTTTCTTTCCTTGCATAGTAGGCAAGTGAGGGTGGCCACCCTCCTTGGTTGCACCAGCACACTATCTGTGATGCTCATCACTAGCAATGAAGCTACAGAGGGGTACTAGAAAACATGGTGTCAGTTCCTGTCACAGTGCCAGAAGTTGGCATTTATTTTTAAATCAAAAAATGACTGCTGGAGAACAGAACAGGGTTGTTGGAGGATGGGGAATAGCTCCACAGCTTACCTTCACCAACAATTACAACACTTTTTTTTTTTATGCTGGTTGCCCCTTCCTGACCTGCAAGCCTCATTTTGGGGGGCAATGCAACTTTAACCTGGCTAGCCCAGTCAACCCTCCACCCTAACCCAAAGCATGCCATCGCCCAGTGCACTATATAGTCATCTGACTTTATTAGCAAGGGATTGGGAGGTGCTCACAACTGTGGTGGTGACAGGATGGAATAGTTTGCATTATTGTTAATTCTAGGCAAGCATCTTCAATGATGCAGATAGAGAGATAACTTATCTAAGACATTTCTAAAACCAAGGTACTTTACTAATAATAAAATAAATCAGAAAATATAATAATATAGTCATATACTTTGATATCATGAATTTTAGACACAAGTAATCATGGCAGATAACATGGCTGATTCAGTCTCCTGCAAATGCCTGTCTACTGCTTCTCTTCCCCATCTGGCCCAATGCTAATACAGTCAACTGACTGTATAGCCCATTGACACATGGCATGCTTTGGGTTGGGGAGGGGGTGCCCAGACTAGCTGGGTTGAAGTTTGATTGCCCCAATCAAATATTAAGAGTCAGCAGGGTGGGCCAACTATATAAAAAGCATATTACTGGGAATTTAATTGGTCCAGCTAGGGAGTGCTATTAAAAAGACTGTATCTGCTCCTGGCAACAGTGCAAATATTTTAATCAAAAAATGGCTGTACGAGGACAAGACTGGAGGTGGAAAATCATTAGAGTGGAGAGTGATGTAGCAAAGGGACAATCCCTGGCCACCTGCTGAGGGATAAAACCTTTTGACATTGTTTTCATTTTTTTAAAAGCCTTAATATTTTGCCCCAATACTGTGATTGGGGAAAAATACTCAGCTTTCATTCCAGAGTACTCAGGACCCTATTATTTGTGGTATTCAGGAAATAATATCTCAGCTGTGCACACCTCTAATACATACATACACAATCATCTGTTTGTCTGTCTATATCTGTCTGTCTGTTGGTCTGTCTATCAGTCTGTCTGTCTATAACCTAGCTATCTGACAAATTGTGTCCTACTGGGAAAAATCATATATTTGTAAGAGGCACAAGCTTGCTTACTTGCTGACTAAATTAATTTTAATCATGCATGAACAAATAACTTCCAGTAACTCACATACTGTATGTCTATTTCTGATTAATGAAAAAGCATACCAGCAGTACTTGCCCTGCAAACTTGGAAGAGAGGATTTGGACTCAGACACCTGAACTGTGAACAGAGTGTGGCTAACCTCATCATATGGAAGGGAATTAGGTATCTACTGTGTGAGCCAGTGCACATTGTTGACATGCACTTAGGCATTACACTGGTGTTGGCTGCTGGTCTTCTGCTGTATGGTCTGGTCTGTACAGAGTCATTGTTCTGTATCTTTTCTTTACTGTTATATACTATATTATCACTGTCAGTTATCTTACTGTACTATTTTGTATCAAATATACTACCATCTAGTCACTGTCATGTGTTCTGCGATGTGTTACATGAAAGATGAGACATCCTCCCTCCCCTTGCCACAGTTTGATTGCCCATGGTTTTCTTGGGACACTTTCCTAGAATGCTACAATTCATAATTGCATCTAAAATTGTCTTTCTAATGTTCAGGATTACAATGTTGCAATTCAATCTAAAATAATGATTTTTTTATAGTATACTAGTTTGACATGTGCTAGTTTAATTCTGAGGTGATTCATTTCATAAAATTACCCATGTCCATCAATTACAGCTGACAGCAGTACCAATTGCTATTAGTCGATTTGACAGTTCATTCTGAAGGTATTGTCTGTTTCTTTGATAAGAATTTTTCCTAACCCCCCCCCCTTCACATTTTCTGTTTTGACCCTCCATGAGTTTTCTTATTGGGCACCTTAACTAGAACGCCATAAGTTAAAAATGATTATTATAACTGAAAATGATTTACTAATACTGTCCAGGGTAGAGGTGCTCTGATCCATTCCTTATTCCCCAGGGTACTTCTCTGCCAATACACTTTATTTTGATATGTACCAATATTATTTAGGTTGCTATCTCTAGTGGCATTTTTATGCACCAAAATATGTTTTTCATTCAATTTTAAGCTTTAGATTATCTTCCTATTTATTTTCATAAGTTTTGTATTATTGATTTTATCCACATAAGCATTTTGCACATATACTTCTACTTGCACTCTCCTTGTAACTGTTTTTGTACTTTATTTATTCATTTATTGAAATGTTTCACCAGGAAGGCACACTGAGCAACAAGTCGTTCTTCTTCCAGTACAACCTGGGGGGAAGTGCTACAATAAGAATGAGACATTAAACATTCAAGTTACAAGATCAGCATTAACATACAGTTGTAAGGCAGATGTTGCTAATAGTGTTACAACAGTGTTAGCATAACATGTAGAAAGAGTGGACAATAATAAGTGCCAGGTTAATAAGTAAATAAGTGCTTATGTGAATGAAAAGAGGGAAAGGGAGGGAGGGGTGAGGTGGGGGTGGGGTAGAGTCATGTCCCTGGAGACCCCCTCAGGATGCGAGGAACCCTGCAAGGGGATTGGTGGGACCAGAGAGAAGGGGATAAGGCAGTGTCCCAGAGAGACCCCTTTAGGATGGTGTAGGAAGGGATTAGATCAGAGACACAAGCCCCTTAAGGGGGTAGGAGAGGACCCATGGAGAGCATTCAGGGTCCTTTACATTCCATGAGCGATCAAGGGAAGCCAGTAGGGGGAGCAATTTAGGGGAAGGAGGGATAGAGATTTGGATGGCTGGATGTGCACAGGGTAAAATGAAGGTGATGGTAGAGAGGTAGGGTTTGTCCAGGGCTTAGAGGAGGGAATCAGGGAGAGACATGGCAGGAGCAGCGAGGTGCAAAGTAATTATTGAGGGCAGAGCTAATGGAGTAGGTGGAGGATGAGTGCCAGATTTGAAGTGGGAGGGAATTCCAAATTGTTTGGAGGCAGTGAGAGTAACGATTGACCGATTTGGGTGGATCTACGGGTGACAACCAGGGTATGGGAGTCAGTTGATCTAAGGGAATGGGAGGGTTGGGGGTGTTATAAAGGAGGAGGTGAGGTAGGAAGGGAGCTCACCCAACCAGTGCTTGCAGGTGAATTTAGCACAGTGGGAGAGTCACCTATTTGTAAGAGAGGGGAAGGATAGGGCACAATAAAGGTCACAGTGATGGGTGTGAAGGCGGGGCATCCAGGGAAAAGAAGCAGAAGGAATTGAAGAAGGTGTCCAGTACGGCCACGGAGGACTTAGTGGCAACACCGTAAACTACATCATAGTAGTCAAAAATGGGCAGTATCATCTTCTGAACAAGTTCATGTCTAGCCATAGGAGGGATGCAACTATGGTTCCTGAACAGGGCACCAAGCTTGGGGCACAGTTTTTTCTGGATGGCATAAATATGCCCAGCGAAGTTTAGGTGTTGGTCCAACCAAACACCTAAGTACCTGAAGGAGGATGTGACCTCAAGTAAAGTCCCATCAAGGGTGTGGAAATTAGGTAGGGAGGAAAGCCTAGAGAGTCTCTGCCTTGTGCTGAAGGTCATGGAGACAGTCTTCTTTCCTTTGAGGAAAAGTTGATGGTTAGCAAACCAGAGCTGAACCTTGTCAAAGTCTTGCTGTAAGCTGGTTGTAACCTCGTCAGGACAGGAGCTAGATTCATACAGGACTGTATTATCAGCATATATATGTATAGCGGAGGATGGGGAGCAAACAGAGGGAAGGTCATTTAAGAAGATGGAGAATAGGAGGGGCCCTAATAACAAGCCCTCGGGAACTCCAGTACTAATCAGAAGGGAAGGGGAAGTGGCATCCAAGATCTTAACTGATTGGGTTCTGCCAATAAGGTAGGCCTTGAACCAGTCTGTGGCTGAGGGAGATAGGTTGTACATTGGATAATAATTTTTGATTAATTTATGCATTAATGATATATGCCTGAACTACGTTTAATGAATGACAATAAACGGTGTGCATGTTACAAACTAGCCACACACCCTGAGGCAGCCTCTAGCCAAGGTAATACATAGGAATAGCTGGTCAGCATTCCTTAGCACTCTATATGCACTTTAATAAATAAGTCCCTCTGATACAGGTATATGCATTGTTTTTTATTTTGGTTACTGTCGGTTTCCCTGTAACGATAGCACCTTTAGGGGTGAACTATGCTTCCTTCTTTCCTGCTTGAGTGACACAATATATCATGGGACCATAGAAGAGCTCACAGTTTGGGTTCACTGGTAACTTTTATAAAACCGCAATTTTTACTCAATTATAGATCAGATACCAGATGGCAGATGGGGCTAAAATTTTCATGGCTTGTGGAAGGTGCAAGAAAATAAATGCAGCCCATTGCTGTTTGGTGTCCATGATACAAACTTCTTGAAAATGAAATTGTTTAAAAAAAAATGATGTCACATTTTTTTCTGGTATACTGCTAAAGCGAAAAATGACTGAATCACAAAAACTGACAGGGTGATAATTCACGTGTGCCCTTCTGTATGTGCTTTTGGGAATTTAGAAGAATTAAGTAGTAGGCTGGTAATGTACTCTTCAGGCATCTGGAGAGAACCAGGATAAAATCTCAGTCCTGACTCCCATGTTCCGGGTTAATGGAATCTTGTATATAGTGCAGAGGCAAGGTACACATGCCCTAAAGTGGAGGGGAGGGTTGAGGCCAGGAAAGTTTTACAGATGTAGAGGAATGATTTATCAAGCAGAAACTAGTGCTCAACTACAAGAAAACAAAGATTATATTTTTCCATAGTGCACATAATAAACATAAAAGTAAACAGCTGACAGTCAGAAATAGCGCCGCTGTCACTTAAGATCAGACGCATTCTTTCAAGTACCTTGGAGTGACCCTAGACAGTACTCTATCTTTCTCCAGTCATATTGATATGGTTGCCAAATCCATGAATATCCGCATTGGCCTTCTGCATAGACATAAGCACTGCCTGACTCCCGAAGCACTTAAGCTTGCAATACAAAGTGCGATTGTATCAATCATTGACTACGGGCTTGTTATCTATGGAGCTGCCTCTGTGTTTGCCTTACAGCGTGTCACCATTGCACTGAACAAGTCCTGTAGATTATTGACTGGTGCTACACCCCCCCACACACCTGCAACCTCTATAAGCAGGCTAACTGGCTTCAACCTCTGGGAAGAATCACTTACCAAATCTGCCTGGTAGTCAAAAAAGACATCCCCCGGTCTTATGCCTCCTGGGGTACAGAATCTCTTTAGACCAACCAACAGCACTTGTCACACCAGAAGCTCTGAAAACTCCACTCTACTTAGTTATTCAACTCGATGGGCAGCGAAGTCACTAATTCAGCCACTCTAGGCCTGTTCAAACGTGATCTTCATCATATCCTTGTGACTCGGGCCTCATGTGTCTGCTTCACTTAATTACCCCAGGCTGACACCCCTGTCTCCCTTCTTCTCCATTTTCTCTATTTCTATGACTCTATCCACCTCCCATAATCCCCTACACCTTTTTTTCTTTCCCTTTCTCTTTTTTCACCTCCTCCTTTCCCCTCAATTGCTCTATCCTTCCACTAGCTCTCCACCTCTTCTGCCCCCTCTTCCTACTCCCCTGTCCACTAGCCCAGGTCCTGAATGTCTTCTGACCTCCCATCCCCCCTACACCCTAAATTGCCTCCCTACACTTACGCACCCCCTCTCTCGTATGCCTATATCAGTTTGTATCTTCAATCCCTGCTACTTTTGAAACTCTTCTACTCCAATGACAAGGCTTAATTTTGCTGCATTATAAATCTCTGTATAATTGTGTCCATGTGCTCCACAATTTGTAGTGATATTCCCTGTTTTTTCATTGTATCTAACCTAACTGTTATGTCTAGCCATACTGTTTCTTGTGTTAAGTAACCCTGGACTGTGTAAACCAATTCCAAAGTTTTTTTATTGTCCTTTTTTCAAACTTTCAATGTGGAACCTTTGTAAAAGAGCCTATGGCTCAGAGTTGTTAATTCTGAATTTCCAATAAATAAATAAGTAAAATAAAACTTGCAATAACTCTGGCATTCTGTGAATGGACTTGACATTCCAGGTGATCACTCAACATTGGCTTCTTCCACAAAGCCAGCCTGAGCAATGCAGCAAGATGAAAATCATCACAAGGCAGTGGGGATGTCTACACAGAAAAAAGGAGAATACCCTTCCTATGTCATCAGTGATGCCCAGCCCCCCTCCCCCAATGTTCACTGTCCTGATTTGTTCTAGTACCTCACACCAACACTGACAGGGTAGATGAACGTTCCCAAGCCATCACAACTTGACTCAAGCCCAGCTGGAGGGGGAAACTCCAGAGCTTTGTCAGTTATCAGGGAATAGGCTTGCAGGAAGTGGTGGGTAGTCAGATACCAGAGGGGAAAAGCAAGGGTAGGAGCAGCCTGAACAATCAAACTTGGATAAATGAGGTGGGGTAAGAAGTGGAGACGAAAATAAAAGAATCGACTACTTTTTGAACAATTTGGGTTTATATGGGACTGATTTTTTTCTTATTTAATGCTAGCTGGTATGCACCGTTTGTGGTCAGTACTGGGCACGATAGTGTATAGGGCCCAACATAAATGGTTTGTAGACTAATTGCAAAATTCAGGGAAATCCAAAGTTATGGTCTCACATTGATTACAACTATGTCTGTTCTCTTTAAGCAAGGTAATATGGTTCCAGAGTTAACTGGGTAATGCTCAGCTTGGCAAAGCAACCCCATGTGTAGGATTTGGCAGAACCAGAGCAATTATGGTTATTAGAAAACTTACAAAATACTGTAGCTAGCAGTAGAAGGCTTCACAGTCTGAGTCTTCTCAATTGCAGTGCCCCTAAACCAGAGATTTCAATGAGCCCACCCCCTGCTGCAACCATGACTCTCTCCTTCACCCTGCCACACCTCATAAACCCCCTCACCATCTTTTGAGTGATGACCTCAGATGGGAGTTCATTCCACTCTGACACAACTCTTTCTATGAAGAAGTGTTATCTGACCTTCTTCTTGAACCTTCCTCCCACCAATTTATTACTGTGCCCCCTCTGGTCTTGATCTCACTGAGACAGGTTGATATCCTTTTTCAGGCATGGGTTCCAGTACTGCACACCATACTTCAGGTGTGACTGCACCAATAACCTATACAGCAGCAATATAACCTCTTCTCTGCTGCTCATAAACTGTCTAGCAATATAGCCCAGCATTTGATTTGCCTTGGCCACTGCCTTCCCACACTGAATAGCCTTTTTAACGTCACTGGTGATGGCTATCCCCAAGTCCTTTTCCTCCTCTGATTCAGTGACCTTGATCATCCCAGACTGTACTTGACCCTTGGGTGCTTGTTTCCTAGGTGCACGACCTTGCACTTCTTCATACTGAACTCCAGCTGCCAGATACCTTACCACCTCTCCAGTTTTGCCAGATCCTCCTTTCTTTCTGGTACCCTTTCATCTGTGTCCTCCCTCCCACAGAGATTGGTGTCATCTGCAAAGAGGCAGATCTATCCTTTAATGCCACCCCCAATGTTGCTAATAAGCACATTGAACAGCACTGTGTTGAGCACTGCCCCCTACTGGACACCACCTGTAACCTCTCTTGTCCCTGACAGCTCCCTCTCCACCACCCTCTGCGTCCTGCCACTGAGCCAATTTACCACCCATCTGGTTAATTTGCTCACTGCCCCCTTGGTCTGCCAGTTTCCTAATCAACCTCTTATGTTAAAGTCCAAATATGAAATGTCAACCACCTGACTCTTGTACACAGTCTTCATTGCCCAGCCAAAGGAGTCGATCAGGTTGGTTTGACAGGACCTCCCTGATACAAACCAATGCTGTCTGTTGTCCTGAAGCCCACTGGCTTCAAGAAAATCAGCTAGTCTCTCCTTTAGAATGGTCTCTATCAGTTTATTCACAATGGAGGTCAGACTGACTGGCCTGTAGTCCCTAGGGCCATCCTGGACCCACTCTTGTGTACTGGTATCACATGTACATTCTCCACTCCTGTGGTACCACCCCCCACATCTTGAGAACTGTTGAACATACCCACCATCAGATCTGCCAGCTCCACCGTTAGTTCCTTCAATACTTTAGGATGTATGCCATCTGGTCCTGGAGACTGGTTTACATTTAAGGACATGAGCCCTTTCTTAACAGTGTCCTCTGCTGATAATTTCTTATCCATCTCCCCATTCCTCCCTTCATCCTCCTTTGCGGCACTTGTCCATCCTTTTCTTTAGTGAAGACAGAGCTGAAGTATTCAATCAACACCTCTGCCTTCTCTTTACTGCCTTCCATCCACCCTTTCTCCTTTTTTAGCTTCACTATGCCTACCTCCTTGTCAGTCTTTTCACTAACATATTGGAAGAAGGCTTTCTGTCCCACTTTGATCTCTTCTACAGTTAGCAGCTTTTTCCTTACCTTGGTCTGCCTGACTATCCTTCCTGTCTCACTAGCTTTCTTCAAGTAGATCCACTCATCTTTGTCCTTCCAGGACTTCTTATCCCTTGTAGCCTTGCTCATCTCCTTACTGAACCAACTAGGTTTCCTGGCTATGAATTTTATCCCCTTCTGCTTACAGCAGGTGGTAGTGACTGCCACTATCCCTGCCCTGATCACTGTCTTGTTCTGATCAACACTCCTTCCACCCTTAAGGCTTGCTAATTGCCCCCTCAATTTCTTGCCCATCTTAACATAGGAGGCCTTCCTTGAGTCTTGCACTATTTTCATTGTGCTTGGTACTTCCTTCACTATAGCAACTCTGAACCACACCATTTGGTGGTCACTACTCCTTTTAGACTCTTCCACTATATTGTCCTGGATTAGATCCACATTAGTTAACACCAGGTCCAGAATGGCTTCCTATCATGCCAACTCAATCACCACCTGCAAAAAGTACCTGTTCTGGACTGCATCCAGAATCAACCAGCTCCTGGCACATTCAATGGACAGAATACTCCAATCCACCTTATGGAGTAGTAGTAGTAGTAGTAAATCATTTTATTCAACTAAATGAATCAGGATAACTCCATTGAGCATAGCTCATTTTCAGTGAGGTCCTATCGCACATAATTACAAAACTGAGACAATACAAAAGTTACAATACAAAAAAAATAACATAATTTCATGAAACTACAAGGAATATATTTAATAAATTAAACAATCTTACATAAACATAACAAAATACTTAAACATTTCCCACACAGTCCTCTAAGCAGGATAAATCAGTGCATAGTTCATGTAACAGCTTTGCTTCACTGCAACAAGTAGATGATAGCTGAGTCACATCTTTTAGTCAACTCTGAATTTCTTTAAGTCTAACTGGGAAACTGAGTTGTCTAAATCCAATGGGTATTGAGTTCCATAATACTGCCCCTCTACAGATAACTGTAGATCTGCTAATCCCTAAATTGGACCTAGGCACTATAAATTCAATGCCTTTTGCTGACCTTGGGTTGTTTTTTATAGCTCTCAGTAGGAACAACTCCAAGATATATTTAGGGAAGTGCTCTTTCCATACCTTATACACAAATTGTATCAGGTGGGACTTTATGCATCCTGAAGGTTTCTGCCAGTTAAGTGAATGGTACAAAACACATCGATGGGTGTTTTGTGGGACATCTAGTGTGAAACTAGCAAATTTATTAATCATTAAACCAACCCTCTCCAACTGGGTACTGGAAGCCCCTGAATATACCAAGTCCCCGTAATCCATAATGGGGATGATCATATAATTTACTACTTGCAGCCTGATGTCTAGAGTCATGTTGCTTCTTAGTCTATATAAAAGGCCCAGTCTCCTACCTAGATTATTCAACATTTTATCAAAGTGCTCATTCCATTTAAGGGTATGGTCCAGCCACATCCCAAGTATTTATACTTGAGAACCTGTTGGATATTTACCCCTTCTGAAGCAGTCAGAACCAGACTTTGTCAATTCATATCTGATTTGTCCCCCCAAAAGTATTGATTGAGTTTTACTACAATTAAGAACCAAGAGTTGAGTAGCAAAACATGTTTGTACTTGGTCAAAAGCCCATTGCAATCTCTCATTAATCATAACAACAGAATCCCCTTCAACATAGATGATGGTGTCATTCACATAGAGATGACACCTAACATCATCATGCTTAAATTTTGAATTATTAATGTATATATTAAAAAACAGTGGCCCCAGGATAGAACCCTGGGGCACTCTGGAATCCATTTTAGCCATGCTGGATTTGTAAGGTCCAATTTCAACATATTGTTTTCTACTAGCAAGATAAGAATCAAACCAACTAAGGGCTGGTCCCGACAATCCAATATCCCAGATCCTGGACTGGAGAATGCAGTGGTTCAAAGTGTCAAACACCTTGGACAAATCTAGGAACAAGGCTCCCACCATCATTCTCCTGTCCAGGCTCTCCTGGATATCAGTAACCACCTTAATCAATGCAGCATGGGTGCTATGTTGAGCTCTAAATCCCGACTGATAAGTGCACATTTTATTTTGAGACTCCAGATATTTCTTTAATTGTTTGGCTACTATTTTCTCAAACATTTTAGAAATCTGAGACAGTAGGGAAATGGGGCAATAATTATCCAATTCATCCCTGTTTCCAGATTTGAATATGGGCTTAACCCATATACAAATTGAAGTCCCCTATTACTATTACTATGACTTTGGCATTTTCAGTGGGCATCTTGATCTTGATATCAACTCCCTATCCTTGTCCTTGTTCTGTTCAGGTGGACTATACACTACACCTAGGCTGAATTTCCTCATACCTGCAATTTGGATGTGTACCCAAAACACCCCAATTTTCCCCTCTCCTATTTGCTCCCTAGTTGCAGTAGTACCCTCCCTGGTGTAGAGTGTTTCCTTTCCCCTCTTCCTCTTCTCCCTGTCCCATCTGAAATGGGCATACCCTGGAATGGTAAGGTCCCAGTCATGGCTCACGGTTGCCCAGGTCTTGGTGACTACTGCCAGATCAACCTTTTCCTCCACTATCAAGACCTGCAGGTCATCCATTTTATTCCCAATACTTCTAGCATTGAGGAACATCTATCCTCCTCCTATTCAGATGCCCTCTCCTCTCTTTCAATGAGGTACCACCTTCCTCAATCATTTTGTTGCCTGTCCCCTCTCTCTTCTTCTGTTTGTCTTCCTCTTTGCTTTTGCTCTTCCTTTGGGTCATCCTATGATTTCTTCTACTCTCCCTTACCTGACTCCCCCATGCATCTTTCCTGATGGGGGTTGATTGCCCCTTCCTCCCAAAATCCCCACCTGAAGCCCCCATTCCTTTCACCCTATCCCCTTCTCTTTCTGACCTTTCTACTGGTTCTTACCTTTGGGAGCTATCCTCCCCCATCTCCCAGAACCCCTGGATGTGGTGACTCTTGCTAGTTCCCCCATTCTATTTAAAGTTAAGCTCTTGATGATAGATTCCCCAGTCCTTTCCTCAAGCAACCTGGTACCTCTCCTGCTAAGGTGTAGCCTATCAGGTGTGTAGAGGGCATTATTATTCCAGGTCTTTCCCCAGTTCCCTATCTATCCAAACTGTTCCTCCCTACACCATCCCCTCAGCCAGCCATTAAACTCTTTGATTCTATTTTGCCTTGCTGTGCTGGCTGTAGGCACTGGCAGTACTTCTTAGAAGGCCAGTGATTTAGCCTACCCCATACAAAACATCCTTAGCACCCTGAACCTCTACTACCCCCCCATAGCAGGGGATGACAAGTAGGCAGGAGACAAGAGGAGGCCACAGAATGGGAAGACAGACAAGCTTACCCCTTGTAACAGAGACAAGGGATTAGGGGTGAGTACTAGGGAGGTGGTTAGAGTGGGAAGTAAGGAAGGGAGGAGGGAGAAGGTAAGGGGTGGAAGGTGGTCACCTTGAATGCTAGAAGCCTAGAGAATAAAACTGAGGATTTTCAGACCCTCATGGTAGAGGGGGAGGTGGACATGGTGGCCATTACCGAAACATGGGCCACGCAATACCATGACTGGGACCTGGTGATACTGGGGTACAGGATATTCCACAGGGATAGAGTAAAGAGGAAAGGGGGTAGTGCTATATGTGAGGGAAGGAATGAAGTGTGTATGGGAGGAGGGGGAGGAGGGCAGTATGGAGTCATTTTGGATGCAAATCCAGGACTCAAGTAATAGGACTCTCAGATTGGGAGTGGTGTATAGACCCCCATCCCAGTCAGAAGAATTAAACAGAGGACTAGTGGGTCAAATTGGGAGGACCTGCAGAAAGGGAAGTGTGGTGATCGTGGGGGACTTTTACCTGCCGGTAGTGGATTGGAGTGCCCCAACCACAAACAGTAGAAGGGAGCAGGTATTGCTAGATGCCTTTCAGGACAATTTGCTGATGCAGATTGTCAGTGAACCAACCAGGTTAGGGAACACCCTTGACCTAGTGCTAGCAAATGGGGACTTTGCTAGGGAACTGAGGACGGAAGACCCTCTGGCAGGGAGCAATCACCACTCAGTATGGTTTACATTGAATTTTGGAAAAGAAGGAGTAGTATCCTACACAAGGGTGTTGGACTTCAGGATGGCCAACTTCGAGAAGATGGGGGAAGTAGTAAAAGAGTACCTGGTCAAAAATTCAACCGAGTATGGGCACTAACCAGAGGTGGGAGATCATAAAGCTGGCAGTGGTGGAAGCAACTGAAATCTGCGGCAAGGCCCAAACTAAGAAGACTTCAGCAAAGAAACACAGCTGGGTGCACAAAGGAGTCATGGAAAAGATAAGAAAGAAAAGAGTCACCTTTAGGAGGTACAGAAAAGCAGGGAGGAGAGGAAAGGGAAAAGTACCTGAAGGAAGCAAAGGAGTGATGAGGGCAGTAAGGGCAGCCAAGGTGGCAAAGGAGCTAAGGCTGGTGCAAGGCATCAAGGAGGGAAAGAAGGAATTCTTCAGGTACATCAGGGAAAAAAGGAGCTGCAGGGACAATATAGTAAGGATTAAGACAGAGGGGTTTTGTTGGAAGTGGGGGGTGAAAAGGCAGAAGTGCTAAATGACTACTTCTGCTCTATATTTACTAACGAGAAGGTGGGAGATACCCAGGGGGAGGTTTGAGCAAGAATGGGGGGAGAGGGGGTGATGGACAGGAAAATCACAAGGGTCAGGGTGCTGGAGGGCTTGAGGGCATTATGGGTGGACAAGGCACAGGGCCAGGTGACGTTCATACCAGGGTACTGAAGGAGCTGGCAGGGGTTATGGCTGGGCCATTGGCAGACCTATTCAATGCCTCACTGGACTCAGGGTGTGTTCCTCAGGATTGGAGGATGGCTTACGTGGTACCTCTCTATAAGAGTGGCTCCAAGGATGAACCGGGGAAATTATAGACCCATGAGACTCACATCCATTATAGGTAAGCCGATGGAGACAATCCTGAAGTAGATGCTGGTGTCCTTCTGAAGACCAATGGGATGCAGGACAGTAGACAGCATGGCTTTGTCACTGGCAGATCCTGCCAGACCAACCTGATGGAGTACTATGATTGAGTAACTAAGCAACTGGACAAAGGCCATGCAGTGGATGTCCTGTGCCTGGACTTCAGTAAGGCATTCGACTTGGTGCCACATGGGAGACTGGGAAGTAAGCTACACGATACAAGGGGGGTGCAAAGATGGTAGGCTGGGTAGTGAACTGGCTACAAGGAAGGCAGCAGAGGGTAGTTGTGGATGGGGAGCTATCATCCCCAAGGTTGGTGACAAGCAGATTTCTGCAGGGTTTGGTGTAACCAGTGCTGTTTGGGGTATTCATTGCGGACATTTCGGTGGGCATCAAGAGCAAAATCAGTCTGTTTGCTGATGACACCAAGATAGGAGCAGTGGTGGATGACTTAGGGGGTTGGCAAGAGTTGCAGGAGGATCTGTCAAAGCTGGAGAACTGGTCAGAAACCTGACAGTTGCAGTTCAATGCCAAAAAGTGCAAAGTGCTGCATTTTGGGGCTAAAAACCCTAGGAGGAGCTACCAGCTGGGGAGGTGCAGCAGGCTGTGACTGAAGAGGAGAAGGATCTGGGGGTGCTAGTTATGGGTGCAATGAATAACTTGGCACAATGTAGAAAGGTGGCTGCAAAGGCCAACAAGATGCTGGGTTGTATTGCTAGGGGGATATCCTCAAGGAGGGGGGAGGCTATTCTGCCATTGTATAGATTGCTGGTTAGGCCACACCTGGAGTACTGCATGCAGTATTGATGCCTGTATCTGAAGAGAGACATTAAGTTCCTGGAGGGGGTGCAGCACAGGGTGACAAAGATGATCAGTGGTCTGAGGGATTTCACTTACGAGGGTAGGCTGAGGGAAATGAACATGTATTGAATCGCTCGAGAAAAGGAGGGAGAGGGGTGATATGAATAAGACCTTCAAGTACATTAAAGGAATAAACATGTCTTGTATGAAAGGGCTTTTCAAACTTAGGAAGGAAAGGGACACCTGAGGCCATGATATGAGATTGGAACGGGGTAGTTTCAGGAGGGAGATGCAAATTTTTTTTTTACAGAGAGGGTTGTGAACAGGTGGAATATACTACCGGCAGAGGTGGTATCCAGTAAAACAGTGGGTGGTTTCAAAAGGGGATGGGACAGGGCAAGGGGTGGTCAAGGGGGGACTGCAGGAGAGGGAGGGGCAGCTGCAGAATAAGGGCTGCTAGTTGTGCATTTGAACAGACTTGGTAGATCGTTTGGCCTTTTTGTGCTGGCAATTTTCATATGTTCATACACTGTCTCTAGCTCGCAACCAGCTAGGTCACTTGTACCTAGGGAAACTACCACATGCGGCTTCCCTCCTATCCTGCTTGTGAGTGGGATTACCTCTGGGCCTATGCATCTGGTTGTCATTCCCGGGAGGCACACAACTCTCTTACCTTACCTTGCTGTTCTCCCTCCGCCACTCCACTTAATTCCCCTTCACTATAGAATCCCCCACTACTATGACTCTACTGCTACCCTTCCCTTCCTCCACCCATCCCCCTGTTGGGCCTACCTTTTCTTGCCCAACCTGGCCTACTGCACCCCCTTTTACTACTAACCTGTCCCCTGCCTCCCTCACCACAACTGCTTTCAGCCAAACATCTGTTCTCCCTCTTTCATCTGCTCCCCTTGCTTCCCAGACTCCAGTGGACCCTTATCTTCACTGATCATCCAATTCAGTCTCCTGTCTCTCCCCCAATGGAGCCCCCTCTCCCCATGTTGCTCTTACCTCACTCCGTATTTCCCATCTGTCTCATTGTAGCCTCTCCTGATCCCCCTCCACTAACTGGCTATTCCCCATAACGTGCATTGCACTTGGGTCCCCTCCTCTCCTGCAGTACTCAGTGGTTGGAAGTGATTCCTTTTTCATGCCACCGTGGGTGCTCCCACCTTCCCTCCCCTCCCCTGCTGACCCCTCTATTTCTCTCTATAGTCCTCCATCCCATCTCCTAAGCTTCCTCTATCTCTGGGCAGTGGGTCCTAGTGCATCTGGACCCTCCACCCTACCGATCTATACTACCTGCATCTTTTTAGGCCCAACCCAGCACTCCTTCCTGCTTGTCAGTAATCCCAATTCCTTCCTTAAAGCCTGCACCTCAGCCATAAGAAAACCTAGTCTCCTGCACACTGGACGATCCACTACCTCCCAAATTGCTTCCAGGAACATTGCTGCTCCACATCCCACATAGCACACCACCTTCCCCCTGTCTGCCTCCTGCCTCAGTAGTCTTTTCCAACCCTTACATTCACCTGCCTTTGCAGGCCTACCCCTGATAGGGGATAGTTTAAACAGGACACCTACCTATCTTCACAGGCCTACCCCAGATAGGAAGTAGTTTAAACAGGACACCTAACTATCTTTGTAGACCTGCTCCAGATAGGGAGTAGCTCTGCACAGTACAACCACCTGCCTTTGCAGGTCTACCCCTGATGGAGAGTAGTTACAACAAGACACCTACCTGTCTTTGTAAGCCTACCCCAGATAAGAAGTAGCTATGAAGAGGATAGCCACCTGTTTCTGCAAGCTTACCTAGTTAGGGTTTGCTGGCCCAGCGGTATTTGCAAGTCCTTTCCCTTTGTGTCCTTGAACTCTTACTTGGTTATTGTTAGGCAGAATCCCCCGTAGCCTGTGGTGGTCCTGTGTATGCCCTGCAGATGTCACTTAGTAAGGCACTACAATGCTGCTTCATAGTACTTATGATTCAGGGTCACTCACAAGAGGGGTCAAGTTTGAACATGGAGAGTTTTAAAGAGTACTGCAACTGTGCTAGTGGCTGACTGCAGTCATGTGGTTTCTTCCTATTCCCGAATGACAGCAGAGCTAGCTGCCTTTAAACTCAGCCTCAACCCACCCTCATCAAAGTCCTTCCTCTTCCCTAGCCAACCCTGTACCTCTGGAATAAAAGACACAAAGACACAGCAATTCAGAACATTTGAACACTTTTGTTTTATTTTAAGCAAGAATATGGGCACTTATCTCCTCACTCTCCTTCCTACTGAATCTGCTCCCAACTCAACATAAACTGCTAAATTTGGATTTCCTAGTTTTTTGCACTTTATCCATGACCCTAATGTTATCTTAATGCTATTTCTGTAAAGAAAATAACTGGATACAATTTTCTATTGTGTACAGATCTACATATAATTGCCCTTAGGTCTAGTTTTCAAAACTAGGACAAAGTAAAGATCAGAATTCCAACACAGTTGTGTGCCATTTGAAAACTTCAGGTTAATGCTTGCCTGGATACAATTGCTGGACTGAGTGCAACCTGGTCTATCGTTTACATCTAAGTGTAGCATTTTTGTATCACAAATTGGATGTAAACTACCATAAAACCATTTGAAAAGACAGAATGGGCTTAATTTTCAGTCGACATTGGGGAGTCACAATATAATCATGCCATATCCGTAATACTTAGGACAGTATGTTAAACCATTGAAAAAGTGTTCCATGATGCTCATCTACCATGACTTGCAGTGACTTGGAAGCCTTAAAATGATGCATACACCAATATTTGATGCAAATTAGTTTGAATAGGTTGCCATAAAGTGGAAGAAATAATTGTAAATGTGTCCTAACATTTGAAAAAATTATGCTGCATTTACCCTGCCACAGGCACATACCAAAACTGAGACATTGTCCTGTAGCACCACAACTAAAAATCAAGCCTAATATACAGGAAGTCTAGAAATACTAGGAGAGTTCCTGACATTAGCATAACTGGTAGTTGCATTCTTTTTATGACTACCGAAAATCCTGCCTCATACTGCATGTCTGAACCCTGCCTTTGTCAGTTGCTCATTGTGTGACCTTTAGCAAGTCACTGAATGGTCCTGTCGTTTGGTTCCTCCCAGCTACAGAACTAGTTCCAGGTAGGACATCATTGTACACAAGATGTAAATGGGACAGTCAATGTGCACTGTTACTGATAGTATTTCTTTTTAGAGAAACTATAGTGTTGCAGTTGAAGGATGTTCTTCAAATACCACAGGGTCTGGTTGGACCATTACTCTGACTACTCACACTACATAGATACCATTCCCCATAAGCTCCATCCTAAACTTGGTACACTATACAGAAGAAAAGCATGCATCCTGCTTCCTGCTTGTAGACACATCATCCTGAAGATAATCCTTCTGATCTTTGACTACTTTAACTTCTGTGTATAGTGCTGTGTCAAAATCTACCCTGGCTAGACTGGACCCCTTATTCTATCCTGTTTACCACTTCACCCTTGACTGTCTCCACACCTGTACTCACCACCAGTCTCTTTACTCTTTTGTTGCTCCCCATCTTATGCAGTCAGGTGCCTCCCCATTGTGCCTCTTTTGAAGCCATGTGCCTCTCCCTTTGTGCCTCTTCTATCTCTAAATTCTGGTTGGGCTCTCCCGGCCCCCCCCATCTCAGCTTTTTTGCCACATCTCTCCCACTCACTCCATGTGAAACTTTAATACTTGTTTGTTCTCCTTCATCTCATTGAACTATCTGCAGGTCAAGCTGCATTCCCATTCATGATCTCCAAGATGTGGCCCAACCTCTTCTCCTGCTGTGACTTCACAGCTCACTCTTGCAACTGCACTTCACCCCTCCCAGCCCTTCTGTGCTCTTTAAGAGCTGTTTCCTTTCCCAATGCACACTGTTGTTCTTACAGCATTATTGTGCAGATATTGTAAGAAGGAAAAAACTCATGTACCGTTATTTTGCACCTGTTGTCGTGTAACTATTTGGAATTTTCTCAGCACATTTTCTTTTTAGTACCTCAAATATGTTAATGTTTAATTATGTAGGCACCTTACATTGTTGCATTGTTTTGACACTGTTGCTTCCTAGTCCCCCCTCTTCCAGGACACATCTGGAAATGAGCTGTTACCGACTCAGTATTTCTTTCCTGGTAAAAGGTTTGAAATAAAGGAGCAAATAATTTAATGACATCTCCAAATGATACAGATTTTCCTATATCTGAATAGACATTCATTTGAAACGTGTTTTGTCTTCTTTTTATGGATACCATTATGTGCAGTTTTATTCATGTAACTATTAATTTGAAGAATTCCCTATGCCAGAGTTTGTGCAAAGAATGATAAGCATGAGCTGCTGACCTATCACAACAGTGCTCAGAGTTATATACACAAACCATGATAGGTCAAAATTCCAAATTTCTGAGTACCTGGAGTCTGAGGGCACGGTTATTGAAGAGTGAGAATGTTGTAGTTTGAATATGTAAGAGAAAGTGCTGAGGGTTTTGAAGTTTTCCAGGAAGCCAGAAACAATAAAATCATATTCATCTAAGTGAAAAAGAGTCCCATACTGGTGTGCTTCCAGAAAGATAACCCCAGTGCAGGTAGGGCTGTTTTCAGTTCAGGGGGCGTCCACAACTTAATGAGAAACACCAGCTAACACTTGTTCTTACCCCACATGCTCCTGTCATCCCCCTTCCTGATCCCCCCCTGAGGGAGCCCCTAACATTCTTGTTGTTGGGCCTCCTCCTAAGTTCTGCCTCAGCCTTTATCAGGAAACTTCCTTTTCTACATCTGCACTGTCATTCATTTCACCTGCTGTGGTCTCTTTATTTGTGCACCAAAGCCGCTCACTGTATCTTCATTTACCTTTTTATGTGCACTTGTATGGTGTTAAATTGTACTCTGTTTGTACTTTACTTAATACCAATCATTAATACTGTGCATAATTTTATTACTGTATTTCCTTTTTTTACCATTAAATATGCTTTATTAAAGGTTAAATTTTTTTGTGCACAGACATCATACAGGAGTTATAATCATACGTCTTCAGTATAACAGATTCATATTAAAGATAATAAATTATAAGGCAGAGCAATGTCCAAAGTGTGGAGTTGAATACAGGTAGATATCTGCTCCCCTCCAACCCTCCACCCTCCCACATCAACCCCCCACTGCCACAAGGGTAAATTACACAGGTCTTCGTAAACATTGAACATGTACTAGTCTTGATAAAGTCAGTCTAAAAGGGGACACTGTCTCTGGAAATATCCTGACTAGGCTGAATCAACAGTAAGTTAAACAGTGGGTCCCAAATCAGTTTATGGTTTTCCAACCTGTTTGACATATCAGCTATGACTCATTCCACCTGTATAGCAAACGTAATCTCCCTATACCATTCCATTTGACAGGGCATGATAGTATCTACCCAATGTCTTAATATGACCTTTTTGGCACAAGCTGAGATTAACACCATACGGGCCCTTTGGAAGCGACCCTGGAGGTTCACGTAATCCCCTAAAATACAGATCTCAGGAGTAAACTTATCTGACAAAGACAGTAATGGGTTCAAAAGGGATTTGTTGCAATTCCAGAAGGGGGAAATTTTATCATAGTACCATAACATGTGCGGTAGATCCCCAGGGACTTGTAAGCATTTTGTGCAGAGTTTGGATGGTAGAGAACCCATAAGATGTAATTTAATAGGGGTGTAATATAAATTATGGTTGATCTGAAACTGCATATACCTGTAACGGTCCCTTTTAACATATTTATATAGATGTTTCAAGATTCTTGGCCAGGGTCTAGGACAAGTAGTAGCTGGCAATGATTGATCCACCAATATCATCTTTGGCCCTCTAGTCCAGAAACTGCCATTTGCAGGAATTTATAAGTATATGATATTAAATGGGATGATGGGAAAACTTTAACATAGGGGGTGAGAATGGATGGCAATGTTTTATACCACTGTCCAGTACCAAGATACTTCATTAGCATATGGGATATCTGTAAATATTTGAAGACCAGATGGGGGGGTAGTTATAAAGAGCACAAGCTACCTGGAAATATATTAATTTATAATTATTAAGCAGGGCCACCACTGTCTCAACTCCCATATTGGGCCAAAAGAGGTTGTCTTTAAAGGGTTTGCCAGAAATTAAGAAGTTAGGATTGTTAAAGAGTGGTTGTGTTATGTCCTTGTAACCATCAGTTTTTAACGGAGTATTAAGTTAATATTGGGTATGAAGAACAGAACCTAGAGGGGATTCTTTCAGTTTAGTAGGAAGATTTTTTTTCTTTATAAAGGGAAAGGAATTTGGGCTTATTCTCTGCACCAGGCATAGGGATCGCTTAATCTCTAACCAGAGAGGGCCATAGAAGGATGCAGGGTTGTTGCTTAAGGGAGGTAACCAGAACCAAATCTTAGTAAGATGTATTGCTAGGTAGTATAAACAGAAATTAGGTGCTTGTAAGCCACCATCTGTTTTGTGTCAGGTAAGTTTTACATAATTTCATCTAGACTTTTTTCCAGCCCACAAAATTGAGCTGATAATGTTATGAACTTGGGAAAACCACGATAATGGTAAGGCCCAGCTGTACATTTGCAAAGGGTATAGAATATGAGGCATAACATTAATTTTCACAATACTCATGCAACCCCACAAAGATAGCGGTAGTTGGGACGAATGCTTTGTATTCTCCTTTATAGTGCTTATAATTATATCTAGGTTTAGTTTTTTCATGACCTTAGGAGAAGGGTGGAGAATAATGCCTAAGAAATTAAGTTTACCTGTATGCCATTGGAGTCCCAGATTTTCTATTTCTGTTTTCTAGGTATATTTGTTGAGGGGAAAAACTTCTGTTTTCTTGAGATTTTGTTTGTAGTTAGCAATGATTCCAAATTGTGAGATGATCTGAAATGCAGCTGGGAGAGATTGGGGGGGATATGATATGTAGTAATATATCATTTGCATATGCCGAAAGTTTATATTCCTGGTCTCCTATTAGAAGATCAGTAATAAGTGGTGACAACTTCAGTTTTCTAATAAGGGGTTCTAAAATGAAGTTAAATAGGTAAGGTGATGGGGGCAGTCCTGACATGTCTCTTGATGTAGTGAAAAGGATGTAGAGAGCATGCTGTTGCACTGTATATGTGCTGAGGGTGAGAAGTATAGTATTTTAACCCAGTTTATAAAATTTTGAGGACTACAATATTTGGGGGAGCAAAGAGAAGAGGTAATCCCAGGAAACCCTATCAAATGCCTTTTCTACATCTAAGGAGACCAGAGCAGCTGGAATAGATAACTCCTTAGACACAGAAAAGAGATAAGCCATTTTTCTAAGATGATCAGAAGAAAGACATCCCTTGGCAAAACCAACTTGCTCTACACTAATTAACGAGTCCTAGACCCAACTTATTCTAGTAGCCAAAATCTTGGCCAAGATTTTTAAGCCTACGTTGATTAGTGAGATGGGTCTATAATTAGAAGTAATCGAACAGTCCTTGCCAGATTTAGGGAGGACTACAATAGTGGCCTGAGTTAGGGAGGTGTCCGAGATACCCTTTTCAAAAAATATTGGAATGTGTTCAAAAGAATGGGGGCCAACATATCTTTCAGACTTTTATAAAAATTAGGGGAAAAACCATCTGGGCTGGGTGCTTTGTCCAGTGGGAGGGAGTCAATGGTGTCAAGTATTTTCTGCAATTTATTTGGGGCTTGTAAGCTGGTAATTTGGGGGTCAGACAGTGTTGGGAGGTTAATATCCTCTATAAAGATTCCGACATTTGTGGGGAAAATAACAGGGTAGATGGGGAGTATAGGCTGCTGTAATAGTCTTTAAAAGCCTCACAGATACCCCTAGGAGAAGTGACAAGATCCCTAATGGTGAATGTATTGAGGTGACAATCTTATCAGAGGCCTGTGTCCAAAGCCTAAGGGCCAAGAGCTTACTGGCCCTCTCCCCTTGATCAAAATAGGATGTCTTAGATCGGAGCATGAGAAATTCAGTTCTTTCGGCCAGTAATTGGTTATACTGGGCTGTAAGGGCTTCAGCTTTTTCCCAGTCCCCTGCAAGGCATGCCACTGACAGTTTTGCCTCAGCTTCTGTAATTTGCTCAAGAAGAGAGGAGAGGAGAGGACTTGACTTCTCTGCTTTTTGCCTTTGGATGTCAGGCAAATTAATTCCCCTCTTACAGCATATTTCAGTGAGCTTCATAATATATCAAATTTGGGCATGGAGGAAAAGTTTTCTGCCATAAAGTTAGATATAAATGTGTGAAAAAGTTGCACAGACTCTTTGAATTTTAAGATTTGATTATTAAGAGTCCGGATTCTGTCCCTTTGAACATTAGGTAGGAGATTTAAACATAATTGGGCAATGTGGTGGTCTGAAAAAACTTTAGACAAATAAAAGATTGATGCAACTCCAGGAAGAAGGTCCACACTAAGGAGAAATTAGTCTAAGCATGAACATGATTGGTGGGGAGGGAGTGAAAGGAGTATTCTTTTCTATCAGGATAAGCTATTCTCCAGGGATCTGCAAGGCCAAAGGAGTGCATTAGTTCATGCAAGGCTTTTTGTGCAGGTGATAAGACAGATCTGTGTAGGCCTGATCTGTCAAGTTGTTTAGAGAGAATTTGATTCCAATCCCCTCCTAGAATTACTGGAATGGAAGTCTGAGTAACTATTGCAGCCATTAAACTAGTAAAAAATTCTGGGTCCATAAATAGAGCCAAGCATAACCTCAGAATGCCCTAAAATGGCCCATAAGATAACATAATGGCCCTCTGGGTCTGAGACCTCTTGAATCAAATGGAATGGTACTCTACGAGCAATTTTAACAACATTAATATTTAAGAGTAGGACCTATACACAAAGAGTGTGTATCTGCTTACATTTCTCGAAACATCTTGTCTACCTTGATCTCCTAGAGATCTGAAACATTATTTTTGTGAAGAGAGAAATAGGAAAAAAAAATAAAAAGGGGGCGAAGAAGGAAAGAAAGGTTAATAGGGCAGGGTAATCATCCAAGAAAACCACTTGTTAGGTAGTAAAACTAATTTTGGGTAATTGATATGTGGCTATGTGTCAGGCTCTGACATGCCCAATTTACACTTGAAAATGGAAAAAAGAGGGGGAATTAAACAAGATTACCAAGGAAAAGGAAAAAGGCATAAGAGGGAGGGAGGGTATGATGGAAAAACATACTGGCCTAAAAACTAAAATGCCCTGAGGTAGTCTCCTTTAGAAAAGCCAGGTCCATTGTTACTAAGGTCCATTCACAAAGCCAGCACCAGTCATGAGAACTGCATAATCATGCAGGAGGCTTTGCGATAATGCGCACGATCGAGTAGTATGAAACTTCACTGAATCAGGAGTTGGTAAAGCGATTGGGTGCCACAGCAGTGATGAGCTTTGGAGCAGAGTTTCTTGAGCACTGACTGGAGCCACAAGTCTCGAGGATAAAGAAGACTGGATAATCTGGGTCATGAAAGGGCTCAGTAGGTGAAGGGAAATTCCCATACTGTGTAAGGTTTATTCCTTCAGGATGCAGAATTCCAGCATGTTAGATTCATTCAGAGCATGGATAGATTAGAAGACATTGAGGTAGGGGAAAAGAAAAAAGGATAAGAGAGGAGGGAGCAAAGAAAAGGAAGAAAGGGGGAAAAGCAACATAGTCAAACTCTAGGGAATCCAATGGATAGCAGTGAAGTGATCACATCAAAAAACCCAGTAGAAGCTCATAAGATAGACTTTAATACCCTAAACCGGTTTGCAAATTAACGATGAGCAAACAAGTCAGGGTACATAGTGGAGAATTTTCCAGCCACTTGTTCAGTGTTTTCAAATGATTTCCATCCACTCTGGTATTGCACTGATAGCTTGGCAGGGTATGTCATTCTGAACCTGATTCCAGAGGCAATCAGCTTAGTGACCGAGGCATGGTATGCAGCCCATTTCTGCTGGGTAGCCACTGGTAAATCCTGTGAGACTCGAAGGTTAGAATCCTCTCATTTAATTTCCTACAGCTCCTTAACTTTTGTTAGGATATGCTGCCTGTCGATGTAGCTCAAGAGGCGAATGATGAGTGTTCTGGGATTAGTGTTAGGTGGACGCCAAGGTTTTAACAAGCGGTGGGCTCTTTCAACTTGATAGTTGTTGGAGAGTGTGGAGATGGTCTGGCAATTTTCATCAGGAGTTTTTGTGTAAACTGTATTGGGGAGGAACCTTCAGCTTCTTCAGGTAAACCAAAGATAATGAGATTGTTTCTACAGTTCCTCCCTTCATGATCTTCCAGTTTAAGATCCACCTTATTTAGTTTTCTGCCTCAGTGCTGCAATCTCTGGGTCAAGGCGAGATCACCAGTTTTCTAGTGAGGTTGTGCACACCGCAACATCGGATATTTTTTTATTGGTCTCCTTGAGATCAGCCTGTATGATTTTCAGGTCAGAGGAAAATTCCAAAAAGGCCGCTTTAAGTGGTGCAATTTCGTCAAGGAATTTATCTTCCGATAAGAGAATGGAGTTCTTGCTTGTTGTTGTGGGATGAGATTTAGAATGCTTTGCAGTTTTTTCCAGTGTCTGAGGTGGCGTGCGGGCCGGGAGGGCCTGGCGCATGTTGGCATCCATTTGGTAGGTTGATCATAAATCTTTCTCTTACTGGATGTGCACTGCATTATCCGAATCTTGGCAGTGGTGCAAGACATTTTCTGAAAGTAATGAAATCACAGTATTGCTGTTATAAAAGTCTTTTCTTTGAGAAGTGAAGTGGGGGCCGGGTATCGTGCTTCCTATCAGGCAGAAAGGATCACGTGATCTCCTATTATTGTATTTCCTGTTCCCTCTCCCCAGACCAAACCTGAAAATGGGCCTAGGCTCAGTGTGTCTTTCCCCATTACCAAATTTCAAATAAATAAATAAATACATGCATACATACTTACAGTACATAAGGTGGCAGACTATTACCAAGAAGTACAAAAGAAAAAAACATACATTTTCTTTGCAGAATCATTTATACAGGTACAGTTAAATCATTTGGAGGTATCAATATCATGTCAGAAAATAGGAACGTTGCAACCAGCTGCCAGTTAGAATTCATTTCTGTTCCTCTTTAGTTTCAGATGGCTATTTTGGGTAGATAAAGTATAAGAAAAATATTAGAGAGGAAAATACTAAGATTGTAAATACATTGACTGGTGAGAAATTCACTGAAACAGCACAGGTTGTATAAATTATTGAAAATCATTGATAACAGTAAACATGGGGAAGACTACAAGGCAAATATTAATTTCAGGGGACTGTATGTTTATTGTACAATAAACAAAGAGTGTAACCTACTTCTGGCCAAGTCAGATACAATACTCCTTAGAGTGCCATCCAGATTAAAACTGCCTCTCCTCCCCCATTGTCTCTATAATGACTCTGACACTGATGCACAGTGACACCTGCTAGTGGTTGGCTGGTGACAGTTCAATGCTGCCTCAGGATGAATCATCGTCACAGCAGCACTACGCCATTACTAGATGTTTTTCAATGACAACATACAGGATAATCTTCACTACAGTGGGTGGGTATCATTTACAGTTTTGTCAACTAATTTTATCGTTTAACAGTAATGTACAAATCTAGGTTTGCAAGTTGACATAAATTACTGCATACGTACATACAGCACATGATTAAAACAATAGTTTTGTGAGGTTTCTGATCTCCCCGGTATCCTGAAATGTACAGTGTTCACATCTGCTGCTTTTAGTACGTGTTCAGGAAATACATGTGTTCCAGGGGTACAGAATTGTTCAGTTTCCTTCCTGACAGGCCAGACTTTACAGTACATCATGAAAGAGTGTGTTAAGAAAGTATGCATGAAATATAAAACAAGAAAGCATAAATCATGTTACTAAACATACAAGCCCTACTTTGCTAGACTGCAACAAATCAAAGATAAAAATAAACAGGTCTGCTTCATGAGTGATAAAGGAGATTTTTTTCACAACACGCAGTAGTTTTAGGTGCCTATACCACTCTTTTCACAAGCACAAAAAAAGGCACAGAAGCATTACATACTGTACATATATAGATCATTCATACATGCAGTTTATATTCTGCTATAGATTATTCTATCACACAGATAATGCCAAGCATATTAAACACAGGACAGGAGGAAGTGAATAAATCTGTGGCCTGTGACATTTTTTGTCAGATAAAGTCTCCTACTGGGAAGAAAGATCCTAAAGGATTATAGTAGAATGAAATACTTGACATAATTATAACTGAAAATAATTATTTTCAATCTGCCCTCCTGCATCTTCTGCTATTTCTGAATAAATTGCTAAAAGGGTGGGGGAGAATACACATGAACACTGTAACAATTGTGGTGGAACTGTACTGCTTTTTCCAAAAGTGACGCATACTGAGTATACAAAATACTGCAAATGTACTACATCAATATTTACATGCCTGAAGAATCCCAAGGATACAGTAATCGAACTACAGTATATTGGTCCTATTAACTAGTTAAGAGTTGACAAACGTCTACTGTGGATAACTGTTGTTTGCTCAATAGTTTGTGACTGTTGACTGCAAAGTGGTCCTTGATAAATTAAAGCAAATATTAATAACAGTTTTTTTTGTTTACAATTTATTTATGCCTGAATAGCCAAACTGAAATGCAATGTCTTGTTTTTCAGTAGTGATTCTGCTTCTATTGAACTGTTTCAGCTGGGAAGGCTGATGCATATAGGGGACAAATGACTTGCTCAAGGTACTACCATGAACCTTTGACTTTGGAGGGATTCAAACCTGCGATCTCTTGCATCACAATTCACTGCACTAGCCACTAGGTTATGCTGCCTTCAATTATCATTTGTACATAAAGTGCAGGTCTGAGAGGATATGAATTTCATTAGTGCGCTATCAACACCTTCTTAGATGGTGTTTATGGCTCCATGCTGCTTGATGAGTAACAGTCAACATTCTCGTTGGCACATGGGACCATAAGCCAGTAGCTGTGGTGACTAAACCTTTGCCTGCCAGTACAGAGACCCTCCTCCATTCACGCTGTGTGAACTAAAAGATTTTCTTATGTTGCTAGCCGTATCTCTGCCATACATGCCTTCCTAACCCTGCTGAAACTAATGCTTCTAAGTAATGCTAATATTAAGTCAAATTGGATTTTATAGGGAAACAAAAGATGTTATTCAGATTGTCATTATTTGTTCTTCTGCTAGACTATTTCCTTGTAATATAGTGTAGGTTACTTACAAAAACAATGATTAGAAGAGCAATCTGCTTGTATGAAGAGTTATTTTTAAAGCCACATTTTGTCATTTTTGATCTTGAAATATTTTGCCTGCATATTGTGTCTGTGCAGACAGAAGTATGTGTGAGAACATTCAGTTACAGCTACACATTTTTAAGAACTGTCTTTAGGATGTCGGTCAGCCCAGCTACACAGCAATGCCATTGACTTGGGTTCGGGAATGAGCCTAGTTGATTGTAGGGCCAGTGGGGTGGGGGGGAGGAGGATTGACCATCCCAGGAGGCACTCATTTGTTTCCCAGGGGAGGGTGGGTGAATGGCTCTGACACAATACTGACACCTGGGTGACCACAGGAAGCAGTGCAGGAAGGAGAACCTTGGGAAGGAGGATATTGCACATGCATGTACAGTACAAGTAGCCTTGTGAGCCCACGTCCTGGAGAGACAGAAAATGGAAAATGCCTGGGCCTGTTGGTGGCAGCAGTGGTACTTTAGGGCCCTGTGCCAACTATCTACCAGAAGCCACAGGATCTGCAAGGTTGGTAGTGGCTTGGGGCTTCCCAACTTTCTCCACCACTTGGGTAAACTATGGTGTTGAATGGACAGTGGTAGTAGCAACACGACTGAGAGGTGGCTGAGGGCTGGTGGGAAATGCTCAGGAGATAAGAAAGAGTAATTAAAAGGAAAACAGCAGATGTCTTTAAAATACAACTTTTAAAGAGTTCCCTTTTCTAAAATAAAGGGAAGCTCTAACATAGAAACAGTGGTGGAATTAGAGCTGGGTGAAGTGTGGGCTAAGTGGGTTCGAGTCTATGGAGTGTGGCAGGCTGCACAACAGAATACAAGTTATTCCATCTATTTTGCACACTTTAGCCTTGCACTAGCTGCTCCATCTAAGTGTGACTTTGAGATCCAGAGACAATCCAGGAATAGCAGGAATTCTAGGACCATGAGCCCTGTCAGTACTTTTAATTTGCTGTGAACTGTGACCCATACTATAAGATTTGTGTGCTGTGCTGCTATTGACTGGTTTAATAGTCCACCTGATTCAAATGTACATTTACTATTGAACTGATCCCTGCTGCAGACCTGCTCACTGCTGGCACTTGTGATTTGCTACTGTCTGTATAGCTTGTTCATCATTGTAGCCAATCCATGAGCCAGCTTCTGTGTTCCAGCTAGCCTGCAGTAAACTGCCTCTTCCCTTGAATGGTAGTAGCAGTCAAGCGGGTGGGGTTTGGGGGTTTAAATCTGTAGCAGCCCAGATGCGATGGCATCTACAGTGGTGGCCTCAGTACAGGTGAAGTTCAGGTTAAGTGTGTTCTGAGTCTATGGAGTCTGTGGAGGCAGTGGGGCTGGGGTCATAAGCTACACTAGTCTATTCAGCTAATTTGATTGGTTAACATTAATTATTTTACATTTCTGTTTGCCAGTTCTTTGATGTTGTAGACTTAACCCTGATCCTTTGGTCCTTTTACTGACAAACATGACAAGAACACTGTGACCACCAAACAGGACCTTTCTATTGCTCATGTAAACATCAGTCACAGTGTCTGAGAAATAGCTATCGAATACAATACTTTACCAAGAAATTGTAATATCTAATAACAATTTACTGAAGTGAGATAGACGAAGGCAATTGGCGGGGGTGGCATTTTAATTTATTAAAAGTCAGGTTTTTCAGTGGTAGTAGATATTTTGTTAATAACTATTCATCTTGTGATTTTCTTTCTATTGTGGTATAATACATTTAAGGAGTGTTAAGCATGTATGCTTGGTTACTTTTTACATCCAGTCTGGTTTCCCTGAGGATGGGCTCTCCTTATTGACTGAAATTAGAAAATCTTAAGCTAAACACTAAAGAAAAAAAATATTTTGGGGCAATGCGAATGACAGTTGGAATGATACAACAAATTGAAGGTTCAGGCATCATCTAGAAGGTCTGAACCTGAAACAAGTAATGCCCTTTGCAACTAGATTAAATTATAAAGCAAGTTTAGAATCTTTAATAGACATGGGCAGCACCAGAACAAGGCCAGCCAGGGCACATGCTCTGGTAAAAATCTGCTGCACCCAAGCTGTGCCCCAGCAGTGATATATAGCAGGCAACATAGTCTGGTTTTAAATTGTACCATATTCCCAGACACAAGTCCTTGGCACCCTGCCTGTGCCCTGTTTACTGGGTCAAACCCGAGTAATGCTCCAGACATGCAGTCTAGACTGGGAAGCAGGTGCTGAGATGCATCATCTCATTTCCAGTGATGTCTTGTTCTACTCATTTCTGCAACTGCATGGATGGAACTTTGAGAGGTCAAGTGACTTGCTTAGGGTCACACAGTGAGAATTTAGCTCCAGTGGGGTTTGAACCTGTGATTTCTCAGTTTCCAACAGCTTTCTAACCACAAGTGGGATATGAGCCTCTGTTCTCCTCCTGGGGATGGGTGACTCAGTATACAGCTCATTAAGTAATACCTTGAGGTAGCATGGCAAAGGTTCCACTGGCCGCATGGGTGTCCCCATTTCTGGAAGTCATAAGCATGTGTGCATACGTTGTCAGGGAAGTGAGTTGGACTAAAAGGAGGGACACAAGTACACTATTGAATATAGAATGATCTATGGCTTGAGTCTTACCAATGTTCTCTAAGCGGATAGTGGATCACTTCAGCATTTAAATGTTAGAAATGTATTTTATTTTTTGCATAACTTGTACCAGAAAAGGTGTCAGTACTGCACTGTATGGAAGCTAATGTTTCAAGATCAAACCTCTTTTTCAGGGCATGCAGTTACTAAATAATAATAATAAGGAATTATAAATAGAATACATATAACACATAATTCAATGCGCTAAATTTAGAAAACAATAAAAAGTACTTAATAAACCAAGTGTGGAAGCATTCATCTTATATGTGTCTGTTCCACGTATAGAAATCATAGGTTCAAACCCTACTGGAGCTAAATACTCACTGTGTGACCCTGAGCAAGTCACTTAACCTTCAAGTGCTCCAAATCCATGCAGCTGCATTAATGAGTAGAAGAGGAACCCGCTGTAAATTACATAATGCATCTCAGCGCCTGCTTCCCAGGTTAGATGGTATGTTCTGGAGCAAGTTTCAGGTCTGACTCTGCCTGATGCACCCACAGTCCTCAACAGAAGCCAGTCACTTGCCCACCACCATGGCATCTCTTCCCACTCCACACACTTCGCTACCTCTTGCTTATATTTACAGTATGTCTTTACCTTATTAACCAGCCGTATCCATTGCCCTACTAAAACACGTAAACTAACACTAAGTCATTAACCAATGTTTGATAGTTGTGCTGTGCTTTTTTGTTTGCATTCCTTTTTTTGTGTGGGTGCTGTGCTTCTTTTGTTTGCTTTCACTGTTTTTGTTGTGCTGTTCTTTTTTGTTTGCAATCAATAGAACCCAATCATCACCTGCTCACTGCCATTGCACCCTTTACCACTCCATGTACTGCATTTCCACTTGATAACATTTATGTCTTCACCTCACTAACTTACCTTAACTATTGCACTGATAAAATATGCAAGCAAACATTAACGTATTTACTTGTGTTTGTTTGTTGTGCTGTGGTTTTTTTGGTTTGCATTCACAGTTTTTTGGGGCTGTGCTTTCTGTTTGCATTCACATTTTAGTTGTCCTTTGTTTTTATTTGCCTTAATTTTTTAGATGTGCTGTTCTTTTATGTTTGCATTCACTTTTCATTTTGCTATGCCTTTTGGTTTGCCTTTGCTTTATAGTTGTGTTAAACATTTACATTCACATTTTTAGTTGCGTTAAACTTTTGGTTGAACTTTACATGTGTTTTTGTTGTGTTACTTTATTTTTGTGGCATCACACTTTACATTTGGTTTTGTTGCTTTTCTTTTTTGGTTTGCATTTCATTTTTGGTTGTTGCTTTATGTATTTGATTGCATTTCACTTTTTTGTTTGTGTTTTGCAATTCAGAGCCAGCGTACAAATCCCATCATACCCACTTACTACAGTAACACTGAGCATGTTATGTAACCTCTTGCTGCTTCAGTCCACCTAGCTGGGAAGATGGATAAAAACAGGATCTCACTGAAAACAAGGTATTGCATCTCAGTCAGCTTACCTGGATAAACTGCAAATGAAATGTGTATGTCATATACACAATTAGGTCATGGAGCTTCTTGCTTGTACGTGAGATGCAACATTATGAAAATGGATCCCACGGCCCCAATTTATATGAAACTGAAGCCAGAGCTTGCATTCTGGATCTAACCCCTTCTGAGTATGCTCAGAACGAATATGTTTTTCTCATTTTTGTTCCCAAAGGAAGAAACATTTGTTCTCATCCTTTCTGCTCTTTTGCTCTGGATAGGACATCATCCTGGTCCTTAAACATCAAAGATGATGCATGCTGAGCCCTTTCATGACAGGGGAACTCACTTCAGCTGTCCAAAAGATTTGTTTCCATATAGCTTCCCCCCACTGCTTCCACCCAGCCTTTGAATCTAAGGAGTGTACTACCAACATGGCTCTCCCAGCCCTGACCTTCTCTAACCCTGCCATCATTCCTGTGCAGGGCTACCATGCCAGACCTGAGAGAACTACCAATCATCATCCTGATGGCAGCACGGTTTTTACACCACTCATGTAACCCCCCCCCCCATTCTACTCCTGCATGGCATGATCCCAGATCTCTGATAGCTTTGAACATATGTACCATGCTTCTGTAAAGGAGCTAGCACCCTGGCTGTCCACAGGGGTCACTGTAGCAACAGAACTCACCGCCAACCCTCCCCAGATGTGGTGCACTGTTGTCCATAGCCACCCCAGCTTGATACGCTTCCTAACCCTACACAAGTATCCTGAGGCTGCTCCCAAACCTGTGTTGCCCGCAAGGACCCCCAACATAATCTTAATTCCCTAATGTGATCTGCCCTTCACATGTGTGTGTCGGGAGGAGGGACACTGGGTGTTCACAAGCCCTGAAGAAATGTGTCCTACTGTACAGGGTGCCATGCTTCATGTACTGGTGGGGGTTAAGGGAAAAAAGTATTGCTGGATGAAAGTAGAAAACTTTATTTTGCATAGTGTATGTAAAGGGTATACAGTTTTCCTGCAGTTTTGTACATTTTGCAAATACTTTTTTTAAAGCGTATAATTTTCATTCTTTTTTTTTGTTTACAGTTCTCTTTATGCACCTAGGAGGCAGAGAATACTTCCAGATTACGCACTCGATGAAGGCCTCTCATTCCTTGCCTGAACCCTTCCAGGAACTCCCCACCCAAACAGCCCAGTCCACACCCATTCCCCTGGCAACCGGGTACCCCCGGGGGAGGGTTCACCCACCCTTGGCGACCTTACAGACTCAAGGGGTCCTACCTGGCTGCTCACGTTGGTGCCTTGGGGAGGATCCTGTTGTGTGGGCTGGTGCTGGGATGTGGGCCATGTCACCGAAGTCCACATCATCTCCACAGACCTCCAGGGGGATTTCTACATTCTTCCCTCAACCCCGTGAGTGCAACGTGCAATGAAGTTTTGGTGTATGGCAACCCTGCCAACGCCATTGTGCTCGCCCCACTGTTTCATACCAGTCATCCAGCAGTACCACCAATCTCCATCGGGGGTCACTGGGACACTGGACAGCCCTTTGCCCTCCCTCCGGGAGAGGAGAGCTGTCCTCCAGATGCTCTATCCTCTCCCTCCCCTGCCGAACCCCAGCAACCTGAGTCTGCTACTGAACCCAGGTCACCGGCATGGTGCGAGGTGTGGCGTCCAGTGCCTCAACCCTCAGCACCACCGGGCCAGCTATAATTTTCATTCTTAGCATGTAACATTTTGTAAATAGCATCTTTCAGTGTAAGAATGTGCACTTTTGTGTATTTATGCATATATGTTCCAAACAGTAAGATTGTTATAAACTGGCTGTTGTAAAACATTTGCAGTGTGGACAAAAATGTACAAAGTTACACATTTTGCACAAAATTATAAAATATGAATGTTTTAAAATCTGGGCTTTGAAGAAATGTGCAACTTGGCCAGCAATTAGCACTTTCATTTATTTTGCATAAAAATATTCCAAATAGTACATTTACAAAGTAGATTTTAAAAATACACAATTTTGACAAACTACACACTTAAGACTGCATCATTTTTGTACAATTTTACCAAAATTGTGTAAAACAAATTTGGCAATTTCACACAATTTTGCAGGAGTAATTAACACTGAGTACAGCACTAGCAGAGATGCATAGGTCTCATAGATCAACAGTTTATTAAAACTGCCACTAAAACCACTCTTTTGGTTATAAGCATGGCCACACTAACATTCTTAGTGTATCAAAAGGGAACTGCTCACACCTGCTGTATGCAGTTCTCATATCTTAAGAATGCATGTAAAACCACTCTTACAAAGTGATCTCAGTGGTGGTATTAATATACGGACTAACTAATTAACATTGGTTGTAAAAGGGAAGCTGTTAGTTTTCATGGACAGCCACATGAGGAAGTTAGTGACTTCATTTAGCTGTGAAGAAAGTTAATAGCTGATGTGGAGCTCAGACGTAAAATTAAAATATATTTAGTAATTAGGGCATGGTTATGATGCTTTTCAATACCTCTCCAGCATCCAGAACTCCCAGCAGGTTAACCTCAGCACTAGAACTATAGGAGGTCAGTACTATATGTCCATGTCTAGCATAGGGAAACCAGACAGTTCATGAAGGAAAAAGAGGGTAGCTAGTTTCCACATACACTATGTTGTTTCAATAAGATAATGAAGATGAGATGACATGACTGGAGTGGAAACATTACAATTCTGTATTTGACTGAGAACAGTTCAGCTGGCATATAATATCTATCTTTATATTATACCATATTACCTTCTGTACTGTAATATACCTATACATCTATAGATATATATTTATAGCTCTGTCTCTCTATCTATCTGCCAGTATGTTTATTTATCCTGTATACTTCCTGATTCTCCCTTACCCCCCAGATTGCATTTGAAAACAAGATATTTTTATCATTTTCTCTCTACATCTACCTGGTAACATGATTTCAATAAATAAATATACTGTACCATTCCTGATCCCCCATACCAACACAACAATAACAAGATACCATTTTTCATTATATTACTATGCTGCACAAAGAAGCTTCCATGCAGGGTCACAGTGTGATACTGTATAGTTATTAATAAAGCCTCCGTGCTGCATTCTTTTTAGTTTTCCAGTTCCTTGTAAATCAATTTCCAAAGTAATGCGTAATGTGTAAGGGGAACCAGTATATCTATTCAAAACCCTCAGCTGGATGTCCTAAAACACTCTAATATGGGTTTTCCTAGCATTTCCTTTTTATATTAAGTCACTAAGTAATCAGCCAAAGTTCTAGCAGCTCTATATTTCACATTTTAATAAGCAAGTAATTGTTATTCAATGAGGCTGATAGTCAAAGCCTGACTGGAGGAACTCAACTATTGGTGTTGCAAAGACTATACTGACCCCTTAATGTGAATTTAATGAGGAAAAGTTTAGCATCTGCACCTCAGAAATAAAAACTTAGCATCAACATGCCTATTAACAAAATGAGAAAAAACTAATTAAGGCAAATTACCCTAATGTGCACACGCTGGATGAGATAGATTGCTTCTGAAAAACCTAGGAGATAATGGTACCCATATGGGACATGTTTTTGGCATTTTTCATATAAATTGGACAGTTTTAGAGGATAAATATGGTACAAAAGTCCTTACAGGCAATTATGTCTTTACAATGCTGGTGGCTGACATCATAAAAGTATAATTTTAATTGCCATTAATTGCGTTAAGTCTACCCTTATTGAATACTTAATGCCCCCTCTGTCACTGGGACTGATTTATATACTTTAATGAACCTCAACAGTAGAGATCTAGTAACGTAGGGACAGTTAAATTTAAACAGGAAATTTAGTCAGTTAAAAATACATAGGTTATGAAGGTAGGTAAAACCTCCTTTCAGAACAGTACACTTATGCCACACCCTTTTTTGTAAACCTTAGTGCAGAAACATGATTAGGGATGCATTTTAGAATAAATTCCCTACTGATTCCTTAAATAACTGCTTAAATTGAATGCTTTCTAAGAGTGATAAACAGCTTTTATACATTTCAATGCCCTCCTGTTTTCCTTTTAGGGTATATCCTAACTTCAGATATGCTTTAACATTTTTTTGATAAATAATCAGATTTTTTATTGCCTTTTAAACTACCTTGAATCCCTCTTACCTCAACATATATTGCTCTGTCTTTCCATACTGCTTGAGCATTTTTTATATCAATTACACAGGTTGCAAGTAAAAAATTGCAATCTTTGCTTATCTACTTACCAGTTTAAAAAAAAATAAAAACATCAGGCTATTTAGAAGAACTGCATGGAATTGGGTAACTAATACCAAGGAATTCTTGGAAATGTAAAGCAACAGAGCAGTAGCTAATGCAGAGAGGGGAACATGCGATAAATGTGAGGATACCACAATGCTACATCATTAATTTATTGAAAAAAGGGGTCCTAGGTATTAACATACATGATGAGCATAGAAAAGAAAACCCTGAGTGGAAAAGGCTATGGGACCAGATGGGATACATGCAAGCATGCTAAAGGAACTCAGGGAGGTGCTAGCTGCCCCAGTGAGACTCATATTCAACAGTTTGCTGGAAATAGGTATGGTTCTGGAGGACTGAAGTAGAGCAGAAGTGGTCCTTCTATGTAAGAGTGCCAGCAGGGAGAAGGCTATCAAGTACAGATTGATTATTCTCACTTCAGTGGTGGGGGAAATTAATGGAAATCCTGATAAAGGAAAGATTGGTAGAGTATCTTGAAACTTATGATCTATAAGACCACAGGCAGCATGGAATCACATGGGGTGGGTGTGTGTGTGTGTGGGGGGGGTCATGCCAGACAGGTCTGATTGATTTCTTCAACTGGCAGACCATAGAAATAGATCAGGTGAGGGCAGTGGACATAACCTAACTGGACTTTAACAAGAAGGTGGTGGTTAAGAGCACTCACACAAATGAGAGGGGAGTGACCAGTGAGGTGTGTAGAGCTCAATACTGGGACCAGTCCTTTTCAATCTCTTCATAAGTGATGTTGCAGATGAAACTAGCAGTGAAGGTATTATTTTTGCTGATGCTACCAAAATCTGTAATAATGTGGACACTTCGGATGGGGTGGAGAGAACATGCAGGGATCTTGGGAAACTGTAGGAGTGGTGAATGAAGAGCATGACAGTTGAGGTTCAATACCATAAAGTGCAAAATCATGCATCTAGGGCATAGGAACCCAGAAGCTGAATACAGGATGTGGATGAGGTTCTTACAGTCACTAAGCAGGAAATGGAGCTTGGGTTATCATTCCCAGGTCTGGGCAGTGTCACAGAATAGTGGGTAGGACTACTGGGATGCTGGTGTACATAGGGAGATTAATCTCCCGCAGGTGGAATGAGGTGGTTTTTCCACTGTATTGCTTGCTGGTGAGACCCCACATAGAGTACTGTGTCCAGTTTTGCAGGCCATACTTTGGAAAGGGCATAGACAGAGTGGAGACAGTTCAGACCAGGGCAGCTAAAATTATGTAGTGGTTGCAAGAGAAGCCCTACGAGAAGAGATTGAGGGTTCTCTTTTTTCAATAATTTTTTTTTTGAAGCTTTTACCCCCTGCTTTCCTGACCAGCCCTCATAAACCAACTCTGGAACTTACATTTTCCTCCCTGTTCCCCTATGGATGACCCTCCAAATGTTAAGGACTGCCGAAGACCACCCCATCTCCCCTGACAGAGGTTAAGTGTCAGTACAGGAGTGAGAGCCTGGACAGTGGTGTGGGACCTGCAGTGGGTAGTGGACAGCATACTGCACAGTCTGGGATGTTTCCATTTTCTCCCCAGCCCTTAGATGTTGTAGAAGCTCTGTCTAATGCATGGATGCATGCTGAGCATACAACATACTTCAGAGCTATGATGCCCCCCCCCCCAGTTACTGACTCCAGCTTGCACCATCACCCTGTGGTCAGTAAACTGGCAGTACTGCAGTGGAGACCAGGGGCCCTACCTTCCCCGAGAAGGCAAGCATCTGCTGGAATACTCTACCATCCTCCCCTTACTTGTCCTCCAATAAGCCAGGCTTATTTTCCAACCCAAGTCACCAGCATCACAAGCAGAAGTGCTACTGCTGCACTGATGGGCCAGCTAAGACTGAGGTATCTCAACATGTACACCCTAGAAGAAAGGAGAGGGTGAAGGACATGATGGAGACCTACAAATGTATCTTACAGGGGTGAAGTAGGTGTAGGAGTGGAGTCTCTTTCAAGTGAGAATGAGCTCCAGGACCGGGGGCATGAGATTAAGCTGGAGGGGGGATGAGTTTAGAAGGGATGGTACTTCACTGAAAGAGTTGTAGATGCTTGAAACAGACTGCCAGAAGAAGTGGTGGAGATGAAGACAATAGGGAACTTCAAGCATTCATGGGATAGACATAAGGGAACACTAGTAAACAGGAAGGGAGGAGGAAGGGTCACTGAAGACCAGTTAGGGTCTGTGGAAATGGATTAGGCAGAGAACAACTTGTCAGACTGGATGAGCCAAGCAGACCTTTTATGCCCAAAACATCTATGTTTCCATGTTAAACTTGATTTCATTTAACAGTATACAAATTATTTCTCACACTGTAATTCCCTCCTCCATACCTTTCTTCAGTTATTTATGGTTCCATCATTGGAATGTGCCTGTCCAAGTGCACTGGTCTTTAGGGCACCAGGATTTGAATTAACCACCCGTTTTTTTTGTGGGGGGCTGCACCCCGAGACTCCTCCCATGTGGGGGGTTATGCCCACCATGCCCCCCTAACTAAAATATTCTAACTCTGGGGGGGTGGACCTCAGGGAAGGGGCAGCAAATTTGGGATTTTGGTGCCTTGTTGATGACCACACTCGGAACGGCTCACAGATGGCTGGAAGGGTTTATTTACAGTACTGTTCACTGCTTTAGAAAGTTGAAAATTCAGTTTACTCTAGGAACCTTGTTATACTGCATTTCACAGTACTGATTCTTTGTTTGTTTGCCCAACTGCTAATTTATTGTGCTTAATTCATCTGTTTTTTTATGGTCTGCTGTCCAGCAGCCCCATCTCCCCAGACACATCTGGAAACAAGCTGCTACTTGCTCAGTATAGTATGTCTGTACTGCTAAAACTTTTCAAATACATACATACAAACATACATAAAATGCCACATTTTAAAAGAGTACTGCTTTTGTGCAGCTGGTAATACTATACCCTTTTTCTACCACCTACCCAGGTTTCTGCTCTCCAAGCGTCAGTCTGCCCAAAGCTTGCTGGCACATTTCAGTGCTGGTATTGTCAAGTATAGCCACATAACCATTATCATCACACATCTTCACTGGCTCCAGATCAACATATGAATTCAGTTTTAGAATATCCCTCTTGTCATCTAAACTATCCATGAAGACTCACAGCCCTACCTTTCTGACCAATCCCTAAAGCCTTAATAACCCTTTTTGTTTTTCTATCTTGGGTCCCTTGATTGTCCCAGCCATCAGCCTCAGCATCCTCTCATTTATTATATGTATTGACACTATTCTTTTCATATCATTCTTTTTTTATTCTCTTGTGATTGTATTTCATGTTGTACTCTGGTCTTGCTTTTTAAATCTCACCTAAAATAATATAATTTTTGCTTTCAGTTTCTAATTTGCTCTTTCTGTGTCTCACTTCAGCTTCAGTGTCTTCTTATCTGTTTGGCTGTCCAACCGTCACAATATCCCATCACGGTGAAATTACCATGTATTTAGTATTGTATATACAATGTAAAATGTTCATGCATAGATTCTTGTTTACGATCTCTGGTTTTATAAAATTCAGTACTACAGTTTTCTTTTAATTTTCTTTGTTATTTTCATTGGGAAGCATTTTGAGATACAGTTTATATGAAAGATGCTTTGCATAATGAATTCTATTTTATAGTTTTGTTGATCACAGGGCTCTCAGCTAATCTTTCCTACCATTGTTAGTAGTTCTACAACTCTCCACCTCACCCATCTTACTTGAATGTGTCTTATCTTGGTTTACTACTGATATGTAATTTCCCAATAATCCCCAACAGCTACTTCTTCCTACTTACAGTATCAACCAGAAGTTAGACCTTTATTTATTACGTATCATTTATAAGTCAACAAATCCTGTCTGTTCGACAATATAAAGTGTTTTGCAATATGCAGAGTATGACATATGCTGTGAACAATGTATAGTAATATATGCAGCATATCTACAATAGAACTGCAAAGCTATATCAGACAGCTTAACACTAAAGTACTGTACCTGGCATTAAACTGAAGGAAACACACACATGTATATATGAATGCACACATACATACATATTTTATAAAAATGAATAAGAACATATGCATACACTGGAAACCATTTAAGTGAAGAAATACAAAGGAAGACAGATTGTTACATAAATAAAATACATTTTATTTTATTTTATTAGGAAAGTCGGAAGTACATCCTTTGAGCTAAAAGTTCCTTTATGAAGGATACTCATCATACAATTAAAAAAAAAGAAATGGAAGAGGAGACAAGACAGGTGGGAACATATGCAGCTGTGAGGTATTGTCAAAATAAACAGTATTAAATACAGAGGGCTGGATATTCAGACTTCACCAGGCTGTGGCGCAAGCCTGGCACAGCGCAACTTGACTGCACAGGGGCGTTGACAGGGTAATATTTAACTGAGCTGCTCCATGGCACAGCATCGCTGAATATCACACCCTGGCCACTCGCAGTGCACATGGCACAGTGGCACTGCACCAGTGTAAGTGGCCAGAGTGGAGCAGGGGATGCACTAGCGCAAGTTCCGTTGCACTATGTGCAACAACCACGATATTCAAAAGTGCACATGCAAATGGGGCCATAATGCATGCAAGGTGAAAATGGGGCCATTTGCATGTCATAATGGCCCCATCTGCATGCAGGTGCACCGATCCCCAGTGGCTTGCACCTGGCAGCATGCCAGGCTGCACTCTTCGGGGACCGACGCCCTTGCACATCGCAGCAAAGTGCCCCACTGCCTGATCACGGGCATCTGTAGACTATAATAATCATCCAGTATCCCTGGTGGTCCAGTGGACCGCTTGCTGCCTGATCATGGGCATATGTAGAATATAATAAACGTCCAATATCCTTGGTGGTCCAGTGGACCGCTTGCAGCCCAATCATGGGCATATGTAGAACATAATAATCATCCAGTATCCCTGGTGGTCCAGTGGATCGCTCGCAGCCCGATTGTGGGTGTCAGTAGAAAACAATGCCACTCCAAAACAACCCTGGTGAATCCATTCACATATCTGAACTGTGTGGTACGGTACAGGCTCCATGCCCATTGGCTCACGCTGTGGACCAATGAGCATACAGCCCTACCGTATGGTGTCAGTCAGCAGGTGGCGGGGTGGCAAGCGGGTGGGGAGCTGCTGCCCACCGCTGATTGGGCGGGAGCGGGGCAGTCGAGCTCAGTGGGCGTGTGGGGAGTTGGGTACCACTAGTTCACCAGGGTTGTTTTGGAGTGGCATTATTTTCTACCGATGCCTGCGATCGGGCTGTGAGCAGTCCACTGGACCCCAGGGATATTGGGCGATTATTATGTTCTACATATGCCTGCGATCAGGCTGCAAGCGGTCCACTGGACCACCAGGGATACTGGATGATTATTATGTTGTACATATGTCCGTGATTGGGCTGCAAGTGGTTCACTGTACCACCAGGGATATTGAACTATCCTTTTTCTATGTATGCCAGCGATCAGGCATGGGGGGGCACCACCAAGAAGGTGCAGTTGGAGCTCGGGTGGCCACCCACTGTTTTCTGCAAAGGCTGGTGTCTGTGGCAGCAACATATACCACGTTTCCATAGTCAAGTATTGGTAAAATTACACCTCTAACTACCTGGAGCCTAGCCTCAGTTGTAAGGCAGAACCAAACCCAATAGAGGGCACCTAGTTTCCTGTTAGTGGCACTGGTGAGATTGGATATGTGCTCATCGAAGGAAAGGGATTCATTGATGGTGACTCTCAAATACCAGAATGAGAACACCTGCTCAAGGAAGGACAGAGAGTTGTGGGTAATTTGGGAGAGGCTTTGTTAGCCTCCTCTTTTGGTGTCCCATGAAGAGTATAGTTTTAGTCTTTTTGCTGTTGAGTGCCAGCAGACTATTGGTTAGCCAGTCTTGAATCAGGTTAAAGTTGTGCTGGAGGTTCCTGGTGAGTGTTTCTTGGCAGGTACTATGAGAGAAAATTACTGTGTCATCTGCATAAAGCAGTATGTCAGAGATTGGGCAGGCAGCTGGAAGATTATTCACAAAGAGGCTGAATAGAAGAGGGCCCGGGATAGACTCTTGGGGGGACTCCAACTGTGGTTTTGCTATTCTCAGATATGTCTCCATTGATTTTTACTTGCTGGAAGTGCCCAGTCAGGTAGCTGGAGAACCATCTGACAGTATTTGGGGATAGTCCTAGGGCATTTATCCTAAGAAGCAGTAACTGGTGATTGACAAGGTTGAAGGCCTTGGTCAAGCCAACGAAGATTGCCCCAACCAAGCTGCCATGGTCAAGTGCCTCAAGCACATAACCAGTGACATCAATTAGAGCTGGGCTTGTGCTGTGCAATCGGTGGAACCAGTGCTGCTGTGGGCAGAGGAGGTTGTATTTAAGTAGGTGGTCCACAAGTTGGTTAGCTATGATTCTCTCAAGCACTTTGGACAGCAGGGACAGGATTGATATTGATCTGTAGTTGGCTTCTAGTGGTCTGTCTTTCCCTTTTAAGACTGGAGTGACCAGAATGGACTTCCAGACAGAAGGGAAGGAGGACATGCGGAGTGATAGGTTGAACAGCTTGGTGATGCGAATAACAATCTCAGGTAGTACAATGTTGATCAGTTTCATATCGAGGCCATCACCTCCCATATGAGTTTTCCCTAGGACTCTGGTAATGTTCTTTCTGGCTTCAGCCACCATCACTTGTCTGAAGTAGAAATTAGGGCAGCAATTAGAGGGAACGATAGACTGGTGGGTGGAATACTGCCATGGGGCATGGTGTATGCCAAGGAAGGACCATGCTATAGTCTGAGAAGGCTTCATTGAATACATTGGCTATGGCAGCATCATCAATAATGATTTCCCCCTTGTGTTGGAGCATGGAGTGGGGTGATCTATCGCCGGCCCCAAGGAGGTTCTTTATTGAGGCCCAGAACTTCTTCCTATCACCCAAACTCTGGGATTGCTGTGTCTTGTGAAATGCAGCTTTGACCTGTCGTATTGCCCAGGTACATTTGTTTCTGGAAGCTCTGTAATTTTGTATGACCATGGTAGCCGTAGTTGCTCTAGCATGGTGCCAGAGGAGATCATGCTCTCACATCATGGTGAGTAGTTGAGGGGTGACCCAGTCCATGCTACAATCTTTTATCTTCTTCCTGCAATATGGGGCGAATTTGTCAGCTGCCACATTAAAGAGGGTGAGGAAGAGTTGAAAGGCTGTGTCAACTGAAGGGCATTTATCTAGGACGCTCCAGTCTTGGATTGCAAGATGGTTCCTGAACTTGACCATGGAGCTGGCTCTGATGACTTTATTTCATACTAGTCGAGGAGTGGGCTTGATCTTTTTAGCCGACCACTCACACTGGGTGGGTGAGTGACCACTCAGGATGTCAGGTAGTACCTGAACATTGGTAAGTCTTTCTGGGTGCGTGGTAAGTACCCAGTCAATTAAGGTACTAGTCCCCTTAAGATTGTTAGTTCTGGTGATGCTGGCAACCACCTGTGTTAGGTAAAGCCCAGAAACTAGTTCTCTGTCTCTCGCACTGGAGCTGGCCAGCCAGTTAGAGTTATAGTCCTCTAGTACAATGGTTTCTTTATTTTGGCTGGCCTGGGTGAATAGGGACACGAAGGGTTCCAGCCCTGCTTGCTGCCTCCCTAGGGGAATGTAGACCGCCATGACAACTAGACCTTTACCTCCTTTACCAAGCAGTATTTTTACTTATTTTATTAATATTATAAACTATGTGTTGAACTATGTTTTGGAATACATACATTTTGGTAAAATGTTATTAAACAGTTTGCATTTTATTGATGGTACATATCTGGTTAACAAAAATGAACAGACAGGTCACAGATGCTAGATGGACTGATACTGTGAGGGAGAAGAAGTCACGAATTACATAATTCAAGTAAGTGTATATCTTTACTAACAAAATTGAGATGTTTCAGTATGTAGACTGTCACCTTCACATAGAACTACCGATATCTTTATAACAGCAGACTGTCTAAACATCACATCCCAATACTTATTTTTGTACAAAGATACAGACAGAAAAAGTGCTTTGGAAATGCTGAAGCCAAACGTAGGTTGCTGTGTAAGTAATATTATAGGACAAAAGATACAAATCGTAACTGGAATGGGAAGAAAGCAAAACCTAAAGCAATGTTATAGTGTTACATTTCCAAGTTACAGTCTGTCCCCTGTAATCCATGCGTGAGTCAAAGCTTAGTTAAGATCCCTGGGTCACTCAAGGGCTTTTTAAAGCCCTTTGTAGTTTTGCTTTTAGGTAAGCCTGCTTACTGACTATAATAGCTGTACGGAGTATTTTATTTGAAATGAAAACAGTGCTTTTTCTTCTTCAGAACATCCCCAAACTGTTTCCTATAGCGAGTGAATTACCTAGTCTGTTTTTGATTCTTTTGCTACTCTATTTTAAAGTTTTATGGAATATTAAAGATATATTTTTGGCAACTACTGTATTTTAAAATGTTTGCCATTATTGATTCTGCATGATTATCTGGCATTAACAATTGCATTAATAGAAGACACATCCCTTAATACATAGTTAACAATGCACCTTTAGTTTCTCCAGAAAAGGCCTTCTTAGGCCACATGTGGGTATTTGAGATGGAAGATGTGGCTGACTATGTCTCCTCTAGTATTGCACAAACTTTGGATTATACCTGCAAATGTGCATAAAACTGCCATCTTCAAATGTGCATAATTTTCATGAAAGTGTGCAAAAATTATGCAAATTTAGCTATGGCACATTTTTCCAAAAGAAGATTGGCAATAGTTCATCCAGATGCTCCATTCAGTGTGTTCCCAGATACTGATACTATGGTGCAGTGATGGGGAGCTCTCTGGCAAAGACATGATGTTGTGTGTGTGGGGGGAAAACATCTGAGAGCCTGAAACTGTCATGAGGTGGTGCCAGTGAATGTCTTTACCAAGTCTGATTGCAGTTAGATAAGTTGGTTTCAAGAATTAGTTAAAAAATCTGTACTGGTAAAATATCTGTAGGTGTCCACTAAATGTGCAGTGTGGGGGATTTTCCCCTGCAGGAGATAATGAGTCAAAAAACAACCCAATCAGTATAACAGGGCTGTCATCATAGGTTTTAGAATTCATTTCTCCAGTGCTAATCAATACAATTAAATACTGAACTTCTGTGACTCACTATGAGGATGAATAAAAGCAATAGGTAGGTCATGGGGCTGATTAGGGAACTTGAGCAGACTGGATGGACCATTGGTCTTTTTGCTGCCATTACTGTCGATGTCTCCATGTTATTATACAATGCTACACCATGCTACACTCTAAAGTTTACTTGTATTATAGCTGATATTTTGCCACAAAAGGTACAGGGTTGAGAAACGTCACCAAACAATGAAGCTTCCGAGGCTTTGAAAGTTTGTGTAATGAGTCTCTGTCAAGTAAAAGGTATTACCACCTACTTTTTTCCATCAGTCCTACTCTCTGAGAGGCAATAAAACTCTTTGTAGAGAAAGACACACTACTTGCAGTTGTCAGTGAATGCCAACATATAAACTTATGTTTGTTAGCTGGATACCTGTTGTTGATACAGTATACATCAATAACTGAGATTGTTGTTATAAGGAAAAAAGCATGCTTTAACAAGAATGTGATCTTCCTTATAAACCTACATTAGCTTAGCCAGGTCTCAGCTTCTTATGAACTCCCTCAATGTAATGGTTAATGAAAAAAGCAACTTAATCTAGTGGTTTAAGGCAGTAGTAAGATTAATGGACTAGGATGATGAAGAGGAGGATGAAGGGGAACAGGTATAGCCGGAGACATCCTCTGCACATGACTGTGATTCACCACACTGATTCAATAGGGATTTTACTTCATACAGTACTTCTCTTTTGTAAGTCATATGGTGAGACTCTGGCGGCCTGATTTTCAAAGGTTGCTGTGTGACTTGCATCAAGTCCTGCGTCAACCCCAATGTTTGACACAACTGCGCCAAATTTTAGTACATTTGGTGCAGTTGTGACAATTTCCACACTTTACAGCAGCTTGTGCCAAATCTTTAATGCAAGCCCCTTAAAATGGGTCCCCAAATGGAGCAAGTTAGACTGGGGGAACTGGTCTAACTTGTAGCATTTGGCACAAGGGACATGTGTCAGGGTTTGATGCTGGCTGCATTAGAAAATTGTTATTGCTGCAATTTTTTGACACAAGTTGCCCCTTGCATCAAACCCTTTTGATGCAAGCTCTTGCATCAGTCTAGATCCATTTGGAAATTTGGCCCTGGATATCCCAGACTGAGAAAGATATTGAGAAGGCAGAATTTATGAGTATGTTGGGTCTGACATAATCAAAAATTCTTATAGTACCCATCCACAAATCCCACAAAAAGCCACTAGCAGGATCTCAGAGCACCCAGATTCTCCTGGCATTGACAAAAAAGTGGAAAAGAAATACCAAGTAGAAAGTCAGGGGGTGGAATTCTTATACTCACACCCTGACCATGAGGGAGTAGAGCAAGCAGCTGCATACGAAAATCTAAGGTGCGACTGGCAGCAATGCCACCAGAAAAATGATTCTAGACACTTCACTACATAGCCATGAAAGTGTACACCTCAGAAACCCTGCAGTTTAAGCAGGCTGCATATATGGCCTACACTGCACAGTAGCAAAAAAATCCCTCTGGAGCACTGTACAGGCACTCCGTGAAAAAGAGAGTGATGACATTGGCAATGACCTAGAAGAGACTGCTAAGGATGCACTGGAAGCCACTAAATATCAGTTTCATATGGTTGTGGACTCAAATGATACAGCCTCAAAGGTACTAGCACATGCAGTAGCTTATTTGCTTGGCTAAGAGCAACCATCTTTTCAGAGAACACAAAAAAACAAAGCTGTGGATTTCCCCTTCGAGGGACTATACCTTTTTGGTGACAAGAGAAAAGTCTATATGAAGATGGCTAATGAACAAAAAATAATCTACAAGAATCTGACCCAGAAAGAGAGATTTAACCTCCTTCAGGCCATATGGAAGGGGAGGTAGGGATAGGGCCTACTAACAAATGCCCTATTCCTACTATGATAACCTTCCTCAGTGGGGTGCTAAAAGAGACAGAGGCAGGACAGGTGCCAGGCAGAGGCAGGTACCTGCCCCTAGGCCACAAGAGAAACAGAATCCCTGAGTACTCTGTATAGGTTGTCATAGACCCTCCACCAGTAGAAGGCCACCTGACTCATTACTTCCAAGAGTAGAAATTCTTCACCACAGACAAGTGGGTGCTGGAAGTAGTGAGTCGGGGACTAGCACATCAGTTCACAAGCTTCCCAAAACTGAAAATCCCCCAAATCTTTTCTCCACTCCAGCCTCAGAAAAAAAATTTGGCTCAAATTGGAGATAAGAAAACTGTTATGGATAAAAATATAGAAAAGCTTCCTCCCTCTCAGTGGGGAAGAGGCCTATTCTCAAGATACTTTCTCACAAAAAAGAAAAGGGGATTTACAGTCTATTCTAGACTTAAGGTATCTGAACAAGCACATAAAAAAGGAAAGCTCAAAATGGTAGCACTGGGAACAGTTATACCACCACTGCAAAAAGGAAAGTGGTTGGGATCCCTGGTTATGAAAGATGTTTATTTTTACATCATTGTAAGACCCTCTCACAGAAAATATCTCAGGTTTAGGCTTGGAAAAGACCAGTACCAGTTCACAACACTGTATTTTGGTCTAACCTCAGCACCAAGGGACTTTACGAAACATAGAAACATAGAATTTGACGGCAGATAAGGACCGCATGGCCCACCTAGTCTGCCCATTTCCCTACCTAATGGATAAGCTGCAGATCCTAGTTAACCAACAGCCTACTTCCTCCTACCCCCCACTAGAACTGCCTTATGTATGTCCCATGCATTCTTGAATTCCCCCACTGTTTTTGACTCTACGACCTCCTCAGGAAGGCTGTTTCATGCATCTACAACCTTCTCTGTGAAGAAATACTTCCTCACATTACCTCTGAGATGTCCCCCCTCTATCTTCAAATTGTGCCCCCTTGTTCTTGCACATCTCTTTTTCTGAAAGATGCTACCCTCTTGGACTTTGCTGATTCCCTTGAGGTATTTGAAAGTTTCTATCATGTCCCCCCTCTCCGTCCTTTCCTCGAGGTTATACATCTTAAGCTCCTTTAGTCTTTCTTCATTTGTCTTCTGGTGCAGACCCTGCACCATTTTGGTTGCCCTCCTCTGCACAGCCTCAACCCTGTCTATGTCTTTGCGGAGATGGGGTCTCCAGAACTGTACACAGTACTCCAGATGTGGTCTTACCAACTGTCTGTACAGAGGTCCAACAACTTCTTGTTTTCTACTGGTGATGCCTCTCCCTATGCATCCCAGTATCCCCCAGCCCTCCTTACTGCCTTCTCACATTGCTGGCCCACCTTTAGGTCATCTGATATGACTACTCTCAGGTCCCTTTCCATTTTTGTTGTTGTCAGTATCTCACCCCCCATTGTGTACTCTTCCCCTGGATTTTTGTTTCCCAGGTGTATTACTTTGCACTTCTTTGCATTGAATCTAAACTGCCATACATTTGACCATTCCTCCAACCTTTCCAAGTCTCTTTTCATCCTTTCCATCCCACCTTGCTTATCAACTCTGTTGCAGATCTTTGTGTCATCTGCAAAGAGACATACTTTCCCTTTTAGTCCTTCTGTAATGTCACTTATAAAGACATTAAAAAGGACCGGCCCCTCCCTGGTCTACTACTTTGGTCACCCAGTCAAAGAAATCAATTAGATTTGTCTGACACAACCTTCCTGCTTTGAATCCATGCTGCCTTGGCTCTTGTGCCCCACTGGCCTCTAGGTACTCAACAATTCTTTCCTTCAGCAGTGATTCCATCATTTTCCCTACCACTGAGGTCAAACTGACTGGTGTGTAGTTTTCTGCCTCTGTCTTGCTCCCACTTTTGTGAAGGGGAATCCCATCTGCCCTCCTTCAGTCCTCAGGTACCACACCATCCTCCCATGATTTATTAAAAAGGGTAGTCAGTGGTGTTACTAGTTCTTCCCTTAATTCTTTTAGAATTCTGGGATGAATCCCATCAGGCCCCATTGCTTTATCCACCTTCAGTTTTAAGAGTTCTTTCAGAACCCTTTCTTCTGTGAAAGGACTAATGTCAACCCCACTATCCAGAGTGCTTCTATTGACTGGATTAGGTATCTCCCCCTGCTTTTCCATTGTGAATACTGAACAGAAGTATTCATTCAGTATCCCTGCTTTTTCACTGTCACTGTCTGCCCAACCACCTTCCTCTTTATTCAGCCTCAGTATCCCTGCCTTATTCTTTCTTTGCTCCCTAATGTACCTATAAAAGGTTTTATCCCCCTTTTTAACTGAGTTGGCTAATTTTTTCTCAGTTTAGGCCTTTGCTATTCTGACTGCCCTCCCCACTTCCTTCTGCTTTAACTGGTACAGTTCCCTGTCCTGCTCCTTCTGTGTTTCCTTATACTTCTTGAATGCTATCTCTTTCTCCCTTACCTTCCCCGCTACTTCTTTTGAGAACCATAGAGGTTTCTTCTTTCATTTTGATTTGCTTATTTGCTTCACACAAAGGCTTATTGCCTCTGTGATGGCAGTTTTAATGTTTCCCCATTGTTGCTTCACCCCACCTTCTTGCTTGTTTGCTAGTGCTTTCTGAGGCGCTCTCGCGTTTTGACAAAATCAGCCCTCCTGAAGTCCAGTACCTTCACTTTTGTGTGGCTTGACTCTACAGCTAAGCTTATCATGAACCACACTGTTTGGTGGTCACTTGTTCCCAGATGGCTACCCACTTCAAGATCAGAGATCCTCTCTCCATCCCCATTTGAGAGTACCAGGTCTAAGATTGCTCTCTCCCAAGTGGGTTCCAAAACTAGCTGTCTGAGGCATGCCCCCTGTAGGGCACCAAGAATGGCCCTGCTCTTGGATGTGGCTGCAGCAAAGGTGCTCCAGTTAACATCTGGCAAATTCAGGGACCATATCAGCAATACCTCCCCTTTCTCTGCCATCCCAATGATGCCTTCTATCTATTTCTATCAAGTGCCTAGTAGCAGTAGTTGAACACTTGTGAAGAAAAGGAGTAGTAATGTATCCCTACATGGGTGACTGGCTAATCACAGGTAGGTCAAAAGAGGAAGCACTGAGCTCCATGACACTGGTAAGAAACACCCTGGAAAACATGGAATTCCTCACAAATCAAGACAAATTCCAGCTAGAACCCACTCTAGTGCTGGTGTTCATAGGGACAAAGTTAGATACCACACTGGAGAAAGCATTTCTTCCACAGGCAAGGGTAGAAATCATGTCCTGTGCATGATCATTCAGGATAGGCAAGACATGGCCAACAAGGGACTTCTTGCAACTACAGGGCCGCATGTCAGCAGCAACAGCTGTAATGCCATGGGCTGGTCTATGTACAGTACCACTTAATCAAGCACTGGCACCAAATGTCAGACCCTGTAAGCCAACCAGTACCCGTCACAAACTGTCTGTTCAGGGTACTAGATTGATGGAAAGCCATGGACAACCTCAGAGAAGGAATTCTCTTTCAGCAATTGCCCACACAACAGATGTCTCCTTGCTAGGATCAGAAGGACACCTAGAGGAACAGACAGTAAGTGGCATCTGGTCCCAGCTGAAACAACAGGGGCACATTACCTTCTACAACCAAGGGTAGTACTCATGTCAACTGAGTACTTCTCATCTCTGCTGCAGGAGCACTCAGTTCTGATAAGAACAGACTATACCCCCCACAATGTACTACTTAATCAACCAAGGTCTTCAAGACTCTGAACAGAAGCATAGAGAATTTGGAATCTGGCTTACTCCTTAAATGAAGAAATTGCAACTGCACACTTGCCAGGAAACGACAATGTGCTGGCAGATTTCATACACAGGATAAGCCTAGGAAACCATGAATGGTCACTAGACCATCAGCTGGTACACATTCTTTATAGGAGATGGAGAACACCAGTGGCAGACTCGTCACCTCATGGAAAATTCCCAAGCAACCACTGTTTTGCTGCAGACCACCCCACAAGGGGACCCTGCCCCAGGATGTACTTATCCTCAATTTGAAGGGGAAGTTTCTTTATGCCTTCCCTCTATTCCTGCTGATACACAGTGACCTGAGGACACTGAGGAGGAAATCACCCACAATGATTCTTGTAGTGCCAGACTGAGCAAAACAGCCATGGTACTCTCTCCTGCTGTCTCTGTCATGCTAAAACCCCATCTCACTGCCAACAAGACACAACCTACTGACTGTTTCACAAGGCAAAATGAAATTCCCAAACCTCCGAACACTTAGACTGAAGGGATATTTCTTGAGGACATAGAATAATCAGGCATGAATCTTTCAGGCAAAGTGTTGCATATTCTAAAAGGTTTAAGAAACCCATTGTGACAGAGTGGTAGGTGGAATTTATGTCAGCAGAAGACTGGATAAAGTTCTGTTTCCTTTTTAGAAATGTTGAAAGGGTCAAACACAGAAAGTTTTGAAAGCATCCAGGTAGGGAACTAATCAAACACAGGAAGTTCTGGAAGCTTCCTGGTAAGGAGCTAATCAAACACATAAAGTTCTGGAAGTATGCAGGTGGGGAGCTAATCAAACACAGCTGCAGCCAATGTTGATTAGGGGCAATGTATAAAATCCTGCCCAGGCAACACAGGGGGGAGAGAGAGAACCCTGGGGAAAGCCAGCAGCTGTGCTGCAAATGGCAAGTACAAGCTACAGAGACATTTGAAAAGGACTGTGAAGTTTGCAGTGGACTTTATGCTACTACTGGAGGCTGGAAACCACAGTAGCTGGTAACCAGAGGTAGTGATGGTTTACTTTGTTTAGTTAGAACTCCCAACAGGAGTAGGATTTTGTTTATGTTTGTTAAAGGGGCTGTGACCCTAATCAGTTGGAGACAAAGCTTCCTTAAATAAACTGCACTGTTTTACTTCACCTTGGACTATGTACATTCTCCTTGGGCACACCTACACTATCCCACCAAGGGATATATCGGAGGTCACCTTACCACACCATCCACAAGAAAATCTTATTCCTCAGAATGGAAAAAATTCTTATTATGGTGTTCATGAAAGGGTGTATCCTCCCTAGAAGCTGACTTTCCCACAGTTCTTGATTACCTGGAGCAATTGCAATCAAGTGGCTTTATAAATTCATCATTAAAAGTCCACATGGCAGCAGTATCAATCATCCTATCTGAAGTGAAAGGAAATCTTTGGCCTCTCATTCTGTCTCACATATCTGCATGCACCTCTCTGGGCTGAGGGAGGAGCTCACTGGACTCTGAGCTGAGTTGGTAAGGATCAAGGGAAGACCCTCTTTCCCCACCCAGAAGCCACAGAGTCTACCCATGTAACCGCAGAAGATACCTAGGTGGAGGCCCAGCTAGACTATGGTGGACTCTGGGAAGGTGGGAGTGGTGTGTCGGGGACACATTCCTCAGCCTGTACCACTACAAAACTCATTTACCACTCTGGCAGGATGGGACTGCCAAGAGGAGGCAACCATAATAGTGGCCAGAGAAGATGTGAGGGTCTTCAGTAGGGGAGGACCCAAGGTGGGAAATACAGGGCCCCAGCAGAGGAGGATACAACTTCTGGAAGGGGACTCAACTGTTAAGGGGTGTAGATTTTGGAACATGGATGCAGGGAATGAGGGAGATGAGTTGCCTGTTTCCTTGGCTTGGAGAGATGAAAAGTAAATCTGAAGGATTGCTCTGGCTGCAGGGCAAGAAGGGAAGCTGGGTAATATTGTCAACCTAAAGACTAATGTCCTGACTTGGGATGAGGCTGGAATTGTGCAGGGAGATTTTAGGGACCTGGGGAAAGGTATTAGGCAGATAGCATGCTCAGTGGCTTTTGTTGAGGTGCTGACTGTCTATGACTGGATAGTGAGGATAGGATTCTCAGCACCAGGCGCTTCAAGTCCTGGTTGAAGTAATAGTTTAGAGAAGAGGAGTTCAGATGCATTGGGGACTGGGGACCAACCTGGAGGGATATAGGCCTATGCAGGAGTGATGGCCTGCATCAGTCTGGGAGGGGAACCACAGTTCTCAATGGATGGTCTAAATATTACCTTGATGAACAAATAAACTAGGTGAGTGAGGTGGAGGAAGGAAACAGGGAGGCATAAACTGACACCCCCCAACAGACTGAATCTGGGATAAGGGATACTTGAAGGGTGGAAAATCCCTCAAGGTGCAAAATAAAGAAAAAAGCAATATAGTAGAGAACAAAGTGGACAGGAGCACAAGTTTTAAAAAGAAAGGGAAAAGGGGGGGCTAGCATGCAGAGTGGTAACAAAGTATGGAACGCAATGTATGGATAATAATTTGGCAGTTTCAGTGGCTCAGCAGTAGCACACTCACCTCTTAGGCTGGGAGATCAGAAGGCTATGGGTTCTAGCCCCAGACCAGGCACTTGGACTAATCTCCCAATACTGACACTGTAGTGCAACATGAGGGTGGTCTTGCACTCCTGAGGTGCCATCTTTTGGATGAGACGTTAAACCAAGGTACAACCTGTCTGTTCTGGTGGTAGTTCAGGTGGATGTTAAAGATCCCATGGCACTTCTCAAAAACAGTAGCGGAATTTTTATTGATATATAATATAACATCAAGTCAAAAAAAATCCAGTTTTACACACTTCCAAAAAATTCAAAATAATCAAAGCAAAAGACATGAAAAGAAAATGAAAATAAAATGAATCTCATATGATACAATCAAAATCATATAGTTGTCTTTTTTATACAATCCAAGTAATATTTCTCCACAAAGTATGACATACTCTACCATCTAAACTTACTCTTTCTTTCTCTTTTTATTTAATTACAGCACCTTCAAATTGTCTGATAAAAGTCAACATTGGTGTACATATGTGTTGCAGTTAAAACTTACATCTGGTCTGCCACAAATAATATTTAATGCAAGCAAATATTAAATTCAGTGTGCTTGGGTGATATCTTGAACCAAAGCTAGTGTAATCTCCTAGCACTAATATCCCATACATAATGTGCTGTACCGCTGTCCACTGCCATCTAATGGTTAAAGTATCCAAAAAAATTTTAGTATGTGTACAATTCAGAAAAAAATGTCCCATTGTTCTTCTTCCCCTAAACATTCAGATCATATACACTGCCTCTCAAGTTTAGGTTTATGTTTCAGATTCCCTTTATCCCCTAACTTGCCATGACAACATAGCCATTGTATGTCCCACATCATAACCGGGATTCTATTATCCATCGGTAATTTAAGAGCCAGACATAATTTAGAGGGTATACATCCTGGGAAATCTACTTGGACTGCAAAATTCCATGCCATTATGCTATTGCTGTTTTTTAATGTTTCATTTTTTTAATTCTGTACAGCACTTTGATATATGTTGAATTGTTCTTTATAAATGCATTTTATTATTTTATTATTATTATTGTATAAAGCCTTCATTTGAGAACTCTGTATTTTTGCTTTTGTGATTTCCCATACTTTCAATTTTCTTACTGCTGATTTGGCAAAATCAGGAACTCCTAATGAAACTGTAACCCTAGGGACTTCCACATCTCATTTCTGCACAAAGGGGCTAAATGGTTTTGTAGTCCAGTCCTCCCAGGGGTATCCATTAGGTACCCCTCCTGACTCAAAATTAGATTTAAAAAAAAAAGGTGAGATAAAATAGTATGGGATTTATCATTGCTAGACCTCCCTGTTTAAGTTTTAAATAAGTAAATTCTCTCTTAACAGAATTCAGATGACTCCTCCACACCATTTGAAAAAAAAAAAAGAAACGACTTAGTAATCTTGTTTCCAAAGCTATGGGAATTGGATAAATGGAGCTAATGTATAAAAAATTAGTAAGCAGGATTTTTTTAATAATCATGATTCTTTTCTGCTAGGATAACGACCATGATTTTCATTGCTGAACACCATTTTCTCCCATTATTAATCTTTCCTCCCAATTTAAATAAGCTAAATCCCCATTACCAAACTGACAAGCTAAAATTTTAAGAGTTGAGTTAGATATCCTGAGAGGACATATCATGGAAGAAAATAAGCCTTCTCCTAGATATACCCCTAAACTTTTCCCATAATTAACTTCAGCCCCAGCAATCTCTATATATTGATCTAATAACTGCACTGTTCTTAATACTGATTATTTATTTTTAACAATTAAACAAACATCATCCGCAAAATCAGCTATTTTTGAGGTGCTATATTCAGCGATGGTGTAATGCCCCATATCTCAGTGTCCTGTACTATCACCCTACTTATTGGATCTAATACAAAGGTATATAATAATGGGCTGAGTGGACACCCCATGTCATCCCCCCCCCGTAGAAAGGGCAAACTACTACCAACAAGTCCATTCACTGTTGGGTAACTAACAGCTCCCCAGTATAAATTCTGAATCCATACCCTAAATTTATTTGGAATCCCATATCTCTGTAATACTGTATATAAAAATTCATGAGACACTGTGTCAAATGCCTTGGTTTAATCCAAGGCTATCAAGTAATCAGAAATTTTCTATGTTTCCCATATTCACATAAATTTCTTAAAAAAGCCAGATTTTGTTGTATATTCCTGTGTGGTACTGAACAGGTTTGAGCCAGAAATATCACTGATGTAGCTATTTTTTGAAGTCTGTGACATAGGATGGTCATTAAAATCTTATAATCAGTATTAAGGAGGCTGATCAGCCTCCAGTTTCCTAACTCATATATATGGCCCTTTTTAAACAAAAAAATAATAATGGCAGCAGAAAAATTAGGTGAACTAATCCCTGTTCATAATATTTCATTATACAAATTACAAAATATATTGCTCATGTCAGCTGAAAAATGTTTATAAAATTCATTTGTTATCCCATCATTACCAGGTGAGACCCCTAGCTTCAATTTAGGTATCACCACTCTAACTTCCTCAATAGAAATGGGGGATTCTAATTCTAAATTCTGATCCTTTGTAATTTCAGGTGTTAAAAGTGTTGCAAATTCTTCCCACCTTCTCCCCATACGAAACCCACAACTATGTTATAGTTTTAGGTTTTTCTTAACTATTTCTAATATCTCAGCATCAGAATGTCTGACTTGTCCGTTCTCATCCCACAAACCCTCCATTAGTTTTTTTTCCAAACGGTGTTTGCAAGCAGAAAAAGGATCTGCATAGGCAGTTTTCTTTAGTCCATATTTCACTTCAGCCTCTAAAGAAATAGCCCTATCATATTGGTATTGCTTCATTTTTTCTTTTATGTGGTTTATTTGTTCCTGTATTCATGAATCTGCGATATTTTGCAAAGAGATAAAGCGATAATATTGGTTTCTACAATTAAGATATTTTAAATAGTCTTCATTACTTTTAGATTTCCATATGGTTTCAAAGAAACATTTAATTTCTAGTTTGGCATCTTCCCACATGACATGCAGTCCTCATACATTTCAGCTACTGACTTCCTTATATTAAGTATATTTTGTAGCTTAGTCTTCATTTCTATCTCGTCTAACAAAGAGGAATCTAATTTCCATATGCTAGTTATTGCAGGAAATCTGGGAGGTATAGAAGAGAGGCCCATCATAAATATCAGTGCCTTATGGTCAGAAACTTCACATCATTTTGTAAGGAAGCTATTTGGAATTAAATGTTTAGAGAGAAAAAAATAATCAATCTGAGACTGATATATATTTCTTGTATATGTATGCCCTGTATCTGAATGCAATTCCCTATATGCATCTTTCAAGTTTGTTGTTTTGAGAATTTCACGAAGTGCATGCGTATCACAATATATTTTCTTTTGGCATTGGTCCCTAATTTTTATATCCAGACTACAATTAAAATTCCCGCTCCATGTGACATTTTTTTTATAAACAGATACGGGTGTATTAAATTAAATAAATCTATACATGCAGACTTAACTTGAGGTGCATAGGTATTAATTAATCTCAAAGATAACCCTTTATAATTACAGTCTATGATAAGACCTCTCCCAGGTATTAAATCTATTAACCTAATCACCTGAACTTGTGTATTCCCAAATAGAATTCCCAACTCATCGGCTGTATCTGGGCCATAGGACCAGAAAGAAGGTTCATGCAACCAATTCTTTTTAGCTTGTGTGACATCTTGCAACTTATTAAACCTGGTCTCCTGCAAAAAATTAGATCTGCTTTTAAACATTTACAGAAATATAAACGCACCAACCTCTTCTTATAATTTTTCATACTGCAGGTGTTTAGGGAGACTAGTTTTAAAGTTGCCATGTCAAACTTTTACATGTTACACATCTTTTTTATGTTTGCTTGCACGCATGTGCAAGAAACATAGTGCCATCATCCGAGTTTTTTCGGAGGTGTGGCAGCCTTCTTCCAATTCAGTCAGTGTGTTTGCAGGCGTGGCTGCAGTTCTCCAATGGCTGCTGGAGCTGTCTATGACAGCAGTCAAAAATGCAGTGGAGTACAGTTGAAAGGGGGAGCTATGCTTCAGTGAACAGCAATAAGATATCACCTGCTCATGCGCGCTCCCCCTACACACACAAACACACGCACACACACATGCACGCATACTGCGTGCTCGCCCCCCCACGCACACACTGTATAGCTGACAGGGGTGCGCAATCCTTGTCAGCTGTGCTGCGCCTCTCCCCAAACAGAGTTCCACATGCCACACTGGGTACCTACCCCAGCGTGGAAGCACATCGTATAGCTGACGGGGTACCCAATCCCCCATCAGCTCCACTGTTCCCCCCCCAGAGAGTACAGGGTACCACACTGGGAGCCCATCCCAGCGTATCAAAAGATGCTATCACCGATGAGGGGTGCCCAATTCCCTCCTCGGCTCCACGCCTCCCCAAACAGCCATCCTTGTGCTACGCTGGGAGCACACTCCAGCGTGGCAAACGTCCCGCGTCGTTGTCCTTTTTTTAAAAAACAAACAAACCCTGAAACACAAAAATGGTCCCTCGCTGTCTCTGCCCCCACCTGCGCCCACCCACGATGCACCCTGACTCCCCACACACCCCCACTCCATACTTACCTCTGGACTCTGGCGCAATGATCTTTGGTGGACCGGGAACACGTCTGCACTCTTCAAAGCCAACCATAAACTGAGGAAATGCCGGTAAGCTGTATAATGGGATAGATAGGGTTTTTTCAACTTTGCTGCATATCTCAGGCATTTTTTGGAATTTTTGCACCAAATTTTCAACATGGGGTTTTTGGGACCCCTTCTCATGAATGCTCTCACTGTCATGGCGTTAATCGGGCCTGAAGGGTGATTTCACAGTCACTGCATGAAATCACCTTTTGGGACTGAGTAATGAAATGACACTGCCACTGTTCATAAGGTGGGCTCTCAAAAAGCCTATGTTGAAAATTTGGTGGAAAAATTCCTAAAAATGACTGTTTTACGAGTGTGTGTTGCACAGTTCCTACGCACACTCATAAATTCATGAATTTTCTATGTTTTCACTCCAGATTTTCAACATTGCCATTTTACCACACCTCCTTATGAGCAGTATGCTGTCATTTTTCACATCTTGCCCAAAATGTGTTTCCGCCGATGAAGCGCACAATGGCACAGTCGGTGTGCGAAATCAATATATGGGACACATTAAGAAAATCACAGTGACACTGGTCATGGGCAGAATCTTAAAATGGCTATGTTGAAATTGATGAAATATTCCTAAAAATGACTGTTTTAAAGGCGTGCGTTCGCAGTTCTTGCACGCGTAAGTTTGCGAATTTTCAATATTTTCACTCCAGATTTTCAACATTGCCATTTTATTACACTTCCTTATGAACAGTACAGCTGCCATTTTTCACATGTTGCCCAAAATGTGTTTCCACACATATAGCGCGCAATGGTGCAGTTGGTGTGCGAAAGCAATGTTTGGGACAGATTAAGAAAATCACAGTTACACTGTTCATGAGCAGAGGTCTTAAAATGGCTATGTTGAAAATGTGGTGACAAAAGTCCATAAAATGACTGTGTTATGAGTGAGCATTGCGTAGTTTCCGCGCACCCTCATAAGTTCATGACTTTGTAATATTTTCAGTCCAGATTTTCACCAGTGGCATTTTTCCACACTTCCTTATGAATAGCACAGCTGTCATTTTTCACAACATGGCCGAAATGTGTTTTCACACACTTTCAGCGAAGAGATGAAGTCGCTTGTGGAAATCATTGTTGGGACAGATAAAGAAAATCACAGTGACACTGTTCATGATCGGAGGTCCCAAAATGCCTGTGTTGACAATCTGCTGTAAAAAATCCCCAAACTAATTACATTACGGGTGTGCGTTGCACAGTTTCTATGCGCGCTCGTGACTTCACCAGTTTTTTTAATTTTTTTCTGCAGATTTGCAACATTGTCATTTTTTACACCTCCCCATGAACAGTACAGCTGTCATTTTTCACATCCTGTTTGGAATGTGTTTTTGCACCTGTGGTGCTAAATGCCGTAGTCGCTGTGCATAAGCAGCTTCAGGCTAACAAACTGATATTGCCACTGTTCATGAGGTGGGGGTCACAAAAACACCATGTTGAAAATTTGGAGTGAAAATACCAACGAATGCCTGAGGTGTTAGGGTTTCCAACCATAACGCCCCACCCTGTAGAGAATGACAGGCATCAGGGGTGTGACTTGGGATTCTTGCCTGTAATGCTCATACCATTTCACACCCTGCAGCCAGTGAGAGGCATCAAGGTATACCTTGGACTCTTCAGCCCCAAAGTTCACCCCATTCTCCTATACCACACTCATCTCACCGTATTTCCTGATGGAATGGGGTGCGCATAAGGGCCAAAGACCCCAAGGCACACCGTGACACTTGTCAGTGTCTGCAGGGTAGGGTGTGTTGAAATGGCATGGCCGTTATGCCTGACGACCCAACAGCACACCCAAATGCCTGTCACTCTCTGCAGGGTAGTGGTGGGGTTGGCTTCAGTTCAATACTTCACTGCCATTCCTATTATGTAGCTCTGTAACTTCTACACTACCAATGTCAATGCCAGCAAGCAAACATTCGGCATTGACAAATGCTTGTTTCTTTTCCTTCCTTTCTTTTTTTGCTATTCAATACATCTACTCCACCTTCTTCCTCACACTCCATTTCTGAAACATCACCAGATGTGGACAAAACATCTGACTCAGAATCCCCTTCTTGATCTTGCAAAACTTGAAAAGCATTTTTTGTGGGGATGATATTGGGGAGGCTTTTTTGCTTACTTGTTGCTCTAGTAACTCTTCTTGGATGAGGGGTCTGAAACTCTACTATAAGAGGAGGAAGCATTACATGTGTTTCAGCTGCAGGTTGCAAAATAGATGTATCTTCCTGTATCTAATGTTGTTTTCTTGAAGGATTTTCTGACTGTTCTGCAACTATACTGGCTTCTGAGAAAAAAAGTTCTGACTCTGAAGTGATAGGGCTCGATTTGCTAGGCCCTGTTTGGGGAGGGTCCCTATTTGTAAAATAAGGCCTGTACTTTTCTTGAGCATGATTGATTAGATCCTCCTTATCCAGCCCTTCCTGCCTGTTTTGACCAGCCCAGGGACACTGATGATAGGCATGTCCCTGTTCTTCACATAAATTACACAGAACAACATTTCTGCATGTTCCACTGTTGTGGTCAAAGTCCCCACAGATAGCACACTTCATCTTAACACATACACTACTAAGAGGCCTCTTGCTCCCACATTTATAACAGGCCTTCAGCTGGCCTGGGTATAAACAAACCCCTCTGTCTTTTCCTAAAAAGAAACTATTAAAACTGTGTTGTACCTCATTGTCTATTATATGCAACATCACTTTAAATTTCCAGCTCTCGGTCCATATGCCTTCTTCATCTATTATGGGTTCTGGGGGCCCCAACACATTACATTTCTGTTCTAGCCGGAACTGAATATCCCCCACGTTTACCCCTTCATTTTGGAACATAATATGAGTAGTTTTAAATAAAGGCTTAGTGAAAGGTATTGCCCAAAAGGGTGTCCATAATGGTGCAGTCTTAAAATTTTCATATTTCTGCCAGAATTTGTCCAGGCCTGTGAAAGTTTTAAAGCTGATATCAAAGGTATCCTCACCCCTGATGTTTATAAGTGCATAAATTTCAGAAGATACAAAGTTCATGGATTCTTTCAAAAGCTTCTTTGCGATATAGGACCTGTCTGGATGCTCTTGTAGGCCACCCCAATAGTCTAGCCAGACAACATTCCAATGTGGGGCTTGTTCTAAAATATTATTTCTGAATAAATCTGAAAACCGAGGTCCTGATCTCCTGGTATCTCTCCTGGAGGGGGGGGGGGGGCAGCAGAAGATATATTTGTGGTGCCTTTTTCTGAGTTTATAGCAGCATTACTAAATTCCTCAGTATCTCCCCTCTCAAAGTTGAAATTAGTTTTTTTCTATCTGACCAGCATAGTTGGGGGGCCCCTTGATAATCCTGTTGTGTTTGTGAAAAAGAAATCCATTCCGAATCAGGTATCCACTTTCCATTCAGACACATCCAACCATCATCCAAAAGTGATTTTTCCTTAGATCATCGGCTGTCAGAGAAAGCAGTGTCATCAGCGCTATCTCTCCGCATTCTTTCTGCTGTCACATCAATGCTTGGGTTCACTCCTGTCGACTCGCTCTTTGCATTCATTTATGAAACAGCTGCTACTCCATGCGCTTCTGGCTGTGCAGATGACATAGAATCTTTCTTCTCCTCCACTCCTTAGGGCTGAAAAATTATGGAACTCGAATCCATTTCTCCTGCTGCATGGGTTTGCCCATGCATATCTCCTTTGTCCACATTCAGGTCATTCTCCAAAATTATATCCCCTTGCATCTCCACACCCAAGGTTGGGGGTTGATCCTTGGTCCGCTGCTCCTCAAACACATCCGTCTCCACTGGCAGCCTAATGCTATCTGCAGCTACCCCTACTGACAGTAATTCAGTTGGGGAATTTCCCCTCTGCCCTGGCCAAATTTCACCCATTCACTAAAAATACCACCAACAACTTAATCTAGTTCAAGGTCAGTTGGCATTCATCTGTATCCCCCTCCTCCAATTCATGCCTGAAAACAGGCAGAATCTGCCTAGTGCACTTACCTGGTCGACAAAAACTAACTAAATAAATAAATCAATATGTGCAAACTCAAGAAGCCTAGGAAATAAAATTCCAGACAGAGAAGCCATCGTGGCTGAGGCACACCTGGATATCATTGCCATTACTGAGTTGTGGATAACAGGAAACTACGACTGGGACATGGCCATACCAGGCTATACTCAGTTCAGGGAAGAAAGGGTAAGAAGGAAGAGACGAGTGGTGGTGCTGTATGTAGAGAAGGGTATCAAAGTGATGGAGACATAGGGAATCCAGGGGGAAATGGAGGGGAGGGCTGTTCTGTGGGTCCTCCTAGAAATAGGAACCGGAACCACTATTCACACTGGCATGATCTACAAACCTCCAGCACAGGGGGAGAAACTGGATAAGGCATTTGTGGAAGCCATTAGAACAATGGCAGGAAAAAGGGTAGGTGCTGGTGGTGGGGGACTACAGTCTACAGAATGTAGAGTGGAACCTCCTTGCTGCAGCTTTAGCTAGAAGCAGGGATAACCTGGACTACTTGCAGGGGGCATTTCTCAGGCAGCTAGTCATGAAGCCCACTTATGATGGGGCAATACTGGACCTGGTGCTCACTAAAAGGAACAGTATTGCAGACATCAAGGTGGGAGGCCACATGGGGACCAGTGATCAGCATACAGTGTGGTTCAACATAAGGATTGCAGTGAAAGCAAACCACACAAGGAAGAGGGTCCTAGAATTCAGGAGGGCAGATTTTTAAAATTATGGGTGAATGCCTCAGACACTTCCTAGTAGGAGGAATTATCTGGGTGGGGTGGGGGGACAGTGGGATAAGCCAAGGCAAGGCATAATGAAGGCAACAAACCTATGCACAAAGAAAGTGAGCAAAAACAAGAGAAAGAGACTGCTATGATTCTCAAGGGAAGTGGCCAAAAAGGTAAAGGTTGAAAGGGTAGCATTTAGGGCAGTGGTGGGCAACCTAAAATAACCCAAGGGCTGCATATGCTGCCTTCAAACCCCATTGAGGGCTGCATGCCAACGCATGACCTGGACTGGACCCATTTCACCACAAAATTAATCAAAAGTGACAGATTTGCATGCAAAAAAAACTTTATTTAATGCACTGGTAACATCAATAAAAGTTTAAAAACAGTATAAATAGTATTAGATACAATTAAAACTGAGTTTATTTCTCTTTTGTGCAGTGTAGTGCAGTACAGTTGTGGTGGCAGAAATGTTCTCAGGGACTGCATTTTAACCCACCATGGGCTGCATGCAGCCCTCGGGCCACAGGTTGCCCACCACTTATTTAAGGGGTGTAAAGAGAGTCAGAGGAAAGAGGCCAGGGATGTGTATTTATTTTATTTATTAGATCTTGGATTATATAACCTTTGAGCCTGGAACTCATTTACAGAGGTTCCACGTCAGCAATTATATAAGATACACTTAAGGTAGTACAGAGTAATTGCACAATGAGTACAATACTAACAGACTGAGGAACATTAATGAAGAGAAATTACAGCAAACATGTTTGAAAAACAGTTCTTGTTATAAAGTGCATTACAAACAGTATAACACATATTTAACCATAGTTCAAAATTGCAGGTTGAATGAATAACTGCATTTTTAAGGGCATGGACAAAAGGTAGGTAAAGTTAAGACCTATTGATGATTTTAGGAGAAATTGACAGGGTTCATTAGGAGCAAGAGGAGATGGACAGGTCATAGCCAATGTCTGCAAGGAAGTGTAGTTGACAGATGGGAGGAGACCTAGGGGGCTTAGGACTGAGAGATTGGGGGGGGAGCATGGGGAAATATTCGAGATAGAGGGTGGGGGAATGGGATCCCTGGGAGATCTATAAAAAGGCAGAGCTGGATTTTCATGACTGAGTGAGGAGGTCTTGGATAGGAGGGGTGAAGGGGGAGGGAAATTCCAGTCGGAGGGAGGCGGTGGAAGTACTGGCTGACCTACAAAAAAATGGTGGGGCTAGAATTTATAGAAGGTTGGTTGAGATTGGATCCTACAGTCACAGCTACTGGTTGAAGCTAGAAAAGTATGAAGCTTGGATTTAAATGGGTCAAGTTTGGTTTCCGTCAGTATATTATCACTGAGTGAGTTTAGCCAGTGAGGCATAAGGTACTCATAGGATCGCTGGCCTTGAGTGGTCTGATGGAAAGGGACTTTTAGAGGTTGGCTGTTTGTACCCCTGGTGAGCCTGGTTTAATTGGACATACAGAGGAAATTTTGCACTCCTGGGGGAGTGAGGCCTAGGGTGGATTTCTTTGTGAGAAGGCAAACTTGACACTGTATTTGACAGTCCAGATTGAGCCAACCTGATTGTACATACAGCTCACAAGTGTGAGTAAGATAGTGTACTCCTATTTCAAGCCTACAGGTCTTGTTGAGGGTTGTTTTTATCCATTTTAGGGTCGAGTCGGTTGCATCACAATAGACCACTAGCCCGTAGTCAATTACAGACAACACTGAACTAGTCACCGCATGCTTTAGTGCATCATTTGTTAGGCACTGTTTGTTCCTGTGTAGCTGTCCAAATTTAGCGTTTGCACATCTAGCTACAAGATCTATGTGTTGTGTACATGAGAGGGAACTGTCTAATGTTACCCCTAAGTATTTAAAGTTATGTACCATTTCTAGAAGTGTATTTGGGCTGTTAAGTATTTTTAGGTGGTAGGACCTGTGTCTGTTGTGAGTGGAGGCAAATACCACGGTTTTAATCTTTTTGTAATTTAGCAGCAATTTCAATTTTAGGAACCATTCCTTAATTGCTGAGAAGATAGTCTGCATCTGACTTTCTAAAGCTATGGGGTCAGAGTGGCTGGAGTAGAGTACTGCATCATCTGCGCAGAGTAGGACTTTATCTTGTGTTTAGCTACTGGGAGTTGATTGGGAATTAAGCTAAGGAGCAGTGGGCCCAGAATGGAGCCTTGGATCACAACTGTAATCGGCAATAGAAGCAGTGGGAAGCAGAGAAAGTGGTGAGGAGTACAAAGGTGCAAACTGAGGAAGAAACTGTCCAAGTGGTAACTAAAGGGGACAAGACAGATTTTAGTAACATACATGAAAAGATGAAGACTAGGGAAGGGATTGTGAGATTAAGAAGAGCTGGGAGACTGCAGAGAAAGATCAGGAAAAAACAGGTATCCTGAACAAATATTTTTGTTCAATCTTCACAGAGGAAGGGGAAGGAGAAGGGGATGGGCCACATAAATTCAGCAGGAGCACTGGGGTGAGGGAAGTAGACTCAAGTCCTTCTACAGAGGAGAGAGTCCTGAAGGGACTTGCAAGTCTGAAAGTGCACAAAGGATGGGGCTAGACAGGGTACACTCAAGGGTATTGAGGGAACCCAGGGAGGTACTGGCTATACTTCTGACAACCCTATTCAACAACTCTGTGGAAGCAGAGGTGGTTCCAGGGGACTGAAGGAGGGCAAATGTAGTCCTGCTTCAAAAAAGCAGTAGCAGGGAGGACACTGGCAACTATAGGCCAGTCAGTCTGACATCAATGGTGAGCAAGTTAATGGAGTCACTGCTAAAGGAAAGGATTATCTTGAAGCCAGCAGGTTACAAGACCTGAGGCAGCATGTATTCTTGGGGGTGGGGGTGGATGTGGGGGGGTACACAAATCTTGTAGATTTTTATGACTTTGTGACCAGGGAAATACTGTATATCATGGTGGGGTACTGGACATGGCCCACTTAGATTTTTGTAAAGCTTTCAACACAGCTCCTCATAGAAGACCCATAAGGAAACTATGCAGCTTAGGTTCTATGGTGATAAGAGACTGGTAAAGGACAGCGGGAAGAGTGTGGTGGTAAGGGAGGGTGACCAGTGGGGTGCCCGTGGGCTCAGTACTAGGACCATTCCTCTTTAATATTTTTAAAAGTGACATTACAGATGAGCTGGAAGGGAAGGTATGCCACTTTGTAGATACCAAAGTCTGCAATAGGGTGGCACTCCAGAGGGGGTGGAAAGAATGTACAAAGATCTGAGTACACACAGGGGATGGTCAAGGGTGTGGCATTTGAGTTTGAATGCAAAAAAGTACAAAATCATGCACTTAGGGCACAGAAACCCAGAGGAGGAGTACAAAATGGGAGAAGAGGTGTTGAGGCTCACCAAATAGGAAAGGGGCCTGGGAATCATCATGTCTGACATCTTCATGGTGGTGAGACAGTATGACATGGCAGCTGATTGGACAGCAGGATGCTAGGGTGCAAAGAGAGGGGTATGGCCAGCAGAAAAGGGAGGTAAGGTTGCCACTATATGGATTGCTGGTGAGACCCCCACTTGGAGTACTGTGTCCAGTTCTGGAGACCACATCTCAGGAAGGACATAGACAGCGTGGAGTCTGTCCAGAGGAGAGCAAATAAAATGGTGCAGGGGCTACATCGGAAGCCCTATAAGGAGATGTTGAAGGACCTTAATGTGTACTCCCTGGAAGAGAGGAGGGAGAGGGGGTACATATAGAGACCTATAAATACCTCTTCGGGGTAAATAAGGTAGAGGAGGGGAGCATTTTTTTGAAGAAAAGAAGCACGAGAATAAAGGGACATGCAATGAAACTGTAAAGGGGTAAATTTAGGAGAGATGTGAAGAAATACGTCTTCACTGAAAGGGTGGCAGATGCCTGGAACAGTATTCCAGCCGAGGTGGTGGGGGTGAAAACAGTGGTAGGATTCAAAAATGCTTGGCATAGGCACAAGGGAATGGGAGCTGCAGATTGATCGAGTAGGATCTTTGGTGTCAATATAGGGAACTGTCCTTATCTGCTGTAAAATTCTGTTTGTACAGTGTGTTTGTATGCATTCAAAAGATTTTTCAAAGGCTTGTTTCACTTACCCCCCACCTGCCTTGGTCAGGGACCAGTACCTTCCTTGGAGTTGAATGTCTGCCTGACACTGTTAGTACAGGCCTCTTTTGAACAAATGTCCTATGCAGAACTGAATTTCATAACCTGGAAACCAATTTTCCTCATAGCCATAACCTCTGCTGAAAGAGTCACTGAGACTCAAACACTGTGCACAGAGCCAAACTACAGAATATGCACAGGGATAAAGTGGTTCTCAGGACTTGTAGGAAATTCCTTTCAAAAATGGTTTTAGAATTTCATCTTAACCAGGCATTTACTTCACCTGTATTTTTAACAGCACATTCTAGTTCAGTAGAAGAGAAACTGCACTGCTTAGATGTCAAGAGAGCACTTGGTTACAGTCTTGACAAAACAAAGGACATCAGGACAAACAGCAGCCAGCTGTTTGTCACTTATTGTGAGGTTAGTCCTGCAACAAGAAAAAACCTTATCAGGATGGCATGTGTGATAGTTTAGATTACCCCTGTTAGAAATAAGGCTATGGCATTTTTCTTTGTATCCCTACAGTCTACTGCAGTAGCATTTCTTAAACTCTAAACTTTCATTTTTCTACTACTATGAGTAGGCCACCCATAATAGTACCTCTCCTCCCTTGGCTATCCCCTCTTTGTATTCCTTTTCCTCCCCTGCCATATGCCCGTAAGGAGAACAGACATTAGAACAGCAAACTAACAAAGAATAATGAATAAATAATAATTAGCAGAAATAATCTACCCAGAGTTGGTTGTGTCCTTGTTTATTATGTAATGCTCCATTAAAGAAAGTAATATAGTGCTTAGTCAGAGACAGGACAATGTCTTTGTGAGCACCATTGAGTTTTATAATAATATAAATGTGCCCCGATGCAATGAAAGTGCCCTGGACTGAAAGTGAGTGTCCCCTTTGAAAAGCTGCACTCTGCTTCTAGAAATGTGTTTAGCAGCCAATTGTTTTTGTGTCCTTTTTGGTCTGCAAGGGTAGTATTAAAGGAGCACTGTGGCCACACTTCCTAGCAGTAATGCAGGAGGTAGAGTGACTGATTGTACAGTTGGGTGTGCAGCATGGCGCATTCAAGCCGGGAAACTAAAAGTTGTCACTTTCCCTGACTCACACCTCCCAACAGGAAACGCAGCAAAAGAGATGTTTCAGTAGCAAGGAACCTAACTTTCACTGCAGGCTGAACAGATGTAATAAATTTATGTGTCCTGCAGAAATATGGAAGCAGCGAATAAAAGTTGTTTCTGATGGCATGAAATTGCAGCCGTTGGGTGTGTTGACTACAGATGTGGAATTTGTCTTTTTAAAGCAGTTTGTATATAAACACCCTATGTAGAAACTAAATATAGGAGTGTTTCCTTTTCGCAATGTGTAGAAGGTGGCCAGGTACCCGAGTGGGTGGGTTCCACCTGTGTGCACCTATGGTGTACCACCATGGGTGTGTGCCACAGGCAGTCCCTGACCCATACCATGCTGCTACTACTACCACTAGGCTACCTTGGTACCATTGCCCCAGATGGCACCTGGGTGCATGCCACCACCAGGTGGCACCCTACAGGCCACATGGGTGCAGGCCATGGCCCCTGGTACATGTGCTGCAGTATGGCCATCAGCTCCACTGGTGTGCCTGGGGGGCACCCGACAGCACTGGCATGTGGCAGCTGGGTGTCCACGTCCTGGGATTGGTGTGGGGGATGGCTGTCTGGGTGATGCCCATGGTGTTCTGGCACCTGTGGCTTTGGGTATGTCCGTCCTGGTATGACTGCTGTATATGGGTGGCTGAAGAACATCCTGGTGCATCTCTGAGGCTGTATCAGGGTCATCAGTCTGTAGTTCTCCAGCCCACTTGTGGGTGGCTGGCCTATTTAGGCCATCGCCTGACATGCCTAACTTTGTGTGAAGCATTTTCAAGATGCCTAGCAGTTGCACCACACATTTTAACTGAATATACGGATGCACAGTATATTCATGTACACTCCAATTTTTTGTACTGCATACATTATATCAGCAAGATCGTGCATTCGGAAATGCACAGTGCACCTCTCCCTTTTGAATATCGTGGCTCTGTACAGTTTCTGGGATGTGCCATGCATCACCATTTTGGGCCATCCATCTCCTTTGAAAATGTGGGACCAGGTTTCATCTAGTGGATCCAACAGAGAGCAAATAAAATCCCATCCCTACTTTCGATTTAGAATCTAATCAGTAAAAGGTTCACTATTTCATAGATTTTAAATACTAATTTCTGCCCGAACTTTTTAATATGTTTACACAGTTTGTATCTGAATAATCTAAAGTTTTTGTTATTTAACTTAAAACATTCCTATTGTGTCTGCTTTTTATTAGCTATTTATTGTTTTAGCATAAGACTTTGTATTTTAGACAAATTAGCACTGCTCCCACCTGCTCTTCAGCACAAATTTCATGTTAGAACCCTAGAGGAAGAAACAGCAGACAGCAACATGTGAATGGTGTTCTGATTCTATCATCACCATCCTAATTCTCTGAGGCAACATATCTGGCTGGAGATGTTGCAGTTTTTGTCTTGGCACACTATTGGACCCATTAGAAGAAACATCTTTACCATGAAGAGGATTTTTTTCTTTCTGACCACAGACCATTTATTATGGCACAATGCATTTCATGACAAGAGATGGAGTTGTAACTAACAAAACAGTGACAAACAAGAGGTCAGTTTTGTTTTTGAAACACACAAATAGATGATTAATAGTTAATGTGAGTGTATTAAAATAAAAAGTCAGAAACCTAGAAAATGGTTCATGTTCATACAACTGTGAACAAAATGATTTTACAACAATTTGATTTCAAGTGGTACAGCAAGCTGAAATTCCCATAGGTGTCAGCATGGAGCAGTTGGTGGCACATCTGCTTCTGCCCCTGGGCTAGAAGGCTGTGGACTCTAGTTCCCCACTGGGATTTGGGTTCAACTCCCAAAATGCTGCCACTTTATGCAAAACTGGGGATACCCTACTGTCAGAGTGTGCTGTCCTGAAGATGAGAAGTTTTACCAAGGTCTCTTCTTCACTTCTGTGGTGCTGTCCTGGTGGGTGAACAGGTGGAACTCAGAACCCATGGTGCTTTATAAGAGATGGGGATCTTCCTTGGGGTTCTGGCCAACATTCTATTTCCCAATAAACTGATTTAGGCACTGCCACCACCCCCAGTGGCCCCACTGGGGGGAAAGACATGGGGCTTCTGGAGGTCAGGGTTACTACTGTGGAAGTTGGGTGATGCCTCCGGGGCTGATGTTAATGGGAGCAATTGACCAGTTTGTGCTAGTTAAACAATAAAGAAATAAAAATTGGTCCAGGCAATTGTCCATATTTGTGCAAGGGTACTGATGAGTGGAATGGATGCCACTGCACGGTTACAGTCACTACACAGTCAGCAAGCTCCCCTGTCCTACGAACACTTTAGACCTCATTTCTGCAATAGAGACTTGGACTTCCATGGATTAGTTTGTACAAGTTCTGCAGCTGAGGAGAAATTGGTGCAGTGTATTAATACATTAGGTATCTAAAACATGTTTTTGCATCCATCACGACCTGTAAGCGGAGTCTTAACAGGTGAGCTTTTTCTGGTATGGCTCATATGGCACGGATCGTTTTAAAGAGGGGATGGTGTGGGGATGATGGCATATCCCTGTGTCAGTATAAATTAATTTCTGGTCTGGGGCAGCATTCTCCATTCAATGGCCTGTTCTGTGGGGTGGGGTTAAAAGAGATGGGGAAGGTCCTGTACAGCACTCAGTACGTGTTATGACTAGCAGTGTGCCATGGATGGTTGGCTAGAGTACCTCTGGTGGTACCCTCTTCATAATATGGCTGCTTGCCATAGCATAACACAGGTGGTAGCCACTGCATTTATTTACCTGTGTACTTCAAGTCACAGAATCATAGGTGAGATCCTAGAGCCATCAGCTGGCAGTGATTTTAAAAAAGTGGCTCCTTGTCACAGGACATTGTCACAAGCAAGCCCAGCTATGTAGATGTGGTTGTGTACCACTGGACTCAAAACCTTGGATACCACTCAGAGCCTGTGGCCAGCTATGATATAAAAAGAGAGGCTTCTTGCTGCAAGACAATGCTGTGGGCAGGCATCACTGTATGGCTGTGTCAGTGAGTGCAGGATATGGAAATGTGGGTACCGTTCTTAACCAGTGCATGGTGATTTTATAAAATCATCAACTTGCTGGAGGAGAGCACCATGGGTGAGTGCCTCTGTAGGAATGTGGCTATGTGCAACAAGACACAGAAGACACAGGATGCTATGGTGAGCCACCAGAGCAGCTGACAGAGATATTGTGGCTCCAGTCTATTCAAATAATGGTGACAGTAAGACAAAATGAATTTTGTATTCTATCAGATAGTCAAAAATGCTGTAGTTTTGGTAGCTAATTTGTTAGCATCCAGTCTCCCGGACACACACACACACACACACACACACACACATATTGTCTCATTTTTTATATGATACGAGGTAAAATGTCCACTGCCTGTTGATGATTAAAAAAGCCTTCTTTCTGCAGGTGAGTGCCACAACTGGATGACAGAGTATGGATGCAGCTATGAATCACACAACATGGAATGGTGGGTGCCTTTAATAGCCATGTTTCAAATTCTAGGTCCATTTATTTATTATTTATTTAGTTTTTGTTGACTGGGAAAGGAGGACTAGACAATTCTGCCTATTTTCAGCCTCATCCTGGGTGGGGGTAGGGGGGGAGAATACAGATGGATGCCAACTGACACTGAACCAGATTAAGCTGTTGGTATTTTTAGTGAATGGGGGCAATTTGGCCAGGACACCTGTTAGGAAGTCAAACTTCTGTGGCAGTTTCCCAGCAGCCCCAACCTCTGCAAACATTTCTGCAGCCATGGAACTGCAGACAATTAGGGGCCTTGATTGCCAGTCTTTCTCAATACTTGTAGAAGCACTTTAGGATGCAGTGTTGGGAAATGTGCAGCATAAATTCAAGCTCTTCTTCAGCATAATCATGATGTGTACTGTACTTGCATAGACTGTAAAAACCTTTGGGATGGCTCAGTAGAAGGCTGAATACCAATATAAATTATAGTACTTCATACACTAATGATAATAAGTGCTGTTAGCATATTTATGTCATTGTGAAAATAGCTGCTCATGTACTGGAACATTTAAATGAGCAATTTCTTAGATTTCCATGGTAAATGGTAAATTCTCCAGTAAAGGGTCACCAAACTGGTATCCAAGTTTCATCTGAAATCTGCACTTATCTCTTCTCCTGCAAGGCTGAGACTGTTTAAGTTGACTTTCTTCCCAATAATCTCAGTCTCATGTTGAGGTAAACAATTTGAAACAATCAGACAAGAAAATTGATATTCTATCCCTTTGGGTGTTCTGATTATAATTTTACTATTTGGTGGTGTGTTACTGGTGAAAAATTAAAAGCACCCAAAAGATTAATTGCAATGGTTGTGCTTGTTTTTAATGTTATTATAATAAAAGGTTGCACTGCTAAAAATATTAACTGCATACTCAAGTGGTGTACTGTATAACCATGTTATGTTGGCTCCAAAGTAACTTTTAAAAAATATATACAGTATATGTTCTCTCCCCCTAACAGATCCTCACTCCTCACCTCCCCCATCCACAGCTGCATGCCCCAATACATAACCTCTCACTCCCACTACCTTACCCTACCCACTCACAACTCCTCCAATTACTGCTAGGCTGAGTCAACATTTCCATCCTCTCTCTCCTTTCCAATACCTCCCACTATGCCTTTCCTCCTCAAGCCACCTGTCTATTCACCTTTATCCAACCCACCTCCTATCACAGTACAACACTCTGTGTACTCTGTGACAAAGCAATGAGCTGCTTTTAGTATACCTTGATGTTATATTGTATGTATTTTGTAAATCTAACCTTGTATATGTATTTACTCTGTAATATTAATCCCGTATTATTTTCTTTTTTTTGTCTGTAATTTTATGCCAACCAGGAAGCTTTGCAAATGAGCTATGCTCAAAGGTGTCATCTGAATTCTGAAATTCATATCTTCTAAATGATTGGTAACTGTGGTGCACAGAGACATAAACTCATATATGGGGAGAATGTAGTCAGTACACTATGAGCCTGGAGGTTCCCAAGACTGATTTGTGCATCCTGTGCACCCATTAACTTATCCTTTGTTTTACATGACACAGTAGGATGGTGTTTTCAATGATTCACCCATATCTGAGCACAGTTGAAACACACGCGATCAAAAAACACACGCGTGGAGACCCCAAAAGTGTGCGGTCAAAAACCTTGCTAAAATTAAATAAACTAACTACAAACTGCACAGTTTTTGACCTCAAAGCTCTTTCTTTATTATCTTGATATGATACCATTTACAATGGGCATATCACCAAAAGAACTAAACATGGAATTAGGAACAGCTGATCCCCAATAAGCATTATGTCAAAAGTCAGATCTCTCTATTTCTCAATTTAAATTTATAAGGATTTTTGTATTTCACTGTCTGTTAAAAAGGCCTGTTTCAATGAAGACCTGCTGCTTCTGCTGTTGTCATGTAATGTCATCCAGTGCACTTGCAGCCAAGTCATCACTGCCAGCAGCACTGTGTGACCATTGATTCCTAAAGACTTTCTACTACCACCCATAAAACATGCTGATTTCTTTCCTCCTGAACTTTGTGCCCTGTGTCTCTCCAGAAATGTTCAGCCTATACACCGTCTAAAATCTGTACCCGCTCTCCTCCCAAAATGCATGCTTTGTAGTCCTGCCACATGTTGCACCCACACCCCTCTCTAATTTAACAACTCACATACCTCCAAAAATGTGTGTCCCAGTGCACCTCTAAAATAGGAGCCCCATAAGTCTCCTGAAATGCAGGCCCCATTTATCTCCTGAATTTTGTACCATGCATTAGTCTAGAACTTTGTACCCCCTACCTCTCCCAAAAACTGCATTCCATGCCCTGTCCAAAATTTGTATCTGCAGCCCTATAGAATTTTGTACACTGCACCTCTTTTGAATTTTGCTCACTGCACTCTGCACCCCTCCAAAAATTGGTGCCCTATGCTCCCTTAAAATTTATATCCCCAGGTCCGTCTTGTAAATGAGTTCCACTCAATGGTGTTCCACCTGGTTAAATAAAGATGTTGATTGATTGATTGATTATCATGCACCCCTTTGAAAATTTGTGACTATATGTCTACTGATTTTGTGCCCCAATCTCCCAAATTTGCCTTCATATTTGCCTTCACATCACTCCTGAACATATTGTAGCACCCGTCTGTATTCTCAAAATTTGTGCCTACTCCCCTGAAATATTTGTCCTGTATCACTTCTAAAATTTGCTCCCACACCTCTCCTAACAATTGTGTACTGCTCCTTTTCCAGAAATTACATCCCACACACCTCCTGAAAAATATGCCACTATACCCCAGTTTTGAGAATTATGTGGAGAACTGCAGTATAGAACCTTCAACAGGGGAACAGTGTGCAATCTGTGAGTAAAAGGTGGGCACAAATCCTGAGACAGGTGTGTGATGTAGTTTTTAGAAGGGGATTGTTTGATTCACAGTAAGGGTGAGGTGCAGGGTATAAAATTCAGGAAGTTTAACGACATCACACACATTTTGAGAAATTTGTTGCACACATATGAGGAGAACTGTGGATCACAGTGGAGGAAATGGATATATCAAGTGAGTAATTCAGTTGGTAATTACTTGTAATTAGTTGGCAGCATAGGGTTTAGGTACTGAGGTATATACCTTTAATTGTTTAATTATTGAATGTTTATGATTTTAATTGATAGTTTTAGTGATAAGAATATAGAAAAATAACTAAATAGCTGCTAACCAATCCTATAGGGGAAAAAATCCCATCCATAAAATACAGTACTGTGTACAGTATATATGCATATTCATTGCAAAACACTGTGTTAATGAACCATGTGCATGCCACAGATACAATTCTATGAAGGTGGGCCATGCATTTCCATGTAGCTATGAGTGCAAAGGTGCACAGCCTCTGGGCCCTACACTAGCAGAAGATTTTTCTTCACTATATGGTTTCTTGTCGCCTGTACAGCCAGCACTGCACTGTTTCTCACCCAGCTAGGGTCATGCCACATGGCAGCACCATACCCCTAGCCTTAGCTCCTCCAGATGACTCAGTGATCTCACCCCCCTACTAAGCTCACCAGTGCAGGATCACAATGCACTACCTATTGGGCCAAATGACTGTCCTGCACACAACATTTCTTCATAACATTTTATTTGACATTTTGACCCAATGTCATGAACTTGGTGGCTAAAATTTATTACGGTGGTTTTGCAGAAGAATTGTGAAAATCACCTTTTGTCCTATATTTAAAAAATCCCACCATTCTTGTTCATGGGGTGAGGCAATGTAAACAGTGTCTTTAAAATCTGAGACTAAAATATTGCAAAACAGCCAAGTTATGAGTAAAAATATGTGAGGCACAAAAACAAAATCACATTTTTATGTCACAAACCGGTATTGCACTACTGTGCTTAATGCGCAACCTAATGCATTTTAGACTGCAAATAAAAATCTTGAATCATTCAAAAAACAATAAGTTTAAGTTTGCATGCCCTATG